>CM077447.1:26346222-26953722 GCA_039654765.1 Mylopharyngodon piceus
GCATCAAACACTTCTCCCTCCCAATTCAATTCTCATTATTTTTTACCCATTTCACTCTTTATTTCACAGTCCTTTCCTTATATTTTGTATATTCTTCTTAGGTACTCTGAGCTCCAGCGATAAGCGCTCTGATGTGGATGAAGATTTCATTTTGATGTTCAGTGTGGTGGATGAGAACTTAAGCTGGTATTTGGAGAAGAATGTTGAAAAATTTTGCTCTGAACCAGATGCAACAAAAAAACTTATGGAATATGCAGATGAGGATTTCAGAGAGTCCAACCTTATGCATTGTAAGTCTCAGTATTTCTCAAGGTTATCCGTACATAAAAATTTGGTTCCCATTTGAAAGTGAACTCGCACTGCGTCTTGAGACACATTGGGGAACGGCTCCGTGTGACTGGTATCTGAAGCAAATGTTTCAAGCTGTGTGCACGATCTGTGTCATAAATATTTGATACTCGATAACACACATGACTTGTGCGTTCTTTGATGGATGCTCAGTTCCTGAGGGATCTGGTGACGTGCACTGTGAGCGTTTCCCGCTGAGGAAGCTCGACTCTGGTTTGTTTCTCTTCTCGAGGGAAGAGGGACAGGCTTCTGTGCCCGGTGGCTTGGGTCCCGCTTGCGTTGAGGTGGAGAGGAGACTGAGATCATAGGGCTCACAGAGGGAGCTCGCTGAAGAGTTTGAGAGACGCGTTAATCTCTTGCGCGCTTCAGAGGCTGACGAGAGTGTTTTGCTGAGTGAGGATGCATTGTTTCTTGCATCCTTTGGATCAGCAGACAGTGCTTTGCTAGCATCATGCAGAAAGAACAAGAGATGGCTATAAAAAAGGCAAGACATCTGAGCCCTCACAGCCACTCTGCCCCGCGTATGATGAGTTGTTGGGTGTTATGGAGCGCGGGTCATGCAGCTGTCAGCTGTCATGAGAGCGCGTTAGTGCAGAGACCACTCGTGTAAGATTGGAAACACAAACGGTTTCATTCCATCCATAGACACCCATTTGCGACATTTGCGAACGATCTCATGGTTTAAAAAAACAAAAAAAAAACATCACCTTTGAAAGCTCTGGCCCTGCCCTCATATGGCAGGACATACGCGGCAGCAGGTCATGCTGCACTGCACACTATGGCAGTGCTTTTAGTATACCAAGCGACCTGCTGAAAGACTGGACCTGCTTTCAAACATGGGCTGTATTAAAAAAATATATTTAGTTACCACTTGTAGTACACTATGGGCTCAAGTGTACTATAAGTGGTATCTAAATACATTTTTTAAATACAGAGATAGTATATTAAAAGCACATTTTAGTTCATATTTCATGGTGTCTCAAAATAGCACAGTTGAGTACACTTAGATGTTCTTAAGATTAACTTAAGAAGTACTAAAGAAGAATTTTTAGTATATTTAAGTACAAAATTAGTGCACGAAAATAGAGCACTTTGAGTACATTATAGAAATGTACTTTTTTTTTCACCTGGGATGTTCTCTAGGCACCCCTTATATACTTTCTGGTCACACTAGTATGATGCCATAGGCTGCTACAGTTGCTTCAGATACCAGTTGCATGGAGGCATTCCCTAATGTGTCTCAGGACGCTGTGTCTTGCTCCTTGTTCTCAGGGAACCAGGGAATTTTTTTGCTCCTGGTGTTCTATTGAGGAATGTTCTTTTTATCATAGAAAAAAATTTAATTTAAAATTTAAATCAGATAAAAGAATTATTTTTGTGTTTGGTAGACAGTTTTAACTCAAAGAGGCTTGCATTGCAGCAGTTAATCAGATAAATCTTAAATCTTTAAATTCAAATCTTTATTATCAAAATTGTTACAGCTTCCCTTGTCTGTAACCAAGGGTAATCAATTTTATTGAAGTAAGCACATGAAATTCCATGATGTAATTTTTTGCTAATGACACATGACTGACATGTTCATGGAAAGTACCTTCTTGTATCTGTTCCACTTTGGAACAAAAGCATTCAAAAAAGTTTAGTTTTCCTTTTGATATCCAAAGTTTGCTGCACTCTAAAATGCCATTGCAGTTGTTTGTGATTTTAATTCATAAGGATCAAAATGTATTATTTTATTGAATAATAGCAGAATTATTATTATTTTTTTTTTCCTAGTATTTATTTTGTATGTAATTATAAAACTCAAAAAAATGTCATCTCATATGCTTTTTTCCTCAATGTTCTTGTCTTTTCCCATTAGCAATCAATGGGTATGTTTATGGTAATTTGCCTTCACTGAAAGTGTGTGTTGGGCGTCCTGTGTCTTGGCATCTCTTCGGCATTGGCAACGAAGTGGACATTCATTCTGCCTATTTCCACGGGCACACCCTCATGGATCGCAAGCACCGCACAGATGTTCTTAGTCTGTTTCCTGCGACTTTTGTCACCGCAACAATGATCCCGAGAACAAAAGGAAAATGGTTGTTAAGTTGCCAAATCAACGATCATATACAAGGTACAGTAGTATCTGTTCTATTGTCTTTCTGTCATCTTTGTGTGAAGCCCATATGTGCTTCTGTTTTTTTGGAAGCATTGTTTTTGTTTCTAATCAGTGTATAATCACTTTCAGTTTTGCTTTGATGATTATGAGTGGTGTAGTGTTCATTTTTGCTGCACCTTATTTATGGGCACTTGTTTAATCTGTCTTGAAATGATGATGACACATTGTTTTAGTTATTTAAAGATAAATAGTTATCATTGTCTGTCATTTGGTCAGAGTGGCTGTAGGACAATGGCTGATGTGTTACATGGGAAAAGACATTCAGCTTCGATTACAGGAGTGCAAGCCAAATTCCGCTGCATTTAGACATTCAAAGATTAAACAGGTCATTAACACGTCAAAGCGAACGGGGCATTGTGATGCAACGCGCTACAATCGACGCTTCAATACAACATGATCATGCACCCGTTCAGAAAATCATGTACCAGTTTGTAATGTTTACTCTGACGTATCCAATGTTGACCACCTTAAGTAGTTGCGCCCGGTGCAGTTATGTTAGATGAGTTTATTATAAGCAAGACACTCATGACACTCATACTTCATCTTTTAATATTTAAGAAAGCAAGTAAAGTTACTTTTTCAAAATTTCTGAATATCTCTCTTTTTTATGGTTTCTCATTGTGAGCAGCAGGTATGCAGGGTTTCTATGAGGTCTCAGCCTGTGGGTCTGCAACCTCTCCAACAGAAGCCCCTGGCACTGAGAGACGTTTCTACATTGCTGCTGAAGAGATGGATTGGGACTACGCCCCTTCAGGAATGAACTACATGAACAATGCAAGCCTTACTAAGCCAGACAGGTAGAAACACAGATTTGGAGACACTTAATGCATGATTGAGTTACTCAAAACTCACTACAAGGGCTCGGCAATGACATATCTGAAAGATACACCTACCAAGTACAAAAAGAATAATTTGATTGGATGAAATCTGACCATCTGAAATTAGATTCTAATCATTTGTATTATTGAGGGTTTCTTAAGGGGTAAAGGTCAGACTCACACTTTGCTTGTAAATGTCAGGGAATAAATTCTGATTGGATAAACTTTTTCCACTATTAATCTGAACACAGCCATGGGTCTCATTCACTAATAATTGCATACACTATTCGTATTTGTACACATATTTGAACTTCTCACAAAAACTTTCCGCCTAATTCACAATTTGTTCTTAAAGGAACACTCCACTTTTTTTGAAAATAGGCTCATTTTCCAACTCCCCTAGAGTTAAACAGTTGAGTTTTACCGTTTTCGAATCCATTCAGCCGATCTCCGGGTCTGGCGGTACCACTTTTAGCACAGCTTAGCATAGTTCATTGAATCGGATTAGACCGTTAGCATCTCGCTCAAAAATGACCAAAGAGTTTCAATATTTTTCCGATTTAAAACTGGACTCTTCTGTAGTTACATTGTGTACTAAGACCGACGGAAAATGAAAATTTGCGATTTTCTAGGCCGATATGGCTAGGAACTATACTCTCATTCCGGCGTAATAATCAAGGAACCATGGGTGCAGCAGGCACAATGATATTACGCAGCGTCTCTCACAAATGTTTCCATGGTTGCAAGGCACGCTCCCTGTGCAAGCAGGGTCACAGGCGCTGCGTAATATCATTGCGTCTGCTGCACCCATGGTACGGCAGCAAAGTTCCTTGATTATTACGCCGGAATGAGAGTATAGTTCCTAACCATATCGGCCTAGAAAATCGCAACTTTTCATTTTCTGTCGGTCTTAGTACACGATGTAAAATATTGAAAATCTTTGGTCATTTTTGAGCGAGATGCTAACGGTCTAATCAGATTCAATGAACTATGCTAAGCTATGCTAAAAGTGGTACCGCCAGACCCGGAGATCGGCTGAATGGATTCGAAAACGGTAAAACTCAACTGTTTAACTCTAGGGGAGTTGGAAAATGAGCCTATTTTCAAAAAAAGTGTAGTGTTCCTTTAACCTCATTCTAATGTTGATGAATTCAGAGTATTCTAAATGAGCAACTGCGTGCCCAAGGTAAGTAATCTACATAAAGCACGCCCAAACCATGTCCATATAAGGGCTTTCTGCACACCTATTTCTTTCATCACCCTCAACAAACATGACACTCTCTAAAGACATGTTCTTGCCTGAGAGCACACGCAGCAAGATCTGCGAACAATGCCAAGAGTGCCATCCTCAAAATGAGTTCAAAGACAGTAAACACCTTGGCTTTTATACATACATTACAGACCTCTGATTAGCCAGCTGCGTCTTTATGCATAGATACCTCGCAGCATGAGCTATAATGCACCTTTTCTTACTCTTTTACTGATAGGCCTATATCTATGTTTAAAATTTCATCTTAACATGTTTATAAGGCCTCCAAGAGTATGTAATTTATGCATACGAGTGGTTTCAATTGTTCCTACATGGTTTCAGTTGTTCCTACATTTTTTTGTAATTTAGAATAAATTTTAGAACGAAAGTTATTGATGAATCATGATTTGTTCGGGAAAATGTTCATTCGCAGATTTCACACACAAAATCATACATATGCATGCTTAGTGAATGAGACCCAATGTCTGCAAACAGGGAGATTTGGGAGTAAAAAACCATTGTAAATAAAAAAAAAATTAATTAAAGATAAATGAGAAAGAGAATGAGAAAACAACATGTATTCAGTTAGTTAGTTAGTTTGTTAAAGATCTGTTACACAGGCCCTTAGAGTTCACCACTGATATAAAGTTGATGTAATTTGGACCCATTCTAACAGATCAATTTGGTGTTATCTACAGTACAATGGATTTTAGAGTTAAGATAAAAGTCTAAACTCGGTTTATTCACTTAACCTTAATATATCTAATTTCACCTTGTTTTTGAAGCCTTTGAAGCTACACAAAGATACAAATTTTTTTTTTATTTTTTTTTTTTTTAAAGATGTCATTAATGTAATTAGCACAGATATAAATCTTGCTAATGGTTCCTACCTGATATTAACTCTTATTTATAGTTTAATTTTGCATTTATTTTCATATAATATAAGTGTTAATGTCATTGAATTAGCATGTTAATGCCTTTCTTTTCCTGCAGTGACTCTGAACCATACTTCAGTCGTGATGGTGGTAAACTGGGTGGAACATACCTGAAGGCCAGATATATTTCATATACTGATGAAACATTTACTACCAAAACACATATTGTGGGCTCAGATAAGCATCTTGGAATTCTGGGTAAAATCTTCACTTGTGTCTTATATGTTTATGAACACTATTATGTCTTTGATAATATTTTAAAGTATGCATGAAATGGAAGTTACTTACCACATTGTGATGTATTTGCAAGTGAGATGGCTTATCACAAAAAAAAAAAAAAAAATTGTAGGACAGGACACTAAATTGCTTGTTAATTGGATTCAAAAGTGTGCGTTGCTTAGGCATCTCAATGTAAATCGCTTTTCTGCAATGCAGCACAGGAATATCACAGGAATAGCAAGTTTTGATTATAGAAATTTTAAAAAAATTAAAAAATAAAAAAGTGCACAAATGAATCGTTAACAATAAGACCAGTAACTTAAATACAAAAAGGTAAATTTTGATTTCTTGCTGACTTTAAAGTTTATGGATAAGAGTTATAGTAATATAACCTAGAGCTGATGTATGAGTGCTCTTCAGCTTCATGAAGCACAGTTATATTAATAAAGTTTAAACATTCTGTCTTAAAGATGGTAAGTGATCAGTTATCTCTTCACCCACTCCCACTTTAGGTCCTGTCATCAGAGCAGAGACTGGTGATGTTATCATTGTGACATTCCTTAATAAAGCTACACGTGACTATAGCATTCAGCCACATGGTTTGCATTATGAAAAGACCTATGAAGGAGCAATGTATCAGGATGGTAAGTCATAAACAGCTGCAGGTGTACACACAGATATGCATGTAGACCTTCAAGTTAAGGGTTCTTAACTGGGGCGCTGAGAGCAAAGTAGAGGGGCATTCATCCAAAAAAGGCCTTTGGTGAAATTAGGCCTTTGGTAAAATTCTCACCAAAGACCTAAATCAGTGGTTCTTATCATTGCTTCAGCCTTTTGGTGAGAATTTCATTTTGAAACTGACTCAAATGAACACAGATAACAATATAATAATACACACACTGCATAACATTTCTGTCAGGATCACTATCATCAACCAAAGTATTGCAATATCATTAATTTCTTAATGACAATAATTAATGTAACAACATATTGAAGAAATGAGTCTGATCAAGAGGAATATCAGAATGGCAAGTCCTGACTGGACAAAAGAAGTAGCTGGGGATGGAGGAGGGTAATTAGCTCCTGAGCAATGCGATGATGCTGTTGATAACACTGAATGGACCACATACAGTATCTCACAGAAGTGAGTACACCCCTCACATTTTTGTAAATATTTTATTATATCTTTTCATGTGACAACGCTGAAGAAATGACGCTTTGCTACAATGTAAAGTAGTGAGTGTACAGCTTGTATAACAGTGCACATTTGCTGTCCCCTCAAAATAACTCAACACACAGCCATTAATGTCTAAACCGCTGACCACAAAAGTGAGTACACCCCTAAGTGAAAATGTCCAAATTGGGCCCAATTAGCCATTTTCTCTCCCCGATGTCATGTGACTCATTAGTGTTACAAGGTCTCAGTTGTGAATGGGGAGCAGGTGTGTTAAATTTGGTGTTATCGCTCACACTCTCTCACACTGGAAGTTCAACATGGCACCTCATGGCAAAGAACTCTCTGGATCTGAAAAAAAGAATTGTTGCTCTACATAAAGATTGTGTAGGCTATAAGAAGATTGCCAAGACCCTGAAACTGAGCTGTAGCACGGTGGCCAAGACCATACAGCGTTTTAACAGGACAGGTTCCACTCAGAACAGGCCTTGCCATGGTCGACCAAAGAAGTTGAGTGCATGTGCTCAGCGCCATATCCAGAGGTTGTGTTTGGGAAATAGACGTATGAGTGCTGCCAGCATTGCTGCAGAGGTTGAAGGGGTGGGGGGTCAGCCTGTCAGTGCTCAGACCATACGCCGCACACTGCATCAAATTGGTCTGCATGGCTGTCGTCCCAGAAGGAAGCCTCTTCTAAAGATGATGCACAAGAAAGCCCGCAAACAGTTTGCTGAAAACAAGCAGACTAAGGACATGGATTACTGGAACCATGTCCTGTGGTCTGATGAGACCAAGATAAACTTATTTGGTTCAGATGGTGTCAAGCGTGTGTCGCGGCAACCAGGTGAGGAGTACAAAGACAAGTGTGCCTACAGTCAAGCATGGTGGTGGGAGTGTCATGGTCTGGGGCTGCATGAGTGCTGCCGGCACTGGGGAGCTACAGTTCATTGAGGGAACCATGAATGCCAACATGTACTGTGACATACTGAAGCAGAGCATGATCCCCTCCCTTCGGAGACTGGGCCACAGGGCAGTATTCCAGCATGATAACGACCCCAAACACACCTCCAAGATGACCACTGCCTTGCTAAAGAAGCTGAGGGTACCTAAACCCTATTGAGCATCTGTGGGGCATCCTCAAACGGAAGGTGGAGGAGCGCAAGGTCTCTAACATCCACCAGCTCCGTTATGTCATCATGGAGGAGTGGAAGAGGACTCCAGTGGCAACCTGTGAAGCTCTGGTGAACTCCATGCCCAAGAGGGTTAAGGCAGTGCTGGAAAATAATGGTGGCCACACAAAATATTGACACTTTGGGCCCAATTTGGACATTTTCACTTAGGGGTGTACTCACTTTTGTGGCCAGCGGTTTAGACATTAATGGTTGTGTGTTATTTTGAGGGGACAGCAAATTCACACTGTTACAAGCTGTACACTCACTACTTTACATTGTAGTAAAGTGTCATTTCTTCAGTGTTGTCACATATAAAGATATAATAAAATATTTACAAAAATGTGAGGGGTGTACTCACTTCTGTGAGATACTGTATATAGATGGGCACTCGAGTTAGTGACTCGGACTCGAGTCGCACTCCAGTCGCATTTTAACAGACTTCAGACTTGACTCGGACTCGACCTGAAGTCTTTTACCCTTAACTACTGATATAACAAAATAAAGAATTTGTGTTGTGTTTAAATGGTTTTATAATATCTGCGTCACATATATTTCCTTATGTGTCGTGGTAGATCGGACTCTTGTCATAGAATTTGATTACGTATGTCCGTGTATTGCGCGTAAACTCCGAAATGTCATAAGAGTCCCATGAAACATGACGTGAGCCACTGTGCTATATGTTCTTTCGTTTGGGTTTATTATCATGTCAGATCGGCTAGATGCACAGAATGAGGGAAAACAATTAAAGACACCGGAACAACATCATCAAATTTTATGAGACATCTTATCCACAAAGGTTAGTCACATTAACTCTCACAGCTAGCTATTATACTGTGGTGTAGCTGCATGGCTCATTTGAATTGCCAGCCTGTTAAAATATGAACAAAAAAATCTAGACTTTAAACCTAGCACTACGTTTTTATCAATCTTTTCGTATTATATGCAGCTTTTCTCTTTCTGAATGTGTCCATAAGAGAGAGATAGAAAGAGATGTTAATCCATTTATTACTTAAAGCTCATATTTTAACGTATCGCAATCAGCATGTGTAGAGTTTTCAATTGACATTCTTAAACATTCTGAGGTTTGATATTTTCTGATAATTACTGTTAATAACAACGAAGCTGTATAACAAACTGCTGTATAAGAAACCGTGACTCACTGGCGCCATCTTGCGTCCACTTAGCGACTGTATTGAAAATGACTACTCGTGTTGCCAGGACGACTGTTTTGTACATTGTAATGGATTATAAAGTAACAAGCTGTATGTACATTATCCCTTACATCATAGGACCTTAATTTCAAATAAAACAGATGACAGAAAGATCATATTTTGTCTATATAATACAACTAGGATGAAAAATAGAATTTGATTATGAGAATTTTTTTTTTTTTTTTTTTAATGACTCGAGACTCGACTCGGACTCGTGACAAAAGACTCCAGACTTGACTCGGACTCCAGTGATAAAGACTTCAGACTTGACTTGGACTCCAGCTTAAAGACTTAAGACTTGACTCGGACTCCAGATAAAAGACTCGTGAACATCTCTGGTATATATATATATATATATATATATATATATATATATATATATATATATATATATATATTAGAGGTCTGCACGGGCTTTAAACTGAGGCCCGAACCCGGCCCGTACCCGAGATCGTTTGACCCGACCCTACCCGACCCGAACAGTACTGTTATAGTTTAACCCGAACCCGAAATCCGTCGTTATAGAGATGTACCATTCTTGCTATCATAAGCCAAGACAGCTTTGTAAGACACTACACGACACTTAACCGCTTATTGGTTGAATGACAAGATCATCGTACAACGTTTAAATAGACAGAAACATCAGGCTAAGTAGTAGAAAAGACGCACAGAGGCCATTAGACATGCTATCGCGCTTCATTTCATTCATATATAGACCTGCCAGAATCAGACTGGCAGCTGCCACCAGGTCACGTGACCTGTCAGTGGCTGCTCCTGCCAGCCAGCTGAAGATTGAACCCCTACTGTCACACACACACACATTATTGCATGGTAATTTTAGTGGCTTGTGTATAATTGTGCAATCCCCTGGCTCACCTGTTATTCGGTAGAATTCGTTGTGCTGATTTCCCTGTATCATTTGGCACAGTAATAAGTTTTCCCTCAGTAATTGTTTGCCTTGTCGCACTCAGTTAGAGGTTTGACTGTCGTGTGGTGACCGAAAGAGTGCGCGAGAGCGGGATCACATGCGCAAAACAGTTAATATATAAATGTGAATTATAAATGCGCTCCCACTCTCGCGCGCTCTTTGGAGCACAACACAGAAGACGGCAGGCAAGGCTTATATAACAGCCTATATAGTTTTTCTCAGTTACAGACCCGAACCCGAAGCTATTCATGAAACCTTAACCCGAACCTATTGCAGACCTCTAATATATATATGTATGTATAGAGGAATGCGGTGATAGGCCTCATATTCCTATAGGTCAATGTGAATCAGCTGAGTGTCAGCTGATGTGAGCTTGACTAACGTGACCTGCCAGAAATAACGCTACGCTTGATTTGGCTAAACTTTTGAAAATACATAGCATAAATCATGAAGGAACAGCATTTATGATTTTAGATTCTTTTTACTTGTCTCCTCCACAGGTACTCAGAAAGATGGAGCTTCTGTGGCCCCTGGTAAAAACTTCACCTATCGTTGGAGAGTAATTGAAGGTCCCTCCAGCGATGATCCTCCTTGTCTTTCATACTTGTACTACTCTGCTGTTGATCCTGTCCGTGACACTAACTCTGGTTTATTTGGGCCCATACAAGTGTGCAAGAAAGGTGTTCTTGATGGAAGTGGACATCAGGTAACAAACTCACATACTGCAGGCCTAAAAAGATAATATGGTACTTTCTACAAATATGGCATGTGAACGGGGGTGCTTTATTTGTGGGGTAACAGGTTTGCAAATCTAGCCTAAATTAAGCAGTCACTCAGTTGGGGTTATCAAGTTTTAGAGAACAATTAGGTTCAATAACAGTTTTATCTAATAGGTCTCACAACAAAAATAAGATTTGTGCCTCTAAAAAAGAAAAAATCATTGGATACCTTATTCGTGGAATGTGCCATAGATGCAATGCATCTTTGCTTTTCAGACTATGCAGGTAAATATAATAACCTATATATTTTGTGTGTGTGTGTTTTTCCATGTTATGGGTGTGTCTTTTAAGCGTGCTGACAAAATTCAGCATGAGTTTTTTCTGCTATTCTCTGTGATGGATGAGAATAAAAGCTGGTATCTGGAACAAAACATTGAAAAATTTGGCAGCGATGATTCAGATCAAGATAATGAAGAGTTTCAAGAGAGCAATAAAATGCATGGTATGCATGTATGTGTTTGTGTGTTTAATCACACAATCATGTACATTTACTTTCTCACTTTATGAATATATGTGAATAAGTTTATTTCTTGACAGTATGATAATTAAGAATGTTTGTGTTTCTTCTCAGCGGTGAATGGCTTCATGTATGGAAACCTGCCAAGTCTAGACTTGTGTAATGGGGAACATGCTGTGTGGCACACACTTGGCTTGGGCACAGAGGTGGATATCCATGGTATCTATTTCCAGGGTAACACGTTTCAGCGTGATGGGATGAACCGTGACACTCTTAGCATCTTCCCGCATACCACAGTGACTGTTAACATGACACCCGACAATAATGGTAAGTCACAGCGCTTTTTGTATCAGGGATGTGTTGGTGTGTCAGTTAGCATTAGCAAGTTTTAGTTTAACTCTTTCAGTTCACTGGTGATTTCAAACTTTTTGAAAAAGTCATAGGAATGCAAGTATTTGCAACAAGAAAGGCATGAAAAAAGTATAGATAATAAATAACAAGTACAATGGTGAATACAATAAAGGCAAAAAGTGTAAATAAATAAAATCTATACTTACTTGGTAATTTGATGGTAATGAAATACAGACCTTCAATGTTGTAGTTATGTTGCCAATTAGTAGATCATAACATTTTTAAAAATTCAAGTATTCAGTGATCAGCTGAACAGCTAAAATTATCTTATCTGATCTTAAAATGTAAAAAATAAAAAAAAATCGTAGAGATCTGTGTAGATCTTTGCTGACCAAAAAAGGGCTGTGTTGTGGTATTTCCTGGGCTGGGTGAAAATCCAACATCTGGCCTGGATACAGATTGGATCAGGCTGACTATGTTATCCTGGGGATAAGAGAGATACAGACAGAGACTAATATCAGCATAGACACTGTTCATCTTTTGATGTAACAAAATACATCATGTTATGTGATGTAATGTCTATGTTATCAAGTGGTTCCAGCTGACCTTATTGATGAAACTTATTTGCTTAAGGGATGTGAGTTGAAGAAATATGGTAGTGTGCTATGTGTATGCATTAAGCCTAAAACACTCCAAGCCTACTTCAAAGAACTAGACGGTGTTGTTGCCCCGCATCGGCTGCATCTGGACCAAAAAGTTGTGCTTGAGCACACAGCACAGACTACAGCCGACTGCAAACTAGCACGTGCGTTCTGCGCCTGCATGTAAGTGAAGCAGTTTTACTCTGGTTGTGTTTGTTGTTCTAGTCAATGAAGGCCATGCTGATGGAAGAGGTTTCAGGATGTTTTATTTCTGCAGAAATACACAGAGCACAATGATTTTTTTGGGGATACATGTCTCTCCCTGTTATGTCTTGTGTTTCTGTGACCTAGTTTTCCCCAGTCTGTTTGATTAGTTCATTTGTTTCACCTGTCTAGTTAATCATCCCATCACCTCGTTAAGTTCCCTTTGTTGGTCACATGTATTTAAACCCAGTGTTCTCCTTCACTCCTTGTCTGTTCTCTTTTACGTTAACATGGATGTTATGCTGTCTCTACCCTGTTGGAATCTCCTGTGTTTGATTAAAGACCTACTCGTATACTCATCTTCATCTTTGTCGTGCGTTTACATACAGCAACTGTAACAGAAGAACGGACCCAAACAGTGATTTTTTTTTTTGCGGCGTTTTTTCCTCAGTTTTTTGTTTCTTTTTTTCCCTCATGGATCTACCCGCTGTCAAGCTTCTCTGCCTGGAGCAGGGAGACCGCTCGCTGGAACAACATACCAGTGACTTTCTCCAGCTTGCGTGCCTGACTCACTTCCCGGACCGCTCGCTCTGTGTATTTTATCACACCGGCCTGAGCGAGCGGTCCAAGGCACGCATTCCAGCGGGCGGTCCAACGGAGGACTTCGCCGCATACGTGGAGTGGGTGCTGGTGAACAACAACTCTCCGTTCACCATCGGCCCTGCTGAGGATGACACCAGCGCCACTCCACATCCAGAGACCAGCCACCCGCCACCGGCTACGTGCACGATGGAGAGACGAGAGCCCACCGCAGACCGTGGAGTTCAACCTGCCGGGACGAACGAGACCGAACCTGAGGAGAGGACGGAAGGAGTCGTCGCCCCGGGATGTGAACCGCAAGGTGTGTCTGACCAGGTGCATGAGCCCGCTACATCGTGTGCTGCCAAGGGAGTGTTAGTGGAGTTCGAGGGCTGGGGGGAAGGCCCCGCCCACAACCTCACCGCAGTGGATGGGATCGCTATGGCCACTGGAACTTTTTTTGGAATTATTGGATGTGTTTGAGGAGGTTAATTCCCTGTGTCTCCTTTCCCCGCTGGTTCCGTCCAGCCCTGAACTGTCCGTGTCCCTGCTGGTTCCGTCCAGCCCTGAACTGTCCGTTTCCCCGCTGGTTCCGTCCAGCCCTGAACTGTCCGTTTCCCCGCTGGTTCCGTCCAGCCCTGAACTGTCCGTGTCCCTGCTGGTTCCGTCCAGCCCTGTGTCTCCTGTGTTCCCTCCCAGCCTCCCTCTCCCGCCTCTCCAAACTGCCTGCTCCTCATTCCTGCCTCCTCTGGTACCCTTCAGCCCCTCTTCAGCTCCATCACTCAAGTGTATGGACCCGATTCGAAGCTTCAGGCCACCAGCTCCACCTAGGCCAGAGGATCTCCTGGCTCCGCCTCCAGCCTCTGAACCCAACACTCCACCGCGGCCTGTCGACGCGTCGCCTCCGCCGTGGCTCCTCCCTCCCTCGGCTCCACCGGGCTCCCTCGTCCCACAGGCTCCGACTTGGTCAGACGTCGTCCAGCCTGCACCTTCGGTTTCACCTGGCTCCCCCTTCCCCCCGTCTCCTCCTTCGTCCTCAGTCACACTGCCTCCGTCTCAGTCTTCAGGTTCCCGGACTCCACCTCGGATGCTCGTCGTCCCGGCTCCATCTCGGTCTCCAGATCCAGCAGTGTCGGTTGGGCTCTTCGGCATGCCAGCTCCACCTGGATCTCCATCGTCGGTGGCGTCTCCACCGGCCATCTCCAGGGTGGCGCCTCTCAACTCTCCACTATGGCTTCTCCCGTCCTCGACTCCACCCTGGGGCCTCATCATGGTTGGTCTCTGGACCAACATCTGGCTCCTCCTGCTCCAGGCTTCCCCTTGGCTCCTCCCACCCTCCACTCCCCCTTAGACTATTTTCGTTGTTTTCTGTGGACTTTGGTTTAGTTCCTCTGCCCTTCGCCGCCCTCCAACACTCCCCTTCACTCATCACTCTCGTTAGAAGAGCGAGAGAGAGCACACCCGACCCTGTCAGCAGCAAATGTGCTTCTAAAGATGGCACTGTTATCACATCGCATGAGGTATAATATGGGTCGCCAATATGTGCCCCATATAAAACAACATTCTGGATGCATGGTTCCCACTAGAATTAATTATGTACACTCAGAACACAAATGTAAAAGCACAAAAAAATTTGTTTTGATGAAGTTCACTAACAAAATTCATCACATTTTATCATATTTGAACCAGCTACATAAGGAATTAACTGTCTATATCAGCAGGTATCAATAGCCTAAATTTGTCCAACCCCAATTAAACACACCTGAACCAGCTAATCAAGGTTTTTAGGCATACAGGAAACTTTCAGGCAGGTGTGTTGTGGTAAGTTGGAGCTAAACCCTGCAGGACAGTGGCCCTCTAGGACTGAGTTTGGACACCCCTGGTCTAAGGGGATATGTTTTTGAGGCATCACATCAGAAAAAATATTGTTTGCACCAATGTAATATCCAGACAAACTATATAAAATATACTTTATTCCCCACTTTGAAGAACTGTTTAATCATAACTTATTATTTATTTGACCAGCTACATAATGCAAAAGGCTTTAGATCAGGCAATACGAACCACTACCTCTTGGGTCCAAGGGGGTGTAGAATTTGGCAACTGTTTTAACAAAATTAGGGAAGATTATTCCAGTTCTCTGCTTTGATACACTGTTGCTAGGTCTTGTAATGTCTGAAAAGCTTGCTGTTGTTTTCTTAAATAATTAAAAGATATAAGCAAAATACATTATTTTTTTTGACAGTAAACATTTGCTCATCAGTATGTACTTTTACTCCAGGTGAGTTTGAGCTGAGCTGTCTTACAGCTGATCACTACCAAGCAGGCATGCGTCAACATTACACAGTCAAGTCCTGTTCGACAAAGACTCCAGCAACAGAACACTTTACCTCCACAGTGCGCTACTATATAGCAGCAGAGGAAGTTGTGTGGAATTATGCGCCAGACCGAACATGGGAACTAGAGAAACATAAGGCTACACTGGAGGAAAGGTATACCTACAAACATATATGCATATTTGTTCTCACACACAAATTGAGCTCTAAAATGAAACATTAGGGTTAAGGTTAACTCCTCAAGTGAGGCTTGACTGAGAAGAGTCAAGTCTTGTGCTTGAAACCCTCTATTTCACATAATGCAAGCTGCACAGTTTTACCTATTTACTGTTATTTAAAGATTATTAAAATGCATAAACTCAATTTAGATACATTCATGCACACATGATATTTTCTGTCTTTCTTTTTTTCCCTCTTTTTCTTTCCTGCTTTACTCAGCCCTGGAAGAATTTACCTAGAACAATCAAATAATCAGATTGGTGCTGAATATAAGAAGGTGGTGTTTCGTGAATACACAGATGGAACATTTACTAAAGAGAAGCCCAGGCGTCCAGAGGAGGAGCACTTGGGGATAATGGGTATGGCACATTTGACTTTTTTGAAATCTGTTTTTCAAAAGTATTATAAAGCATCAGTGATGCATTTATAGATCAGTGTTAAATAAAGAATTATCATTGATATAGCAGGTCTCTTTGTTTTAGCTCTTTACCTTTATGGTAGTGACCCTTGTTGTATTCCCAGGACCCATCCTTAGAGCTGAGGTTGGTGAGAGGATTCAGGTCGTGTTTAAAAACAAAGCCAGCAGGCCATATTCTGTTCATGCCCATGGAGTGAAGACCACTGAACCCCATCAGAATGGTGTTCCACCAGGTTTGTTAAAAAAAAAAAAAAAAAGTCTAATTTGTCTTATGTGTGCAGGAGTGAATAGTATATTTTTACTATGTGCATTACATGTGTTATAGGTGATGTGCTGACATACAACTGGACCATTCCAGAACGATCAGGTCCAGGTCCCAAGGATCCAGACTGTATAACGTTTGCCTACTACTCCTCTGTCAGCTTTGTTGAGGTATAAAACACATAAACAATATAATCTGTACATATACATTGCAAAAACATTGCAGGTGTTTTACATACACTAAGTATGAAAAAATGGTAACATTTTACAATAAGGTCTCATTTGTTAACATTAGTTAATGCATTAGCTAACATGAAATATCAATTAACAATATATTTTTTTACAGCATTTATTAACCTTTGTTAATGTTCAATAAAAAGGTCTGTTTATTTTAGGTCACAGTGCATTAACTAATGTTAACAAATCAAACTTTTGATCTTAAAAATGTATTAGTTAATGTTGAGATTAACTAAGATCAATAAATGCTGTAGAAGAATTGTTTATTGGTCATGTTAACTAATATAGTAAACTAATGTTAACAAATATTGTAAAGTTTTAATGAAGAAAAAAATTATTTTTATGTCTATTTTGAATATCAGATCTTAGTTGGAAATATGTTACGAAAGCAATAAGTAAACATGATAATGTGAGGTTTTACAGTATGATTGCAGATTTACAGATGTACTATGTGAATGTCCTTCAGGACTTGATGAGCGGTTTGGTGGGTCCACTGATAGTGTGCCGTAAAGACACCCTGAACACTGAAAGACGTAGAAAAGACACTGATAAAGAGTTTGCCCTCCTTTTCATGGTGTTTGATGAAAATGAGTCCCACTACCTGGATGAAAACATAAAAACTTATCTCAAGGCAGACCCAGACGAATTTGACAAATATAATGAAATCTTTATGGAGAGCAACAAAATGCATGGTAAGTGTGTGTTTGTCTGTGTGTGTGTGTGTGTGTGTGTGTGTGTATATTACAAGAGAGAAATACATGGTATGCTCAGAATTTTTTTTTTTTTTTTTTTTTTAAGAACTGAAAACCCTTTCTCTCTTCCACAGGTATTAATGGGAAGTTGTATGCTAATCTCCATGGGTTAAATATGACAGAGAAAGAAAAGACCCAGTGGTATTTGTTAGGACTGGGGAACGAAGTGGACATGCACACTGTGCATTTCCATGGTCAAAGCTTCATTTACAAAGTATATATACAAGCACATTTTCTAGTAGAGCTAGAAAATTATTTATGGAGTGGCAGTGGGGTGGCATGAGGGGTGTCTATAAGGGGTGTCGACACCAAAGCAAGTGTCTATTTCTTTTGAATTTATGGCCTAACATACACATTCATGGCCACAAATATGTGAAAGCTGCATTTCTCAGAGGGACCTTAAATCAATCATTTTATTGTTTAAAAATAATTAAAAAATAAGCAATATATCAATATCCAGGGCACCTCGACAATAGCAGCTTTCACACATTAAATCTAATAAAGTTGCCATAAATTTGCATTTTCATCGGATTACCTTTTCCAGGAAATTTACCACATATGCTTTTCACACATTTAACCATTTTGTACCATTAAGATTACCGTTCACACGTCAGAACCGAAATACTGGTAAACTCTATGATGTCAAACACATAGTCTAAAACCTGCACCATTTTCATCCACCCAGATTTGAACGTAAAATGTAAGATGAACTTTATATGAATAATAAATCCACTGAAATAATATATATGTTATTAATAAACATTATGTATAAAATTAAAGGAAATAATAGATTAAGATTAGATTCTTACCTGACAATGTTATTATAGTTGCCATTCAGGGACGTTTCAATGATCAGTGGCCTGTTGCATGAAGCTAGTTGAACAAACTCTGAGTTTCAGAGTAGGTTTAGAGTTGACAAATCCAGATAAATCCAACCTGGTTTAGATCAGGATCAGCTGTTGCACAACGCTCGGTATAAACTTTCTCTGTCAACTCAATTTTAATCCAGAGTTTGCGATTAATTCTGAAGCACATGCACCTGAAAGTGTGACACGTGCGGCAAACAGTCAATCACACGGAACATGCAGAGCGTCCGTTTGATTCACTTCTTGCGAGAGAGCCGCGCAATTCACTTCTCTTCTGAAGATTAAGAGATCGTTATAAAAAATATCCTGAAATTAAATGCATTTACAAGGCAGGAATAAACACTGCTGCAGTGAGAGTTTGAGAAGGCAGCTGAAAGAAAATATCTGACTATATTAATGTATGTGAATCAAAGAAATATGCCTAATAATTTATTATATAATAATTTATATTAGTTTCACAAAGAGCTCAAATGAATACACAAGCTTTATTTGTTTAAAAGCTTTATATATTGATGCATGTATTATATTTATATCAATTTAAAAGCAAAGTTTAATAGCCTATTAATTGTCAATTTATATAATAATTATATGAATATACTATTATATGAATTATACATAATTCATATAATATAAATGAGCAATTTTGTCTCTAAAATGGTTTCATTATAAACTGATTTAATTTGGAGCGAGAGATACAGGGGGAGTGGCTTTATTGCATCAGATACATGTCACTTTACTCACAGCTGACTGGTCCAGTTTGGGTTTGTGATCTCTAACCCAGAATAAAACTTAAATCCACCTTCTAAAAACCAATCCACCTTCATAAGCCCGAAAAACCAGAGTTTACTCAAACTACTCTTGAACTTACCTGGGTAGAAACTGAAATCGGCGTTGTGCAACAGGCCACAGGTAATCAAAGCAGAGAGGGCACTCAGATAATTCACCCACCACGTTAATTCATTACATTAAAGCACAACTGCTGAAAGCAGACTAAGAAACACTGTTTACATTTAAGTTTTATGCATTGGGATACTAAATGTTCTCCTTGTGGCAGTGCCACTGACAGAACAGAGGCAGATGTGGTGGCAATGCTTTTTCTTAGCATTTCCAACCCCCTCCCACCCATGCCACCCCAGTAGATTCACTCCTGAATCCTACAATAATGTCTAAATCCCACTTAGGTGTTAAAATGCCTCTCAGACACTCTCATTTTCTCCCCCTCAGATGGATCATTATCATCGTGCTGATGTATATAACCTATTCCCAGGAACATTTCAGACCATAGAACTGATTGCAGGAAGTCCTGGACAGTGGCTGCTACACTGTCATGTGACTGACCACATCTATGCTGGGATGGAGGCGCTTCTCACTGTTAACTCTAAAGGTTAGGAGTAAAAGTTTACAAAAAGGCCTACAGAGCTCCTAGCCAAGGGAGAGCATTTATGGTTGTCTTAAGAATGCTTTAACACTAGAGCATTTGATGTAGACCTGAGTTTGTCCATAGAGTTCAAGTCAGTAGGTTGGTGTCAAATCATTCTTCCAAACTCAGGCATACATCAGTGCAGGGGTGTACAATCCTTCTCCTGGAGGGTTAATATCAGGCAAACTTTTGCTCCAACACCTGCCTTGAAGTTTCTAGTAATCGTAAAGACCTTGATTATGGTTGTGGCTAGAAGGGATAAACACAAAAAAATAAATAGCCGCTGCCGTATTTTTCTTACCCCATTGGCAAAAAATAGGCAAAATAAGAAAAATGCACTTAAAATGTTATTATTATTATTATTATTATTATTATTATTATTCAGGCTATTTTCTTTTTTTTGCCTGTGGGATATCATGAAAATGAATATTAGTTCAAAAACTTACTGTTCTGCCAGTTTTCACCTCTGATATTATAACAGTGATAAGAATTAAACTTGTATTGACTTGCAAGTATGCAGACGTCTTTTTGTTGGGTGCTGCTGCCATGGTGAATCGTAATATCGGAGCTCCGTTGATCATGGCTTTTCATAGTCGTGGTGCACGCGCTTAGAGTCAACCTACTCAGAGTTGATTGAACTAACTCAATTCAGCTGTTCTGAAACCCAGAGTTTCCCATCTCAGAGTAACTCAACTCAGAGTTCAAGTTTGGTTGAACCTCCTTACTGAAACGGGCCCCAGTCCTGCCATGTTCAGCCCTACCCACTCCTGCTTTGTTCAGCCTTGTGCATTGTCGGCCTGTTTTCCTCTATGGGGTAGTTTTTGTTTGTTTAAAACTTAGAATACAGTATAAAGCATTTGTGCTTTTGCTGTAAGCAAGCCAATCCCTTCTGAGATTTTTTTCCTTCCCTTGATGGCCTTTGTGAACTGCAAATATTCTGGAAATTTTTTTCCCTTGTGAACCTACTGGCATCTCCTTCAACATGTCTTTCTGACAATTGTCTCCCTTTCAATGTCCATTAATTTGTCTGGCCACAGACCTGGGTCAGCGGTTAGGTAATCTGTGTTCTCATCTCCCTCATTGCCAAACTCTCTAATTTGCCTCATTTCTTCTTCGATAATCTATTGAGAAGCACCCTATAATGAATGTCCCCCTTTGTGCCAAGTGCGTGTGTGTGTAAGACGTTTGTGGATTATTCAGAAATGCGGCACTTCACAGTTTTGACCATAGACTGTAAAAAAAGATGGATGACGCACCTTCACTCTCTTCCACTGTAGTATATGAAGCCACCAGTGTGCCAATATGGCACTGACATCTTGAGTCTGCGCCCGAGCTGTCAATCATGACATCAAAACCTGCGTTTTTATAGCATCAAATAACTAACTAAAAACAAACTTAAACTTTGAACGAACACAAACGAACACTTTAACTAACATCAGCGTGATTAAAAACTGCCAAAAATGACAGAAACCATCTCTGGAAAAAAAAAAATGACTTGTAATTTGACAGTTTAGTTTGTTTAACGTCCATTACATTACATGGAGAAGGCGGGGTTTATGACCTATACTGCATCCAGACACCTGAGGGTGATCGAGACGCTTTGGCTTCACTTTTCAGGACTTGTGTGGCATAAGTGTTGTAATGATATCCGATTCGTGAATGTACGAATCCCCGCACATGACATGCAGGAAAAAAATAATACGCTAAATCATGCGCACAAATTTCTAATTTGTTCCCTCTATTTATAATTCGCGCGCACGATTTACTAATTTGTTCCCTCGATTTGCTAAATCGTGCGCACAGTTTATAAATCGAGGGAACGAATCAGTAAATTGTGCGCATGATTTAGCAAATCGAGGGAATAAATTAGTAAATTGTGAGCATGATGTACTTTTTTTTTTTTTTTTTTTTCTTGCATGTCATGTGTTGGGCTCCAAATGAATGATAGCTGGAGTTGGTTCATTTCAATGAATTGGAGAAACCCATTGATAAAACCAGTCTGAATGATTCATTCATGAATAGAACTGTTTTGGTTCTCGAGTTCAGTTCACTGATTCAATGATCCGGTCGCTGTTTTAACTAATTTCCAAGTTTCTTTCTGGAGCTCTGAGTCTTCACCTATAATGCCTGTTGAGTTTGGAGAACACCTGACAAGAGATCAGAGACCATTCCTTCATGGAGAATCTCTCCAGATTCTTCAGATTCCCAGATCCATGTTGGTGCTTCTTGTCTTCAGTTCACTCCACTCATTTTCTTTAGGGTTCAGGTCAGGGAACTGGGACAGCCATGGCAGAAGCTTCATTTTGTGCTCAGTGACACATTTTTGTGTTGATTTTGATGTTTGTTTTGGATCATTGTCCTGATGGAAGATCCAACCGCGGCCCATTATAAGATTTCTAGCAGAAGCAGTCAGGTTTTGATTTTTTTTATCTGTTGGTATTTGATAGAATCCATGATACCATGTATCTGAACAAGATGTCCAGGACCTCCAGCAAAACAAATAGGCCCACAGCATTAAAGATCCAGCAGTATATTTAACAGTGGGCATGCGATACTTTTTATCCCTGTGTGCACCAAACCCATCTGGTGGGTTTGCTGCCAAAAAGCTCTTTTTTTTTTTTAGTTTCATCTGACCATTGAAACTCTCCTCCTCATTGTGCATTAGGACGCTATAGACACATGTCCTCTTCCAGGCAGATTTGTAACATCTTTAGTTGATTGGAACTTCTTAATTATTGCCCTGATGGTGGAAATGGGGATTTTCAGTGCGTTAGCTTTTTTCTTACAGCCATTTTCTATTTTGTGAAGCTCAACAATCTTTTGCTGCACATCAGAACTATATTCTTTGTTTTTTTTTCTCATTGTGATGAATGATTAAGGGAATTTGGCCTTTGTGTTTACACATACAGTATTTGTACTCCTGTGGAACAGGAAGTCAAGGCTGGACAATGACAATGACAATGTCAAAATGTAAATATGAATGGGAATATACTTCAGAGATATTTTACTCATAAGAATTTCTAGGGGTGCCAATAATTGTGGCCAACATGTATTGGAGAAAAACATTTATTTCATAATGTGAGTTTCCCCCCACTTTCAATTGTTTTACTTCGATGAAAGGTTAGAATTTTGTGAATTTTTTGAATGAAAGATCAAAAGGATAAACAATGTAGATTTATTTTCATAGACGCCTTTACTCATATTTACCAAGGGTGCCATTATTAGTGGAGGGCACTGTAGGTCAGCTTTGGCTTCACTTTTCAGGACTCGTGTGGCACGCTTGGTTCTGACTCGTTGCGCATCAGGTAGATGGCAAGAAATGACGCATACAAAATCAGGATACCAACAGAGGAAAGAAAAACAAAAAAGAGGAGAGAGCTAGACTGGGATGACAGCTAGTCACCCAGTTGTTGTTGTTGTTGTTGTTTATCCATTGGAAATTGTAACAATATATTTCTAATAATGTATGTTTTTCTATGCATTCGAGCAATAGTAATAATGGAGCATTAGCTTTGAAAAAGACGGAAAATCACCTAGCGACAATAAAACTAGTCCAGTGATCTATATTCAAGCTTTCCAAAGCCTTGGAACAGCTTTCTTTGAGGAACTGATCAAATTTAAGCTGTTATAATATAAATCTGCTTTAATTGTCCCGGGTGAGTTTATGAAATAAGTGTTGTAATGATACCCAATTCGTGAATGTACGGAGCCCTGCACATGACATGCAGGGGAAAAAAAAAAAAAAAAAAAAACTGTAAATCATGCGCACAAATTTCTAATTTGTTCCTTACATTTATAATTTGCGTGCATGATTTACTAACTTATTCCCTCGATTTGCTAAATCATTCGCACAGTTTATAAATCGAGGGAACGAATCAGTAAATCGTGTGCACGATTTAGTAAATTGTGAGCACAATTTACTTTTTTTCTTGCATGTCATGTGTTGTGCTCCGTATGAATAAATCGCTGGAGTTCGTTTATTTCAATGAATTGGAGAAACCCATAAAATTGCTCTGAATGATTCATTCATGAATAGAACTGATTTGATTCTCGAGTTCAACTCACTGATTCAATGATCCTTTCACTGTTTTAACTCATTTCCAAGTTTCTTTCTGGAGCTGCTGGTGTGTGAAACTTATTATTGTGTGAATAATAATAATAATAGTAGTAGTAGTAGTAGTAGTAGTAGTAGTAGTAGTAGTAAATTTTATTGTTCTTGTACAAACTATTCCTTGACCTATAAACTATCCCTTCTGTGTCATAAACAAACACTTTGTCAGGGATAACCACTCATGCCTTGACTGAAGAATATCTGAGAGAGGGGGAGGAGGAGGTGACTGAGTTACCTGAGGCAGAAGGTGAGCTTTACAAAACAAGCTTTATTGTTGTTGTTTAAATGTATTGAATTTCAAGTCAAGTCACCTTTATTTATATAGCGCTTTTTACAATGTAGATTGTGTCAAAGCAGCTTTACAGTGATAACTGGTACATTATTTGGCTGCACAGCAGCTCTTAAAGAATAGTGTCAATGCAGGCACATCAAAGCACTGTTGAATATCAAATGTCAAGTCAAATGTCAAGTGTCCCCAACTAAGCAAGCCAAAGGCGACAGCGGCAAGGAACCCAAACTCCATCAGGTGACATCAGGTGGCAGACAAGTGGCAAATAGGTGTTTAAATGGAGAAAAAAACCTTGGGAGAAACCAGGCTTAGTCGGAGGGCCAGTTCTCCTCTGGCCAACAGTGCTTTGTTACGATTCAGGTTGCCATCGTAAGTCCAATAGGATCGCAACATTCAAAGTATTTATTCCAGTTCCATCCAATTGAGGATCGTATTCATCACGCCGGTATGGACGGTTGTTTGAGGAACTGTGTCGTGGCTGTCGTGTCGATGAGGCCCTCACAGTGGATGATCTAGTTGACTCAATCTCTGCTGATACTTCAGGGCTGCGTTGTGGTCGTGTCAAGGCGCAGGTCCTTGGTCTCACCTGGATACGGCCCGGATCCGGTTGACTACGGTGAACCTCGGGATAACCAGAAAGACTAATATTAGCGTAGATGCCATTCTTCTTCTCATGTAACGAGTACATCAGGTGTTATAATGTAAATGGTGTCAGTGTGTAATAGCTCATGTGATATGTGTGCAGAAAGGATTTGTAAGTTGCTAATGTAATGAATATGGTTTAATTCTCTAAATTTACAGACTAAGATTTACAGATTTATTTTATTAGTATATTGAAACATATTGCCTTGTCTAGACCCAGGGCCTTCTCATGATTTCACATTGGAGAAAAGTGCGGGGCAGGAAGATCAGGTCAAGGACAGGAGTAGTGACTGTGATGATGAAAGTAGTCAGTACAGTCAAGACAACAAATGTCTAGTTGAGGAAATGAGGCAAAGTACAGAGTTTGGTGATAAGGGAGATGAGAACACAAATTACCCAACCGATGACCCAGATCTGTGGCCAGACAAATTAACAGACTTTTAAAGAGAGGTAATTGTCAGCAAGTTAGCAACAAAGATTGCAGACATGTTGAAGGAGATGCCAGTAGATTCACAAGATTTCCTAATGATTTCCAGAATATTTGCAGTTCACAAAGGCCGTCAGTGGAAGGGAAAATCTCAGAAGGGATTGGTTTTCTTACAGCAAAAGCACAAATGTTTTATACTGTATTCTATGCTTGCTTTTTTAGCTCGATAATAATTTTCTTATTGTCACTGTGAAGCTGCTTTGAAACAATATGTATTGTGAAAAGCGCTATATAAATGAAGATGACTTGACTTGACTTTTCTCAAGTGAACTGAAAAGAGGTTCCCAGAGTCTAAGCAATAGAGATAGATATAAGATGTCTGAAGTATCATGGCGCAGGATGTATGACAAGCTTTCAAATCATGAAAGCAACAAAGTCCACAGAACTTGCTATTTTAAATGGAAACTTAGTGATGACAGCAAGTGCTATCAATAAGCAGGTGGACCAACAATTAAAAACAGAAATTGAGAAAAACAGAGCTCTTCTAGAACGAATTCTAGATGTGACACTAGGTTTAGCATCACAAAACCTGCCTTTTTGTGGTAAAACTAAAAACCTTGATGATGTGTATAATGGCAAAGTTGAACTTTTGTCACATTATGATCCACTCCGTAAAGACTACTTGGACAAAATTAGGAATAAGAAGGACAGGCTGACACATTATCTGAGTTCTGATATTTAAAATGAATTCATTGATGTGTGTGGGAAGAGAGTTTTAAAGACAATCATGAAGGAAAGGGAAGATGCAATATGTTTCTCAGTTATCTGTGATCCAACTCTAGACATTTCCCTTATAGAGCAGAATGTGTTACTTCTGAGGTACATCAAGCATGATGCAGTAAACAATGACAAAAAGGGTTTATTCAATTTAAGGACTTCTGCAGAAAGACAGGGAAAGAAATTGCAGATATGATTGAGAGTGTTCTGCAAGATGGCATATATATAGTGGACTGCAGGGGCCAGGGTTATGACAACAGCGCAAATATGTCAGGCAAAATCAAAGGAGTACAGGCTCACATAATGAAAAAAAAAAGAAAAAGAAAAAACTCTGGCCACATACTCGCTTTGCGTATCCCACACACTAAACTTGTAGGCATGCATGCTACAGAAACCAGTCCAGAGGTAGCCACATTTTTTGGAAACATAAACTGCCTTTACTGCCTTTTCATTGCTAGCCCTGAATGTTGGGCCATTTTGAGAGCGAAGATACAGTAGTCAAATCGACTTAGAAAATGTTCTTCATCTGGTAACATCTACAATGACTGGTTTTGTTGAAATGAAAAAAATGATTTAAGATTACTGATTATAACTGAATTCAACCAATCTGAAAAAAATAAGGTTTTACTAAAGCATAACTGTAAGTAGATATAACCTGATATTACCTTCTCCAGCTAGGTCAAATTACTTAATCATTTTGATATAATCTTTTTTTGTTTTATATGATGAAAGTCCTTTTCCAACTTGATATAAATAAACCCAAAAAATAATTAATTGCCTTTATTTAATTCAATTGAAGACATTTTTACACACAACTTAATTTAGTTTATTCCAGTTAAATCAGTTTAATTGCCTCAACAGCGCTGTTCATCATTATGCGTAATGTATATAATGAACCACTAAGAAAAGACAGTCATCAGTACTGACATTAGCATGAAACACTGACACATAAAACAGCCTAAGCACAAGCGCTACTCTTTAGCACAATGATAACTGCAAAATTCAGTAACAGAAACTCTTCTGAATGTCCAACATAACTGAACATTAAACATTAACATAAGCTACCAACATCTTTCCCTTTACTGAAAAACACATAAAATATAATCACACTTAATCCCTAAATTTACTCTCCTAATGCAGTCCCTTGCAAAGCATGCTGCAGATTCATGCTGCGTTTAGCATCGTAAACCTAAGTAGATCGTAGAGCCTTTTCCACCAATGATCTCTACTATCAACATAACTCATGATGCTTTTGAGAAACGCAGCCCTGGGCAGTGGTTCCCAGCATGCTTTGCAAGGGAGAGTAAATTTAGGAGAGTAAATGGTAACACTTTAGTATAGGGAACACATATAAACTATTAACTACAACTTTTCCCTCAATAAACTCCTAATTTACTGCTTATTAATAGTTAGTAAGTTAGTTGTTAAGTTTAGGTATTGGGTAGGATTAAGAATGTAGAATAAGGTCATGCAGAATAAGGCATTAATATGTGCTTAATTAGTACTAATAAACAGCCAATATTCTAGTAATATGCAAGCTAATAAGTAACTAGTTAAAAGACCCTAAAATAGTGTTACCGAGTAAATTTAGGGATTAATTTTTTTTTTTTTTTTTTTTTTTTTTTTTTTTTTTTTCAGTAAAGGGAAAGATGTTGGATGCTGATGTAGTTTTCAGAAATTCATTTTTTTTTATACTGCCATGGACAGCCTGATCGGTGACATGAATATACAATTCCTTACTACAGCAGCTAGTCAAGGACTTTGCGAGTACCCTGCAAATAGGGCGTATGAATGAGAATACTGTCTCAGTTGTGTGCCATCCACTAATACAAAAATACCACAGTGATCTTTCACCTGAGTTGGTTAATGAGATGAGACATCTCATTGCTGAATATGCAGCTACTTTCCCTTCAGAGTTGTCCCCACTTGAGCTTTTGAATCAAATCTACAAGATGCAGCTCCAGAGTATTTTCAGTAAAGTGTGCATTGCCTTGCGCATATTTTGCACTTTGCCTGTGACTGTTGCAAGTGGAGAGAGAAGCCTTCAGTAAGCTTAATCTAGTAAAGAACTACCTCAGATCAGCAACGTCTCAGGAAAGACTAAATGGTCTGGCAATGCTGTCTATCGAAGATGTTTTAGCAAGATGGCTTGATTTCAAAGATCTGATTAAAGATTTTGCTGTAAGAAAAACATGGCACTTGGCAGTTGGGGAATAAGAAATTACAAGTCGATGGTTTATAAAGACATCAAAACAGTTTCAGTAGTGTCTGTGTGTGTGTGTGTGTGTGAGAGAGAGAGAGTACAATGGCGTTAATTACTTTTAGTGTATATAGTATATAATTATTTGTAGTTATAAATGTATAATGTAGTTTTTTTTATTCGTCTCTTAATGAATATGCAATAATTGTTATGCTTATTGATAATGATTGTTGTTATATGTGGCAATAAGATAAGATAATTTGGGGATGGGGCCTTGGGGCCCGGAGTACAAATTAGCTAGGGGCCCAGAAACCCTAGCGGTGCCCCTGATTTACTGTATTGTTTTTGTTCGATAATCATGTGATGTTTATGTACAGTGTGACAACTGGTTAAAAAAAGTTACATTTTTTGTTGTTGTTGTTGTTGTTTTTCCACAGCTGTCCTTCATTTTGGAAGCCTCTACACTGTGATGTTGTGTGTCCTTGGATCGGTCCTATTGAGCCTTGTAACACACTGAAAAAAAAAAAAAAAAAAAAGATAAAAGTGACCATAAACCCAACATAATAAATATTTATTGTTGCTCACTACTTAGTTACCTCATCTGGCATTCTCATTGTAGCTGTTAGGCAAACAAGCTTTTGGGGGGAAACAACTCTTGAAAAAAAAAAAAAAGACTGAGACTACTGAAGATTATTCTTTCAATTCTGATTTAACATGTAAGTAATGATAATTTAATTTGGTATTATTTAATGTTAATACAATCAAAGCTTTGAGAATGTACTATACAATGTCTGCTGCTAACTGAATGCCTGCTGTCTGCTAAATAATAAATATCAATCTATTACAGCTTTATATTATAAACCTTTAACTGCTAAGTAAATCATTTATAGTTGACATAATTCAAATCTACAAGATAAAAAAAAAAAAACTAAACTTAGGTGGGGTTATAAACACTGAATCAGCTGTACAGTCGGTAGAATTGTATAGTGTCAGATGCTGTCAAGTCCCACACATTTTGTATACACTGACGGAGGACTCTGCATTTTCCACCATTGTTAGTAACTCAGTAAGAGTAAGTTGATTAATGAGTATGTGAATGTGTAAGTCAGTTACTTACTTGCTGGGTAAGTTGTTTTATTTTTACAGTTGAACTACTTTTTATTTTTTAACTCTTATCTTACTTTTTTTTTTCTTTCTTTCTGATGAACTGTGGGATAATTAACCATGTTCTGCTCTTGCAAATTATCAGTTGTATATGAAAAAGAAGAGCTGAATTAGTATTATTATTATGTAGAATGATATATTTAAGCATTTGAAATTAGGCATTACAGATGAGTGTTTCAAGTGGAACAAATGCACTTGTATTATGAGCTAACTGTGGAAAATAAAAACTATTTATATATCCTTAATTTTTTGTGGGTACTGAAGGGTTGGATTCTGGAATCCACTGCCGCTTCAATATATATATTTTGAGTGATTTATAATCAAGTTATTAATCAACATTTTTTTCTAAATATTAAATTCTTTGACTGACTTCTTCAACTTATGTTAAATCATTTATTTTCCTTTTCACCTTCACACACTAGAGAATAATGATGTATATTGTCTGTACCTCTCACTGAGAGAAAAGTACAACTTATTAGTATGTTTTGAGAAATTTTCCTGTTCACAGTTAAAGCTCGGGCCAACTTCAACCTTGAAGAAGCTGTGAATCATGTGTATCTTTGTATGTGAGCTAAGTGTTCTGTACAGGTCCTTTATGGGTGCTAGTGGACAACTGGCATTCTGCTCTGCAGATGCCTTGTCATGACCTAGAAGGACATCCTGCGCCTAAATCCAGAATCCAGGAGTCAGCATCATGATGGATGGAGATATGCTTCTGACTATCTGTCCATGTGTGGAAAATTACTAATTTTGTCTAGTTTTCTTAGCCAATCAGAATCGTTTAACCTAAAGTAGTGACGTAGTTAGTGGACTATGTTAGAGTATAATTGTTGTGGAAATGTGAATGTATACAGAGTGGCCTACGAACTCCTTGTGAGACTTGATGCTGGCTTCTTCTGATGAAACTGCAAACTATTCTTCAGTAAAATTTTCTTCAATTTATTTTTTAAAACTCTGACTCTGAAGTCTTCATTTATCATATCTGGTCTTTTGGGTCTTTAACTGTAAAATTCCCCTACAGTACTATGGCGATTAGTTGATGTATGCAGCGCAGCCTCTAGATGGCAGTAGTAGCAGATACAAGACAATGGATGCTTCCTAATACCCAAATTGATGCTTCCTACAGCCTGTGACCCAGGTTGCGTTCCACTCCACTTTTAGACATGCACTCGCAAACTTCCCTAAGCACTTCCCCTCGGGGGAATCCCTGCCGCCATTTTTAAGTGTGTTCCACTTCGTGAAGTGGACGAGAGAAGTTTATATGGACAGACCCTCGCTCCCTCGATTTTGAACGAGGGAGCGAGTCTACTTCATATGTACACTTCAGGCAGCTCCATATACCACAATGCAACACGATTGTGGCGTCACCACATATCGCATTTAATTTACCCCACCACAAACAACTCTATGATATATTATTATTTTTTATTTTTTTTTAATATTTAAAACAACCCAAACACACCTATATACATATAGAATGCTGCATTAAAACAGTTTCGTAAGGGAAAAAAAATGTAAATAATAAATCAACTCCAAAGCGGATTCCAAGTGATCAAGGGCTTAGGACGTTCCAGTTCAGCCCATTAAAAAGGTTCCACCAGTAGTGGGCACTCATGCAATGCAAGCAATGACGTACATCTGAGTCAACGAGACTGAGGGAAGGGCATAAAAAACCACCTGGAACGCAGCCCCAGAAATCAAAGTCAGCCATCTTGAAACCTTAAATTTTAAACACAACTTGTTTAGATCGTTTAGATGTTTTGGGTAATATTTATTTCATATAAAATTTAAAAATAGTATTTTATGCATTTTTCATCATAATAAACTTAAACTTCTAACTTTTCTTGTTAGTTTTTAATTTTTACGTCTGTGCTACAAAGCATTCAAGATTTACAGCATTTTTTCATTTTCATGTCTATGCTCAAAAAGTGATTAACAGGTAATAAGTGGATTATCTATTCCATAAATATAATTTAGTACCATAAAATCCCCTAAAAATACAAAATATTAAAGAAAAAAACTAGCCCCAACACACCTGCCTGGAAGTTTCTAGTAATCGTGTAGACCTTGGTTATCTGACAGTGGCCCTGCAGGAATTGAGTTTGACACCCCTGGAATAGATGAAGTAAACAAGAAATATTCCATTTGTACACTTAGGCCTACTTATAGGCCTACCACTCCAATGAATGGAGTTAAGCTCACAAATTACATGAAATCATTATCCAGAAGTTTTTATATATATATATATATATATATATATATATATATATGAATTTAAGGTATATAGAGAAATATAATGGATACTCTTGTTAGCCTGTATCTTCTTTTGGTATGACATTTTGATGTTTTAATGACAGCGAGGATTGCTTGGCTTTGATTCTACTTTAAATTGTGTTCTATATTGCATAAACACAATCTGAGTGCAAAGAAACATTTTTACTTATATAATAATCAATGATTATTAAAGCCCTTATCAGAAATTGGCATTCAATATATCTGTTTGCCATAACACAAGCTCATAAAAGCAATTGAATAATATATATTGAGTTACAATAATTTTAGCTTTTATCATGAATATTTAAAGCAGATGAAGCACCAGGGTCCCTACCACTTTTTAAGAGAAAATTGTGTCAATACCTGTAGTTGAGTTTCAACTAAAATTGTAGGCTATAAATGAAAAATGAATGAATAAATAAATACAAAAAAAAAAAAAAAAAAAAGATTCTAAAGATACAGTACACAAATACATGGATCGGAAATATATATCAGTTCCAGTTATATAAAGATCCTGATGCAGGTCATACAGCAACAGCAGTATATACATACCAACATTTAGGTAGCAAAAAGGACATTTTCATCATCTATCAGTCTATACAACAAATTGCAAAATATTGCAAAAAGCTGAACTCTGCAGGACAGTGGCCCTCCAGAAGCAGGATTAGACTCCCCTGCACTAGAGAACCCAAATCCACTTGAACTCAATTGTGGTTAACTGTTGGCATGAACTTGATCAATCTTACATTGACATGGAAGTGAACTACAATTGATGACATATAAATTCAATCTTTGTCTGCTTGTCACTCAGTCACAGTTATTATAGTATAATGCAATTCTCATAGCTACTGGTCTCTGAATAAATTGCCTTCACAGAGCTGCTCGCATTCTTCACATCTTTTGCAATAATACATCCATGGCAGACAAACACAAGTGTTTTTTTCAAGTCATAAGCAGTGTTGCATATTAAAGGTGCAATATGTAAGATTTTTGCAGTAAAATATCCAAAAACCACTAGGCCAGTGTTATATATTTTGTTCACTTGAGTACTTACAATATCCCAAATGTTTCCAACTATTTGTAAATCGTGAGAAAATTGCAATTTTAACCAAGGCTCCGGGACGCGTGAGGAGTCGCCTGTCAATTGCGTCATACCCGCGTTACCCTCGGTTTCTGGTTTTATTTTGTAGAAACCATGGAAACACCAAAGACGCTTTAATATATTACACGTTTTAATAGACAAGGGAACAACTGTTTTGATATATTTATAGACAGAAAACTAATTGTTGTTATATAGCTCAACACGTTTAGTCTTATTGTTTAAATCTAATTTTCTTGATTTTTTGCGAGTACCATGCTTTACCATGCCTCAGACAAAAACACCATTTTGTCAAGTAGCTAACATAGCATAATCAGATGCAGCTTTATTTTTAGTAACAGTAATACAGAATTTTCTCCATCATACAGTACGTTTTAAAATGAATTACATGCCATTTATCAACACAAGCCATCCAGTATTTAATATGATATTCTAAAATCGATCTAGCTTACTGCGGTATGTCTCAAACAAGTGTCTCGCAGCAGCCACCGAGCGAACGCACAGAGTAACGTTATAACCATTTTCAACACTCTCAAATGTATCTAATATGATAAACAGATCTGCGTTACCTCATACTCATGACCGGAAAAGCGGAAGCGGCGCTGGCGACTGTGGCATAATAAAAGTTCCGCTGCTCGCGGCGTGTGTTGCGCAATCGCTCCAGCGGCCTCGTTCAGCTCCCACAACACTCGGTCCTGCTCTGCTTCATACTACAATAATGTTAATAATCGCATCCATGAACATGATTTCTCCTATCCCTATTCTTTTGCACCGTCCGTTGAGGTGAAGACCACATGTCCCAAGATTCCGCGCTCAAACTTGGCGTCATCAAGCTACGCCTTTGTTTTGAATAGGCCTCTAGCGACCTCTAGCGGACAGAAATCCTACATACTGCACCTTTAACATTTTGGCTGAATTTTATTGTTGTAAAAAAACAACACACATTAACATGCATTTTCTTTTGTCTACAACAATAATAATAAAAAAAAATGGCTGGAATTTAAAAAACAAACAAACGAAAAAACAGTTTGGGTCACTTTCATGTTCTAGCTAGAGTGGGAACCGTTGATAATTGTAAGTTTTTTCTCTCCCATGTCTCCCGCGTTGTCCCACAAAATCATGTCTACAAACCTGCAACAAAACTATGTGGCTAGTGTGTGTGTGTGTGTGTAAAGTTTTAGTAGTAAATGGCATTTTCTTACGGAGCCCTGCACATGACATGCAAGAAAAAAAACTTTGAAACTTACTTTGATGTCATACCGTTCGGTCTGCACATCGCCGCATCAAGTCGAACACACCTAACATCGGCTGCAGCTGGATGCAACGGATCGGCGAGAGTAGCCGCATGCAGGTGAGGAGAAGCTGAAAACGGAGACCAGGCCAGCTGATAATACCTAGAATATCAAAATCAACCGCAGGCGGTAGATCCTTCTCCTATTTGGCACCTAAACTCTGGAACAATCTTCCTAGCATTGTTCGGGAAGCAGACACACTCTGTCAGTTTAAATCTAGACTAAAAACGCATTTCTTTAACCTGGCATACACATAACACATTACCAATTTATATTTTCAAATCCGTTAAAGGATTATTAGGCTGCATAAATTAGGTCAGCCGGAACCGGGAACACTTCCTATAACACATGATGTACTCGTTACATCAGAAGAAGAATGGCATCTACGCTAATATTAGTCTTTCTGGTTATCCCGAGGTTCACCGTAGTCAACCGGATCCGGGCCGTATCCAGGTGAGACCAAGGACCTGCGCCTTGACACGACCACAACGCAGCCCTGAAGTATCAGCAGAGATTGAGTCAACTAGATCATCCACTGTGAGGGCCTCATCGACACGACAGCCACGACACAGTTCCTCAACAACCGTCCATACCGGCGTGATGAATACGATCCTCAATTGGATGGAACTGGAATAAATACTTTGAATGCTGCGATCCTATTGGACTTACGATGGCAACCTGAATCGTAACAAAGAACTGTTGGCCAGAGGAGAACTGGCCCCCCGACTAAGCCTGGTTTCTCCCAAGGTTTTTTTCTCCATTTAAACACCTATTTGCCACTTGTCTGCCACCTGATGTCACCTGATGGAGTTTGGGTTCCTTGCCGCTGTCGCCTTTGGCTTGCTTAGTTGGGGACACTTGACATTTGACTTGACATTTGATATTCAACAGTGCTTTGATCTGCCTGCATTGACACTATTCTTTAAGAGCTGCTGTGCAGCCAAATAATGTACCAGTTATCAATGTAAAGCTGCTTTGACACAATCTACATTGTAAAAAGCGCTATATAAATAAAGGTGACTTGACTTGACTTGAGACGTAAAGTTGGACACTTTCTGCTTCCCGTAGTGACGATCACGCTGTGTTTGCATACTTTATCACAGCTGAAGTGAAATAAATGCAATATTTGACTAATACACTGATGTTTCAGAGACATTTTCATTCAATACTTTATGTACTGCTTACAGCGTCTGTTTGTACAAGAGTAAAGTTCAACATAAGCATATACCAAAGAAGTGGGGCCTACGTTTTTTTTATCAGCTTTATTTTGATAAACATGACACAATACAACATCGCGACTACATGAAAAGAGCTTTAACTGTTATAAAAATACAGATTTTTGAGCATTAGTAGAACTAAAGGTGTGAGAATAAACATGAAACACATGTGATCATTGTCATGTGGTGAATCCTGCCAATCGTGGAACAGCTGTGTCGTCATCAGAGCCTGTGCAGCCGCTCTTGAGAAACTGCACTGGGGTGCGTTTCCAAAAGCGAACTATGGTCGCAAGTTCCATCGTTATCAATAGAGTTCAATGGGACTTACGACCATAGTTGACTAACGATGCTTTCGGGAAACGCACTCCTGGCTGACTCAGCTGGCTACTCTCAAATCGCTCTCATGGTACAGTACACAAGACTAAATACAAAGTGATCGTTGTTAGTCGCAAACAGCACAGCAGCTCCAGATAATCAAAACCCAGTGTTACTCACATGAGAAGCTCAAAGCAGCCTCCGCGTCTGTTTTCAGGCCTTCCCACTTAGCTCTCTCCAGCACTGGAAAGCTTTTCTAATATAAACGCGGGTCCTAAAGCACTTGCCCAGTCATAAACCTTCATTCCAGTGATATTCTTTTGAGCTCTTTTGTATTGTGTCCCATCTCTCTTTCTGCAGTTTTTTTTCTTATGTTCAAATCTTGAAAGAGGGCTTGCTCGTTATCTCTCCTCGACCGTCATACGCCCCCTAATGCTGATTGGTTAAACGTTTGTTGTTGGTGTCGGCCCGACTAACTTCCAAACAATGTTTTTGAAATTCTACTGAGTTCACCTTTAACCCAACCCTTCTTGTTACCTGATTATTGGTTTATTTGCCCCAAATATTGCACGTGTGCACTTAAACTGGGAAGGGAGCACTGTATATTTGAGAGCACACATCCAGTTTTGTGTGAGAGCAAAGGAAATTGCTTGTGCATTACATGGATGTGCTCTTGTGTTACAATAATGCGCTCTTGACATTTGTCATTAAAATAACGCCATAGTGTTCCCCTATGGGGTAGTTTTTGTTTGTGTTTGTTTTATTTTTATTTAAAATAAAAGCCCATTGTTTTCTCTGACCTTGAGTCCTCGCTTATCCCTTACCACAAAACCTGCCACCATTTTATTTTGTAGTATAGATATATTACTGTTATAGATATATCTCTTTATTTTGCTGCATTCAGCTTTTTTCTGACCAGTTCCCTAGTCCCTGTCAGGAAATTCTCCCGGTGCTCCCAATGGCCAGTCTGGGCATGCTTACAGTCAATTAAGTGTTTGTTTGCAAGTCCATGAAAGTCCAAGCCAGCTTTCATGTGTTTTGTACTGTGGAGAGGCTTCTGTCTGTCCATTCTACCATAAAGCCCAGTTTAGTCATGACACCTCTCGGAGTGAATTATTTCAACCAGCATTTATTGGCATGCTGCATGGAATATAGTGTATAGGCTTGATTTTTGGCAGACGAGATCTGCTATGCTGCTGCTGCTAAACAAATACAAGAATTTGTTCAGCTTAGTCAAAATAACAAACAAAAGGACAGACTGCCGCAGATCTCTACAGGTGGCGCTGGGGAAGAGGGATGACAGAAGTTTTTATAATCACGCAGCATGGTGATCGCAGACTAGGGTACCATATATTTTTGGCAGACGAGATCTGCTATGCTATGGTTACGTGGATTAGGAAGTACTTCTGATTGGCTGATGCCACGGTGTTGGAAGAACCAATCAGCGCAGTTTGGCCTGGTGACCAGCTATAAAAAGAGTCCTGGTTGTTCTGAGGCCTGGTTTTATAGACAGGGTAGGGTATCAGGGTATAAATCAGGGTAGTGCTCAGACAGAGGGAGTCGATCAGAGTACACGTTACCCTAAGAGAAACAGGAGAGCTCCCCGGATTTGAATGATTATGTTTGTGATGTTGAGTGTGATGACCAGATTCTAACCAATGTTGTGTGATGTACCACAAACATTCAAATAAGCTATGAGTTCAAGTGAGTCACAGATGTGGGCTAAGGCCATAAAAGAAGAAATTGGACTCCCCTAAGGAGAATGACACATTTACCCTAACAACGCTACCAGAAGGTAAACATGCAGTGGGGGGTAGATGGGTATATGCAATCAAAAATAATGCAGATGAGACTCAGACATACAAGGCCAGATATGTCGCTAAAGGCTATAGTCAAGTGATGGGTGTAGAGACTTTCTTCAAAACAGCAAATATCCCTGCACTATGATTGTGACCTCCATCAGATGGATGTAAAAACTGCTTATTTGCATGTTCCAGTTGACTGTGAGATTTACATGGAACAGCCAGAAGCCAGATGGAGGAGAAAAACTAGTCTGTACCTGAACAAGTCACTGTATGGTTTAAGACAGTCACAACAAAATGTTACATGACTACCTCAGTGAGAATGATTTTGTGCAGAATTCAGCTGATCACAGTGTGTACAATAAACAGAAGAAAAGAAGAAAAGAAAAGAGTAAAAAGCTCTGTCAAAGAACCCAGTGTGTCGTCAGAAATGTAAACATGTTGATATAAGGTATCATTTCATTCAATCAGCACTCAGTGATGGCCAAGTGACAACTGAGTATTCCCCACAGAAGAAATGGTGGTTGATGTCATGACTAAACCAGTGACAAAGTTTAAGTTAGAAAAATTTAAGAGTTTCACGTTTGGCATGTAAATGCAACACGAGAAATGCAAGACCGTACGCATGTGTTATGTTGTTGAAATGGTATACTGTACAGTATGAGAGCAAATGGGGGTGTTAACATTTGTAATGGGTGTGCCCTCATACTGATAACGTGTGACCTGTCATCTATAAATGGATATGGAAATAAAAAAATTAAATAAAAGAAACCGAGTGATGTGTATGTGTAATTTAATAATACGCATAATTTAATACAACATACCGGTTATTTATCACGCAAATGGCTGCAGCAACAACTGGGCCCTTATGAGAATAAACTTTGAATGTCAGCAGCTGAAACTAACTTAAAAAACTAAATACAGAAAAAGCTCAAGTCCTAAGAATATGTAGTGGGGCTTTTAAAACATCTCCAGTTGTGGCAATTTAGATTGAAATGACAGAGATGCCAGTCGGTATTAGAAGACTTAAACTTATGCTGTCATATTGGGTTAACCTGCAAGGGCATAGTGAAACAAACTCTACAAAGACTATAGTTGGCTACCAGAGTATTGGGAACATGATAAAACAGAATTGTGAATGTGAAAGCAAGAAAAATAGGTTTGCACAGTATGCAATATTGTCCTCCTGTCCTATATTCAGATATCCCTTCTTGGATGTTTATAATGCCATTGATTAATTTACAAATACATGAGGAAATAAAAGATCAATCGACGCAATTGTCCAAGTAATTGTGGTTTATTGTCGAAAGCTACTTAGAACAGAATTTTGTCAATAAAATAATGATATTCACAGACAGTTCAAAGAACCCTGAGAATAGACGCACTGGTGGTGTAGTGTACATCCACAATGTGGAAAATCTATCAAGAAAAGGACAACAGATCATCTTTCAGTTTATGGTAGCCATAATATTAGGCTTAAAGTGGGTAGAAGAAAATAACTGTTAATTATTGTTTTAGTTGCTTCTGATAGTTTGTCTGCACTCACAGGTATAAAATCAGGAAAAACGTGCATACTTGATATACTAAATTAAATATATCAAACAATAAACAGATTACCTGATAAAGGTTTGAATGTCTGGTTTGTTTGGGTTCTTGCACATGTTGGTGTGAAAGGAAATGAAGAAGTGGATATGTTAGCTCTTCTTAAGTAACCAACGATATATTTGCAGTAGGGCTGCACAACGATTAATTGCGATTAATCGTTTGCAAAATAAAAGTCTGTGTTTACGTAATATATGTCTGTGTATAATAATTATGTATATATAAATACACGCACATACATGTATATATTTAAGAAAAAATTTGTTTATATATAAAATATTAATATTTATATGTAATATAAAATATATATATATAAATATATATATTTATTTATACATGCATATATTTCTTAAATTTATACATGTATGTGCGTGTATTTATATATACATAATTATTATACACAGACATATATTACGTAAACACAGACTTTTATTTTGCAAATGATTAATCGCGATTAATCGTTGTGCAGCCCTAATTTGCAGATTGCATAAGGTAAAGCCGAGGCTAAAGCAATCATAAAACATCAAACTCAAACTCAAAAAAAAAAAAATACTAATTTGTATAATATTCAAAGCTCTGTTGGTATGGTAAGAGAGATGGGTAAAAATCAAATTGAGGAAATGGTTATCACTCGTCTCAGAATAGCACACACAGGACTCAATCATTGCATGCAATCAACTATAATCTGTCCAACATGTGACAATGTATTGTTATGCATATGAACAGGAAAGAAATGAATTAATGAAATATTTGGAAAATTGAAACTAAACTTCACTTTAAAAACATCCTTGGAGCAGCATTGAGGAAAATGTATACACACATTACACAGTTAATTAAACATTTGAAAGAAACAGGCCTGATGGAGTAAGTATAAAAGGTTATGGTTATTTTTTTTTTCATTCATTCATTCATTCATTCATTCCCCCTCATCCAGCCAAATCTTCTGATCCACACTCCTGACCAGTAGGTGGCGGTAAAGCACCAATAATCTGGCTTGCCAACTGCTAAAACAACCTAAGAAGAAGAAGAAAGGTGATCCTGTAGCCTTGTGCTGCGTCCCAATTCGCCTACTTATACTATGCCCTAAAAGCATGTACTCTTTCTGTGAACAAAAAGTACATACTTTTGAGTGTGTAGCAAAAGAGTAGACAAGCTTTGGGATATACTATCACGTCATACAATTGCATCTTTGCTCTCTATCGCATCCTGTCACTGTAAACTGGCCTGTCAATCATCTTACATCTTCCACATTTCATTTAGCTAATTTCCTACCGTATCGGAGAGAAATGCAGTACCACGCTGATCTGCAGTTGCGGGTCTTTCATGTGGAGAACTCTCCTCATATTAATGCATAATGATGCATTTAAAAGTTAATGGCCAATCGGATCTTTATAAAAGTCCACATTGGTATTGCAGATGAAATATAACACGGATAACATTAAATAAATATTTTCTATCAGGTTGAACTGATTATTAGTCACTCAAACCTCTCAGCGTCGGTCGCGCATATCCGCCATGTTTTGTAGTTTTTTAACACTTTTTACTCATGTTTGTAGTTCTGAACTGAATCCTCATCCAAAGCGCAGTGGGTTGTGGGCAATATTAGCCTTTATAGTGTGCACGGATCCACACTTCGAAAATCTACTGGAAATAGTAGACCATCCGGGGACTTTTGGCATAGGCCTACTCTTTTCAACATACTATGCTTTGGGACACACTTATTTTAATCTCACATACTATTTAGGATGGATAGTATGGACATTGGGATACAGGGCAACATTTAAAAGGAAACTGGTCAGACTGTTTGCAGATATTTACTGATGGTTCTATGATCCCACTCAACAGAAAATCAGCAATAGGGATAAGTTACCCCTTAATTACGTATTAAACACGGATTGCGATTACCAGATAACATGTCAGTCTTTTCGGCAGAACTAGTAGCAATTTTGTGGGCCCTTGGGTGGGTGGAGGGACAAAGACTTGGAAAAAATGTTTTATGTTCAGATTCCACTGCAGCACTAATGGCAATTAAGGGTAGGAAGAGTGAGGCCAAACCAGATTTAATATTAGAAATTCTTGTTGCACTAAATCGGGTGATAAAAATGGGAAGCACAGTGGGTTTTATGTGGGTTCCAGCACATGTAGGGATTCAGGGGAATGAAGAGGCTGATGAGATGGCAAAAAAAGCTACACACAAGAGTGAAGTTGATTTGAATGTAATGTATGGAAGAGTTGAGTGCAAGAGTATTATACAGCAAAAAATATCACAACTATGGCAGAAAGAATGGGAAGAAGGGAATAAGGGCAGGCATTATTTTTCAATTCAGCCTACATTAATGCACACATCATTCACAAGATTAGAGAGGAGGGATAGTGTGGTATTCACAAGATTAAGATTGGGACATTGTGCACTGAATTATGGGCTGGCAATGGTTGGCAAGCATCCAGATGGCAGATGTTTGTGTGGAGAGTTGGAATCTGTGAAGCATGTAGTAATGGAGTGTGTAATTCATCGTGATGCAAGAATCCGCATGTTATGAGACAACAAAGATTGTTATAAACTTTTTACTTCACACTGGGCTTTATTTGAGGATTTAATATATAAGATGGAGTTCTTCAGATGACCTGAGGAGGGCAGCAATACGCCTTTGAAGCGTCTAAGCTGCCGCAAATTACACAAGAAGAAGAAGAAGAAAATGAAAACGAAGAAGAACAACAACAACACGAAAACAACAAAGAAATGTTTACGGAAATAGTGTCGTTGTTTGCGTTTTCACATCTAAAGCCAATACTGTATCTGTTCATACTTAAAGTGTTTAACCATTTAATGCCAGTTCAGAGGATGAGTAACACCTTTTGAACAGTAATCTGCTTTCTTTTTCAGTCAATCGAAAGTTAGATGGATGTTTGTGATTAGATGTATAGATGATAAAAGAGGAAAGTCATGGCCATAGCGCACGCCGCCACAGAGTATGTGTTCACGGATTTCGTGCTAAAGGAGCCCGCGTCAGAAAACAGGTATAAAGGCATCCGGTTAGAGCTGGCCCTGGATAAGATGGTCACCTGTATCGCGGTGGGTCTACCTCTGCTTCTCATCTCTCTAGCCTTCGCTCAGGAAGTGTCTGTCGGTATGTAATTTTCTCACACTCATCATGAGAGATCTTATGCGGTCAAGTCATGTTTTGCTCGTCTATTTAGTTTTTCTGAGTTTTATTCATCACAAAAACTTTTTAAACTGTTAAACTGTTGATGCTGATCTGTGTGTTAAGTTCAGTAAATACATATGAGCTAAACTGCATTTTGTATTTTTTTTTTGTTAGTATTTTATCAGAAGCTTTTGTTTTATACAATATGTTTTGTATAGCATATGCAATGACAGATCATTTTCCACATGAACTATATTGTCCCTCAACGGTAAACACCCCATTCCTAGGAGGTTTTCTAGAAAGTAGGTTAAATGACTTGGTATTTGGCGCTTGCGTAGCCTTTTGATGAAGCTCCAGTGGGTGTAAAAGCACAGATTATGCTGGATGTTATATTATTACATTGTTAAATAATTATGAAACATTATTATTACATAAAATGACGTTTATTGTATTTTTTTCTTACAAAACTAACATTTTTTTCATCTCGCACATCATAGATCTGCATTCAAAAGTTTTTTTTTTTCAACAGTAAGTATTTTTTATATGATATAATCTCTATAATACATCAAATTATGAAAGTATGGCATGAAGATTAAAGATTAAATGGGAGATTGAAGATAATGGAACAGCCCAGTAGGTGATGTACACTAAGAATGTAAATTGTAAAAAAGTAAATGCTGTTTACACTGTGTTAATAGAGGTCAGTATTGTTTGCAGTAAGAATAAAAAGCATCTTGTTTTCAAGTGCAAATAGTGATATATGCTTCTGTACTTGTTTGATGTGCAAGAACAAACCTCATTAGTTCGTGTGGGGGTTCAAACAGGTTTGCGTCACGTGAAAACAAAGTGTCAAGCATGTACGTTTGAGCTTCTGTTGACCATATTTGATGTGTTCTACATAAATGCATCAATCAATGATTATATGTGAATAAAAGCCTCAATTAAATCTGTTCATCATATAAAGCAGTACTGTACTACTTAAAGTGGAAATGAGGCAGTCAGTCAAGTTAACATTATTTAGTAAATGGATTTCCACTCTAATCAAAAAGTATATAACAAACACGATGAATGTAAACAAAAGAAAAAAAAAGATGTTTTGTTATAGCTTTTCTAGCAAGGGCGCCGCCATCTTGCAGTACTACAACCTGCGATGTTGGTTGTCTTTCCTGAGTTTAACAGATGCAACGGTAGAGAGACAGTAAAAGACAGACCGTGGAGGACAGATAGTGAAAGATAAAGACAGAGACAGTGAAAGATGGAAACTGGAAAGCCACAGGGCATCAGAAGGCAAAAGTGAGGCTATTATTGCATTTCTACTGGATGTAAAAATTAGATTTACAGTGTTAAAGCAAAGGACAAGTGCAACTGCCACTGAAACGTAATGCTTTGCTTCCCAATACACATTCAGTCCCACTGCCTCAAGATTTCCATAGTTACACAATATGTTGCCAAAATGAAATTAAAATGAACCACAGCCATTATAAACACCTGTCTGTCACTCCACAACATTGATCGAAGCTGATGCAAACAGCAAAATAAATATTTCTTACCATGACTTCACGTTTACCAATCAGGACCCCATACTTTGGATAATCTCCAAATGTTATCCCTAATCCAGTCATCTTCCTTGCCATCATCTTTTTTGATCCTTCACTGCTGAAGTCCTGAATTATTTTTGTTTGCCTGTTTTTTTTATCAGCCCAAAATTGCTATGCAAATAGCAGTGGAGCCCTCTATTGGTCATCTACTTTACCTATTACTTCCTGGCAATAGTAATTCGTTACACTACACCTTATATATGTTTTCGTTACACCCCACAGAAGTGGTAATTGCATTATGATAATTTTCTTCTCAAAATTCTGACTTCGCATGTGCACCAATTTGTGAATGTTAGGGTATATTTAAATTATTTAGTTTGTATTTATTTAGACAGAATCGTTATTTCTATTTATTTTACGCTTAATTATTTCATCTGGTAAGCATATTAGTGTCTTCAAGCCCTGTCTCCCTGTGTTTTTACTTTCGCGATCGCTGTTATGAATATGAATCAGAGGAAAATCATTCGCTGCTCATATCACTCATATTACGTTCGTAACCCGCCCGTTTTTTTTCGATGATGAAGTTCCACTACACTTTTGCATTCTGTTCCGTATATACTAACCCAGAGAACATGAAGATAATAAACATACAATTATGACAGCATGCGAATTGGGCTATTTTTATAAGAATAAAAGATGTTTACAGGAGAAATGCAGGTGTAGTGATTGGGTTATTATAAAATGCTACAAAAAACATGTTTCTGCCTTATCATATGACCGAACTACACATTAGATCGCAATCAGATGTTATTGCAAACACAGTGGTGGTTTACAGTGAGTTTAGAGTAAAAGGGTAGTATTAATATCATAAATTGTAATTTGTAGCTTGATACTCATTGTAGCTACAATTCACCTGTTACCCAGATATGATTATTTTTCATGGTGTATGTTGTCAAAAGAATTCACGTTAGGTCATAAGAAAATGTTTTGTTTTCTAGAAAGAATTTTTTTTTTTTTTTTTAAATAGGTGGGTATAATGTATAATGGGATCAAAGGAATGTGGGTGGTCAAACCATGTAATACCAGAGTAAAATAATGCCGTCATATTTGACAATATGATCTATTATCCTGAAAAAATCAAAGTAATTAATTTCTATCTTTCAAGCTAGCTTGCTGCAGTGGTGACGTCATGTACGCACAAGTCTTGAAGATTACAAAAATTAATCTAGGAATGATTGGATGGTTGGATTTCAAATCAGAAGGGGATGAGCTTATGGATTGTAACTGTAATATTATTACTGAAATAGTAATTAGTTACACTATTAGTTACTGGAAAAACTAATATTATTACTGTAACTTGTTACTAGTAACGCATTGCTGCCCAACACTGATGAGGGCCAATATTTCACATTGAGCTCCTGCTGATATTGCAGCCAATGCATTTCCCTCTCTCTTAAAACACACACACACTTAGTCTCCATCTTATGTAAAACTGTTGATTCTCTTTTTTCTAGGTACACAGATTAGTTGTTTTTCCCCTACAAAGTTTTCATGGCGTCAGGCTGGTTATGTGGATTCATATTGCTGGGCGGCAGTACAAACACAGGACACGGGAGGCCTGCCACTGTGGCTGCATAAGGTAAAGCCATAAAAATGTTCTCACACTTTTTACTAAGTTGTCCTTAGTGTTGTAGCCTAGGGCTGTCACGATTACTTGATTTAATTCGAGTAAAAATTACTTGTATAAAATAATCGGTAATTCCCAAAATTATGCATTCCATGGACAAGACGTACATGAAAATGACATAATTGCATTATTAGAGAATTTTGTACAATGGCTGCACAATGATATATCGAAATAAAAATCAAGATATGGCTTAGTGTGATTATCAAATCAAAAAGGTTGCGGTTTGATTAAAAATGTGTGCTGCGTGTTTCAGAGTAAAGTGCAGCATTGTGTTACAGCTAATGACACTGTGCATTTGAAAATGCAACTTGCACGACTCATCAGATTTGTAATGAGAAGTGTTTATAAACCTGTTGCCAACAAAAGAGAAGTTGGACTCTCTGCGGTTTTCCATCAAAATAAAAGCTCAACTGTTTAACATTTGAAAATGAGGAAATTATTTTGGTAACACTTTATTTTGATGATCCCCTTTAGACATTCTCTTGACTATAAGTAACGTTACACCTACATGTCAGCTAACTCTCATTAGAGACTGGAGCTGCGGTGCTGCTGGCGACTAACAACAAACAGTTGTTTGTATTTACTCTTGTGTACTGTACGTTCATTTTTTGTGCTTCCTTGTCGTTCATTCATCATCTGCACTTTATTTTTCGCGAAGCATTTTGTTGCGTGTCAGCTGTGATAAACAGACATCCACTCGCATTGCGTGTGTAACAGTGAGAGTTTTGCAGTTAAACTACTGCACACTGATGACCGCTAGAGAATGCGGTGTTTAGCGTCATTGGTAGTGCATTCGCCTGGCATGCCAGCAGCGAGCGGGCCGGGGTTCAAGACCGACTTGAGCAGGGTGGTTAGGATTGGAGTGTGAGTTTTGGAGGCGGAGCAATGAAGAAAGGGGTGGGTTTGTTTGGGTTGATTTCAAATATCAGCAGTGTTCAACAACAAATTTGAGAAATCGCATACAGCACCTTTTAAATAAGGATTTGACAACACCAATCGCCAGGCCGCTGGTGCTCTCTACGGGTTAAGAAGTTCATTCACATAACAGTGAGAGCCCTATTGTAGTCAAAACCACCTAAGCCGAGACTAAGTCAGGAGTGTATTGAAACCAAGACTTTGAGAGGTTGAGCAAGACCAAGACTTGAAATCAAAATTATTCAACCCCACAGAGACTGTAACATGTCTCCTGATAACAATGTCTCCCAAAGGAAACATATACACACTGATAAAAATGATTCTGTGGTGAAGTAAATACTACAGAAAAAACAAATGTGAAAAATGAACATAAAAAAAGTTAGTTCAGGCAAGGTAAATTCTGTATTAGTACTCAATTCAGGCTTGTAGAAATAAATATCAACGATATAAAATTAAGTAAAACCTACTCAACTTTTCTGATACTGGTGTTCCCATCATGCACTGGGGCATGAATAATTAATAAGGTTTATTATTTTGCTGTTTTTCAGCTGTATTTACACTATTTTATCGTTACTTTATCATTCATCTTTATCGTTATCGTTATTTGTTAGGTTTAGTAACTTGTGATTTTGTGATATCTGGAGTATTATTTTGTATTATTTACTTCTAAGTAAAGCATTTACTTTAAAAGCATGGTTTAATTCATTGTTATATTATTTGAGTAAAAAGTTAATACTTTTCTAATAGATTTTACTTAATTCTATATGTGAAATTAAATAAATTAAATATAATTAAGTAATATTTACTTAATTTATGAATGTTAAGTTCAATAGTAAGTAGATTTTACTTGATAATAACAGGTAAGTTGTAAAGAGCAGTAGCAGTAAAATGTACTTAAAATGTGTAAATCCTTTTTTTTTTCTTTTTTCTCTTTTTTTTTTTTTTCTCAGTGCAGGGTGAAAAGCAAAGTTCCTAATACTGAGCTTTGTGGCACTCCGTACTGAACTTGTGATTGATCTAACACTTCTTCATTTGCCAATACAAAGAAATATCAGTCAATTCAATTTCAGAAGTTTGAGGTGCTGCAAAAGGCAAAACGATAATATACAGAAACATTTTTCTTGTTTATTAAAGGTGCGTTAATCAAAGAAATTGATATTAATAATGATTTTCTCATACAGAAGTCTAAAGAGGCTTAAGAGATTAGTCATTATTTTTGCAATTCCAATTTCACTTCACCTCATAATAATAATAATAATAATAATAATAATAATAATAATGAATAAATTAATTATGAATAATAAATAATAATTAATAAAAAAAAAAAAAAAAAACATGAAAATAATGCGTGTTTTTGGACAAATGAGCCTCTAAAATGAAACCCCTCTGCTCTCTCTCTGCAGTTTTTCCCTTATATCCTGTTGCTGGTGGCAGTATCAGTTTACATGCCAGCGTTGTTTTGGCGGTTCACAGGAGCACCTGTGCTTTCTTCTGATCTGACCTTTATAATGGAGGAACTGGACCGTTCCTACAACAGAGCCATCAAACTGGCTAAATGCCTTCACACTGCAGGAAAACGGGACTCACAGCCAGCCCGTGTGGACTCCTACAGGTGAACTGAACATGCAGAGAAAAACCTTCTTGATATTTCAGGGTGGTTGGGTTTACACTGCACAGAGCTGTCACATTGTCACATGGCTTCACTCTGTGAGAGTTATTGACACACCTACACAAACTAACCTTCTATCAGTAACTTTCTGTAAATAGCCATTTTCACACTTTTTTCCCCACACATTTTTACCATCATCTCTCACCAATAATTCCAATTTCTATTACATTCCTGAAACTAAATACTGTTATGCTTGCATGTTTTTTTTTTGTTTTTTTTTTCCTCTTCTCTTCTTCTTTAGTTCTGTGATAGACCTTACCGAAAGCTGCTTTAAATATCCTCTGGTGGAACAATACTTGAGGACCAAACGCTTCTCTCGAGGATTACTGATCCGATACCTCCTCTGCCGCACCATCACTTTCTTGGCCCTCATATTAGCCTGCATCTACCTTTGCTATTACATCCGTCTCTCCATCACAGATGAGTTTCAATGTGACATCCGATCTGGTGTGGTTATCAACGACTCCTCAGTCCCTCCGGCCATGCAGTGCAAGCTAGTTGCTGTGGGCATCTTTCAGCTCCTCAGTTACATAAATCTTTGTGTGTATTTGCTGCTGTTGCCTTTGTGCTTGTACGCCATGTTGGTTCCATTCAGAAGGACCATGGGGTTCTTGAAGCCTTATGAGATGTTACCCACAATAGGGGTAATGCAGTTTGGGAAGTTGACCTGGGATGATCTTGCATTATATCTGCTGTTTCTGGAGGAGAACCTCAGTGAGCTGAAGAGTTATAAGTGCCTAAAGGTGTGTTGATCAGGTTTTGCTCTATTTGTTTCATAGACTCTGGGAAAGAATCCCCAGACGTCACCTACTGTATGATATCTGTAATGTCTGTCACATTGCTCACTGTACCAAAATGTTTATTTAAATTACTTTTTAATTGGTCGATTAATCTCAGATTCATTTTAAAAAGTGCATTTTTAATCATTTATTTCTCATTTTTAATAATTATGATGCAAAGCATCAGGCTAACACTATCAACTCAGATTGATGGGTAGTATCAGAACATTTGCATGTTGAAACTTCAAATTGAGTTCCATTTAGCAGCAAAGATATTACAACAGCAGACTTCAAAAGCTTGAATGCAAAATTCTTCATCAAATTGACTGATGAATTTGGATTTTATATCTTTTTGTGATCTTAAGGCACTACATCGTTAAGAGCACTGTTCCTTACTTTACGTATTTATTGTAGTAAATTTGTGTTCCTGAATTTATAAGAAATTTCAATGTGAAGTGAATACAGTTAGGAAATTACCATCCTTAAAGCATTAATAATAGTATTAATGCATTTGTTTAAATTTATATTTGACTGCATTCTTTTGGAAAATGAAAAGGATATTTTAAAAGCTGGCCAAGAAAAAAAAAAAATAATAATAATAATGAATCAGACTATTGCGTGACTATCAGAATTTATTTATTTTTCGGTTTCCAAGAGAATGTCTTGTAATATGTGTGCTCTATGTATGCAGGTGTTAGAGATGTTAAAGGAAGGGGGAGGCGAGTCTTTTGACACTATGCTGCTGTTGCAGACACTTGGACAGGTTAAAACAGATGTGGTGGACAGCAGATTGCTAGAAAAGGACAGGAAAATCTCCAGCACCAACAATGGTGACACAGAAATGAAAGGTATGTGTGTTTTTGCTGATTACAGTTACTCTTTGATTTACTTATAAATTCAAAGATTAAGACTGGAATTGTCTCTCTGAAGATGCCCGTCTTACCACAAAGGGTGTGTTCATTGGAAGTGTTTTGTATGTGCCAAAAATAGGGCTCACAAGGTATTTAAGAGAGCAGCTCATGCTAGTGACTATTTTTCCCGAAGATGCTGATACTGTATGTGAAAACAGAAAGTGTGTTACGCTGGCCTGTTGATTTGATTTGCTTACATGATGAAAAAAAAATAACGTAGGATTAACTTGATAAAATACTCATAACAATTTGTACTAACACATTTTAAATGTATCTTACTGCTTCTGCTCTGTACAACTTACATTGTACATTAAGTAAAACCTACTTAACTAAGTTAAGTAAATGTAACTTTTTACTCAAGTAATATAACAGATGTCACAGAAATCGCAAGTTACTAAACATAACAACAAAAGCAATGATAAAACAATGTAGATACAGCTGGAAAACAGCAAAAACATCAACCTTAATAATTATTTATGCCCCAGTGCATGATGGGAACACCAGTATCAGAAAAGTTGAGTAGGTTTTACTTAATTTTATATCGTTGATATTAAAGGGATAGTTCACCCAAAAATAAAAATTACCTCATGATTTACTTACCCTCAAGTCATCCTAGGTGTATATGACTTTCTTCATTCAGACGAATACAATTGAAGTTATATTAAATAATGTCCTGGCTCTTCCAAGCTTTATAATGGTAGTGAATAGAGAATGAGATTTTGAAGCCCAAAAAAGTGCAACCATCCATCATAAAAGATATTCACACGGCTCTGCGGGGGTTAATAAGGGCCTTCTGAAGCGAAGCAATGCGTTTGTTTAAGAACAATATTTAAAACTTTAAAAACTAAAATAACTAGCTTCTGGCAGACGGCCGTACGCACGTCAACTTACGCCAAAAGTGTAACCCCTGACGCGGCGAAGGAGTAGCGTAAGCGTTGATGCCTCTCACTGTTCCTCTCACTTGCCTGGGCAGCAAACTCAAGCTCCTCTTCTCTTATATCGAAATCTTGGTGTTATATCGAAACCGGTGTTTTGTTTTGCTCTCTCCTCTGCACTTCCGCGTTCATACGTCATGCATCAGGTCAGAGTTCACTCTTTCGCCGTAAATCAATGTGTAGGGTCATCTGTTGGAAGCTAGTTATTTTAGTTTTATATGGGTATTTTTCTTACAAAAACCCATTACTTCACTTCAGAAGGTCTTTATTAAGTCATGCAACTTTAATTTTATAAAGCGATGAGAATACTTTTTGTGTGCAAAAACAAAACAAAAATAACGACTTCAGACAGCTATTGGATTTTATGTTCCGAAGATGAACGAAGGTCTTACGGGTGTGGAATGACATAAGAGTGAGTAATTATTGACAGAATTTTCATTTTTGGGTGAACAAACCCTTTAAATAAAATATGGGCTTCGCTAGATACTAGGCTTTGATAGATAATCATCATATGTCAAGCCTCTAGATTTGAATCTGGTCAAGCAACCAGGTATACACATTGTCCACTAGCATTAAGTCATTCGGCAAAGCAGACCCAGGCACACACAAACATGAGGTTCTCATGGCTCTTCGCAGCAGTAGGCTTGTTGCGTGAAGCTGGTTTTGGTTCCTACTCAGTTTGAGATTAGTTTAAGCAAACTCTGTTTTATCAGGCTCACCAAGGTGGATTGGTTCATTGCCTTGGTAACATACACTACACAGCTAACTCCCCCTATATCTCTTGCTACAAATTAAAGCAGTTTAGAGTGATAGAAATTTAGAGACAAAATTGCCTGTCTTTTGCTGCTAATTATTTATTATATTTATATTATATGAATGATAATTCTGTGTAATTCATATAAGTCAAGTCAAGTCACCTTTATTTATATAGCGCTTTTTACAATGTAGATTGTGTCAAAGCAGCTTTACATTGATAACTGGTACATTATTTGGCTGCACAGCAGCTCTTAAAGAATAGTGTCAATGCAGGCAGATCAAAGCACTGTTGAATATCAATTGTCAAGTCAAATGTCAAGTGTCCCCAACTAAGCAAGCCAAAGGCGACAGCGGCAAGGAACCCAAACTCCATCAGGTGACATCAGGTGGCAGACAAGTGGCAAATAGGTATTTAAATGGAGAAAAAAACCTTGGGAGAAACCAGGCTTAGTCAGGGGGCCAGTTCTCCTCTGGCCAACAGTGCTTTGTTACGATTCAGGTTGCCATCGTAAGTCCAATAGGATCGCAACATTCAAAGTATTTATTCCAGTTCCATCCAATTGAGGATCGTATCATCACGCCGGTATGGACGGTTGTTGAGGAACTGTGTCGTGGCTGTCGTGTCGATGAGGCCCTCACAGTGGATGATCTAGTTGACTCAATCTCTGCTGATACTTCAGGGCTGCGTTGTGGTCGTGTCAAGGCGCAGGTCCTTGGTCTCACCTGGATACGGCCCGGATCCGGTTGACTACGGTGAACCTCGGGATAACCAGAAAGACTAATATTAGCGTAGATGCCATTCTTCTTCTGATGTAACGAGTACATCAGGTGTTATAGGAAGTGTTCCCGGTTCCGGCTGACCTAATTTATGCAGCCTAATAATCCTTTAACGGATTTGAAAATATAAATTGGTAATGTGTTATGTGTATGCCAGGTTAAAGAAATGCGTTTTTAGTCTAGATTTAAACTGACAGAGTGTGTCTGCTTCCCGAACAATGCTAGGAAGATTGTTCCAGAGTTTAGGTGCCAAATAGGAGAAGGATCTACCGCCTGCGGTTGATTTTGATATTCTAGGTATTATCAGCTGGCCTGAATTCTGAGATCGCAATAGACGTGAAGGACTATAATGAATTAGGAGCTCGCTCAGGTACTGGGGAGCTAAACCATTTAGTGCTTTGTAAGTAATTATATAAGTAAATATATAATTATTATATGAATTGACAGTTCATATTAAAATTTGTTTTTTAATTAATATAAATATGTAAATACAAGCTTTAGCCTGTATAAAGCTTTTTAAATGACTAAGGTTTCATATTTTCTTTTGAGCTCTTTGTGAACCTATATACATAAGTCATTAATTAAACTCAGTTGATTCACTTGCATTGATTATAGTCATTATATTATAGTCATTCTATTTTTTTTTTCACCTGCCTTCTCAAGCTCTCACTGCAGCAGCAGTTTATTCCTGCCTTGTAAATGCATTTAACGTCATGATATTTTTCATAATGATCTCTTAATCTTCAGAAGAGAAGTGAATTTCGCCGACTCTCTCCCGAGAAGTGAATCAAACTGATGCTCTCCATCTTTAATGTGATTGGCTGTTCGCTGCACGTGTCGCATTTTCAGGTGCACACGCTTCAGAGTTAATCGCAAACTCTGGATCAAACCTGAGTTGACAGAGAACGTTTATACCGAGCATTGTGAGCCTGTTGAACTTGATCTAAGCCAGGTTGGATTTGTATGGTTTTGTCAACTCTAAACACACCCTGCGTTCCATTCGGAAGGGCTCATCCCTATGCCCTAATCCCTTCAAAGGGTTTACCCTCCGGAGTGAGAGCTTCGAAGGGATGAACGGTGTAGGGGTCAAAAAAACTATTTTTTTGGAACGCACTTCTGCGTCATCTTAACCAGACAATCAACGAACGAAGCGCCTTCGTCACACATTTTGTACGCTGGTTTATTTATTTATTTATTTTTGGTTTATCGCACCGTATTGTTTATGTCTATGTATTTTAAACATTTGAATGGACTGATAAAGGGAGTTGTAAGTTTTTTGTTTAAGTACAATGTCGTTTTGATCACAATAATGTACCAAATCTAACTCGTAAATATTACAGTAGTATAGAAAAATACTATACATACATTTATAGGTAAAATCAAACTCCGAGCCTCCTGTACCCATTCTGTGACGCCAAACAACTTCCCTGTGCAAAGGATCATGGGGGCCTGAAGTGTCCATCAGTTGTACCCTTCGAAATCCTTCGTTCCGAAGGGCCCTTTGAAGTGGCCAGTTTTGAGCACTTCGGTTTGGAACGACCCTTCAATATGGCGGCCATGATTGTTTTCACTCCGAAGTGCCCTTCGGAGGGCGATATATCCCTTTTGGAACGCACCGTTTCTCTGAAACTCAGTTTGATAGCTTCATGCAACAGGCCTCATATGTCTTAGCGGCAGATCTGCTTGCACAGTGTTGATGATTACTGCATAGATAGAAGGATAATATGAATATGAACTTTTGTGTTCTGCAGAAGACATAGTCATATAAGTTTGTAACAACATGAAGAAATGATGCTAAAGGGTTAGTTCACCCAAAAATGAAAATTCTGTCATCATTTACTCACCCTCATGTTGTTCTAGACCTGTTAGACTTTCATTCATCTTTGAAACACAAATGAAGATATTTTAATTAAATCTGAGAGATTTCTGACCCTGCATTGACAGTCCAATTGAGCGGTTTAGTCCATTTTTTTTTTTTTTTTTTTTGGAAGAGACAATCGCTTTATATGATGAACATATTTAATTTAGGCTTAACATTGATCTCTGACCTTGAACATTTACACTGATCTCTGAACCTTTGATGTAAACAAATGTAAATTTTGTGTATCCATGTGTTTCCCCAGAAATTTCTCCACTGATGCAGGGGGACTGCTTGAAAAAGCAAGAAGATGAGAAGGTTTTGCGCCAGAGGGTGATCTGAATTGCCCATTTACAGTAGGCCTATATGGTGACTGCATGACACTAAGGTTCCTAACTTCTGGAAAGAATGGAGGAATACATTTTGGGCAAAAGGAGGAAAACAGTGGAAGTCTCGTCTTTCATAAATGCATACTAAGATCCGCTAAGATTGCAGTCAAATGCTGTTTTGGTGCTTCTTGTTGTGGGGGTGATGTGCTAACTGTTTTATATTACATTAGTTTTCCACATTCAGTTTCATAGTACATTTTGCAGTAACATTTTCACTGCAGAAAATGTATCTGCTTGAACAGTTATTCTGTTGTTACCACTGTAACAACAATTTAGGCTGATTTGGTACAATGTATAGATTAAGGTGCATGCTCACACTGTCACCCATATTTTCAACTCAGAATAATAATTTTAAGCTGTCTAAGCATTTGCTGATTCTCTCAATCTGAGGTAATGATTTTTTTTAATAAACTGAAAATGTTGAAATGTTAACCTACATAGATTATTTTAGAAATATGAATTGTGGAAAGAGATGAAAGAAAAAATTGAGACCATAGATCATCTACGGTTCCTGACAATATTGATACTGTCATTTTGTTTGCCTTTCTGAATTTGTTGTTTTTTAATACAAGAATTATGTTATGTTTTGTGTCTGTCTCTCTGCTCTGGAAATAAAGTTAGGAAATAAAGATTGATTTTTACACTAGTTTTGAAATTCGTTCATCATTTACTTTTCTCATGTACAGTTGCTGTCACAAGTTTACATACATCTTGCAGAACCTGCAAAATGTTAAAAATAAAAAACAAAATAATTGATCATAAAAATTGCTGCGTTTTTATTTTATTATTTAGTATTGTCCTGAATAAACTTTCACATAATAGATGATTAAATATAACAAAAATATTAGCTGCATTTATAAAAATGAGCCCGTTCAAAAGTTGACATACACTTCATTCGTAATGTTGTATCTGGATCATTCACAACTTTGTTTTGTCTTGTTTTGTGATAGTTGTTCAAATAATAGACTCATGTCCTAAAGCAGTTTAACTACCCACTGTTTTTCAGAAAACCCTCCAGGTCCTACACATTATTTGGTTTTAGCATCTTTTGCATATTTGAACCCTTTCCAATAGTGACTGTATGATTTTGAGGTCCATCTTGTCACACTGAGCCAGTACACTGTACACTGAACTATTTTAAAACATTCACTGCAAAGTAAAAAGGTCATGAAATGCTAAAAATTAATTCATGTGGACACCTTCAGTATGCTAAGACAACCAAAAGCATAAGATAAAATGTTAAATCTGTGTCCATTGCACTTGCAAATCTTTTGCTCTAGAATTTAATTATATTCGCCCCTGGATTACACATTGTCAGTAGTTCTCAACTAATCAAAACAGACTTCCACGATTGTCTGATGAAAATGTTACCTCATTTTTATTGTTTGAGAGTGAAAGGTACCTGGAATTATTCAACAATCAAAAATGGATTTTTAATTTCTTCACAATGTAATACTATTTAATAATATTAATAAAATATATCTTAAAAATAGCATCACATCCTTTCACAATCTATACCCTTTTTTAATCTTTTTGTAGCTGTCCACCTCTTCAGTGACCTTAGATGAAAATGTTGCTAAAGGCAACAAGTCCTGATTATATTAAAATGTTTACACTGAACGTGTTCCTCCCTGTCGAAATGCTCTTCTACTGTTACACCGAACTAATTTACCTGGGACAAAATAGCAAATGATCCATCAACTAGCTATAGATCCAATTCATTTGGTCTTTTGAAGACAAACCCTCCACTGAACCTCCTGGACTATGCCTATGCCATGCATGTTAGACATGTTTATTCATGTTCACTGCAATCAAACTTCAGCTATTTGCTCTCTTTGGGCCTCATTTATAAAATGTTGCGTAGAAACAATCCTACATTTCTGATCACAGACCCAGGCACAGAAATCGTGATCACAGAAAACGTGCGTATGCCTCTTTCAGATATGAAATCTATAAATCACAAATGATCTGAACTTGTGCGCAGCCAAATGGTTTCAGTTCTCTGCCTTGTAAACAACGTCTAATTAATGTCATTTACATTTTAAAAAATCACCAGTCATCATCCTAGAATGGCATGCTGCAAGAATAGCTTAGATTTCCAAAAACCTGCAGTACGTCTGCTCAGACCCTGACGTGGTGCTAAGCATTTTTTCACGTCAAAGACCGTTTTTATAAACATGAGCATTGGCGGGGATTTATGCATACACATATTCTAAGATCAAATCTGTGTATACGCACGCTTTATAAATGAGGTCCTTTGAGTGTGAGCAAAGAACCATAAGTAGTGAATCTTCTGTGGTATTTGACATGTTGGAAATCATAAATCTAGTTAATGGTGAAGTGTGCAATTTTTCAAAGTTAAAATACTTTCATCACACCTTAAAAGTCAGAGACAACTAAAGACTTTTTTCCACTGTCGAAACAGTTTAAAACAGAAATATCTGATCATCCTCCATAATGTGGTCACCCTTTACATCTGTTATGTCCCAGGATGTATGCATTTGTGTTTTATAATAATGGTATATGTGTCATTCATTGATGTACTGTGTGTGCTGCCAATGGACTCAACGGCCTGCTGGGAGTTGTAGTTTTTGTTTTACATTTTGTCCTATTTCCTGTGCTCCTCCCTGTCTTAATCTAGGTAATGGGACCTATCAGCTGCTCCTTGTCAATGCCAAGAGGAGCCAGTTTTTAAGCACAACAAGAGATAGAGAGACAGAGAGATTCTTTCTCCCAAGACCATGAAAGAGTTGGGGCGTTGCCAATTGCAGAGTGTTGCTTTTATTGGTGTGTCTTAAGCTTAAATGTGAAGTTGTTGCTGTTGTGTGCAAAAGTAATGCAAAGTCCGATTCATTTCCGCAAACCGGTTCTTTTCGGACAGTTCGGGTCAATAAACCGAAACATTTGAAACATTCAAATAAAGTTATTTGTGTGAATCCATCAATTATAGGTTTAGTTCACCCCAAAATGAAAATTCTGTCATTAATTACTCACCCTCATGTTGTTCCAAACCCATAACATTTTCATTCATCTTCGGAACACAAATGAAGATCTTTTTGTTGAAATCTGAGAGCTTTCTGTCCTTCCATATGCTGTCTTTGCAACTTGACCTAAGTTTATAAAGAGATCGGACAACTATAATCCATATGAATCGAGCAGTATAGTCTAAATATTCTGAAGAGATTTGATTGCTTTTTATGATGAACAGATTTAATTTAGCTCACATATAAACCGTGATCAGCGAACATAAAGAGATGCTCAACCGAACTTGAATGACGCACAAGGACAAACCTCTTCCGGAAGCTCAAATGTGCTATGTAACACACGAGTATGAACCTCACTGGTTATGCAGCACATTTGAGCTTCCAAAAGAGGTTTGTTCTTGTGCATCATTCAAGTTCGGTTGAGCATCTGTCTATGTTCATTGATCAAGGTTTATATGTGAGTAAAAGCCTAAATTAAACCTGTTCACCATAAAAAGCGATCAGGTCTTTAGAAAATTTGGACTAAACTGCTCAATTCATATGGATTAATTTTCCGATCACTTCATAAACTTTTTGAAGCATCAAAGATTGCAAAGTTGCAAAGACAGTCTATGGAAACACAGAATCCTGTCATATTTAATCAAAAAATATCTTCATTTGTGTTCCGAGGATGAACTAAAGTCTTACGGGTTTGGAACAACATGACAGAATTTTAATTTTGGGGTGAACTAACCCTTCACGTCGGATTCGACTGACCAGTGAGTAGCCTACATCTTGGATAAGTTTCCCAAAAGTTGCGCACCTAGGCCTACAGCACACAGTACAGACACTGATCCACAAATGCGGATATGTTCTTTATGTCTAAAGTATATAAAAGGAGTAAACCAGTCAACTCCTTGTTTATTGTCCTTATAAACTCCTTGATTTAAAATATAATCTGCATGCACAGTAAGCCATAGTAAAATTATTTTTTAATGTTAAATAAAATGAAGGCCTATTTAATAAAAATATTATATACATATATATATATATATATATATAATAAAAAACAATTATAAGCATATTTCCAGTACGCTTTGTCTGTTATTAAAGAAGCTTACAGTGCGCATCAGGCTCGTTTATGCAGTGTCAGCAACTCACTCGTCAGGATCCTTGGTAATCATCGACAAACTTCGACAGTTCGTTGAACCGACTCATTCACCCTGCGTCCCAATGTCCATATTATCCATCCTAAATAGTATGTGAGAGAACAATAAGTGTGTCCCAAAGCATAGTATGTTGAATAGAGTATGTCAAAAGTCCCCGGATGGTCTACTATTTCTGGTAGATTTTTGAAGTGTGGATCCATGCACACTATAACGGCTAATATTGCCCACAACCCATTGCACTTTGGATAAGAATTCAGTTCAGAACTAAAAACACAAATAAAGAGTATTAAAAAAATACAATCGTGGCGGATGTGCGCAACCGATGGTAGCGTAAATAGAGAGGTTTGGATAAAGGGATTTGAGTGACTAATAATGAACATTTAACCTGATAAAAAATATTTATTTAATGTTATCTGTGTTATATTTCATCTGCAACAACAATGTGGGCTTTTATAAATATCCGTTGTATGCCAATAACTTTTAAATGCATCATTATGCAAACACATGAGGACAGTTTCTGCATGAAAGACCCACGACTTGCTACTTTTTTCTCCAATATGGTAGGAAATTAAATGAAATGAAATGTGGAGGATTTTAACTGACAAGATGATTGACAGACAGTATGTGTGTAACTATATGCAACAGAGCATCCGTTAAAAGACGCAAATTAATGAAGTGATAGTATGTCCCAAAGCTTGTCTACTCATTTGATACACACTCAAAAGTATGTACTTTTTCCATCACAATACAATACATACACAATAGATACTTTCATACACACTTTTAGGGCATCGTATAAGTAGGCGAATTGGGATGCAGCATTGGTTCTTTTTTAGTCGGACATGCTACTTTGTTTGTGCATCTTGCGTCATCAACCCAGAACTAAAGTTCGATTCAGTTCGATTTTGTGAACCGACTTGACCAGTTACTTCCTGAGAACCAGCTCAGAAGAACGATTTGTTCGTTCAAGAATCGAACATCACTAGTGTGCGGCTTTGTTGTGTGTTCAGTACTTGCCTGTTATTGAGTGTTGGAGCAGTAGGGAGACGGGGTGCCATTTTATTTTGTTCTCATTTTCTCCTGTGTTTACTAGTTAGGAACTAAGAATTCTGGGGCCATATTCAAAAAACATTTTATCTTACCATTAAGAATTGTAAAAGTTCTTAGTTAAGTTCTTAGGTTCCTCTTAAAACCCAAAAAGCTGCTGAGACCAACTTTTATTAAGGAATAGAGAGTCATTAAAATCTTAAAGGCAATATGTTTGACACACTACGTTCTCATTCGTAAGCAGCTATCATAAGGGTAACAGGTGGCCAATTACATTGAGCGTGTGCACCCTTGGCACCGACAGAAAAGCTGGCTGCTACCCGAGGCGTACATACAATATCTCACAGAAGTGAGTACACCCCTCACATTTTTGTAAATATTTTTATTACATCTTTTCATGTGACAACACTCAAGAAATGACACTTTGCTACAATGTAAAGTAGTGAGTGTACAGCTTGTATAACAGTGTAAATTTGCTGTCCCCTCAAAATAACTCAACACACAGCCATTAATGTCTAAACCACTGGCCACAAAAGTGAATACACCCCTAAGTTTTTCAACCAACCTTCGTTTTCTGCCAACTCTTTTTTTATCCTCAGCCGGCCAATGGGGCAAGGGGAGCGGAGGCGGGACATGGTGAAACAAATCGCAACACATCCCCCGAAGATCGGTTTCAGCTTAGAGCAAGGATGACACGCAAATCCGTGAAGCGCTCCATATTGTTGCGGGTTTGATCAACCCTGCTGCGCAGTACTTGATGCATCCTCTCCTGCCCCTCTTTCTTTTCGTTTTTTTTTTGTTATGTTTCACTTGTGTCAAGAACTGCTGCATCCCCATTGTTTATAGGGCACTTTCAGTTTTCCTGACAACTCTTTTTTTTTTCTTTTTTTTTTTTTAAATTACTGTAGAGGTCGAAACACTTTTAAAGCTTGTACTCTGGTGCCCTCGACAAGTTTGTCCACCGGCTTCCTTCAGTAGATGCCATTAGGGAACAGAGTTTTCCCCCATAAAGAGACCAATGAGCTCAGTCCAGGGGTCAAATCTGAGGTTCAGTCAGTTGACAGAGAGTTTACCGAAGACAGAGTTCTCCACACTTCCAAAGGCCATAGAAAATGAGTAAGGGGATCCAACCTCAAACTAACTTAGCACCCAGAAACACCAATACTTATAGGTATATGAAAGGTCAGTTGATGTCATTTATAAAGGTTCTGATAGGTTCACAGTACAAATAATTTTAGCAACGTCCAACACGATGTTCTGTTCTTTACGCAAACGTGGTTATTTAAAGGCAATGTGTTTGACACACTAAGTTCTCGTTCGTAAGCAGCTATCATACGGCTAACGGGTGGCCAATTACACCGACAGAAAAGCACTTTTCGTTTTTCTTCCAACTCTTTTTTTTTTCTTTTTTTTCGAAAACGTACAGGCCACACCCCCTTCAGTGCCTGTACTCTGGTACCTTCGACAAGTGTGCCCGCCCCCTTCTTTCAGTGTATGCTCTCATACATCATGCTGGATTTGGCCATATGTGGACCCAAAAGGTCTAAGATACCTTATCTCGAAACACATTGAGCTGTTCCATCAGTCAGTGTGTCCAGCCCTAGCACCGACGACCCAAAGCGCTCTGTAGTGCAAGGTTCTGCAGTGGTGAGATCGCTCGCTGGGCCCTACCACCTTGGTGAAAGCTCGCTGCTACCCGAGGCATACATAGGCCTCGGGCGGGCCTGCAGGCTTGTGCTTGCTAAGGCAGCACATATACTAAAATTGGATCGATACAGAGAAGATTAGCATGGCCCCTGCGAAAGGATGACACGCAAATCCGTGAAGCGCTCCATATTGTTGCGGGTTTGATCAACCCTGCTTCGCAGTACTTGATGCATCCTCTCCTGCCCCTCTTTCTTTTCGTTTTTTTTTTTTTTTTTTTTTCCACTTGTGTCAAGAACCGCTGCATCCCCATTGTTTATAGGGCACTTTCAGTTTTCCTGACAACTCTTTTTTTTTTCTTTTTTTTTTTTTTAAATTACTGTAGAGGTCGAAACACTTTTAAAGCTTGTACTCTGGTGCCCTCGACAAGTTTGTCCACCGGCTTCCTTCAGTAGATGCCATTAGGGAACAGAGTTTTCCCCCATAAAGAGACCAATGAGCTCAGTCCAGGGGTCAAATCTGAGGTTCAGTCAGTTGACAGAGAGTTTACCGAAGACAGAGTTCTCCACACTTCCAAAGGCCATAGAAAATGAGTAAGGGGATCCAACCTCAAACTAACTTAGCACCCAGAAACACCAATACTTATAGGTATATGAAAGGTCAGTTGATGTCATTTATAAAGGTTCTGATAGGTTCACAGTACAAATAATTTTAGCAACGTCCAACACGATGTTCTGTTCTTTACGCAAACGTGGTTATTTAAAGGCAATGTGTTTGACACACTAAGTTCTCGTTCGTAAGCAGCTATCATACGGCTAACGGGTGGCCAATTACACCGACAGAAAAGCACTTTTCGTTTTTCTTCCAACTCTTTTTTTTTTCCTTTTTTTTTCGAAAACGTACAGGCCACACCCCCTTCTGTGCCTGTACTCTGGTACCTTCGACAAGTGTGCCCGCCCCCTTCCTTCAGTGTATGCTCTCATATATCATGCTGGATTTGGCCATATGTGGACCCGAAAGGTCTAAGATACCTTATCTCGAAACACATTGAGCTGTTCCATCAGTCAGTGTGTCCAGCCCTAGCACCGACGACCCAAAGCGCTCTGTAGTGCAAGGTTCTGCAGTGGTGAGATCGCTCGCTGGGCCCTACCACCTTGGTGAAAGCTCGCTGCTACCCGAGGCATACATAGGCCTCGGGCGGGCCTGCAGGCTTGTGCTTGCTAAGGCAGCACATATACTAAAATTGGATCGATACAGAGAAGATTAGCATGGCCCCTGCGAAAGGATGACACGCAAATCCGTGAAGCGCTCCATATTGTTGCGGGTTTGATCAACCCTGCTTCGCAGTACTTGATGCATCCTCTCCTGCCCCTCTTTCTTTTCGTTTTTTTTTTTTTTTTTTTTCCACTTGTGTCAAGAACCGCTGCATCCCCATTGTTTATAGGGCACTTTCAGTTTTCCTGACAACTCTTTTTTTTTTTTTTTTAAATTACTGTAGAGGTCGAAACACTTTTAAAGCTTGTACTCTGGTGCCCTCGACAAGTTTGTCCACCGGCTTCCTTCAGTAGATGCCATTAGGGAACAGAGTTTTCCCCCATAAAGAGACCAATGAGCTCAGTCCAGGGGTCAAATCTGAGGTTCAGTCAGTTGACAGAGAGTTTACCGAAGACAGAGTTCTCCACACTTCCAAAGGCCATAGAAAATGAGTAAGGGGATCCAACCTCAAACTAACTTAGCACCCAGAAACACCAATACTTATAGGTATATGAAAGGTCAGTTGATGTCATTTATAAAGGTTCTGATAGGTTCACAGTACAAATAATTTTAGCAACGTCCAACACGATGTTCTGTTCTTTACGCAAACGTGGTTATTTAAAGGCAATGTGTTTGACACACTAAGTTCTCGTTCGTAAGCAGCTATCATACGGCTAACGGGTGGCCAATTACACCGACAGAAAAGCACTTTTCGTTTTTCTTCCAACTCTTTTTTTTTTCTTTTTTTTTCAAAAACGTACAGGCCACACCCCCTTCAGTGCCTGTACTCTGGTACCTTCGACAAGTGTGCCCGCCCCCTTCCTTCAGTGTATGCTCTCATACATCATGCTGGATTTGGCCATATGTGGACCCAAAAGGTCTAAGATACCTTATCTCGAAACACATTGAGCTGTTCCATCAGTCAGTGTGTCCAGCCCTAGCACCGACGACCCAAAGCGCTCTGTAGTGCAAGGTTCTGCAGTGGTGAGATCGCTCGCTGGGCCCTACCACCTTGGTGAAAGCTCGCTGCTACCCGAGGCATACATAGGCCTCGGGCGGGCCTGCAGGCTTGTGCTTGCTAAGGCAGCACATATACTAAAATTGGATCGATACAGAGAAGATTAGCATGGCCCCTGCGAAAGGATGACACGCAAATCCGTGAAGCGCTCCATATTGTTGCGGGTTTGATCAACCCTGCTTCGCAGTACTTGATGCATCCTCTCCTGCCCCTCTTTCTTTTTTTTTTTTTTTTTGTTTCACTTGTGTCAAGAACCGCTGCATCCCCATTGTTTATAGGGCACTTTCAGTTTTCCTGACAACTCTTTTTTTTTTTTTTAAATTACTGTAGAGGTCGAAACACTTTTAAAGCTTGTACTCTGGTGCCCTCGACAAGTTTGTCCACCGGCTTCCTTCAGTAGATGCCATTAGTGAACAGAGTTTTCCCCCATAAAGAGACCAATGAGCTCAGTCCAGGGGTCAAATCTGAGGTTCAGTCAGTTGACAGAGAGTTTACCGAAGACAGAGTTCTCCACACTTCCAAAGGCCATAGAAAATGAGTAAGGGGATCCAACCTCAAACTAACTTAGCACCCAGAAACACCAATACTTATAGGTATATGAAAGGTCAGTTGATGTCATTTATAAAGGTTCTGATAGGTTCACAGTACAAATAATTTTAGCAACGTCCAACACGATGTTCTGTTCTTTACGCAAACGTGGTTATTTAAAGGCAATGTGTTTGACACACTAAGTTCTCGTTCGTAAGCAGCTATCATACGGCTAACGGGTGGCCAATTACACCGACAGAAAAGCACTTTTCGTTTTTCTTCCAACTCTTTTTTTTTTTCTTTTTTTTTCGAAAACGTACAGGCCACACCCCCTTCAGTGCCTGTACTCTGGTACCTTCGACAAGTGTGCCCGCCCCCTTCCTTCAGTGTATGCTCTCATACATCATGCTGGATTTGGCCATATGTGGACCCGAAAGGTCTAAGATACCTTATCTCGAAACACATTGAGCTGTTCCATCAGTCAGTGTGTCCAGCCCTAGCACCGACGACCCAAAGCGCTCTGTAGTGCAAGGTTCTGCAGTGGTGAGATCGCTCGCTGGGCCCTACCACCTTGGTGAAAGCTCGCTGCTACCCGAGGCATACATAGGCCTCGGGCGGGCCTGCAGGCTTGTGCTTGCTAAGGCAGCACATATACTAAAATTGGATCGATACAGAGAAGATTAGCATGGCCCCTGCGAAAGGATGACACGCAAATCCGTGAAGCGCTCCATATTGTTGCGGGTTTGATCAACCCTGCTTCGCAGTACTTGATGCATCCTCTCCTGCCCCTCTTTCTTTTCGCTTTTTTTTTTTTTTTTTCCACTTGTGTCAAGAACCGCTGCATCCCCATTGTTTATAGGGCACTTTCAGTTTTCCTGACAACTCTTTTTTTTTTTTTTTAAATTACTGTAGAGGTCGAAACACTTTTAAAGCTTGTACTCTGGTGCCCTCGACAAGTTTGTCCACCGGCTTCCTTCAGTAGATGCCATTAGTGAACAGAGTTTTCCCCCATAAAGAGACCAATGAGCTCAGTCCAGGGGTCAAATCTGAGGTTCAGTCAGTTGACAGAGAGTTTACCGAAGACAGAGTTCTCCACACTTCCAAAGGCCATAGAAAATGAGTAAGGGGATCCAACCTCAAACTAACTTAGCACCCAGAAACACCAATACTTATAGGTATATGAAAGGTCAGTTGATGTCATTTATAAAGGTTCTGATAGGTTCACAGTACAAATAATTTTAGCAACGTCCAACACGATGTTCTGTTCTTTACGCAAACGTGGTTATTTAAAGGCAATGTGTTTGACACACTAAGTTCTCGTTCGTAAGCAGCTATCATACGGCTAACGGGTGGCCAATTACACCGACAGAAAAGCACTTTTCGTTTTTCTTCCAACACTTTTTTTTTTTTCGAAAACGTACAGGCCACACCCCCTTCAGTGCCTGTACTCTGGTACCTTCGACAAGTGTGCCCGCCCCCTTCCTTCAGTGTATGCTCTCATACATCATGCTGGATTTGGCCATATGTGGACCCGAAAGGTCTAAGATACCTTATCTCGAAACACATTGAGCTGTTCCATCAGTCAGTGTGTCCAGCCCTAGCACCGACGACCCAAAGCGCTCTGTAGTGCAAGGTTCTGCAGTGGTGAGATCGCTCGCTGGGCCCTACCACCTTGGTGAAAGCTCGCTGCTACCCGAGGCATACATAGGCCTCGGGCGGGCCTGCAGGCTTGTGCTTGCTAAGGCAGCACATATACTAAAATTGGATCGATACAGAGAAGATTAGCATGGCCCCTGCGAAAGGATGACACGCAAATCCGTGAAGCGCTCCATATTGTTGCGGGTTTGATCAACCCTGCTTCGCAGTACTTGATGCATCCTCTCCTGCCCCTCTTTCTTTTCGTTTTTTTTTTGTTATGTTTCACTTGTGTCAAGAACCGCTGCATCCCCATTGTTTATAGGGCACTTTCAGTTTTCCTGACAACTCTTTTTTTTTTTTTTAAATTACTGTAGAGGTCGAAACACTTTTAAAGCTTGTACTCTGGTGCCCTCGACAAGTTTGTCCACCGGCTTCCTTCAGTAGATGCCATTAGGGAACAGAGTTTTCCCCCATAAAGAGACCAATGAGCTCAGTCCAGGGGTCAAATCTGAGGTTCAGTCAGTTGACAGAGAGTTTACCGAAGACAGAGTTCTCCACACTTCCAAAGGCCATAGAAAATGAGTAAGGGGATCCAACCTCAAACTAACTTAGCACCCAGAAACACCAATACTTATAGGTATATGAAAGGTCAGTTGATGTCATTTATAAAGGTTCTGATAGGTTCACAGTACAAATAATTTTAGCAACGTCCAACACGATGTTCTGTTCTTTACGCAAACGTGGTTATTTAAAGGCAATGTGTTTGACACACTAAGTTCTCGTTCGTAAGCAGCTATCATACGGCTAACGGGTGGCCAATTACACCGACAGAAAAGCACTTTTCGTTTTTCTTCCAACTCTTTTTTTTTTCTTTTTTTTCGAAAACGTACAGGCCACACCCCCTTCAGTGCCTGTACTCTGGTACCTTCGACAAGTGTGCCCGCCCCCTTCTTTCAGTGTATGCTCTCATACATCATGCTGGATTTGGCCATATGTGGACCCAAAAGGTCTAAGATACCTTATCTCGAAACACATTGAGCTGTTCCATCAGTCAGTGTGTCCAGCCCTAGCACCGACGACCCAAAGCGCTCTGTAGTGCAAGGTTCTGCAGTGGTGAGATCGCTCGCTGGGCCCTACCACCTTGGTGAAAGCTCGCTGCTACCCGAGGCATACATAGGCCTCGGGCGGGCCTGCAGGCTTGTGCTTGCTAAGGCAGCACATATACTAAAATTGGATCGATACAGAGAAGATTAGCATGGCCCCTGCGAAAGGATGACACGCAAATCCGTGAAGCGCTCCATATTGTTGCGGGTTTGATCAACCCTGCTTCGCAGTACTTGATGCATCCTCTCCTGCCCCTCTTTCTTTTCGCTTTTTTTTTTTTTTTTCCACTTGTGTCAAGAACCGCTGCATCCCCATTGTTTATAGGGCACTTTCAGTTTTCCTGACAACTCTTTTTTTTTTTTTTAAATTACTGTAGAGGTCGAAACACTTTTAAAGCTTGTACTCTGGTGCCCTCGACAAGTTTGTCCACCGGCTTCCTTCAGTAGATGCCATTAGGGAACAGAGTTTTCCCCCATAAAGAGACCAATGAGCTCAGTCCAGGGGTCAAATCTGAGGTTCAGTCAGTTGACAGAGAGTTTACCGAAGACAGAGTTCTCCACACTTCCAAAGGCCATAGAAAATGAGTAAGGGGATCCAACCTCAAACTAACTTAGCACCCAGAAACACCAATACTTATAGGTATATGAAAGGTCAGTTGATGTCATTTATAAAGGTTCTGATAGGTTCACAGTACAAATAATTTTAGCAACGTCCAACACGATGTTCTGTTCTTTACGCAAACGTGGTTATTTAAAGGCAATGTGTTTGACACACTAAGTTCTCGTTCGTAAGCAGCTATCATACGGCTAACGGGTGGCCAATTACACCGACAGAAAAGCACTTTTCGTTTTTCTTCCAACTCTTTTTTTTTTCCTTTTTTTTCGAAAACGTACAGGCCACACCCCCTTCTGTGCCTGTACTCTGGTACCTTCGACAAGTGTGCCCGCCCCCTTCCTTCAGTGTATGCTCTCATATATCATGCTGGATTTGGCCATATGTGGACCCGAAAGGTCTAAGATACCTTATCTCGAAACACATTGAGCTGTTCCATCAGTCAGTGTGTCCAGCCCTAGCACCGACGACCCAAAGCGCTCTGTAGTGCAAGGTTCTGCAGTGGTGAGATCGCTCGCTGGGCCCTACCACCTTGGTGAAAGCTCGCTGCTACCCGAGGCATACATAGGCCTCGGGCGGGCCTGCAGGCTTGTGCTTGCTAAGGCAGCACATATACTAAAATTGGATCGATACAGAGAAGATTAGCATGGCCCCTGCGAAAGGATGACACGCAAATCCGTGAAGCGCTCCATATTGTTGCGGGTTTGATCAACCCTGCTTTGCAGTACTTGATGCATCCTCTCCTGCCCCTCTTTCTTTTCGTTTTTTTTTTCTTTTTTTTTCACTTGTTTCAAGAACTGCTGCATCCCCATTGTTTATAGGGCACTTTCAGTTTTCCTGACAGCTCTTCTTTTTTTTTTTTAAATTACTGTAGAGATCGAAACACTTTTAAAGCTTGTACTCTGGTGCCCTCGACAAGTTTGTCCACCGGCTTCCTTCAGTAGATGCCATTAGGGAACAGAGTTTTCCCCCATAAAGAGACCAATGAGCTCAGTCCAGGGGTCAAATCTGAGGTTCAGTCAGTTGACAGAGAGTTTACCGAAGACAGAGTTCTCCACACTTCCAAAGGCCATAGAAAATGAGTAAGGGGATCCAACCTCAAACTAACTTAGCACCCAGAAACACCAATACTTATAGGTATATGAAAGGTCAGTTGATGTCATTTATAAAGGTTCTGATAGGTTCACAGTACAAATAATTTTAGCAACGTCCAACACGATGTTCTGTTCTTTACGCAAACGTGGTTATTTAAAGGCAATGTGTTTGACACACTAAGTTCTCGTTCGTAAGCAGCTATCATACGGCTAACGGGTGGCCAATTACACCGACAGAAAAGCACTTTTCGTTTTTCTTCCAACTCTTTTTTTTTTCCTTTTTTTTTCGAAAACGTACAGGCCACACCCCCTTCAGTGCCTGTACTCTGGTACCTTCGACAAGTGTGCCCGCCCCCTTCCTTCAGTGTATGCTCTCATACATCATGCTGGATTTGGCCATATGTGGACCCGAAAGGTCTAAGATACCTTATCTCGAAACACATTGAGCTGTTCCATCAGTCAGTGTGTCCAGCCCTAGCACCGACGACCCAAAGCGCTCTGTAGTGCAAGGTTCTGCAGTGGTGAGATCGCTCGCTGGGCCCTACCACCTTGGTGAAAGCTCGCTGCTACCCGAGGCATACATAGGCCTCGGGCGGGCCTGCAGGCTTGTGCTTGCTAAGGCAGCACATATACTAAAATTGGATCGATACAGAGAAGATTAGCATGGCCCCTGCGAAAGGATGACACGCAAATCCGTGAAGCGCTCCATATTGTTGCGGGTTTGATCAACCCTGCTTCGCAGTACTTGATGCATCCTCTCCTGCCCCTCTTTCTTTTCGTTTTTTTTTTTTTTTTTTTTCCACTTGTGTCAAGAACCGCTGCATCCCCATTGTTTATAGGGCACTTTCAGTTTTCCTGACAACTCTTTTTTTTTTTTTTTAAATTACTGTAGAGGTCGAAACACTTTTAAAGCTTGTACTCTGGTGCCCTCGACAAGTTTGTCCACCGGCTTCCTTCAGTAGATGCCATTAGTGAACAGAGTTTTCCCCCATAAAGAGACCAATGAGCTCAGTCCAGGGGTCAAATCTGAGGTTCAGTCAGTTGACAGAGAGTTTACCGAAGACAGAGTTCTCCACACTTCCAAAGGCCATAGAAAATGAGTAAGGGGATCCAACCTCAAACTAACTTAGCACCCAGAAACACCAATACTTATAGGTATATGAAAGGTCAGTTGATGTCATTTATAAAGGTTCTGATAGGTTCACAGTACAAATAATTTTAGCAACGTCCAACACGATGTTCTGTTCTTTACGCAAACGTGGTTATTTAAAGGCAATGTGTTTGACACACTAAGTTCTCGTTCGTAAGCAGCTATCATACGGCTAACGGGTGGCCAATTACACCGACAGAAAAGCACTTTTCGTTTTTCTTCCAACTCTTTTTTTTTTTTCCTTTTTTTTCGAAAACGTACAGGCCACACCCCCTTCAGTGCCTGTACTCTGGTACCTTCGACAAGTGTGCCCGCCCCCTTCTTTCAGTGTATGCTCTCATACATCATGCTGGATTTGGCCATATGTGGACCCAAAAGGTCTAAGATACCTTATCTCGAAACACATTGAGCTGTTCCATCAGTCAGTGTGTCCAGCCCTAGCACCGACGACCCAAAGCGCTCTGTAGTGCAAGGTTCTGCAGTGGTGAGATCGCTCGCTGGGCCCTACCACCTTGGTGAAAGCTCGCTGCTACCCGAGGCATACATAGGCCTCGGGCGGGCCTGCAGGCTTGTGCTTGCTAAGGCAGCACATATACTAAAATTGGATCGATACAGAGAAGATTAGCATGGCCCCTGCGAAAGGATGACACGCAAATCCGTGAAGCGCTCCATATTGTTGCGGGTTTGATCAACCCTGCTGCGCAGTACTTGATGCATCCTTTCCTGCCCCTCTTTCTTTTCCTTTTTTTTTTCTTTTTTTCACTTGTGTCAAGAACTGCTGCATCCCCATTGTTTATAGGGCACTTTCAGTTTTCCTGACAACTCTTTTTTTTTTCTTTTTTTTTTTTTAAATTACTGTAGAGGTCGAAACACTTTTAAAGCTTGTACTCTGGTGCCCTCGACAAGTTTGTCCACCGGCTTCCTTCAGTAGATGCCATTAGGGAACAGAGTTTTCCCCCATAAAGAGACCAATGAGCTCAGTCCAGGGGTCAAATCTGAGGTTCAGTCAGTTGACAGAGAGTTTACCGAAGACAGAGTTCTCCACACTTCCAAAGGCCATAGAAAATGAGTAAGGGGATCCAACCTCAAACTAACTTAGCACCCAGAAACACCAATACTTATAGGTATATGAAAGGTCAGTTGATGTCATTTATAAAGGTTCTGATAGGTTCACAGTACAAATAATTTTAGCAACGTCCAACACGATGTTCTGTTCTTTACGCAAACGTGGTTATTTAAAGGCAATGTGTTTGACACACTAAGTTCTCGTTCGTAAGCAGCTATCATACGGCTAACGGGTGGCCAATTACACCGACAGAAAAGCACTTTTCGTTTTTCTTCCAACTCTTTTTTTTTTCTTTTTTTTTCAAAAACGTACAGGCCACACCCCCTTCAGTGCCTGTACTCTGGTACCTTCGACAAGTGTGCCCGCCCCCTTCTTTCAGTGTATGCTCTCATACATCATGCTGGATTTGGCCATATGTGGACCCAAAAGGTCTAAGATACCTTATCTCGAAACACATTGAGCTGTTCCATCAGTCAGTGTGTCCAGCCCTAGCACCGACGACCCAAAGCGCTCTGTAGTGCAAGGTTCTGCAGTGGTGAGATCGCTCGCTGGGCCCTACCACCTTGGTGAAAGCTCGCTGCTACCCGAGGCATACATAGGCCTCGGGCGGGCCTGCAGGCTTGTGCTTGCTAAGGCAGCACATATACTAAAATTGGATCGATACAGAGAAGATTAGCATGGCCCCTGCGAAAGGATGACACGCAAATCCGTGAAGCGCTCCATATTGTTGCGGGTTTGATCAACCCTGCTTCGCAGTACTTGATGCATCCTCTCCTGCCCCTCTTTCTTTTCGTTTTTTTTTTTTTTTTTTTTCCACTTGTGTCAAGAACCGCTGCATCCCCATTGTTTATAGGGCACTTTCAGTTTTCCTGACAACTCTTTTTTTTTTTTTTTAAATTACTGTAGAGGTCGAAACACTTTTAAAGCTTGTACTCTGGTGCCCTCGACAAGTTTGTCCACCGGCTTCCTTCAGTAGATGCCATTAGGGAACAGAGTTTTCCCCCATAAAGAGACCAATGAGCTCAGTCCAGGGGTCAAATCTGAGGTTCAGTCAGTTGACAGAGAGTTTACCGAAGACAGAGTTCTCCACACTTCCAAAGGCCATAGAAAATGAGTAAGGGGATCCAACCTCAAACTAACTTAGCACCCAGAAACACCAATACTTATAGGTATATGAAAGGTCAGTTGATGTCATTTATAAAGGTTCTGATAGGTTCACAGTACAAATAATTTTAGCAACGTCCAACACGATGTTCTGTTCTTTACGCAAACGTGGTTATTTAAAGGCAATGTGTTTGACACACTAAGTTCTCGTTCGTAAGCAGCTATCATACGGCTAACGGGTGGCCAATTACACCGACAGAAAAGCACTTTTCGTTTTTCTTCCAACTCTTTTTTTTTTTCTTTATTTTTCGAAAACGTACAGGCCACACCCCCTTCAGTGCCTGTACTCTGGTACCTTCGACAAGTGTGCCCGCCCCCTTCCTTCAGTGTATGCTCTCATACATCATGCTGGATTTGGCCATATGTGGACCCGAAAGGTCTAAGATACCTTATCTCGAAACACATTGAGCTGTTCCATCAGTCAGTGTGTCCAGCCCTAGCACCGACGACCCAAAGCGCTCTGTAGTGCAAGGTTCTGCAGTGGTGAGATCGCTCGCTGGGCCCTACCACCTTGGTGAAAGCTCGCTGCTACCCGAGGCATACATAGGCCTCGGGCGGGCCTGCAGGCTTGTGCTTGCTAAGGCAGCACATATACTAAAATTGGATCGATACAGAGAAGATTAGCATGGCCCCTGCGAAAGGATGACACGCAAATCCGTGAAGCGCTCCATATTGTTGCGGGTTTGATCAACCCTGCTTCGCAGTACTTGATGCATCCTCTCCTGCCCCTCTTTCTTTTCGCTTTTTTTTTTTTTTTTCCACTTGTGTCAAGAACCGCTGCATCCCCATTGTTTATAGGGCACTTTCAGTTTTCCTGACAACTCTTTTTTTTTTTTTTTAAATTACTGTAGAGGTCGAAACACTTTTAAAGCTTGTACTCTGGTGCCCTCGACAAGTTTGTCCACCGGCTTCCTTCAGTAGATGCCATTAGGGAACAGAGTTTTCCCCCATAAAGAGACCAATGAGCTCAGTCCAGGGGTCAAATCTGAGGTTCAGTCAGTTGACAGAGAGTTTACCGAAGACAGAGTTCTCCACACTTCCAAAGGCCATAGAAAATGAGTAAGGGGATCCAACCTCAAACTAACTTAGCACCCAGAAACACCAATACTTATAGGTATATGAAAGGTCAGTTGATGTCATTTATAAAGGTTCTGATAGGTTCACAGTACAAATAATTTTAGCAACGTCCAACACGATGTTCTGTTCTTTACGCAAACGTGGTTATTTAAAGGCAATGTGTTTGACACACTAAGTTCTCGTTCGTAAGCAGCTATCATACGGCTAACGGGTGGCCAATTACACCGACAGAAAAGCACTTTTCGTTTTTCTTCCAACTCTTTTTTTTTTTTCTTTTTTTTTCGAAAACGTACAGGCCACACCCCCTTCAGTGCCTGTACTCTGGTACCTTCGACAAGTGTGCCCGCCCCCTTCCTTCAGTGTATGCTCTCATACATCATGCTGGATTTGGCCATATGTGGACCCAAAAGGTCTAAGATACCTTATCTCGAAACACATTGAGCTGTTCCATCAGTCAGTGTGTCCAGCCCTAGCACCGACGACCCAAAGCGCTCTGTAGTGCAAGGTTCTGCAGTGGTGAGATCGCTCGCTGGGCCCTACCACCTTGGTGAAAGCTCGCTGCTACCCGAGGCATACATAGGCCTCGGGCGGGCCTGCAGGCTTGTGCTTGCTAAGGCAGCACATATACTAAAATTGGATCGATACAGAGAAGATTAGCATGGCCCCTGCGAAAGGATGACACGCAAATCCGTGAAGCGCTCCATATTGTTGCGGGTTTGATCAACCCTGCTTCGCAGTACTTGATGCATCCTCTCCTGCCCCTCTTTCTTTTTTTTTTTTTTTTTGTTTCACTTGTTTCAAGAACTGCTGCATCCCCATTGTTTATTGGGCACTTTCAGTTTTCCTGACAGCTCTTCTTTTTTTTTTTTAAATTACTGTAGAGATCGAAACACTTTTAAAGCTTGTACTCTGGTGCCCTCGACAAGTTTGTCCACCGGCTTCCTTCAGTAGATGCCATTAGGGAACAGAGTTTTCCCCCATAAAGAGACCAATGAGCTCAGTCCAGGGGTCAAATCTGAGGTTCAGTCAGTTGACAGAGAGTTTACCGAAGACAGAGTTCTCCACACTTCCAAAGGCCATAGAAAATGAGTAAGGGGATCCAACCTCAAACTAACTTAGCACCCAGAAACACCAATACTTATAGGTATATGAAAGGTCAGTTGATGTCATTTATAAAGGTTCTGATAGGTTCACAGTACAAATAATTTTAGCAACGTCCAACACGATGTTCTGTTCTTTACGCAAACGTGGTTATTTAAAGGCAATGTGTTTGACACACTAAGTTCTCGTTCGTAAGCAGCTATCATACGGCTAACGGGTGGCCAATTACACCGACAGAAAAGCACTTTTCGTTTTTCTTCCAACTCTTTTTTTTTTTTCTTTTTTTTTCGAAAACGTACAGGCCACACCCCCTTCAGTGCCTGTACTCTGGTACCTTCGACAAGTGTGCCCGCCCCCTTCTTTCAGTGTATGCTCTCATACATCATGCTGGATTTGGCCATATGTGGACCCAAAAGGTCTAAGATACCTTATCTCGAAACACATTGAGCTGTTCCATCAGTCAGTGTGTCCAGCCCTAGCACCGACGACCCAAAGCGCTCTGTAGTGCAAGGTTCTGCAGTGGTGAGATCGCTCGCTGGGCCCTACCACCTTGGTGAAAGCTCGCTGCTACCCGAGGCATACATAGGCCTCGGGCGGGCCTGCAGGCTTGTGCTTGCTAAGGCAGCACATATACTAAAATTGGATCGATACAGAGAAGATTAGCATGGCCCCTGCGAAAGGATGACACGCAAATCCGTGAAGCGCTCCATATTGTTGCGGGTTTGATCAACCCTGCTTCGCAGTACTTGATGCATCCTCTCCTGCCCCTCTTTCTTTTCGTTTTTTTTTTTTTTTTTTTTCCACTTGTGTCAAGAACCGCTGCATCCCCATTGTTTATAGGGCACTTTCAGTTTTCCTGACAACTCTTTTTTTTTTTTTAAATTACTGTAGAGGTCGAAACACTTTTAAAGCTTGTACTCTGGTGCCCTCGACAAGTTTGTCCACCGGCTTCCTTCAGTAGATGCCATTAGGGAACAGAGTTTTCCCCCATAAAGAGACCAATGAGCTCAGTCCAGGGGTCAAATCTGAGGTTCAGTCAGTTGACAGAGAGTTTACCGAAGACAGAGTTCTCCACACTTCCAAAGGCCATAGAAAATGAGTAAGGGGATCCAACCTCAAACTAACTTAGCACCCAGAAACACCAATACTTATAGGTATATGAAAGGTCAGTTGATGTCATTTATAAAGGTTCTGATAGGTTCACAGTACAAATAATTTTAGCAACGTCCAACACGATGTTCTGTTCTTTACGCAAACGTGGTTATTTAAAGGCAATGTGTTTGACACACTAAGTTCTCGTTCGTAAGCAGCTATCATACGGCTAACGGGTGGCCAATTACACCGACAGAAAAGCACTTTTCGTTTTTCTTCCAACTCTTTTTTTTGTCTTTTTTTTTCGAAAACGTACAGGCCACACCCCCTTCAGTGCCTGTACTCTGGTACCTTCGACAAGTGTGCCCGCCCCCTTCCTTCAGTGTATGCTCTCATACATCATGCTGGATTTGGCCATATGTGGACCCGAAAGGTCTAAGATACCTTATCTCGAAACACATTGAGCTGTTCCATCAGTCAGTGTGTCCAGCCCTAGCACCGACGACCCAAAGCGCTCTGTAGTGCAAGGTTCTGCAGTGGTGAGATCGCTCGCTGGGCCCTACCACCTTGGTGAAAGCTCGCTGCTACCCGAGGCATACATAGGCCTCGGGCGGGCCTGCAGGCTTGTGCTTGCTAAGGCAGCACATATACTAAAATTGGATCGATACAGAGAAGATTAGCATGGCCACCTCTGCACCTGCACCCCTTCCATTCACCTGAATACAGGAGTTATGGCCCCACAGTTTTAAATATTGACCAGTTTGAGTTGAGAATGCATTATTTATGTTTTATGATGACAAGATAGCAGAAATGGCCTCCTGTCCTTTCCAAGAGGTACCAGGAACGGAGGGAGAAGCTTCGGAAGATGCTATCTTCACACATGGATGACACATTGTTACGTGTCTGCTAGGCAGAAGCCTCAAAGAAAGAATAGTGGAAGATAAAGTTCTGCAAACCATATTGGCCTCCAGTTATTTCTGCGGAGGAAAGTTAGAAGAGGAGAAGGTTCCAGGAGAGCCTGGAAGAAGATAGTTCTCAAGCCACCCCATCCATGTCCAAGCAGTGGCCTCCAAAAATGAAGACAGTCAAAATGTCAGGCAAGATTTGTATGAATGAATGTAAAAGAATGAAGTCATATAAAAGTCAACAAATGTCTAAAATAACTTTTTTGTGTGTCTTTTACAGTTCCTCCATGTGCATCCTTGGCTGTGCTCCCTGCTCCACCAGCTGTGACTGACACGGCCCTTAAAAGAGTGCCAAGGGCCACAGCCTGGATAAGGAGGAAGAGGGTTGAAGATAAGAAGGTCCTAAAGCACGGCATGGAGAATGGATCCAAAGGGGTATCCCTGCAGGCTCTGTGGAAATCCCAAGAGACTTGAGTTTGGGCACAGCTTTTACAGAGGGAAACATTTCTGTGCCACAGCTGCGGGAAAGTCTGTCTCCGAGTGGCTGTCTGAACAGAAGAGGATAGCTGCTGCTCAGACAACAGCTTGGAGGAGGAAGAAGAAAGAAGAGGCCATTGCTGAAGGCCTTTCAGAGAAGAAGGTAAAAGAACGCAAGATATTTACTTGCAGCCTGTGCCAGCAGCTAAAGACAAAGGAGTACGGACACTCACGGTACGCTGGAAAAGCCTTCTGCAGCACTTATGAGGGCAAAACTGTGGAACTTTGGTTGGCAGGGCAACGGGCCCTGGCTCCTGTGGAATGAAGGTGTTTATGGTTTAATATTTAATTAATCTTTATCTTTTATTATCTTTGTTAATTTTGTCATACTGTTTCTGCTTTTAATTTCTTTTCTGTTTTATTTTAATATTTGTATTTAGCATTTTATTTACATTTATATACTGTTTATATACTTTCAATTTTTCAATTTTTTCAAGAACTATTTAATAAATCTTTTATCTTTGCTAATTCTGTTATACTGTTTCTTATTTTTTTTTCTATTTTATTTTAATATTTGTATTTAGTATTTTGTTTACATTTATATATTTTTATATTTTTTTCGAATGTGAACTATTTGATAAATCTTTTATTATCTTTAATTTTGTTGTACTGTTTCTGCTGTTAGTTTTTTCTGTTTTATTTATATATTTGTGTTTAGTAATTTGTTCACAATTATATATATTTTTATATTATTTATATTTTGTTTCTAGTGAGAACTATTTAATAAATAAAAAAAAAATCAGATTGTGTAGAGGGTAGGGGTAGAATTGCTATTAAATAAATTCAACTTAGTTCATACCTTTATAATCAAGTTTATTTAAAAAATGTATATAACAATTTATTTTAAAAAAATAGGAACATTAGAATGCTAATGAATAATTTAAAAAAAGCTACACAAATAAAAGAAATGGGTAAGACAATTAACATGGCCTTTGTGAAGGCAGATAAACATTCTAAAATAAAGAACAGTCTTTTATGACTGTTTAATGACCATTAAGTGTTCTAAAATAAAGAACAATCATTTAAGACAATTAACATGGCCTTAATCAAGGCAGATAAACCTGAAATAAGGTGATCTGATCTGATCTGATCTATTAATGTGACCTTTGATCTCTAAAATAAAGAATAAATATTTAGGACAGTTTGCATGATCTTTATGAGGGCAAATAAATATTCTCAAATAAAGAACAGGCATAAAGTGTTCTAAAATACATAATTATTTAGGACACTTTATATGTCCTTTATGTAGGCAGATAAACCTTTCGAAATAAAGAACAATCATTTTGGACTATTTACACAATCTTTATTAAATACAAGTAAATGTTAATAGAATAAAATAAAATTCTTAATAGAAAGAAGCAAAGTATATATACAATATTTACAAATAAAACTATTTACAGTGAAGGATTTCCCTCATTCCTCTTCTCTTGCAGCCACTCTTCTAGTGTCTTTCCTTCTGCTGTGGCACAGAAGTAGAAGCTGCCCACCTTGATGTGCCCAAACTCTTTTTTTCTGGGCTGCCCACATTAAGTGCATGTTTACTATTTTCATGCAGGTTGCTGGGGATGGGGCAGCCCTTGTTCTTGAGCTAAAAGGTGCCTTCCTCTTCCTCCACAGAGTTGTTCTGCTCATGGATGTTCCTGCCAGTGAAGCAGAGAGGGACGGTGCTGGTGGAGCAGAGAGGGATGCTGCCGGTGGAGCAGAGAGGGGGGCAGCCAGTGGAGCAGAGAGGGGGGCAGCCGGTGGAGCAGAGAGGGACGCTGGCCATGGAGCAGAGAGGGATGCTGCCAGTGGAGCAATAAGGGGCGCTGCCATTGGAGCAGAGAGGGCGGTCGGTGGTGGAGCAGAGAGAGTGGGTGCTGATGCCGGCCCTGCAAACATGACCCTGCGGTATAAAATATATATATTTTATTATTATTTTTTTCAGGAATTCTTTTATTAACAAGTAAGTAAGTATATAACAACAGGAACAATAGAAAACAAGACACATATCACAAAAACAATAGAAATAAAATAATCAAGAGCAAGAAGGGGGTAAATAAATAAATAAAGTTAGACAAAACATTACAAGCAGTCTTTGACTTTTTAAAATTTTTGTTGCTGTTTTTATGCCCATCAAAGACAAAATATAGGATAGTCTACCAGAAAAACATGACAGTAGCAGGATCTTACCAAAAAATTTGCATTTGTGAAAAAAAATTGCTAAGTAGGCCTATCATAAAAAGATTAACAATGTTCTGAATATGAGAGTTTGAGTTGTGATAAAGAAAAATAACATTAAAAGTGTTAATACATATTCTGACATTTGTTTTTATTTATTTATTTATTTATTTTCTTTTGAGAGATACACTATATTGCCAAAAGTTTTGGGACACCTTTACGTGCACATGAACTTTAATGACATCCCATTCTTAATCGGTAGGGTTTAATATGGAGTTGGCCCACCCTTTGCAGCTATAACAGCCTCAACTCTTCTGGGAAGACTTTCCACAAGGTTTAGGAGTGTGTTTATGGGACTTTTTGACCATTCTTCTAGAAGCGCATTTGTGAGGTCAGGCAGTGATGTTGGTAAGAAGGACTGGCTCGCAGTCTCCGCTCTAATTCATCCCAAAGGTGTTCTATCGGTTGAGGTCAGGACTCTGTGCAGGCCAGTCAAGTTCCTCCACACCAAACTCGCTTATCCATGTCTTGTCATGCCTTGCTTTGTGCACTGGTGCGCAGTCATGTTGGAACAGGAAGGGGCCATCCCCAAACTGTTCCCACAAAATTGGGAGCATGGAATTGTCCAAAATGTCTTGGTATGCTGAAGCATTAAGAGTTCCTTTCACTGGAACTAAGAGGCCAAGCCCAACCCCTGAAAAACAACCCCACACCATAATCCCCCCTCCACCAAACTTTACACTTGGCACAATGCAGTCAGGCAGTTCTCCTGGCAACAGCCAAACCCAGACTCGTCCATCGGATTGCCAGACAGAGAAGCGTGATTCGTCACTCCAGAGAACACGTCTCCACTGCTCTAGAGTCCAGTGGTAGAGTTCTTTACACCACTGCATCCGACGCTTTGCATTGCACTTGGTGATGAAGGCTTGGATACAGCTGTTTGGCCATAGAAACCCATTCCATCCCTGTTGAAAAAACCAGCATATGCTGGTTAAGGTAGGTTTTCAAGCTGGTATGGTGGTTTGAGTTGGTTTATGCTGGTCCTATGCTGGTCCACAAACAGACAAATTGCACAGGTGGCAACCTATCACGGTACCATGCTTGAATTCACTGAGCTTCTGAGAGCAACCCATTCTTTCACAAAAGTTTGTAGAAGCAGTCTGCATGCCTAGGTGCTTGATTTTATAGACCTGTGGCCATGGAAGTGATTGGAACACCTGAATTCAATGATTTGGAGGGGTGTCCCAATACTTTTGGCAATATAGTGTAGGTACATAACTTATTCCAAAAAGCTTTAACACGAAAAATATTAGTAATACACTAGATAGCGTCATCACGTGATTAATTCTAATCAATGAGACTGCTGGAACTTTCCATCACTAATGACCTGTCATACCAGTGTAGTGATTTTTACTCCATTCACTGGTGACGTAGTGATTTTTAATCACGTGTCACTTAAGGTGTGGTTATGAGTGTATCAGATGACCCCTCCCCCCTTTTGTCACCTTTATTTTTTTATATAGCGCTTTTTACAATGTAGATTGTGTCAAAGCAACTTTACATTGATAACTGGTACATTATTTGGCTGCACAGCAGCTCTTAAAGAATAGTGTCAATGCAGGCAGATCAAAGCACTGTTGAATATCAATTGTCAAGTCAAATGTCAAGTGTCCCCAACTAAGCAATCCAAAGGCGACAGCGGCAAGGAACCCAAACTCCATCAGGTGACATCAGGTGGCAGACAAGTGGCAAATAGGTGTTTAAATGGAGAAAAAAACCTTTGGAGAAACCAGGCTTAGTCGGGGGGCCAGTTCTCCTCTGGCCAACAGTGCTTTGTTACGATTCAGGTTGCTATCGTAAGTCCAATAGGATCGCAACATTCAAAGTATTTATTCCAGTTCCATCCAATTGAGGATCGTATTCATCACGCCGGTATGGACGGATTGTTGAGGAACTGTGTCGTGGCTGTCGTGTCGATGAGGCCCTCACAGTGGATGATCTAGTTGACTCAGTCTCTGCTGATACTTCAGGGCTGCGTTGTGGTCGTGTCAAGGCGCAGGTCCTTGGTCTCACCTGGATACGGCCCGGATCCGGTTGACTACGGTGAACCTCGGGATAACCAGAAAGACTAATATTAGCGTAGATGCCATTCTTCTTCTGATGTAACGAGTACATCAGGTGTTATAGGAAGTGTTCCCGGTTCCGGCTGACCTAATTTATGCAGCCTAATAATCCTTTAACGGATTTGAAAATATAAATTGGTAATGTGTTATGTGTATGCCAGGTTAAAGAAATGCGTTTTTAGTCTAGATTTAAACTGACAGAGTGTGTCTGCTTCCCGAACAATGCTAGGAAGATTGTTCCAGAGTTTAGGTGCCAAATAGGAGAAGGATCTACCGCCTGCGGTTGATTTTGATATTCTAGGTATTATCAGCTGGCCTGAATTCTGAGATCGCAATAGACGTGAAGGACTATAATGAATTAGGAGCTCGCTCAGGTACTGGGGAGCTAAACCATTTAGTGCTTTGTAAGTAATTAGCAAGATTTTAAAATCTATACGATGTTTAACAGGAAGCCAATGCAGTGTTGACAGAACTGGGCTAATATGGTCATACTTCCTAGTTCTAGTAAGAACTCTAGCTGCTGCATTTTGTACGAGCTGTAGTTTATTTATCAGGCGAGCAGAACAACCACCCAGTAAAGCGTTACAGTAATCTAGCCTTGAGGTCATGAACGCATGAACCAACTGTTCTGCATTTTTCATTGAGAGCATATGTCGTAGTTTAGATATATTTTTAAGATGGAAGAATGCGGTTTTACAGATGCTAGTAACATGGCCTTCAAATGAAAGATTGGTATCAAAGAGCACACCCAGGTTCCTAAGTGACGACGAAGACTTAACAGAGCAGCCATCAAGTGTTAGACAGTGTTCTAGATTATTACGTGAAGAAGTTTTTGGTCCAAAAATTAGAATCTCTGTTTTTTCTGAATTTAGTAGTAGGAAATTACTGGTTTTATATCAGCTATGCATTCTGTTAATTTTGTGAATTGGTAAGTTTCGTCAGGGCACGAAGAAATATAGAGCTGTATCTCTGTAATACGGGGCACCTGTCAAGAATACTATCTTAACAATTTAAGAACACTCCAAAAAGAGTTGTTCAATAATTCAAAATTAATATAAACTGGGAGTCGGTCAACTGATTTACCTGAAGGATTTGTGAGAGTCTGGTCAACTAGCGTCTTTGATCATCAACACAAGGAAGACACAGTTATAATAAAATCAATTAAATTTATTAACAATAGATATGCAAGAGTAAATACCACAATGATTAATAATGCTAATAATGAAAATGCACTGCTAAAAGATAGTAAACTAATAATCAAAGGAAAATACTGAATTAAATCAAAGAAACAAATAAATGAAGTGAACACAGAATGGATAAATACAATGCTGTTGAACTGAATGTAGAATATTCTATGGAAATGCTTCTTATGGAAACCACCTCCCCGCTAGAAATTTTACATTCCAGGAACATTCTCAGAACGTCCCCACTGGTGTTAAGGACGTTGCCTAGTAAAGTTCCCAGTACGTTCAGAGACGGTCATGATGTGGAGTTCTTTTAAGGGTTGGGGGACGTTATTTGGCGGACCTTCACAGAACATTGAGGATGTTCTCTGAACGTTCAGGGAACCATAATTTATTTGTGATGTTCCCAGAATGTCCCTGCTGCTTTTGTCAAAAAATTGAATTGAACATTAGAGCTAAATTGACCAACAAACATGACTGTTCAAACAAAAACTAATTTTCCTTAAATGTCTTACCAAAAAAAAAAAAAAAAAGGTAATTCCTTGATTATTATTATAAAACCTTTTCTGTAAAAAACAAATTTCTTGCAGTTAACCATTAGCTGACAACAGCACATGCATGAGCTAATGTAACTGCTGTATCACTGCATCAACAACTACACAGTTACTGCCTTTAAATAAAGCAACATACAGCATAACATCATTGTTTTTGGGCTCATCATTGACTGAAGCACAGGCTCTACTCTTCAGCACAATGGTGACCCAAAAAACTCAGATAACAGAAACAGAACATTAAATACTAACAGATCTCAGCATCTTCACTTATTACAAACCACTCTTTTTATTTTGAAAATGTTTGTCTTTATGCAGAAACTATTCAGACAGGGCCATGTAGACACACACAGACATCAAGATTCTGCATATGAACCTCAACAAAAGAAACTTAAAACTCCATCTGTATAATGAATTTTTAAAAAAGAAAACTTGTAAAAAAAAACAACAGATATCACAAAACTAACAGTTAACCCACTCCAAACTTAAATCATCTGATCAGATTTTTTCTTATAATCTTTGTTATAATAAGCATGTTTTGAAACTACAGTTAAAACAGCCAGAGAAAACCAAGGGTTAAAATATCAAGAATCAAGAGCCCATCTAAAGCAAATGCTCACCTTCATAACGGTGACTTCAAACTTTATTATTTTCAATAAAACATCAACATCTAACTTGTCACCTGTTAACGTTCCCAGAACGTTCAGAGACAGTCACGATGTGGAGTTCTTTTAAGGGTTAGGGGACGTTATTTGGTGGACCTTCAGGGAACATTCAGGACGTTCTGGGAATGTTTAGGAGACTATTACTCTAGGACGTTCTGTTAACTTCCCAAATGTCCACTTTGTAACGTTCTCGCACAACCATAAAATAACCAAAACAGAACGTCCCCCTAAACTCATTTTGGGAATGTTAGTAAATGACCAACAGAGGACCGTGTGGGAACGTTCTGTTAATGTCCCAAATATCCTCTTTGTAATGTTCTTATGTGACCATAAAATAACCAAAATGGAACGTCCCCCTAAAGTCATATAAGGAACCTTGAACTGCAGCACTTTCATTACCAAAAGAGGATGTTTTAGGAACGTCCCTTATGTTCTGTAAAGGTTCGAAATTTTCGTCACCTTTAGAGAACTTTTAGGGAACGTTGCGCAAGGTCATGAGAACATCGCCTTCTACGTGGGCTAATGGCTCTGGTAAAATGGTGATAAATAATTGCTTATTTGTCATTCAACAAATAATATCCCTATTATTTGTAACAAGCTGACCTCAAGTAACTAATGCCAAGGTCACTAGAAAGAGATTTGGTAAGTTTATATTTACGTTCCACACAGTCGGGTGATAAATCCACTGATGATGCAGACTGTGCAGTGGGAAGGGCGCAGAGTTGCGATCCAGTAGTCATGCCACGCTGGGCTGGAGGATGCTGAACTTCGGTTGTGCCAAGAGGGTCTTTTAAGGATGGACTGGGCAGCTGGGTCAGATGAATCTTCACAGGTTCCTTTGCAGGCTGGGTGTGTCGCTGAGGAGCCGTGTGGTACAGGCAATGTCTGCCGATGCAGAGGTCCTTTACGGACTGGGCTGCGCTGCTGTAGGAGCCGTAAGGGTCAGATGAAGTCCATCAATGCTGGGGCCCTTTTTGCAGCTAGAGTGCAGCTGGAAGCAATGTGAAAGGTTTTGCTCGCAAAAGCTTAACCTTAACTGTCTTGTAGTCTCTTTCCTTGTCAGGTCAGAAACTCAGGACGTGGAGTGTCTGTTAATGTCTCCATGCATTCGTTTATCTGTTAACAGGTCTGTCCGGTGACCTGTTGTGTTAACAGTCAGTAACCATTAACATAAACTGTGCTTTGCATGAAGATGGAGTGGATGTGATGCAGTTTAAATCAAATTAAGGCCTCCAAACATAGGTATGAATGGATTTAGATAGATCTCTCTTTATTTCAGTCACTGCTGCTGCATCCAGGAGGTCCCAAAGGAATGAGTTTGGTGGTTAGAGTCAATGTGTCGTCCAATGAGAAGTCCTCTCCTTGGTGGTGGTGGGTGCAGAAGGTCCCCCTTCCTGCCCTGGAAGAGGTGTGTGGCAGTTGTCTTAGCGTCTTATCTGATGTTGCTGAACATTTCTTTATGTTCATTCACCAAGGATCAAATCAGAGTGTGGCAAATCTTCTGCCACACCGGCAGCTAGAGAGGGGCCCCATTGTAAACTGGTCCCTGGAATGCCATCTTAACTGTTGTTCACGACACCAGATTCGGGTGTGTAAGCAGGTTGGAGCTACACTCTGCAGGACATTTGTCCTCCATGACCAGGACTGGATACCATTGTTGTTAGTGATCGATCTAGCAGTCATTCTGGATCTATGAACTGTCATGTTCAGAGCAGGATCTCAGCTCTGGCCCTCAAGGACCACTGTCCTGCAGACTTTAGCACCAACCCTGGTCCAACACACCCGAACAAGCTAATCAAGCTCTTTTGGTTCACAAGCAGGTAAAATTGATCAGGCGTGGACATAAATACTGAGTCAATAATCACTGATGAAAAATGAATACATATTAATTGGTATAGATTTATGCAATATTTGACTAATATTCAGTTGTCTTCTCTCTTTTTCTCCTTTTTGATTGTGTCAACCACAGCTAAATAAACCCAAAGAAGAGCCGCTCAGGCACAGGTCACGGCATCTTTTGCTGTGGAAGTACATTGTTGACTGTCAGACACATTCTCAGTATTTGCATTTATTTGAATAAAAATGACATATTCATGCTGCAAGTTAAAGTCTTCAATGACTTCTTAATAAAGACATTAAACCCAGAGAGCAAGCAATGATCGAAATAATGTTAAATCAATGTTAATGTGTCAACGTTAACCTCATTGAATCAATATCACTTTTGTACCCCCATATGGAAAAGTTTTGTTAAAAACATCTGTGATTCTTATATGTTCCAGCAGAATATTATAAGGGACATATATGCTGCAAAAACCGCATATACAAATTGCATAATATATATGTATTTTCAATCCTATATGTCATATATGTCCCACATATAACTAAAGTCTTATAGATTTTCATGATGTAAAAACATAGGAAAATAATGCAAATTTAATAGGCCTATGAATGTCCACCATATCTCTTAAGATGTGTTTAAAACATAGTGCATCAGTACAAGGCTGTACTTCACTCATGCCCTCGCTCTTATCTTGTCCTAAGTGGAGCCCTACGCCTGTCAATCACAGTCATATAATGTATAATCATAGACTTTCAATCTTAGATGAAACATAAACTACACACACAAGCACAAATTTTCATTACAAAATTAACATCTTAATTTCAAAACGAATTAATAAGATTAACATGTTAACGTGGGATGACACTTGGTGACTTGGTCGCATTAGCTATGTGAACACAAAAATCATGGACATGATTCAGATATGTTAAAGGGTCAGGAAAAAAAGTCACACTTTGCTCCTTCACTGTTAAAGATGACCGCCATAGGAAATTAATGGGAAATACGAAAACATACATAAACTCTGAGAATCTTTTGGTGGTACAAACTACAAATCAACCACTGTGCAGAAAAAAGTGCACAGCAATGAAGGGGGGATACTCTAAAATATCAAGAGTGCAAAACAGATACATCCACCCCACACTAGTGTGACTATAAAATAGAGCAAGTTTTTGCAAATGTGAAATAATCAAGAATTCAGCCACTATGCAGGAAAAAACAGCAAGTAAGAAGTTTACACATGAACGCAAATGAACTGGTGTGGCTGTAACAATTATGGTAACACTGAGCCAAAAGACTCAAATAAGAGGTTGAAATCAGATCTGATTCTGACCCAGATTGATTGATGTAACCCGGGTAACCCAGGCTACCAGTAAAGAGAAAAAAAGTTAAGGAAAAAAATTCTAGAAGAAAAAGAGATTCATCCAATCACTGATCGTGCTGCAGTGAGAGACACCCCTAAGAGCCAATAGTAGCGGCGCATTCATAAGTCCCGCCCACTGGTCGCGCCGGCGCTGCTTTCAGCGTGAGCAGATCAGCACAGACCGTTTCTCCTGAAAATCCATTGATCTAACTGGAAATGTGATTGAGTGCACTGAAAGTGGAAGTTTTGAAGTCGATGCGTCAGCCTGAAGTGTTGTTGTCGGAGACAGAGAAGAGAGAGACGGAGCGGATCCCAGAGTGTTGAAGCACTGTGAGTAATCTTCCTTGTATGAATAAAAATATGATTCTATTTCGCTTTAGTGAGTGAAATTCCAGATATTAATCCGAATATAATGTAAATGACATGTCGAAGTTTCTAAAATGATTAATTCTGAGCCGTTTTGAGTAGGCCGCGTGCACACAGCGCGAGCTGAACTGATTAGCACGTTTGGTCCGTGTACGTTTTGATAGTTTGTTTTCCAATTTGAAATGAAATACTCAGAAACGTTTCCCGTTTTTTCGTTTGTTAAAAAAAAACGGAAAAACGAGATTTTAGCTCGATTTTCGTTTTTTCGGGTCACGGATAGAAAACGGAAACACGACTTCAAAACTCGTTTTCCACATGTGGGCGGTCATTACACGCCCCTTTCAGCCGATTGGTCAATCAAATCTGAGCCAGTGACGTCATCATCAGTTCGTTCAACAAAATAACAGTCCTCTGCTGCAGTATATGTCATATATCGGCTTTCTTCTGTGCAACCTAACGCGTATTTCACAGAAATATGTATGCACAGATAAAAAAAAACATTTTAAAAAAAACCTACAGTAAATTTAATTAAGTCTGTTTTTAAGCTGTCATTGTGTTTTTAAAATGTAAAATGTAAATGCCTCTACATCTGTAGCCAAGCGCATGACATCCTTTGGGCTACTACCACCGATCTATAGGCTATTCTCTATTATAGATCAGGGGCTACTGCACTCATTTTTTTTCCCCTTATTTTAATGTTTTGTTTACATTTTATACATTTAAATTCAATCATTTAGCAGCCACATGACATTCCTTGCAGTATATAGTAGGCTATGCAGTCATACATAATCATTAGAAAATAGGCTATAGTGTATGTACTCATATGTGGTGGATAATAGTGATTTCCTTCAAATTTCTATTAAAACACAGCTAATCAAGTAGCCTATGGACAAAAAGACAAATATGAAATATAATAAATATAGGCTAATAAAACTGTTATTCTTATTTGACATGTGACAACACCTAATACCGGTATCACCGTTGGGGGGCTTTTTCTAGTTTTCCTTCGCTTATAAATGGCTATGCATATTTTATCTCTTAAATTAAACATAGCCCTAGAACTTTTATTAACATAATGAACATTATATGTCAACACAATGAACATTATATGTCACAGTTTACTTGCTACAACCCCTGGCAAAAATTATGGAATCACCACACTTAGAGGATGTTCACTCAGATTTTTTACTTTATAGCAAATAAACAAATCACAGATATGACACAAAAAAGGTTTTGTTCAATAGCTTAACATTCTGGCTTCAGGAAACATACCTCAAACAAATCCACTTTTGTTATTATTAATGGCATGTCTTTTTCCAGAGCAAGTAGAGGAAAGAAGTATGGAATCATCTGTTAATTTCCATTTTAAACAAATACTGGGACTAAAGTCTAAAAATGCTAATTAGTCAGTAGTTAAAAGGGAGCGCTTGCACCTTAATGGGTTGTTTGACTTGGCTAATTGAAATGAAATATGGCCCCAAGAAGAGAGTTCTCAGTTGAAACAATGGAAAGGATTATAAAACTCCTTCAACAAGGAATTTCAATACAGAGTATGGCCAAAGAAGTTGGTTGCTCCCAGTCAGCTGTGTCTAAAATTTGGTGCAAGTATAAACTAAATGGGAAGGTTATAAAGCAAGACATGCGGGCAGACCAAGGAATACGTCAAAGCGTCAAGATAGAAATCTCAAAGCAATATGCCTTTACAATAGAAAACGCACAACAAAACAAAAGAAAAACAGACAGAATCAGGAGCCAATTTTGGGGACAGAACTGTAAAAAACCAGCTTGAACTTACATATAGAGCTTGCTGAGCTTACATATAGAAAAGCCAAATGAAAATGAGTAATAACACTTAAACAAAAGAAAACAAGGTTACAGTGGGCTAAAGAGAAGCAATCATGGATTCTGGATGATTGGATGAAAGTGTTATTCAGTGAAGAATCGCGAATCTGCATTAGAATCTGCATTTTTTTACGCTGGAACTTTTGTCAGGTGCCGTTCTGATGAAACAGATAAAGATGACTGCTTGAAGAAAACAATCAAATTTCCCAACTCATTTATGATATGGGGGTGCATGTCAGGTAAAGGACCAGGGGAGATGACAATCATTACCTCAAAAGTAAATTCACTGGTGTACATTGAAATTGTGGACACTTTTCTCATTTCATTGATAGAAAATAGGTTTGGTGATGATGAAATAATTTTTTAGGATGATAATGCAGCTTGCCACAGAGCAAAGAGTGTTAAAGCTTTTCTTCATATCAACTCAAAGACATGGCCAGCAAACAGTCCAGATCTCAATCCAATTGAAAATTTATGGTGGAAATTATAAACACTGGTCCATGACAAGGCTCCACCCTGCAAAGCTGATCTGTCAAACGCTATTTGAGAAAGTTGAAAACAGCTTGATGGGGAATATTGTTTTTCATTAATGAAGTCCATGCCTCAAAGAATTTAGGCTGTCAAAAGCCAGAGGAGGAGCAACAATTGTTTTTTTGTTGATGATTCCATATTTTTTTCCTCAACATTGAGTGATTCCATACTTTTTTCCTCTACTTGCTCTGGAAAAAGACATGCCATTAATAAAAAAAAAATTTGTTTGAGGTATGTTTCCTGAAGCCAGAATGTTAAGCTATTGAACAAAATTTTTTTGTCATATCTGTGATTTGTTTGTTTGCTATAAAGTAAAAAATCTGGGTGAACATCCTCTAAGTGTGGTGATTCCATAATTTTTGCCAGGGGTTGTATCCTCACTTTTTCTGTCTTTCCTTCGTTTTTAAATGAATTAGCTATAAATGGCCGTGAACATTTTACATTTTCAATTTCGATTTAACGGCAATTGGCGATTCTGCGTCAATTGCTTCAATGGACAACAGCAAAACAAAAACTCTCTTATATTAAACATAGAACTTTTATTAACATAATGAATAAAAATACCATGCTGTAGACTGGTACTTTGGTGTACGCCCTCTGCTATAGTTGAACTCCACATGCTGCATTGCGCTGCTGCGCTCAGTTTTTAATTGACTTTAATTGACATACACAGTTCCTTTCTGAACTAGAACTAGGCCTATTTCTTTTTTACTTAGCCTACCTTAAATAAATATTTAATAAAAAACGAATACTAAACTAATAATAATTTAAAACAAAAAACAGGGTGGAGAAGGTGTCATGGTGAGCAATTAACGTAACCGGTGCTGCGACTTCACACCGGTAACACCGTCAACACCGTCTATCGCAACAAGCCTACTGGTTGGTAAGCAAAGGTAGCCTTGGAGCAGCACATGGGATTTGTAGTTGCCTTTGGCCTAGGCTATTTTTTGCTCCTGTTTTTTTTCCATATTTCTGTTGCCATTCTTTGTGAGTAGGCTATCCAGTGGATTCAACATTGTACACTGCAAAAAGTAATAAGACAGGCGAAATGGTGAACACTGGAACGTGTAGCTTATGTTGAAATCTTGTATATGCAATATTTTAAATAAATGATTATGTTAAAATAGGTCATTGTGTCAGAACTGAATGCTATATACTGTAAAAAATAAAATGTTTGTAGGCCTCTTTAGCCTATAAAATCTGTAGCCTATTCAAATAAATGAATTGCAGTGTATCTAGGCCTACTTAAGACTTTTTAACAGTTGTTGTAGCCTACTTTATTACATGATTACAGTGCCATAGTCAAATCTTAACTAGGGTAATTTAGAGTAGCCTAAAGCTAAAAACTTTTTGAAATGTCTAACAGTGTCTGTAGGCTATAGTCAAAACGTTATTTTTTGTTACATATTAGATTCTTAATCTAGTAATGATTAAGAAGTGGGGGGAAAGATGTAGGATGTAGAATTTTTATTTTTTATTTTATTTTATTTTATTTATTATTATTATTTTTTTTGGCCAGATTCTGACGAATTAGGGCCAAGCAATAATGAAAAATAAAACCATCTCGAGATTCAAGTCATAATCTGAGATTAAATTTGTTAAATTTCAAGAAAAATTGTCGAAATAAAATGTTGAGAATAAACTCAGTAAATTACAAGAAAAAAAATGCGTTTTATTTTGAGAAAAAATCTAGCTAAATTTCGAGAACAAAATCTAAACAAAATGTTGAGAATAAACTCAAAATCAAAGACGTTTTATTTTGAGAAAAAAATCGTTAAAAACGGTCAAAATAAAATGTTGACAATAAACTTAATTTCCGAGAAAGAAGGTGTTTATTCATAACCTGTCACGGCTTGTGATGAAGTCACATTAGCTGCCGTCGCTGGGGAAGTAGCCTAAATGTAAATGCACATTCATGCGACACGTCACTGTTAAATGCGTCTGCCACGGGATCCGTTAAAATTGCTTACACTACTTATTTATTGTGACTTCAAAATATAATAAAATAAAAACTGTATTTTTTTTTTTTTTAATCTGTGCTTCTCATCCGCTCCTCTGTGTATGGGTAGCGCAGTTTCACCATGCATATTAAACTACAAACAGCATTACAACAGCCTGTGTGCTGATTAACATTTCTGAAATAAATATTTCTGTGAAATATGCGTTAGGTTGCACAGAAGAAAGCCGATATATGACATATACTGATATAGCAGAAGAGGACTGTTATTTTGTTGAATGAACTGATGATGACGTCACTGGCTTAGATTTGATTGACCAATCGGCTGAAAGGGGCGTGTAATGACCGCCCACATGTGGAAAACGAGTTTTGAAGTCGTGTTTCCGTTTTCTATCCGTGACCCGAAAAAACGAAAATCGAGCCAAAATCTCGTTTTTCCGTTTTTTTTTAACAAACGAAAAAACGGGAAACAACCGTTTTCTCGTTTCTGCATATTTCATTTCAAATTGAAATGGAAAACAAACTATCAAAACGTACACGGACCACGTTTACACGCGGTAGCTTTAGCCCATGAAATGCGACAAAGAGTGATATATGAGTGTCAGTGTGTTTAATATACTGCCTATATTGTGTTTTGCAAGGCCTGTCTTTCTTTCTATGTGTGTGAAAGTGGTAATTATTGTTTATTCTGGTCAATAAACCTAAATATAACTTTCACTTTACAACGGGGTCAAATTTTGTTACACACTTTTAGCAATTTATAAATAAAACCTGCACTATTTAAACATAGTTGCTAGCTTTTTATTGTTCAGTTTATTTAATTGAAGTAACGTTACGTTACTACACAAAAATAATATATGGTTTGCTAAATAATGGTTAAAAGGCGTTTACTGTACATTCAGTTAATCATTAATTACTAGCTTATTTTTGTTTATTTATCGCATGAATGTGGATCTTTCAAATGTTTAATAAATTTTAAATAATGGCTAATATGCCCTTACTAGCCTATATGTTAAGTTAATCATTAATTACTAGTGTGTATGTGCTTAATACATGCATAATTGTGGACCCTTAAAGTATTAACATATCTCTTTAGAGATCTGCCTCATTCCCCTTCAGGTACAGTCATTTTATGTTAATCTGTTTACATTTATGAAGGTAAGAAGATAAATATCTGTCTAAGAAGATGAATGCGTATCATTTCCATCTCTTGTTACTTGTTCTTTGACAGACCCAAAGGAAAAGGACAGTGATTCCCAAACCACAGAGAAATGAATGACTGTTGATGAGTATCAAGCACAACCTTGACAGAGATTCAGAAGAGGCTGAAAAAAATGGAGGGAAACGAAAAATTGAGGAATGACAACAAAAAAGTAAGAAAAATGCTCAGAGGTGTGTATTAGTTATTTTACTGTTGTAGTGAATCAGCAACCAGCTATCAAACTGTTTGGTGGTTTACTTTAATAGTTTTTACTGTCTTTGCACTTCAGACTTTCAAAATTATTGTAGAACTGCTTTTCTGTTTCAATATTATTATTCAACTTGCTATGTAAAGTTGAGACAAAGAATTGAATAATTATTGGTAATTAATTGCATTATTATCAAGTATATGACAAGAAACCTGAAAGTTATCCAACCTCTAACATCTGGCATGATGGCTTTGTAAAATGCATCATTAACATTAAATTCATCAGCTTAGATGACCATATGTACACATCGGAGGTAGTCGAGTTGGTAAATGGGTATAAGAGATTGCTTTATCATATTTTATTTTGCTAAATTTTTGTTGCTAGAGCTACCAAATCTGATAAATGAAGTGAAGATGGCCCTGAAGTCTCAGTGTTCATCAGCATCAGTCAGCTCTGACTTGGAAGATGGGACAGGGTTTGCCACAGAGTAATTACAGAGCCCTTCCAACAGAACAGGTAGTGTACTAGTTTATCTAGTCAATGAAGTGCTGAAACACTGTTGTTGTTATTATTATATTCAAAATGATCCAGTGGGAGTAAGTTTAGGTTAAAGGATTAGTTCAGTTTGAAATGAAAATTAGCTCAAGCTTTACTCACCCTCAAGCCGTCCTAGGTGTATATGACTTTCTTCTTTCTGATGAACACAATCGGAGAAATATTAATAAATATTCTGACACATCCGAGCTTTATAATGGCAGTGAATGGGATCAACGAGTATAAGGCTGAAGAAAGTGCCTCCATCCATCATAAACATACTCCACACGGCTCAAGGAGGGTTAATAAAGGCCTTCTGAAGCGAAGCAATGCGTTTGTGTAAAATAAAAATATCCATATTTAACAAGAAGTAAAATATTTAGCTTCCGCCAGACCGCCTTCCATATTCAAGTTACGAAGAAAAGTGTAAACTGGTGTCACGTCAGTTACACTTTTTCCGTAAGTTTAATAGGAAAGGTGTAGGACGTAGCGTAAGCTTTGTGAACTGCAAGAGTTTTACACTTTCTTCGTACATTGAATACGGAAGGCGGAAGCCAGATATTTTACTTCATAACTTGTTTAAATATGGATATTTTTTTTACATAAACGCATCGCTTCACTTCAGAAGGCCTTTATTAAGCCCCCAGAGCCGTGTGGAGTATGTTTATGATGGATGGCTGTGGATGGAGACACTTTCTTCAGCTCATACTCGTTGATCCCGTTCACTGCCATTATAAAGCTTGGATGCGTCAGGATATTTATTAATATTTCTCAGATTATGTTCATCAGAAAGAAAGAAGTCATATACACCTAGGATGGCTTGAGGGTGAGTAAAGCTTTGGCTAATTTTCATTTCAAAGTGAACTAATCTTTTAAGTGTCTTGCTCAGTGCCACAGTGGCAATTCCTGTCAAACTCACAACTTTCTGGTTCCATTTGGAAGTCCAGATCCCCAAACACTAGACCACCCCATGCTGCTGTTGATTTGTCTAACTTGATATGTAGTCATTGGACTGTGGGCCACTTTGCTTCCTAACAACAGCAATGTTTTGCCTTTTATTTGTTTGTCTCACAGGAGCAACGATGCAGTAAAGGTCCTCATGTGGTGCCCGCCAGCATTGGTACAGCAATTAATGCCAAACTTACTGAAATTAGAGGGAAGAAAACACAAAAACATCTGAAAACTTTAATGGTCTTTGATGGATGATAGCCATGACAGTGTGTTCGAGGTATTTTGTTGTTGTTGTTTGTGTGTGTGTGTGTGTTTTTTGCCTTCGCAAAGTTCAGTTTGATATCAAGTTGTAATTCTAAATTACTCTTGTGGAGTATAATTTGATTGTGTCTCTTTGATTGTGTTGAAATAAAAGTATTTCTGATGCAAATTTGTGCAAGTAATTGACTGAAATCATAATCATGATTTGTATATGCAGAGATATAGTAATATTGACTGAAATCATATAAGATAATATTATTATATCTCTACATATAATTATTGTTGTAATATGAGGAATTAGATGGAAACATATAAAGCTTGAAGAACAGGTGCACAATTTCCCTATTAAAAACATAAAATCTGTATAAAATTCATGAACAAATTATGAAAAATTTAAATAAATCCTATATGACTAGCATATGATTCAATCAAGAATTTTAAATGATATTTATACACATTTTCTACTAAAATCATATACCATTGCATACTGTTGTCATGTAAAACTCATATAAGACTTTTACAGTATTCATGTATGACCTAAAAATCCCATATAAGTTGTATGTGTGATTTTTAGTATGAAAGTGGCCATAATCGGTCTGATTTTGTATATGACGTATTGGACTTATATGAAACACATAAGGTAATTCTGGCTGATTTGAGTAGGGAAGATATATGGTTGCTGTATATGAAACATACAGGTTTTTTTCATATGGGCCCTCAATTAATGTTGAAAAAATGTTAAAATTTCAACAAAAAAATCATTGGTAATGGCATTGAATCACTGTTTGCACTCTCAGAAAATGAAACACAACTACAACTGACTTAAAGCCACACAGCCTGAAATCAACTGAAAATAAAAGACAATAAATCTCTCAGGATCTCAGCAGAAGTTCTTTTTGAGAGTTAACAGAGGTTTAGATGTTGTTTTATTGAAAATGTTTGGTCACCATTTTGGTGGTCAACGTTTCCTTTAGTTAGGCAGTTTGATGCTTGGCTTTTTGTGTGAATTTGTGGTCTTTGTAACAATGTTTACCAAAACACATCATTTGTTGCAAAGAAACCAGAAACAATGAGAATCAGGTGACAGTTTTTATCATAAAGGAAAATAATTTTTTTATGCCTGACCAAAAGTGTATATCTGTTTTTAATATGTTATTTCCATTAACAATTCTTTCTTGCTACAGATCAGACATTCTGAATCTTGACTTTTAAAGTGCAAAAAAACCCAAAAATTAGGATCTTTAGACACACAGACATCAAGAATCAGCAAATGAATCTCAACAATGGTGACATGCTTCATGCCGCAATGCATGCTGGGAGTCATGAGTTTTATATTATGGTGGCTCCCGGCATGCATTGTAGCATGAAGAATGTCACCATTGTTGAGATTCATATGCTGATTCTTGATGTCTGTGTGTGTCAAAATATTTTTTTTCCATAAAAAAATCAGATTATGATCTGTGGCAAGAAAGTATTATTGGTGAATATAGTATTTTAATAACAAATAACCAGTTTTGGTCAGGAACAAGAATGCTCTTCTCTGTTTTGTGAGACAGAAAACTATATCACTCAATCATTTTGTTTCTGTTTTTCTTTGCAGCAAATTATGTGTTTTGGTTAACACCGTTACAAAGACCACAAAAAGCCAAGAGTCAAACTGCCCAACTAAATGAAACACTGATCACCAGAATGATGACCAAACATTTTCAATAAAACGTCAACATCTTTTAATTCTCAAAAAGAACTTTTGCTGAGATCTTGAGAGATTTATTGTCTTCTTTTATTTTCAGTTGATTTTATGCTGTGTGGCTTTAAGTCAGTTGTAGTTGTTACATTTTCTGAGAGTGCAAGCATGATGTTGAACCAAATTTTTTTTTTTTTTTTGAAATTTCAACATTAATTGAGGGTGCAAAAGAGATATTGATTCAATGAGGTTAACGTTGACACATTAACATTGATTTAACATTATTTCGATCATTGCTTGCTATCTGGAAAGGGATAGTTCACTCTAAAAAATGCTGAGTTAAAAACAACCCAAGTTGGGTTGAAAATGGACAAACCCAGCGGTTGGGTTAAATGTTTGCCCAACGTCCTGGGCAGTTTTATTTAACCAAACTATTGTTTAAAAATGACTGTTTTGCTTGCTTAAAATGAACCCAAAATATGTTGGAAATTAACATTTATTAATATGTTTAATAAATGAACATTTATTAATACGTTTAATGAATAATAATTAAACATTTATTAAGTTGCTTATTAATAAATGTTCACCTCTTGAATATTATTGTTGCCTCTCTGTGTCTAATTTTTAATTTCAAACCTATTTTGGGTTCATTTTAAGCCAGCCATATAGTAATTTTTAAACAATAGTTGGGTTAAATAAAACTGCCCAGCACGTTGGACAAACATTTAACCCAACCACTGGGTTTGTCCATTTTCGACCCCGCATTTGAAGGCTGCATACATCATCGAGACAGTCTCATTTGAGAAAAATATTCATTAGATTGCAAAGAAAGAAAGAAATTACAGTATTTTACACCTCACAATGAATATCAGTCAATTTTATTATGGTTACTTTTCTTAAATAAGACATCCTTGATGACGTATGCAGCCTTCAAATGCGACCTCTGGAGGACGCAGCCTCCGAAATGAGACGCAGCTATCATCTGTCATCTGCCTTCTGTTCCTCTCGTTGTCTCCCCGGATCTTCTGCCCAGTCATGACCGTCTTCACCGCTCCTGCACACAAAAACTACATTACCACCAGCTAAGTCCACCAGCACGACAGCAGTCCACTGTTTGCACCCCGCTCATCCCTGCTTATCTGAAATAAAGACTGCTTATTTTGTACTCACCTTGTCTTTCTTCTTCTATTCATGACAGTATTATATAAAACATGCAAAGAGCACTTCCTTTAGCTATAATCACTAAAAAGCTGTAACTTAACAGCATAAAAACAATAAAATAATTACAGCACCATTTACTTGCCTCAAACAACTCTGCAGGTACTAGTATTATTATAAATATTGTTTTTGTTGTTACATTTAATTTATTGCCACACTTGAATATGTGAATTATATTATCAGAAAACTAAACACATTTCAGGCTTTTATTTGTGCTTAATGGATAAAACTGCGCACTCAGGTTTATGGCTGCTGTAAATTTTACCTGCCTCAAGATGGCACTGTTTTCAACACTCTTGATGCTTTGAAACTTTTCCGAAACATTTAGAGAAAAGCTTTAAAGATAAGAGGCTTCATTTCTCCATCCATACTCAGTATTTTAGGCATTTTTGCAAATGTTTCAATCGAATTTAGCTGTTTTAGAGAGCGTTTACTCATTTTGAGCCATGTCATTTTTCATGTGTGGAAAAAGCGCCAATTAAACGAAACTAAACAAGCCAATCACATTTCTTTTCACCCATATTCCCCACACATGCACGCACATATACACATTTGACTTTACAACACACAAACGCACACCTTTATTCTCATTCTCTCTTTCTCAATATGTCATGAGTGTACACAGATAGATTAATAATCAATTTAAAAATATGTAAAAAATAAAAACGACATTAATTAGCACCCTCTCATCTGCACAATTAGTCTCTTACATCGTGTCTACACCAAAGACTACACTTTGTTAATGAGAGGCTTCGCGAGCGTGCAAACTCAGCGCTGAACAAAAGCTTCCGGCGTTTTTTTTTTTTTTCTGGTGAGCGGATTCTAATTAACTTAAACACCCCTGATTGGCCATTGCGTTCAAGAGATCAGCTAACATGCCTGTCATTGGCTACATTGCTCACCGCTGCAAAATCATGTTGTAAATAGAAACATTTGGCATTCTCCAGAGCGCAAACACAAATACACACTGGAGTGTTTGTCAAATCTTCTCCAGTCAAAGTGAATTTAGAGGTTCTCAAAATATTCTTTGTTCCCTGAGATGGAAATGTCCTAACCCTTGGGAAAGGGTTTTTTTTATGTTAATATTTCGTTTTTGTTTTTTTTCTCACTTTAGATGCCGGCACAAGAAGCAGCCAGGACGCAGCATCCTAAGTGGAAACTCCTGTTAAATCATGGCTCCATAATGCAAGAGATCGGGATGGTGAAAGGAGCAGAAGAACCAGAAGGAGCATGTTTGCTGGGTAGTGACGTCTAGCCGTTCTCCCTAATAGCTATTTAAGAATCCTTAAATGTAACGAGTTCAATATAACCAAATCAAAAATAACAACCTCCTCCACTCATATTGGTTCAGTCTGTTGCTCGCATTCAAACCCCCTCAGTGATCCAGGCAAGTTGCTTTCATGTAGTTCACTGCTTGGACCACTAGAGCCTGCAAAATGACAGCTCACCAATCGCAGGATTTCTTTACAGCATGAGGGATCTGCTTTTACAATGAGAGTCTGTAGTCAGCCTGCGGTAAGCCAGCCTCTTCGGACTAACCTCGTACGCGCTCGGACTGCTGACAATCCACTGCGCGGATAACGCCAGTCCAGTCGCCCTGCAGCTCGAGTTTTATTTAGTTTGTTTGGGAATCACCTTAAGGAACCGTAAACCGCGTCAATGATGACAATGATGGAAAGTGCCTGTACACTGCCTGAACTCTCTCGAAGTTTGCGGATTTCTACCTTCAAGTAAATGGATTATAATTACGAGTATTATTTGTCAGCTGACAGGGACCCTTGGTTATAGCCATATGTGCTTTGGGGTATGACCGACTAGCCGCATGCATTAGCGTGATTGCGTTTATTCCATGGTGCAGAACTGTATAAAGCCTTCTGATAGCACATTGTGGATTTGTTACACCTTGCATGGAGTTGAATGAGCGCACGCTGCGATTTTGGCAAACTGCAAGACACCCCCGTGCACTGGAAAGTAATAATGCATAGTGTTTTAATAATATGCGATATACTAAATAAGCAAATCAAATTTTAATTTCATGTGCATTTTGTTAGGAGGTCTGTCTGACATCAATAAGAAATAGAAACGTTAGAAATTTATCGTACTTCCATTGAGTTTGTATACCCAGATGACAAACAAATGTTTTCTAAAACGTTTCCTAAACATTTTATTTGGCTGTAATAACGTCGAAACGTTTACGTAAGGTAAAAAGAACGATATTTAGCGCGAACGTTATATCATCTGTGTAACAAATTAACACGACAAAGCCAGCTTTTCTTGAAAAATTCACCAAACTTCCTTTGTAACAACTTTTTAAAATAGTTTATTTTTTACTTTTACGAGGGTAGCCTAATGTTTAAATATAAATAAGTTTAAACAACGTTGCACTATAACGTTTTCTCTTTGGAACTTTGGTGAAACTTAATCAAGCACAATAGGGACGTTACATTAATGTTATTTATTTATTTAAAAACGTGTTGTGTTATTGCCTTGCTATCAATTTACAGGGATGGATTTGTTATTTCTCCTGAAGTTACAATTACAATGAGGAGAAATAATATATATTTTTAATTATTATTATTATTATCATTATATAATGATAAAACTCTGTAAGACAATTACTTTATAAATTAATAAAAAATTAAAATGTCGTCGCTGTTGGGCAGAAACCTCATATCTCCTTATTTCGTCATTTTATTTTTATTTTCTAATAAATCATAACTATTGGTCACCCTTTACATCTGTCTGTGGGTTTCAAAAACAGCTTGTGACTAAACCTCATATGTCTATTGGCTGTCGGTCAAACGTCATAACTCCACCCGCCTCTCTACAGCGAAAGAAGTGCTACACGCGCAGTTTGCATCGTATCTGCTTGTTTGCTATTCAAGGGTAAATAAAAAAAACCTGGTCGTTTGAATAAGTACAGCATTTCTCTATTCAAGAAACACTATATATAAAGGCTAATGTTTTATGTATTTGAGGAGCGTAGAAAAGTGTCTTAGTCTAGCAATTGACGTCGAGTTACAGCCAGTGGTCTTAATAGCCTGTGCGTAGCACTATATCTTTTGCAACATGAGATTTTGTCCAAATAACTGATCGACTGAAAAAACTGATCGACCACATAGCTACAGTAAATTTTATAACATGTAAGTTGATGAAAACGTAATGCGATGCACTTACTGCCTCAGGTGCGGCCGTTAATGGCGGGCAAAACGCGACATTCGCGGGTCAAAAACGTTGTAATTTGATTTAAGATTAATCTTGGTAAAATATTAATGATATAATGACAAATGCAAGTATAGGAATTCACAGTATCGACATTGACAACACAGTGTTTGATTTTTTTACAAAAAAGTGTTTTTTCTTCTTTTAGACAATTATAGGCCCGGTTTCATAGACAGGGCTTAGTTTAAGCCAGGATTAGGCCTTAGTTCAATTAAGACAAGTAGCTTTTAGAAAAAAACATTACTGGTGTGTAATCTTGAGATAAAACAATGACACTGGCATATTTTATAATATGTCAGTACAAGTTGCTTTCAGATAAAACAGCTCAAACATGCATTTTAGTCTAGGACTAGCTTAAGCCTTGTCTGTGAAACCGTATTTTAAAGTATTTTTTGCAGAATGTGGATGCCTGGGCATATTTTTTTGAGCATATTGATTTATTCCATATAAACATAAAAAAGCTAGTTTAGTTGAAATATATTGCACAAAAGTTTTATTTATTAAAAATGAATAATTTTGTTGTTTTTTGTTGTGACCATTAAAGGGTTAAAGAAGAGGAGAACTAAAGGTCATGGGAGAGGCAGCTCCGACCCAGGCCACCCCAAGTGGTTTTGCACCCATGTTGGGCGTCGGGATGGGAGGATCAATCACACCAATCGCCACTTCAAGAGGATCAGCCGTTCCTCAGCTCCACAGCGCCATAGTGGAGCGCTTGCGTGCCAGAATAGAGCTTTGCCGGCGGCATCACTCCACCTGCCAGGACCGCTATGAGCGTGGTCAGGCAGAAAATTCAGACCGGGAACACGAGAGCACACTGCAGCTCTTAAATATCGTCCATCAGGGCCCCGGGAACAGGAAGACCAAGGGCAGTAGATCTGCCTCCCAGCAACCCCCTGAATACAGCAGAGTGAATGGTGAACATAAAGGCCATAGCTCATCGGAGGCAGAATCCAAAATTTCTTCGCAAATTGCAGTAAGTTTTATGGGTTGTATTAACTACGCCCACATCATAAATCTTATAATCTGTCTAATACACATAGGGACATGTGTCAGACCAATTCCCCAGAGAATGACATCAACACACTGATATGATGTGATTACTGTGGGTGTGTGAGGGAGAGATGGGGATGTCTGTTTAATTAAAAAGGGCCCTGCAGGCAGGCACATGATTCTTTTAAAGGTCTTTTAAAAATATAACAAAACTAAATGTAACTTATAAGGAGGTGGTGATTCAGTGACATCTGATTTTTTTTAACAAAACACATTTCCATACAGTCCCTCCAAGAAGTATTTTCATTCTTAAGTCACATTGGAAAATGTTTAAATGCAATTGCATTACAATATCAGACCACATGGAATTTAATTCAAAGAAAGATAGAATATATACACTTACCGGCCACTTTATTAGGTACACCTTGCTAGTACCGGGTTGGAACTGCTTTTGCCTTCAGAACAGCCTTAATTCTTCGTAGTATGGATTCAACAAGGTGCTGGAAACATTCTCCAGAGATTTTGCTCCATATTGACATGATAGCATCACACAGTTGCTGCAGATTTGTCGGCTGAACAATCATGACGCGAATCTCATGTTCCACCACATCCCAAAGGTGCTTCTCAAATCTGTCCTGGGGACCCCCCACCACTGCACATTTTGTATGTTTCCCTCATTGAACACACCCAATTCAAGTCTTGCAATCTCTACTAATAAGCTGATGAGTTAAATCGGGTGTGTAAAATGAGGGAGACATCCAAAATGTGCAGTGGTGGGGGATCATCAGGACAGGTTTAAGAAGCACTGCTCTATTGGATTAAGATCTGGTGACTATGGGTACACTGTGGTCATAAAGGGATGGACATGGTCAGCAACAATACTCAGGTAGGCTGTGGCATTTAAACAATGCTCAATTGCTACTAAGGAGCTCAAAGTGTACCACCTGAACTGTTGATACAAGGCAGGATGAATCCATGCTTTTATGTTGTTTACGCTAAATTCTGACCCTACCATCTGAATGTTGAGACTCATCAGACCAGGCAATGTTCTTCCAAACTTTTGTTGTTCAATTTTGGTGAGCCTCTGTGAATTGTAGCCTCAGTTTCCTGTTCTCAGCTGACAGGAGTGGCACCGGTGTGTCTTCTGCTGCTGTAGACCATCTGCTTCAAGGTTGGACGTGTTGTGTGTTCAGAGATGCTCTTCTGCAGACCTCGGTTGAGAGCTTATTTGAGTTCTATCAGCTCAAACCAGTCTGGCCATTGCTGGGTTAATGAATATTAATCACATTGTCTGCGTTCACTCGAACTGATTTGCTGAAATCAAAACAGTAATAGGTGAGCGCTAGCCAATGATATTGCTGTTTGCGCATTAGTTCCGCCCACTACCGAAGAAACCGGCAGTGTCTTCTGCTTGTTTTTAATGGCTGAACTCAATTATTTTGACAGGAAAATACAGCAAAGAGTATGATTTACATATAGCGCATCAATTCTACGTGGTTAGACTCTCGCTCTCTAACCTCTCATTGCACGTATGAGAGAAACACTGAGCCCCCTCAGCTAAGCCACGGCGTGTCGTGTCGGCACCTTCACACTAGAGTTTAAAGGCCGGGGTATACTTCATTTTTACTTCATTGTGCGCAAGCATTTCAAAGTATACTTCCTTTGGCCGTGAGCGTGAAAAGACGGATTTTGTTTTCAAGCACTCAAGTCATTCACACATGCGCTGTTGTAAACGCACCGTCCGCTCGGTCTCAAAAATTGGGCTGCACGCAGACAGGGTGTGCGGACATCCGTGGACCATCCTGATTACGAAAATTACGTCATGCGGACGGTGTGCGGATGGCCGAAATATACTTTGGCCTTAACGGTGCGTCAAATATGCTGCACGAGTGAATTCTAAAAATTCATTAGCCAATGACTTATTTGCCTAGCAAGAAAATTTAGTCGCATGTGTGAGTGATTTACTTGCATTGTAGAGGGTTGGTTAACAAGCAGTTGAAAAGGTGTACGTAATAAAGTGGCCAGTGAGTGTACACACACTTTCTTAACAAAAAGAAGTTTACATGGTTTAAAATGACTCAGAAAAGATATATTTATTTGCAGATGCCACTTAGTTTGATATCTGTAGAAATTCATTTTTAATAGTTGCTTAAGTTTTCAAATACTTTATGGCACCACTGTGTACAAATGAGTGCATTTTTTTACAATTATTGATCATTTAGGAAAAATATCTCTTAGTACAGAAATAAAAACCATATGTTTTCTACTGTAGCCTCAGCTTTTGTAGCAGACGGAAGTACTTGTGGTCAACAGGTCAGTTCTGGTTCTTTGTTCCCTATCCTTATATTAGCCTCTTGGGACTTCACTGTTTGACACCACTTGAGGTTGATGCATCTATACAGTATCTCTACTCGTAGACACAGATGAGCGCTTTACCGATTGTGTAATTCTGAAATCTTCTGTTAAGAGAACACATTTTGTAGAATTGACATTTTTTTAGGAAAATATCAAGATGATTTATATAGTTTGTGTTTTAGAATTTGTCTTGTTTATCTAGACATAGTTTTGGTCTAGTTGTTGGAGTATTCTTGCAAAATGCTTAATCATAAAGTGAGGCATCAGGTTTTCCTTTCAACAGCTTTGCAGATTTTGAAAGTGTACACCAATATCTATCCAGCAAACTTAACCCTTTAAGACCTGAAGGCATTTTTAGAGTTGTTTAGATTTGTTTTTTTTCTGAGTGACATACACAAAAGTAAAGACTCGTAACTCCAAAACTTTAGCAAGGAGAGTCAAAAGGTAGATAGAACACTTTCAAAATTTTTAGAAAATATAAATTACATTACAATTAGACATTCTCTTGCTGAGAAACTGCTGAGAAAAGACAAATATAATTAATTTTTATTATAATTTTACATATCTTTCTTATTTGACATGCAATAATTCAGGAAGAAGATAAGTGGGAAAATTCTTTTTTGATGAAGCTCTCCTACATGTGAGCTGAATTTTGTGGTGATAGCATAAAGTAATCAAAAGTTACAGCATTTGGACCCAATGTAGCCTTTTTGTTTAGCCCCTGACACCCCCCTAATGGGCATTTTTAAAATCGTTCTTCCATGAGGAATATCTCATGATCGATGCAAGGGATTATGATGATTTTGGACTCATTTTAATGAGACTTTAATTTTCTACGATCTATGCATGTGTGATGAAGTTATGAGTAAAAATGTCACTTGGTATCTACATATTTGTTTTTAGTTAAATAAATTATGAAAACATTTTTTTCTATTTATCAGCAAATAGCTCAGCACTACTTAGGAGTTAATCGAATTGGCTACATGCATTGTAAAGTTCAGACTCTAAGCTTTCAAATGACACCTATGTTGTGTTGCTCAAGGCAGGAGTTTTGCAAAATATGATTATTAATTTTTTCATTGCTAGGTGGCGCCGGCGGGCGGTACACTCGGGTTTATAGGGACTACTCAGGACTCCTTAAGAGTTTATCAAAATTGTTAGATCCATTAAAAATCTGAGTTTCTAAGCTTTAATGATACCTATTTTGTGTTATTTCACGTTGGAAAACAAGCATGGATGGTTCGGAAACACATTGCATCCCGGAAAGACGAGAGACATGTTTTTAGCCAAATACGTTACATCACTCCGTGAGTAATATCTCGTGATTCACGCAATGGATTATGTTGTTTTTGGGCTCATTTTAATTGTAAGAACCTGCTATAAATGGTGATCTATGATATGTGCATTTTTCATTAAGTTATGAGCAAAAACGCCACGTGAAATCTACATATTTGTTTTCAGTTAGCGCCTGTGCGCTGTTTTTGTTGTAAAATCAATATGTGCAGACTCATTAGAGGGTGAAAACAATGCAACAGGAGCATGTTGGAGGCATGATCTGAATGCGTAAAGTCTCTGATTTTGTATGCAAAAAGAATTATTGTGCTACCTACTTTGTTTCAGTTTTTATTGGCTCTTAAAGAGAGACACGTCATAAAGGGTTAACAAAAACACAAGCAGAAATTGCTGGATGATGAAATCCTGCAAACACAGCCTGAATGGCTTCGTGTTTTGTTCCATGCCATGCATTGTGGTGCTCTATTATCAAAGGTTTGATAAATTGCTCTATTAAGCACCTTCTTGAATGATGGTTTTCCCATAAAGCCATTTGAAGCGTGCAGCCTACATATAAATGGTTAGAGTCATTCAATACATGTCCTGGTTTTGTTTACTCAAAGTCAAGCAGGCCTTGAAAACACGATTGTCAGAGGACTGCCCAGTAATTAAGTGTTATGGGCTTACAGATGAATTTGTTTTTTCCTAATTTCAGAGTTATGAACAACTTGGGAACAGAGGGGGATTGTGGAATATCCTCTCATGGAAGAGAAAGTGGGATATTATGATCGTTCCGTTTGCTTATCTAGAGAGATCGCTTTTAATTAACCCAGTTTATATCAATTGAACAATCTTCAATGATATTCTTTAATAATGCACTGTTCATGCTTTACTTCCCAATGAAGTGAAGAAAAAGAAGTGCACTTAATTGAATTGAATATGCACCTGTAGTGTACTTCAAATCTTAAAAGTACATTTAAGCTAGTGGCTTAAACTCAATTTTATGAAGCAACGTGACGTGAGTGCTTTGTTTGTGCAAAAAAAACAAAACAATTTACCACTTTATTTACAAAATAATATTATCCAAAGCATGTTCACGCAACAATACCAGATCTCACGTGAACTCAAAACGCATGTATCGTGATGCTCATGAACAATCTAGCATGTGCGTTGAGTTGACATGCCAGTCTGAACACAACACGCACGCGTTGTGAAGCTTTCATGAACGTGTTGCAGATCAATATTTTTGTAAGTAAAGTGGTAAATTATGTTTGTTTGTTTTTTTGCCCAAACAAAGCACTCACGTCGCTTTATAAAATGTAGTTTAAGCCACTGGAGTCACATGGAGTACTTGATGTCCTTTTCCTACCTTTCTGTTATATTGGATCGCTATGGAAAGACAGAAACCTCTCAGACTTCATCAAATAGATCTTAATTTGTGTTCCGAAGATGAACGAAGGTCTTTCAGATGTGGAACGACATGAGGGTGAGTAATGACAGAATTTTCATTTTTGGGTGAACTAACCCTTTAAGTTTTATTTTAAGTATTATTATTTCCATAATAAGTATAGTATAATAAATTCTGTCTTCATTTACTTTTCTTCATGTCATTCCAAACCTGTTTGACTTTCTTTCCTTTATGGAACATAAAAGATATTTTGAAACATGTTTCAGTGTTTTTTAGGGATGCACCGATACCATTTTTTAAGGACCGAGTACGAGTACCGATACTTTTTTTCTAGTACTCGCCGATACCGATACCGATGCCTATACATTTATTAATTTCTCTCTCTCTCTCTCTTTTTTTTTTTTTTTGATGTTGCAGTTGTCCAAGCACAACACAGTGAGACTAATGAATGTAGGACAGCTTCTTTATTACTCTAATGAAAAAAGTAATCATTTTTATGTGCTTGTCACAAACTTAAAGAACAAAAATTTCAGTGTCCAATAACCTTCAAATGGCATAATTACCAATATATATAATTGTTGTTATATAAAAAGAAATTTACAAACAAATTACAAACAATACAACAAATACTATAGAGATGAAAATTAAATAAACTTGTTTTTCAGATACAGTAGGTTTATTTACCATGTATATATTTATTTAACATATTTTGTTGTTTTATTAACATTAATGACAAATATAGGCTACGGTCCCTTTAAGACTGATTCCATGGATACTGACACATATCCTGTTTTCACCCAAATGTTTACGTCCACTTAAGCCATAACCGACTGTATTTATGTGAGATACTCCACACGATGGACATTTTGACAACTATGTGTGCATTTGACCATTCAGGCGCGAGGAGAACTGATCGCGCGCTGTCTGAAAGAACTGGGATCGCGCGCAAGAAAGAGAGAGAGAGCGCGCAAGAGGAAGCGCTTCTGGTCTGTCATTCAGCACGATTCCGCCTATCCCGCCTTCACTAATCGATAACGAATTGTGATTGAAAGCATGCAGTTCGCAATGTGTGGGTTGTCATCATTAATTTTGAAGTATTTCCACACCTCTGAGGCTGACATTGTTTCTGCTGCTGCCGCCGGTGTCTCTGTGCACGGAAAATTCTGTCAGTTAAGTCACGTGAGGTATCGGTCTTTGGTATCGGGTATTTTTACGAGTACGAGTACAAGTACATGAGCTTGGTATCGGGCCCGATACCGATAGTGTTTTTTGTCTATAAAATTAAAGTCAATGGGGTCCAATGTTGTTTGACTTTGACTATTAAAGGGTTAGTTCACCCAAAAATGAAAATAATGTTATTTATTACTCACCCTCATGTCGTTCTATACTCGTAAGACCTTCGTTCATCTTCAGAACACAAATTAAGATATTTTTGATGAAATCCAATGGCTCAGTGAGGCCTCCATTGCCAGCAATGTCACTGAACCTCTCAAGATCCAGAAAGGTACTAAAGACATATTTAAAACAGTTCATGTGAGTACAGTGGTTCTACCTTAATATTATAAAGCGATGAGAATACTTTTTGTGCACCAAAAAAACAAAATAATGACTTTTCAACAATATCTAGTGATGGCCAATTTCAAAACACTGCTTCAAATCTTTACGAATCTTTTGTTTCAAATCAGTGGTTCGGAGCGCCAAAGTCACATGATTTCAGTAAACGAGGCTTCGTTTACGTGATCCGAACCACTGATTCGAAACAAAAGATTCGTAAAGCTTCGAACCAGTGTTTTGAAATCGGCCTTCACTAGATATTGTTAAAAAGTCGTTTTTTTTTTTTTTTTTGGCACACAAAAAGTATTCTCGTCGCTTTATAATATTAAGGTAGAACCACTGTACTCACATGAACTGTAAAAAAGTAAAAAAGAAATGCTTATTGTAAAGACTAAACCTCCAATCTAATTTTTAAGGATGTAGCAACATAATTGGACATAATTAAGCATGACAGGGAGGCATTACAAATAATACATGGAAGAAGGAAATGTCAAAGTGTTTCCTGGTGGTTCTTGGCTATAGTGTTTTAGGAATGGAAGCTGAAGGTGGGCCTGGCTTAGTTTCACTCCACCTTAATGTGGAACAATCACTCCAGCTCCTTGGAGGCCACTTTAAGCCTAGCAAAACTGTCTGTGTCTTACTTGGGGAATATGAATGGGTCCCTGGGCAGTTTGTCCCCATGGTTGATATTCATGTTGACATGAAAATGAATTAGTCCTACATGAGCACACTCACGTTTTGGCAGAAAGCCTAAGCAATTGGTTAAAAAGTCAAGTAGAGAGTCAGGTTTTTGACTGTCAGCATAAAGCGTGGTCCAGTTTGCAGTTTATTCTGACATTTTTTGCGGAACATATGAAGTTACCAACTATAGTTTGTTTTGAGTTTAGGGCATTTTTGTGTAACTCTTTAGTAACTTTTAAACATTTGATACCACTAACCTAGCAATCTTAGACCAAACCAATGGGACAATTCTCATTAGCAATCATTTTATCAAACTGATATTCCATAAAAATGACTTTGTTTCCTGGTGGACTGGTGCATTCTGCCTTTTGGACATTATGTTAGGCCTGTCAGATTGAAACTGCTGATTTTCAGTCAGCTCTTGTCATTTTTGTGTGCAATATGCATCCGACAGCCAGCAAACAGATTGTGGGTGATTTGTGGGTGTGGCGTCTAAGGCTAAGTCTGAGGATTTTGAAGGATAGAGGGCTTGTTGATCATTTTAATCTGAGCTATGTGTAGCAACAAATGCATTATAAGCATTAAGTGTGACCTATAAAACAAGATAAAAATGTACAAGTGGAAGGCTGAGGCATAAACAGAAGAGAACTTTAGGAAACTCAAGTAGGATTGCTCATGCTGCTTAAATCAAAAGCATTCCCTCCTCATCTGTGCTGGCTCTCCTAGAGGTTTCTTTGTGAGGTGCGCCTTGTGTATACCTCATGTTTTATTCACAGTCTGAGACATGACTGGGGCTTTGAAGAGTGCTGAAACCATTCGGCATATACATCCCTACCTCCATTTGCACTACATAATGGCTGCGGGCAGAAATCGCCCCCTCAGCATCTAGTATCAGCCTCTGTTACCCAAATTCTGAGTTTTAGTCTGTTATAGTTAACCAAGGGAAATGGTGAAACTGAAAACACTTTCTAGGTCGTTACATAGAAGTTAGAAAAATGCCCCGAGAAGCATGTGTATGTCACAATGTAGTGTGTGGCTTACGTAAAGTATCAGTCATCTTTTAATGGGCTATTAATTCTGTGGTACAGTATATCTGTCCTGGATCTGGAATGTGTGCTTGATTGTTGTCTCGAACTCTTTCAACTGCATGTTTGTCTTTGTCGTTGGGAAGCGCAAAGATGTGGATATAGAGTACTTTTGAAGTCTGCACATTGACATTGCTCAAAAAAAAAAAAAAAAATAATAATAATAATTTAAAACAAATATATATATATATATATATATGGCTCAAAATCTGCAAAGGGGTAAGGAATGTAACAAATCATGCAAATCATGTAACAAATCTGCAAAGGGGTAAGGAATGTAACAAATCATGTAAAAATGTATCATCTTTTATTGGAAAATTAAACAACATTTTAACAAACTTTGACAATTTCCTTAATCTTTTAAACAACTGAGAAGATAGTGATTAAACTACAGCAGTTCCTGAATCTTACTTCAGCATATAAGTGTCAAATTGGATGACTACAGGGTCTCATCTCAAGATCACTCATTTAACAGTTCATCTATTGCCAAAATAATGAAACAAAAAGATTATTGAAAAAGATTAAAAAAGATTATCATCATTATTGAAAATATTCAAAATAGAAATGTCAGAATCAGAATGTGTAGTTTGTGCATACAAAAAAATGTCAGTCAAAATATAACGTACAACTTCCTGTTTCCATCAGGAACCAACACGTTGAACGATGTTCACTAACTCAGCATGATTTGACATCTATTCTCTTTAGTATGTAGTGTGAAGCATTTCAATCAGTTCCCTGATTATTCCGATTTAATTTCAGCAAACAAATTTATACTCATGTGCGTAATATGTTATGCACATTATTGTCTCTTTCAGACAGCATGTTGAAGCCGTTCAAGCTGTCATTTTCTCCCTCTTCTCGGAAAGAGATGATGCATTCAAAAGTGTAGATTTTCCAGGAAATGCGTGTACTCGCTTCCTCTGCTTCTCGTAAATACAACAGTGTATTGTGCATTTTTTGACAGACATTGATGTTGTGATATTCTAATGATGTAGATTTTAAAAATGTGCTGGAGACGTCCGAAAGGTTTTTTGCGGTTTTTTTTTTACGTAATGAAATTATAAAACGTGCTTTAAAAAGTTTATTTCTTGGCTTAAATATATTACATGTTACTCAGAGACTGACATGTTTGACTTGTCAAAATTTTTACATTCAGCTGTCGCAAATTTGTTGACTTCTGAAAATCAAGTGATGACTTTTAAATTAGACTAATTTTAAATTAGTCTTAGATGACTTTTAAATGTTCAAATACTTGTGGGGCCACGAAGAATATTCCTGTAGCAATGCAGAGTGGGGAAAAGTTGTGTTGACTTTTTCTTTGCACCAGCCAATGGTTGTGAATTGAAAGACACATTAATGCTTAGTGTGATTTCCCCAGCACAGAGAAAGCACACAGTGCACGCCGATGTCTGTCAGGTTTTTCTTGCCTGACTAAATAGAACAGAGCAGAAAAAAGAGGTGAAGCGTTAGAGGGGGTGGTTCACTATATCTTTCGACAAGTCTTCTGCTCTGTTGAACTCACCTGAAATTCAACCCTTGTGGGAAACTGCATCCTCAGGTGTGTATGCAAGGGCCCTGAGTGGATGATAAAATCTGTGACTCTTTGCTGCAAAAACAATAACCCACAAAACCCCCAACCCACAATTTATGGCTTTGTGAATGTTCAGTTCCAGATACAGTATGTGGGAGTTGCATAAATGACCAATATGACTCAAATATCCACACTTCCCTGTGATATCAGTTACCCTTTCACTTTCCATCATTACATAATTTCACTGTACACTGTACAACATTAGATTAACCACATTATCAAGGTTTTCCCGTACTCCAACCATTAGCATCTACCATTAATGAAAAACTGATAAACAGTGAAAGGCTAGTTCACCCTGAGAATGTTAGATAAATTTGCGTTTCACAGACATACTTTGTGAATTTAACTGTTTTTTCACACACAACAAAGCAAATTGCTTGCAATTTTTTGAAATAAAAGATCACAAAACATAGTGTTAACATAATAATTAGGGATGCACTGGCAATAAAATTCTGACTGATACCAATAAGCTCATAATTATTATTATTAATGTTATTGTGGTGAACTGATAAATTACCAGTATTGAAATTCTATATTATATTGTCGAAAATAAATAAATATAAAAATGTACATTATAAGACAAATATTATTTTTGTGATCAGCTAAAGATTACATTTATCTGGGTTATTAAATTAATCAATGCAAGTACACTATGACAACAAAGGTACTATAATCGTAAAAATAGGTGGAAATGAGTGTGCACAAATACACAATATCAATACTTGTATTTGTACATGCCTAAAAACTCTAAACCCCCTGCCCATTCTAAAAAGAGCATTTATTGAAAACCAACTGCAAAAACATTCCACAGCTAAATCATCTCTTGACTGTCCACATTTACTCATCAGTATGCCTTTTGGGTGATCAGAAACTGTGGAGAAGAAATAAGGATAAAGATCAATGCTATTATTACTAACAACAGAAGAAACTGACGATTAAATGTGAGAAAGATTGTCAAACATTATACTGTTCCTTCCTGTGTGTAGCACCTACCGCTCTGCATATCCTGCAGATCCCTGATCATTTCAATCTGATCTGAACAGTTTGTGTGGCACATTTCAGTGTGAATTGTTTTGTAATGTCAAAATGTAATGCAGGCTTTGTGAAGATGCTTTAATTGAAGTATGGAGTAGTTAAAAACCACAGTGGACCCTCAGCTAATGTGTGAACGGGGCATTTCTTAAAGGCATAGTCCATTTTTAATGGACCTTTTTAATTCCAGGGGCCAGTCAGAGAGAGGATGGTCATAAATTAAACTAAAATATGATTAACCCTATATGGGTTAGTATAAAAATAAAGGCTTATGTACTAAGAGTGTTTGAGACAAACTTTGCTCTGAAATTTCTCAAATTATAAGTGACAAAAGACAAAAGAGGTCGACCGATATTGGATTTTACTGATAATGATAACTATGTTGGACCACACTACTGATACCAATTAATCTTTAAAAACTGATTTTTAAAATGGATACTGAATTAAAACAAACATAAAATAGTGCTGAACTTTAATACAACCCCCCCCCCCCCAAAAAAAAAAAAACAGTACTGAACCATGAATATGTACTGTAATGATGTTTAGCAAAATTTTAGACCTGTTTGAAACTCAAAAAAGTGCAGTTTTGCAGTTAATCTGCAAAATCGATCAATCGGTCGACCTCTACAATAGATGTCTCGGGCATAGAAGTGTGATTTGATTTGTAAAATTTTAAATATAAATATTAATATATTACTTAGACCTTGATCATTCATGTTAGTTCATAGTGCATTAACTAATGTTACAATTTTAAAAATGTTTTAGTAAATGTTGAAATTAACAATGAATAATAATTTCATTAACCTTAGTTAATGTTACTAATGGACTCTTATTGTAAAGTGTTACCATTTCATATAAATCCAAACAGTCATGCTTAAAGATGGTCATCTTTAAATATCCACACAAGGCCATAGCATTGAAATTAGACACATGTATATTGTATCTATTTTCTCACACTTTATTTGCTAGATGAATATCTAATGAAAATAACAAAATATGTATTACAGTGATAGTAAAAAAGAAGTGAAATTGAATGCGTTTCTGATTTGTTTCTGTCACCTGCATGAACATATCAGTTTGCTTTCTCACGTCACTAGCTTTAAAGGATTCGTTCAGTTTAAAATGAAAATTACCCCATGATTTACTCACCCTCAGGCCATCCTAGATGTATATGACTTTCTTCTTTCAGACGAAAAGAGTTCTATTAATAATTACCCTAATGCTCCTAAGCTTTATAATGGCAGTGCATGGAAACCACCTCTTTGAAACTCAAAAAAGTCATCAATTGGTCGACCTCTACAATAGATGTCTCGGGCATAGAAGTGTGATTTGATTTGTAAAATTTTAAACACGCCCCACTTTTCTAAGGGGTCACCTTCCAGCCCAGGAAATGAGAAAGTGGGCTCCTGATGTCAGTGTTGAAACCCTGGGTGGAATGCCGGGTCATATCAGAGGTTCTCTGGGTAGATCAGAGATCAGGCCTGTTTACATTTCAACTCAGGATATTTCTATCAGCCTGGCCAAACTGCTCCACGTTCCCAGGCTCCTCGTTCACAGCCCTGAAAAGGAGCACAAGCCCTCTCTATTTCTCCTTTCCCTCTACGCTCTTGTCCCTCCCTCATGCTTCTCTTTCTCCCCCTCTCTGCCTTCAGGGTCATAGTCAAAGTACAACTTCAGCAGAGAGTGGGTGGCGAAAAAACCTTATTCCAAATATTATGTATATTGTATCTACTGTATCTGTTGCTTGCACAAGATAGTTCAAAAATCTTGATTTGTTTCAGCCTTGACTGTATATGAATTTTCATATTTGGGTGAACTAGCCTATCCCTTTAAGACAGAGAAGTTTTCATAGTGTTTCTGATTTATAACTTCTCTGTCTTAAAGGGTTAGTTCACTTAAAAATGAAAATTCTCTCATCATGATCAAGGTAAACTGTACTATTTTTTTCTTCAGGGAAACGTAAATATTTCATGTAGCTTCTAAAGGGCAGTGTTAAATGAAAAAAAAAAAGATATTTAAACAAAATAAGAAAATTTACAACCCACGGCTCTCAATGCATCATGATGCCATCTTGAGCATCAGTGAATGTTTTCACCTTCACCTAATAGTTGTTTATGAGTCTCTCAGTTGTCCTCAGTGTGAAAAGATGGATCTCAAAATCATAGTCACGGATGGGAAAGGTTACAAATATGCAGAAGATGCTAGAAAGCCAATGAATGTGCAGGACCGGGAGGATTTTTCTGTGCATTAAAATAAGTACATTAAAAATCAAGTACTTTTGTACTGTTTCTGGAGTAAAATTGAAAAGGAGTACTTGATACTTTTACTGCAGTAATATTTTAATAGAGTACTTTTACTCAAGTACTTGATTTGTGTACTTTGTCCACCACTGCGTAAAACGCATTACCATAGACTTGTAGACAACCCTGTATAATTCGCTCTGAATCAGTTTCTGGTTTAAACATATATGGCTTAATTAAACCAATATTTCCACGTTTACTACAATTGACCAAGTGGATCAGGTAGTCCAACCTGGTGTGAGTGAGTGGAGGTGGAGACTAATTTGCATATTAGTTACATTCAAGCTATTTTAAGGCATTAAGAAATTCTATTTTAAGGCATTAAGAAATCTGTAATTTTGATTATAAAAGATGAGTGTTAAGAGATAAAATTATTGACTGCAGGGAGACTTTAAAAAATGTACTCACCTTAATGTTGTTCTTTCTTCCATGGAACACAAAAGAAGATGTTTAGCAAAATGTCCAAGCAATGAAAGTGGATGGGAAGCAGTGGCTCTCAAGCTCCAAAAAGGACAAAAAAGCACCATAAATCATATCTTAAAAGGTCCTTCTGTAATTGCATGATGTAATTTTTAAAAATATGCAGACTGCCCAGAGAACTTGCCCAGAGAGGTAACTTCAAGGTCGTCTTTGTCTTTTCTGAAGTTTATGCACTGTAACTTGAGAATAGCCTTTTGACAAAGTGCAACGTTAATTTTTGTTAATTTAAGTTCTTAACAGTTGACTGTTGCCAAATACCTTTATGATTTCGCAAGATGTGTTTATTTGTTCTGTTTGTTGCATCTAGTTTATTTATTTTATTTTTAAATATCTCACTTTGTTGATCCTGTCTAAGCTCAGATGTTTTCCAGATTTTTTTCTTTAAGCATCTACACATTGTGTCTCATATTCACAGAAGCCTAAAATATGAAATGTGGCACCGACAGCATTTTCTCAGTCTCTTGAGAATGACATGCTGACTAAAGAATGCTCAATGTTGCATTTTTGACACTGCTTTGGCACTCATCTCTGCTGATATCCTCTTGATACATTGTGGGAAGAAATTATAGAATTCATTTCAGAGTTATTACAAGAAAATTGTGATCACATGGAGTCAAACCAGTGTGTGGCTTTCCAAACTTGCCATGTTTAGAAAAATTTGTTGTGAACCATGTAACTTTCCATCTACTTGACATACAGCTCAGCTCTAACATGACATGTATGCCAAGTTTGTGAGCTCTGTATGGTTTCATTAGTGGTGTTTACTATCACTACTTCTATTGCACATGATTAGGGTTTGGGATTTAAGTAAACTACTAACCCTAAAGTAGAAGCTTTCTCATGTAACCCATCCTGTTGCTGTCTGGCGGGCACAAACGTGAACAATTTTCTAGCAATTGGACCAGAAAACCCTAGTAAATGCATTGCAACACATTATAAACCACATCGAACTCCATGTAGCAACATTCTGGCAACCACCTAGATTTTTGAATGGATAAGCACCACTCACATTTGCTTCAGAAAAAAAAAAAAAAAAAATTATTCTCACTTATATCTCATATGTTATTGCATAATTCAGTTAATTAGCATTGCAGATTAAAATACTGATGCAGAATCATATACAATAATTTAATTCATTGGCCATGATTCATTGTCCAAGTAAGTCTGATATTTGAACTGATTTCAAAGGATCAGATGACTGCATAACTGTAAAAGTCATTGGAGTTGCACAACCTATTTCCTTCCTTCAAACCACATTCATCAGAGCATATTTAACCACTCCTTGCCACAGAGCCAAAAAGAACATCCTAATATTTTAAAATGAGGATTTTAAAAAAAGAAAAAAGAAATAGTTAGGGTTAGGGAAATGAAATACTGTGATGAATCTCACAGAAAGAAGAAGAAAAAAATACAAGAAATTATTTTTTTTTCATATGATTTCCATAAAAAGTTATATCCCCATTATCTATCTAATAATAAAGAAAATAAGAACATAATCAAACAGGACACATAAATTAAGTAAAGGAAAGATACAAATAAATAAAGCTTTTCAGGTTTTTCATGTATCCAGTTTTAAGGTACAGAAATTGAATAAAGTAGCTAATAAAATGTAAAACAACATTGCATGTAATCTTCACTGTATAAATTAAATAAAGATCAATCATTATTATTAAGTTACTATTCAGTCATGAGCAATGAGTGATTTCCTTAATTAATAAGCACATATTAATGCCTTATTCTGCATGACCTTATTCTACATTCTTAATCCTACCCAATACCTAAACTTAACAACTAACTTACTAACTATTAATAAGCAGTAAATTAGGAGTTTATTGAGGGAAAAGTCATAGTTAATAGTGAATACATGTTCCCTATACTAAAGTGTTACCAAATATTATTTTTATTTAAATAAGCACAAAGGCAAATTAATTTAAAAAAAAAAAAAAAAAAAAAATAGAAATTAATTTCCATAATTTTCTTCATAAAATGTTGCATTAGATTTGCAGAAAGCAAAAGTTATGACCACATTTTCATGGCAGTTAAGCTCACTTACCCCCAATTAAGTAGTTAATTAACCAATCAATCAATCAGTTTATTTATTTATTTATTCTTAATGAATATTCTCATTGTTTTCTTATTACTTTAATACATGTTTTACTATAATACAGTACAATTGCTGTAGAACAATGTTTTTAATGCATAAATTAAATTAATTTTCATTTTTTTTCATAAAGTTTGCATAAGAGTTGCATAAAGAAAAACTTGTGACCATATTTTCATGGCAATTAAGCACATATGCCCTTTCTTTCTTTCTTTCTTAATAAATTTTCTCATTATATTCTTATTACTGTAATACATTATTATTATTATTACTATATTACGATAAAATATTTCAAGAAATAGAGCTGGAGAGTGTGCAGGCTCAGGACTTGCACCTGGATGGCTGTGTGTTTGTGTTGTGAGGTGACAGTCTTGGCTCCTGCCAGAGCTGATCCCTGGCGCCCGGTGCCCTCAGCCTCCCTCTCACAGGCACAGACCCTCTGCTGTTTTACTACAGCCCCTAACTGGAGGTCAGCTGAGGAAAGCACCTGGCTGCTGTCTTTTTCATTGCTCGTCTCCACCTCTGCAGACTGAAGCAAACACTCCTTGTCTGTAATGCCACAACCTCCCATTATACAGATAAAAGTAGTTCAGTGTTGATATCAAATGATGTATACCATAGTACTGGTGATTACCATATTCATAAATAATGGTTTTTAAATGACAATATAAGCTTCTTCAAAGTATACGATGGTATTAGTAAGGTCAAGTCTGATACTTTTCCCCAAATTAGTTCTTTTAGACAGTTTGTTTCAATTAACCTCTTCAAAATAAAATAAAAAAAATGGTTCACCAGTTCTTTTACATAATCACACAATGACATCACGTATACACAATGCTATTATTAAAGCACCTAAAAATGACACTAAAGGCTGGCACTGAATCTCTGAAACATCCTTCAGTTGTGATGATATGTATCATTTGATGAAAATGAAGCATGTATTGTAAAGTGAATAAACTAGTCTTAATCGACTTAACTTTTTACATGAACCATGAGAAACCATTAAAAAAAACCTTTCATTTCACCCATCATTCAAGTCAACTTCTCAGTTTACGCATACTCGTATCAGCAGCTTATCAGTTCTTTGCAGACATTTCCAAACTGGTTCTTTGAGTCCAAACTGTTTTCTCAGTTCAGTGTAATGGTGACTCGAGAACTGTTGTAACCATTAAAGGTGCAGTATGTAATATTAGCCAGGTCTCCATCTAAGGATTTTTTTTTTTTTTTTTGTGAAAAAAGGTTTAGCGCTTCAAAATTTTACCGATATAGCTGATGGAAATGCCATTTGTCAATAAAAATTCTTAAAGGTTGACACAATCTTTTTCCGTTTAACTTTACCGCATAAATTCTATGTTGATACTTCAAATTTCACAAAAAATTGGTTTGGAAATACTTTTTGTCAAGAAAAAGGGCTTTAACGCAAATAAATGTAGTGTCACATGACAGAATTAGCCTATACATGCAGCGTCCACCTTTGTGGTGTTGCTTCTGTTAAAGGTGCATCACAAGGATGAGGAAAATAATCTTGAAAATCTCTGCAGCTCGACAAAAATAAGCGGGGTGTCTGTCAAATTAAGGAAGACTGTTGGAGTTTTCAACGCTGACAAAAAGAAAGGTAAAATAAAATACAGAAATGTTACTTCTGTATCTGAATAAATAAAAGGACTGGCATAAAATCGTGAGTCTGTTTCGATTTCATGATCAGAAGCGGTTCTAACATGACACGTAAATGAAATAATAAGTGCAATTTATTAATATAGAATTTTTATCTCAAATAAATTAGGAAAATAAAGTGTTTGACTCCAAAAGCTCTAATAGAATTTTAGAAATGTTACGTGACTAAGCCTCAATTTGTCTAATGCAGACCATTACAAAAAAGGTTAAATACACAAATAAAATGTTTTAGGTCACAGCTGCATCTGTCTCTGAAGAAAAAAAAAATCAACAGCGATTTGATGTTTTTGATCGGTTTGATGTTATTGAACTCTGAAACCAGAGAAAGAATAACTCTTTTGATTTGAATGATCTTTTACTTTGAATGCATTCCTGGCCGCGTCAAAAAGCGACTGGCTTGACTGCATGTTCAAGGCGTTAAAGATTTTTGCAATATGCAAACACTGAATATTTCACCGCAGTCATTTTATGGATACAGGACAAATGAGCTGCTCTGTTTCAAAACCTGCGCTTTGTCAAATAAAGGCAGTAAAGTCCTGCCAGACGAGCTGCTCAACTTCGCCGCCGTCTTCTTATATTTCCTATTTAATAATTATATGTGAAAATAAGCAGTACTGGCGAATTTCAATTATCTCATTACTCTGTACATTTTACAATTATTTGGGATGTGAAAGATACAATTTTGCGATATACGCAAAATTATGTATGGAAATGGCTCAAGGGCAGATTTTTTTTTTAGCAATATAACAAAACTGGATGGAAACTAGGCTATTGACAGTTAGCGGTTGAAATGGGTACTGCAGTCTAAATTCACTATATTGGAGAGTGTTGCTTTCCTTGCCCCCTCCTCCTAAGACTTGACGAGGACATGCAACAGGAGTCAGCAAAAGAATACTGCTGCTGCAAAAATGGCGTGTATCATTTACCCATAGCAGATCTATACAGGTGGAACTGGGGAAGGTGGAGGGTTTTAAACGAACTCTGAATGCATGCTGCAAACTGCTATAGTGAATGCTAACCATCCATTTAAATGTTGAGCGGCAGCTCATTGGCTGCAGATGCGACACAAACCAATCAGCTTGTGCCAAGTAGTTAACGCTGTGAATATCATCAGCTTGCGTTAAGGACCCATCAGCCTGCACCATCTAGAGTATTATGACAGAACTAGGCATTTATAAACTGGAGCGCTGAATGAGTTGGCAAAAACCACCATCATAGGATCATATAATTGCTGGCGGGAAGAAACCTTGTATCTCCATATTTTGTCTTTTTTTTTTTTTCAAAAATCATTACTATTGGTCACCCTTTACGTCTTTCTGTCTGTTTTGCAAAAATTTAACTTATGAAAAGCATTAAAAAGAGCTTGTGACTAAACCTTGTAAGTCCATCCACTGTCAGTCAAACCTCAAAACTCGACCCGCCTCTATCATGAATGAAGTGCTGCATGCAGTTTGCACCATCTCTGTACTCTACTCAAGAGCAAATATATATATAAAGGCTAATGTTTTATGTTTGAGGAGCAGATAAGTGTGTCTCAGTCTAGCAATTGTCGTTTTGGCCAAATGACAGAAAAAAAAAAGAAAAGAAAGAAAAATATAATGACATGCAAGTGTCTGACCATATATAAAGCCACAATATCAACTTTAACAACACATTATTTAAAATGTAGTGTTTTTTTTTTATTTCCTGAAAAGCAGCGGTTTTGGAGATATACAGCGATGATAGATATTGGCTCATTTCGAGTCAGAGGCACATCTGAAAGTGACTTTTGATTGAGTAACTTGTAGATCTGTGCTGACTTGAGCTTCTAAACCAGTGGTCTCAAACTGCCGGCCCACCACCCGGCCCGCAACTGATCTCAAAAATAAAACATAATCCGGCCCGCTAAATTATTATTATTATTATTCTCTAGTTGTCTCATAGCATATTCCATATTCAAAAGAATGACATGATTCTATAAAAAAAAAAAAAAGCACACAGGCAGATTTGATGAGAGCTGGTTCGGGGCTTTCGTAGTTTATTTGTTGTTTGGCTGCAAAGTGCGAATGAAATATGTTTTTTTTTTTGTTTTTTTTTTACAGGTGGGATGTAAGTGTCTGGTGAATGGCATGATTACTCGAGGAATCGTTAGAATAATCAAACGATTACTCGATTAACAAAATAATCGTTAGCTACAGCCCTAGTCCCGACCACGTCACTTCTATTATGAGCGCGCTTGCCTAAATTACATTAAAAGCACTCGCGCAAGTCGCGAGCGTAGATTTAAACCACCGAAACGCGTCCGATGCTACCAATAAACGTTACCGATGCTCAAACGGCATCTTGGACAAATGTGGCTCAGCTGTGTGAGCAGAAGTGCTGCCAGGTGTCTGGCAAGAAATAGAATGGTGTACAAATATATTCAGGGATTGCATTTGTTCAGTAAGGTGTTGTTCAGTGCAATATTTTGATGTTATTTAAGCTAAAATAAAGGAAGGGAAAATAAAATCAGTTTAAAAACTGTTAAAAACTAATACTGTATGTAACAATGATAGAGACACTGCTGTTTACATTTTTTATAAAGTATGGCAAAAATATTTTAGTAATGAAATTTGAAGTAAATGAGAAATAATGCAAAGGAAAGTAAATTTTCAGAAATTTTGCGCTTTCTTGTGCTTGAATGTTAAAATGGCCCTCCTATGAGGTGTCAATCACAGCAACGGCCCCCAGCCAATTTGAGTTTGAGACCCCTGTTCTAAACCATTTCAGATAGTTCAGTGTGTGATTTAGTGAGCTGGTTCATCCAGTTCACTAAAAACAAACAAGTTTGTTTGCAAATTCACTATTACCACCCTTACAAAAAAAAGTACTATTATGGTACAATGATGGCAGAACATGGTAAAACTAATATATGTTGAGATGTGCCATGTTACTAAAATTCTATTACCACGGTATTACCATGGCACCATGTCCAAAAAAAAGTATTTTTTCGAAACGTCCAAAACAGCATGAAATTACATATTTTTAATACAATAGTACTGTTTTTGTAAAGGATATGTGTGTACTTTTTAAAATACTAACAAAAAAGTACAATGGGGTTCCTCAAAGTTCCTTTTAAATACCTTAGTGTTATATGACTTAACCATGGTACCACTACATAAAATTTTTGTAAGGCTGTAGTATTGCTCCATACTTTCCCATCCAGCACTGATCACTTTGTATTTATAACCTGTCCAGGTACATTGTGTTCGAGTCTCTGTTCGTGCTGTTCTGAGATCAGCAGCAGAAGTGTGTGTACACCGTGATAAACGAGTGTGTTCTGCCCAGGGCCCCTTTGGCTGGAGCACCGTGTCAGTTTGACTTGTTGACTCATCAAAAAGAAGAACTTGTTCTATCTAGTATCTGTCAGGCCTCTTAAATGTCTGAGGAGGCCGTACAAAGAGTCTGGGAGACTCACGGCGTCTGCACACGCTCTCCGTGAAGCTCAGCGGCGGCTAAATGAATCATAAAGCTTGTTAAAGTTTCAAACTCCTGTATCCGCTATTCGCACGGTAAATAACTGCAATGTTACATTCCGCTCATAGCTATTGTACTGACTGTGTGTGTGTGTGTGTGTGTGTCTCTCCGAAAGAGAGAATCGAGTGAAAAGGGAACATTCCTCTCTCACTCCCACTCTCTCGTCCTCCCCCGTAGCTTGCCGCTGCCACCCCACCCCCTGCTTCCTTCCTGTTCTTATTTTAGCATCTATTGGATGTTTTTCCCACATCCGGCAACAAAGAGAAGCTTGTGCCATATACCAACAGCATGTTCATGCATGGCAAGCATTCAAGGGCACGATCAAATATTTTCATAAAATTGCTGAAGTTTCCTTTACTCTGTCTGTATGTCTCTCGCTCTCTTTCTCTCTCACACTCTCTGCATATGATTGGATCATTTCTGTATACATGAGCCTGGAAGGGAAAGTGATTTTACTATAAAATGGTGTTATTTATAATAATATCTTTTATGACATAATTTTATATTGCATTTCATATATGAAGCGAAAAATTAAGCATTTTCCATGGTACTCTGCATTTATGAAATGTAATGTATGAATCACCTGTAGTTCAAGCCAGGGTTGCCAGGTCTGCGTTTTTTTTCCTACATCAAATATTATTTGTAGCGCCTCCCATCTAATAATCACAAAAAGATTTGTGCTTTATTACTTCTGATAAGAATTAAAGTTTCAGTTTTCAAATTCTGTCCATTTTATCATGAAATTCAAACAATAAATGGCGTTTTGACACTCTTAAATGTGACGTGTCAGATCGCTGTAATGCCTCAGTTCAGGCGGCAGCGCGGAGCGTGAGTCTTTTCTTCCTCTTCAATACAAGTTATATCTCGAAAAACATGAATGAACATCAAAGGTATGTTGAAATATATTGTACAACTTACCAGAATGTATCATGTCTCATGTAATCACTTTATTTGTGTTTCAACCGCGGAAAGACGTCAATAAAACAGCTTGTGAATAATATGTCACATCATGTCACTTTTACCTCAGGAATGTTTTCCAGTGTTCACAGTTCCTTAGCTATCTACATATAAAAAACACTAGAGAGGAGCTTATTTACTGTTAATTATATGTTTGTGCAAATTTGCCATGAAGACAAGTGCTTATGAAAACTACCTTATGTGATACTAAGTTTTATACATTTCAGTTTTTATTTGAGTGTAATTATTATATCTGAAAATAAACAGCAGCTGAATATAATACCTCTGCTGTTAATTGTAACCTCTAATATTGTAGTGTACCAAATGAGAGGGTTCCCTGTATAGTTTGCAACATTATTTGGGAGAGATTTTTTTTTCCTTAAGAAAAACCAAACTATCGGTATCGGTATCGGCCGATATCATTCTGAATAATCGGCTATCGGTATTGGCAGAGAAATTTAGTATCGGTGCATCTATATATATATATATATATATATATATGGCAGAGAGAACAGTGACTCGCAGCCAGTTTTCAGTGAATTATCCATTTCAGTGTCTGTTTAGCTTTAAAACACGTCATATTCTGTTATTGTTTCTGAAGAGTGCGAGCAAACTCTTCGATGTTGCATTGTACTCATATTGTACTGAATTCTGAAAAGTTTTCTATATTGTTTTTTTTTTTCCATGGGTGCTGTGGTGTGCATAAATTTATAAAATATATGGACTCCTTATCATTTGGTTATTTGATGTCCTTTTTCAGTGTCCAAGTGTCCTTTTTTATTTTGAAAGACACCTAAATTTACCTTGAAAAAAACCCTTCAATTTGATCATTTACTTGAATTACATTTACTGGATATAGCAAATGATGACAAAATAAACTTAATAAACTATATATATATATATATAAGTTGATTTTATTATATTTATAATGTTTACCATCACATTTAACACATTTAATAATTTTATATGGTTTCCATGGTGTTTCACTTATATTTCCTACTTGTTAAGATTTCATCATAATTAAATTAAATTTTTTTTTGACTTGTGTGGATTTCATTGGTAAATAGATTTTTTCATTGTAAAGTTCTTTCTTGGAAAATGTTCTATTTATTGATAATTGACAGTTTCACTATGAATTTGTGTCTAAATATTGGACTTGGTCACCTTGATGGTATTTTGCTAGAGTTCTAGCAATTCCAGTTCTGTCTTTAGAGAATTTGCAAACATGTTTGTTCATAAAAGGATGTTTAAGAAACGTACAAAATGTATATGTATATTATACCTATATTTGTATGAAAATACAATAGATATCTGCCTGTTTATTAACAATTTAGCAAAGAAAATTGTGTGCTCGAGTAATGGTTTGCCATTGAAAAGTGATTACTAGGTTTTCATGATCTCACATTTATAAAGAGTTCACAAGTATTCAAACACGCAGTTTGGGTCATTTAAGGTCACATAAAGTAATTTAGTACATTATTAGTAATGTAATTTTCTGCTATTTAAGTGGAATTTGTTAGCAGGATTTGTAAATATTTTATGCTCTAGTTGTAATTATGAAGGTTGTAAATCCCCTTCTTTCTACTCATTTTAAAGGGTTAGTTCACCCAAAAATGAAAATTCTATCAATAATTACTCACCCTCAGCCGTTCCACACCCGTAAGACCTTCGTTCATCTTCAGAACACAAATTAAGATATTTTTCATAAAATCTGATGGTTCAGTGAGGCCTCCATTGCCAGCAAGACAGTTAACACTTTCAATGCCCAGAAAGCTACTAAAGACATATTTAAAACAGTTCATGTGACTACAGTGGTTCAACCTTAATATTATGAAGCGACGAGAATACTATTTGTGTGCCAAAAAAAACAAATAACGACTTTTTTCAACAATATCTAGTGATGGGTGATTTCAAAACACTGCTTCACGAAGCTTCAAAGCTTTATGAATCTTTTGTTTCGAATCAGTGGTTCGGAGCGTGTATCAAACTTAGTAATAATTATTAACTACATGTGCTTACTATGGGGTTAAGGTTAGGGTTTAGGTTGGTTTAGGGTTAGTAATTATGCATAATTTACTGTTGTTGCTATAGTAAGTACATGTAACATGTGAAACTAAGTCACCTTCAATTAACTGTTATCCGGAAATTACTTTTGTTAAAAGGGATATTGCAGAAGATTCAGAAGGGATATTGCAGAGGAAGGATAGAAAGTGAAATTAAGTGATCAGGAAATATAGAAATGATTACTAATTAAATCAATATTCCCATCTTAAAAGTTAACATGGCAAAAATGCCAAAATCTACTCAAACCAAAGCAATGAAATTATTTGAAATGCACACTATTATTATTATTAATTTTTTTTATATTAAACCATAGGTGTGTCCCAATTTGCATACTTATGTACTACCCTGTTCTGTTTTGTAGTATAAATAGTGTGAGTAGTGTTCAGACTGAAAATTCCAAATAAAAAAGTGTACTTTAAATAGCCGTATGATGCACTTTATTAACCGAAAAAACAAAGTGTGGAATGTTGGACACTTCATGAACTCAACTGTCACAGCTTTACTTATGTAGCGGAGGGGGAGGGGTATCAGACTCAGATGTTGAATGACAAAAGAACCTCATAAAATTCATACTCTACATGGCTGAGTACATAGTGCACAAGTATAGGGAAAAAATGCATAGTGTATAGTGCGTCAGTTAGAGTACAACTCATGTGATTGTGGCATGAAAATGTGCTGCATAGGAATGACTGATTGATTTTGAGATCAACATGAATTTTAACCCCAGACTCCATAACAGTCATAAGGAAGCCATTCTGAACTTTGCCTGACATGCTGCTAATAGACTGTTCGTGACAATTCTCTGTGCTTCAATCAAGGTTGTGGCCTTTTGCGGTGTATTCTAACCAGTTTGATGAAATAGGAAGTACTTTAAGTGGTCAAGTCTTTGTTGCAAAAGATATGCACACTGCCTTCAGGCCACTAATCCAGAGATGAATGTGTCTTATGAGCCCTTTCTCCTGAATGTGCATGTTTACATTAACTCTTTCCCCACCATCGACAAGTTTTTCCAGCAATCCATGTTTTCACTATTATATGCAGTGCTCGAAGTGGGCCGTTATGCACCGGTACGCAGTACTGGCACTTCTGTATTTTAAGCTGTAGCGTACCCTAACTTTTTCTTGCGGCACCGACACTTCTCACTTGTTGCCGGTACCAGGGCGTCAGTCACTAGTCCCTTTTTCTACACAGCCACCCTAAAAAAAAGATTAGATCCACAATCTGTACACAAATTAGTGATCGCCTCAGTCCCCTTTAAACCTCATGTGAAAATGGCAGCTGGCTTCGGCTTTTTGCGCTATTCAGCGTGTTTTTCAGTCCGCAGCGGCGCAATGCCAGCATCAGAAGCAGAGGACAAGGTGTGTGTTTATCGATAGATTGTTATGATGGTAACACTTTATAATAAGGTTCATTAGTTAACATTGGTTAAAGGGATAGTTCACCCAAAAATGAAAATTACCCAATGATTTACTCACCCTCAAGCCATCCTAGGTGTATATGACATTCTTCTTTCAGAAAAATACAATCAGAGTTTTATTAAATAATGTCCAGGCTAATCCATGCTTTATAATGGGAGTGGATGGTATCCCAAAATTTGAAGTCTAAAAAATTGCACCCATTCATTATAAAAGAAGTCCACACGGCTCCGGGGGGTTTATAAAGGCCTTCTGAAGCGAAGCGATGCGTTTGTGTAAGAAAAATATCCATATTTAAAACGTTATAATCTCTGGCTTCCGCTAACTGTTGTACGCGCGTTCACTATAGTACTATTCATTCTTTGTTCGCACACAGCATCATACCAGTAATTCATTGGTTGTTACAATTTCTCATATTGGTAAATTGCCAGAACTGATTTCCTGATATTTTTGAAAAGGTCCTTTTCACACATGATCTCTTAACAGTAATTTACTGTTAATGTGTGGCTTATGTTTTGATCAGTGCTCTGAATCTGATCCGGACAAAGATCCAAACGCAATTTTCTCAGCTTTTTGTTCAAAATGTCCTTTTATTTTATGTAACGTGCCCACATTCAAGTGTTGATAAAGAATGAATGAAGCTAGATTTTGTTTTTCTTTTTTTAGTAAACGCTAGTGTAGAAAGAGTTAACATGCTTGTCATGACATTTACAGATTTATAACTCAAAGAGGCCGAGTCATTATTTTAATCACATTCAAGCTGGTCCACACAGGTTGTTGGTCGATAGTACGCAACATTCAGTATCCAGAAAAAAAAAAAAAAAAAAATCCCATTCATTTTCTCCAATGATAAACCTCTCTCTAATGTGTTCATGGCTTAGAACTCTTTATTTAATTGTTTTAGTGTCTATGGACAAAATGAATGGGAAAGCTGCTTACAAAAGTGGGCAGTCACTGTTAGGCTCTGCAGTATCTAAATACTATGAAGATTGATTTCAGCAGGATCACATGATTTTTTTCCCCCACTCCCTGTCACTCTGCCTCTGTTTCCCTTTCTCTCTCTCTCTCTCTCTCTCTCTCTCTGTCTTTCTTTCAACTGTACCAGTATAAAGCCACTTTAGAAAGCTGCTTCACACACAGCTCACACGCAACCAGCCTCGCATGTACAAACATGCACTGATATAGAGAGTTGCTGCAACCCTGCAATCTCTATGTGACTATCAGAGTCTGGCTTGGCACAGTAAAGACACAGCTGTGCAGCGATAACCCTTAGTATGCATGCTAACAGTGATGGGGAGTTACTTGGAATCTTTAGCTGACAACCCTTGTGAAAAAGAAGTGCACTTAATTGTATTAGAAATATATATATTAAAAAAAATACTTGCAGATAATATAATATTAATGAAATAAAAGGCCACTTAAGTGTACTTAAAGAGAGTACACTTCCATAACAGTTTCTTAACACACTTAAGTACACTTTTAAAAAGTTTACTTTAAAGGTTCATTGTGTAAATTTTAGGAGGATCTATTGACAGAAATGCAATATAATATACATAACTATGTCAGGGCTCTACAGTGCGACCATTTCAGTCGCATTTGCGACTAAAAATAACTGCGTGCGACAGTGAAAAAATATTTAGGTGCACCAGTGCGAGTAACCCGATTGATTCTCATGAACAGATCTATAATACAATCAGAATAAAAAGCACAAATCCCAAAATGCATCTACACTGAACAACAGTTATGTTTCATATTGCAATCGGCTGGTTTTCATACCTTCATTCAAAGACTTTGCTTCAGTCAGAACAGCAGAGCAAGTGCAAAAGATGTGCGCGAAAGACTACACTTCAAAGATTATATAAAAGTGAAACGGGTATGACGCACTTACCAGGCCGTCTCATGCTGCAGATGTTTCAGCCAAATTAACTGGAAATACTACATTTGGATTAACATAAGCAAGGTCGGAAATTAACGGGGGCTTGGGGCAAAAATGCCTCCAAAAATTAATCAAAAAAAAAAAAAACACTGTTATGAATACCCATGCGCATACTTTCTCTTTTGAAGTAACGGCAATTGCTTGGTTCGTTATTATTCTTAATGAAAAACACAACAACAAAACAGTACAATGACAAACTCGCTTAAATATGCGCGTTTACATTTCGCTTTGCAATCAAATTTTAATCCATCGTCTTGTCATTCAGAAAAGTGAGGCGAAATGGGCAAAGTGAGGTGAAATCTGACTCCTGCTGCTGATCTGAGCTGACTCTCGTTCGGCTCACTGAATTGAGCAGACGCGTTCCGTTTTAACTGTAGTGTCTGTTCTCTAACTGAACTAAATAATTATTATTAGTATAAAAAAAAATCAAAACGACGTCGGGGGCGGTGCCGCGGTCACAGTGGGCAAGTGTTGCTGCTGAACACCAGTAACACCGTCTATTGCAGCTGTTTCTCCGAGTATTGGCATGATTCCAAATGTAGTACTTACTGATCTTATTGAAGTCCAATAAACAAGTTGATATTAAGTGACTTGACATTTTAGCCACAATACTGTCTGTTTTTCGTGAAAATAGTTTCAAACAAAGTAGGGCTGTAACGATTCCTCGATTAAATTCGAATACTCAATTTTAAAAAAATCTTCGATTTCAATTTGCCCGTGTCGAGTAACCGGTAAAATACCGGAAGTGGCGCTTTCTACGGACGAGAATCCATGAAACGCATTATTAGACCGTTTTCTAAGGCTGCACGATATTAAACCCGTTTAAAAATCATAATAAAGCATAATGCTATTGTGACTTTACAAAGGCTGTGAATTAATTAAATAAATGTTTGTGCTGCAGGTTTCATATGCGCTGTAATTATTTACATACGTGTAGGTTATCCCGTGCGTCTCATGCGGCTCCATTTACAGTAAATGCAGCTTCATGTGAACTGTTATTTACATGAGTGGTGCGTTTCAAACTCCATCTCTGCATATGCTGTGAGTTTGGATTGCTTTTAATGTTCATCTGGAAACGCAATGTGCGACATTTAATCAGATTTGTAAGGTTAGTCATCTATAAACCTTAGCAAACGCAGGAGAATACATTATACAGTATGTTTCTACTGTGCTAACTGCTCGTTGCGATTTCAAAATATAAGTTTAAGCCCTCGTTTAAGTCCACATGTTCTTGTTCAAGAAATTATAGTGGTTGTAGCATTTCTGTCATAAAGAAATGGCCAAATATTAAAGATTAATTGGACAGTTAAAATAAATGTAGTAAGCCAATATTAAACAATGATTAGATCACATTTAGAGTGTAAAAGCAATCATCAGGCCACTGGCGCCCTCTGCAGGCATTTGTTATAATACATAAAGAACATTAGTTGTACAATTCAATACATTGTGTATTTTGACAGTTTTGTTCAATAAAACCACACGATTACTTGTTTTTCATACTTTACTTGAATCAATTTTTATTGTGTTATTGCTATTATATATTTATTTTTAAGCCATATGTGTAAGTGAATGTGTTTTGTTGTGCAAGCACCTTTATAATGATCGCGTTAGTAGTTGAGCTATATGCGCGTGCCATGTTTGTTTATGCCGCGGTAAGGAGAATAGATCTGTCGGATTTACACTTGAATTCTTCCACTTCTTTCGAAATACACAGATGGATGTAAGTGTCCGGTGAATTGGGAGAAGAACAGGGTAAACTTTATAGTTGCTTGCCTTACTCACAGTATGCAATATGGTTCTGGCGCGATTACTCGAGGAATCGTTAGAATAATCGAACGATTACTCGATTACCAAAATAATTGTTAGCTACAGCCCTAAAACAAAGCCACACCAGAACTGTTGCACGACTCCAAGCAACGGTGATTTTGAATGAATCTGCGCTTTGAACAACTGAATGAAGGACTCACACATTAAGATTTACCGCCACCTACTGGAGGTTTTATTTTCATATTTACACTTTACACTTTACATATTTACACTTTACTGTTTTTACTTAAATACCCAACTTTTAAAGTTTCACATAATACATATTTCTAAATTCAAAAAATTATATTTACCAATGAGCTGCATTAAGCAGTCTATGTAAATGTGCCTAAATAATACCACTTCAGATGGCGCTTCTGTGCCACTTCTGCAGTGTAAAGATTGATTTTTTGATGATTTCTATTGATTGGTAACAGTCTCATTGGGTGTTATTGTTCTTAACGAATTTATTGTTTAACATTTAAAAACAAATTTTCTATTTTAATTTAAGAAATTGACGAAATATGATGCATACATTTAATAAGTTTAGAAAAAAATGCTCTTATAATGGTAAAAATGCCTCTGGAAATATCGCCCTGTAATGGGAAAGTTAATGTCTGTTACTGATCAGAAAGTGCTCCTAAATTTTTCACTTTGCTCCTAAATTTTTTTCATCAGGAGCACAAGTGCTCCTAAAGAAAAATGTTAGCATAGAGCCCTGTATGTTTTCGGTGGTGTATAAAGACCTTACGTAATGAACCGTTATGTTTTTATTACCTTAGAATGAGCCATTTACATCTGTATACATCGCGGGTCCCCATACATGTTAAGTCGCCATTTTGCGCCGGCATGTTTCTACAGTAGCCCCAAACTATACAATTCGCAACCTCACTGCTAGATGCTCCCGCTACAGTTTACACACTGCACCTTTAAAGTACATTTGAAATTCTGATTTAATCTTCATTGTGCTTTAAAGAAGTACACTTATTTTGATGTGTTGACTAACAATCACATGTAAAGTACTTGATTATAATTTTACCTGTAGTGTTATTTGATATTACATTTAAAGTTAATACATTTTAAAAATACTAAATTGCAACTTCATCATTACAAATGTAGAAATATATTTAAATGCATGACAAGTTTTAATGCTACATGCTAATATTTTTGAGTTATGTGAACATTTGTTAATGTGTTTTACTTTTGCACAGCTCTTTTTCTTCAATAGTAAACACATGGAGTTTAGGTCTCATAAAGCCCTATATTTTTTGGTGTCATCCAATCCGTCCTCTGCTAGATTCTCACACTTGCTGTCAAAAGAGAGAGGTTTTGGCTGCGTGACAGCACAAGAAACCCAACAATTTGCTAGCCACAACAATGGCAGGTCACAACCACTGAATCACTCCAAACGCACTATCGCTCCGAGTGCAGCTCAGTAAATGGCCGCTTGTTGATAGATGGTGAGGTTAGAAGTTGTTTTGAATGCGTGCCTCTATTTTCCCATGTTCTTGGCTGCGGGACCTCAGCCTCGGTTTGTGCGTGCGGCTGCCAATATTGGTCTACAGGCCTTAGTCGGAATGTCAGAAGTGTGTGGGAGTTGAGCGGAGTTCAGTTCCTACTGCGTTCCCTCTCTCTGCGCATTGTGAAATCATCCCATAAATGTGCTCCTTTGTTGGGGTTGTGTTAGCCCATATGTGGTGCATTGAAGGAATTGCTGTGCGGTCCTAAAGTCAGTCAATTGTTGTTTAATATGTTTGGGAGTGAAGCCAGACTGTATGGTGATCTGAGTCCACTGCAAACTTCGGCAATATGACAGTAAGCATTTTTAACTGAATGCAAGAAAAGCTCAGTAGAGGATTTTATGGCTGAGGTCCGCACAGAAGAGACTCAGGAGAGGAGTGTGTTCCAAAAATAGCTTGTACTATTTCTCAATTTTCAGGCTTTATCCATTAAACACACATACACTTGTCCATTTTTCTCCTGTTGGTTCTAGAAAGATGTTTTGTTGAACAAGAGACATAAACAATAGTGTCTGAGCCCAGAATTAACCCCTCCGTCCCATGTTCCCACGGGAGATTAACTGCATACTGATTTGAATGAAGCGTTCAGGGATATAATATGGGAACTGAATCATAAAACAACAAAAATCCAAAATTCAAATATTGTCCTGCATGTTTTGATTACAGTTTCTGGAACTATTTGGAATTTTTAAATGGTTTCATTTAAAGAAGATCTGCATATACCAGAAGGAGAGGATAAAAGATTTCTTATAAAACGAATAGTTCCAGCCCTTGATTCTGATTGGTTGAGCCGTGTTCGAAGCCGTTGTAAAATTCCCGTAAACATACAGCTGACCGTATTAAGTATTGCTGTGCCACTGAGTGTGTATGTTGCTGCGTCTGTCTTAGCAACCCCTCTTAGCAACGTAAACATATGTTTGTTCTCAATTGATTTTGTTCATTGAAGCTTACTGCATTATGTAGAAGAGTACTGTGAGAGAGATATCGAGTGAGCAAGTTTATTACCTGCATTCAAATTTAGCATTTTCCTATAGGTCAGTCCTATGTTCATAATAAAAAAATCAGTTTGAATATCCGCTGCGATTTTGTCCTTTTAACATTTAATGGGTTTTCCCGTGCCCTGCTTACACTGACAGCGCTAGTCAAAGCATTTGTCATTTTCGTCTTGTTCTGTGTTCACAATAAGTTTCAATATAAAAGTCTTTGCGACTCGCTCATAAAGACAATCTTTGTCGCCATCTAATGGCGTAATAATGTAACTTCTGTTGCTGTTCACAGTTACGGACTATTTTTTCCAGCGGAAGGAAGGCTTTTAATGATTTTACTTCATGAAAGTTGCATTGATACATTTTTTTTTTTTTGTCTTTAATATTTGTATTGTGTGGTAACCGTTTTATAAAAGCAATAAGCCCCGTGAAGCCGTGGTTTACAGTGAATTTATAACAGCTAAGGTGGTTTTAGGTTCTAACAACGCCCCTTAGCTGTTATAAATTCACTGTAAACCACGGCTTCTTGGGGCTTATTGCTTTATTATGCACATGTAATCTAACGCGATCATTAAACAGCATATAAATCAAAACTGCCAAACGTTACCAAATGAAATGTCGACCCATGAAGAGGTACAGGACTGTGAAGCTTTGTTGATACACTCTATCTGCTCCATCTATGTTTTGATCATCGTTCTAAATACAATTCGAATGAAGTCTTTGACAAAAACATGATTTCTCAGCTTTTGTTTACCCACATTAAAATGCTGATTAAAAAAAAAAAAAAAAATTATGAAGCTAGAATAAATGAAGAGTTCATTTGCAGACAGATAGCTCCATTTTTATTAATTCTCACAAATAATGTTTTTTATTTAATAAAATAAAGTAATATCAATCAAATAAAGTAATATCAATCAAAATGCAGTTGGGTTATTTTGATTAAGTAATAACTGCAAAAAATACAGGTAACTTACAAAATTAAAGTATATTGATTTATATGTATGTATATATATATATATATATATATATATATATATATATAAAGTTTGTTTTTTAGCAAAGGCAGATAACTCCAGCAGTCGTTTTTTTTTGGCTAAAGCAGATAACTCAACATTTCATGTTTCAGAGTTAAACCAAACCAAGTAATTGTAATTGTAAAAATGTAATTGCATTTAAAACACACTCAAACACACGTGTGCACACAAACGCACACACACACTAACAGATCGGCACACGCGCACACACACACAAATGCAAAAGGACAACCAAGGGTTCAGAATGTAAGACGTGTATGGTGTACAAGGACTTGCAGGAGTCAAAATTATAAATCCTCGATCACTTTTAGTCAGCTTTGACGAAACTCCCCTCAGCTAGCGCATCTTTTTGAAGTGACTAGCAGCCTTGTCATCTGACCCTGTATACTGCGGCGCTGATTCGCTAAAACGACTTATCAGTTTCTGTACACAAACAACAAGGACGCTTGTCGGTTTCTGCTGTAAAACGTGAACTCGCGATGCCTTGACAGTGGACAATACCGGCTTTTCTGACAAAATGTATTTAAGGTTCAGAACATGCTATATATGGAGAATAGCGCACAGCAGTCAGTTATTTATTTTTTTAAAGTGCCATTTATCGGTTTTTGCGAAAGTTTTTGTTGTTGTTTCACCTTAAAAATATATTTTTGCTACGTTTATAGTTTGTCATTTGATTTCATATATACTACCGTTCATAAGTAGGGGTATAAGAAAATATCGATACACGTGAATATAGCAGTATTATGTTATGTTACTATCAATATTTATTTGTTTACATCTAAGATTAGTGTCAGTGGCATTGTGTTCGGTTTAAACGGTTATCTCAGAATGTAAACTCCGCCGTGGAGAAGCGCAAGGGTGCATCGCTAGCGTTAGCATTAGCAAACCCAGCTCACAAGATGATAGAATTATACCAGCTGAAGTGTGGACTCATTTTGGCTTTCTTTATAAAGAAACCACTAAGGAGATCGACAAGAGTCATGATGTTTGCAAAATAAGCCTTTCTAAAATCCAATACTCGGGAATCTGAGAGCTCACTTAACATTCCGACGCCATCTGCACTGTTGAGAGTGGTGTTTTGATAGAATATGTAAATATGTGCTGCACGCTTTCCTCTCAATAACAAAATAAACAACAAAACTGACAGCGGTGAGAAAACAGCAGCAGGAAAGTATCTGATCATAGTGATGTTTGCACCAGCTCTGCAGTTCAGCACTCCAGTGAAGGCTCATTTAGCACTGCATACAGTAGATGTAGATGCTTTAAAGCATGCAGCTAATATAAAGTGATATGAATGCAAATGCAAATTCCACTGTTATGATTAAATAAAATAAAGTTTTTGCTCAGGTTTTGTGCATATGGTGGTGTGTTCTTTATGACAGGTTTTCTAAAATTAGATCCTCTTCCTAAAAAACAAGAAATATCGCAATATATCGTATCGTACTCATGCAATTTCTTTTTCAGCTGTTTATGTTCATTTAAGACAAATCACTTAAAGGATACTTACAAAGACGGGCATTTTGACACACAAGTATGTGTATTTAACGGTTCAGGCCCAATTAAGTGGCAAAAGAATTCAGTTCAGCACTTAAGTACAGCAGCAACGTCATGTGCGCGCGTCTCTCGGATGCTCAGAAACCATCTCTCAGACAGCATGCGCATATAGCGAAATGAGTTTCACAAATTTCTACCAGTTAATCGTGTATACCGATATATCGCCCAACCCTAACATATATTTATTGCATATAGGCATATTGTGTTTAAAATTGAAGTTTGCTTAATGAGATTTAGTGAAGTGCATCTTTTGTACTGCACTTTGTACAGCCTTTGTGGCTCGTTTGAGATCAGCTATGCAGCACTTTTTTCTAGTGGTTTCAGGCTGCATTCACATGGGGGAAGCTGGTCCTGGATCAGCACAACAGAAAAACCTCAATCAGGATTTTCCCCACACAGATCCTGCTGGGCCAAGCTATATGCCTGAAATCATTTAGTGGTCAATAGCATGGCTTATCTGAGCCATATGAGGCAGCTGCACTGTTGAGGGAGAGCCAGATGTTGAGATGGAGAGAGAGAGAGAGCAGGAAACAGCTCGGCATGCCACAGGAGTCGTCTTTGAAAACAGGAAGGCAACTTGTTCCCTGCTTATGGGCCGTTTCCTGTGGCAAGAGACTAGGAGGGGGACTGTGGGCTTTGACATTTTACTGAGAAGGTGCATAACTGGAAATGACCATTTATGGGTACAAGAGGAAGCTGGACTGGATTTGCCTCAATATCACTTTTTATCAACAAGTAGCTTTTTCATGGAAGTTGTATTTGAACTAATTCACTGTAAAATAAATAACTTCTGTGAATTTAAAAAAAAAGGGCAGCTGTGGTTGCCATAACTTTAAGAAAAATAGTAGCAACATATTAAGTTTTACAGTTTGAACTTAAATTTACAGTTTAAAAAAAAATGTATAATTGCATTAATTGAAATAATGTTCACTCTTTCCCTGCCAACATTTTTTGTTGCCAGTCAGCGTCAGCATTTTATTATCACAAAACCTTCATGGCCCTCATGAATAACAAACATGACCCTGAAATGATGCAATTAACATTAATGTAACAACATAAGATGTAACATAAAAACTCAATGTACATAACTGATAAGAAAGAAAGAAAAAAAAAAAAACTAAGAAACAACAGTTATTTCAATGAAAAGCTGTCAAATGTGAGCTGTCAGTTCTGGGAATGTCAATTTTTCACTTCCAAAAACTGTACATTTAACAATATTTTACTGTAAAATGAAACGTGCCGTTATATCTATTACAGTTTTCATCGTACAGAATAAGGGAACCTGACCAATTAACAGGTTTTCCCATGCATTTTTACAGTCTTCTAGTTTTAAAATGATGATAATTTAGCTTTTGAAATGTCATTGCATTAGATAACAAAATACCAAATTATATTGCATTAAATTTAAAGAAAGATCCATAAGCACCCTTTTCAAGTAAAAATTTCACAGAAAGAACCATAAAACAATAGATATACTACACAAAAATTAAGGCAAATGGGGCAGCTGTACTTATTCATCCACTAAAAAATGGATAAGTATGTTCAAAGCCATAGAAAAATGTTGTTTATGAGAAAGGATCTTGCATCATTTGTTTGCAGATGCCTCTTAATTTGATATTGTGTTATTCATACATTTTTAAGTGTGATTAAGTTTGAGGCCACTGCGTTTCAGGGCAAAAGTTTTGGGATAAATAACCGCACCTCTTTTGTGCTAGTAATTTTCAGTTCTGTTGAGCAGCTTTGAGCCTGGTCAGCAGTAGATTTGGTACATCGTCAAGTTCTCACTATTGAAAGACTGAACACAGCTGTTCCTGCAGCTTAACAGACTGACCTCTGCTGGCATGGCATGAGCCGAGGGTTTGGAGTTTAGCATAGTAATCTGTTATACTTCCTATCAGGGTGCAGCTTAAAATATGATTTTCATTCCCCCTCCTACACACAAGACTGTCTTATCTAGCAGATTCTTTCTCCTCCTGTCTGATTTCTGCTCTTCTGCACATAGCTTAGTTGCTAGGGGGTTTGCTAAGGCAAGCATCACTACTACTATTGTTCATATTTAGGCTTGGAGATTCAGACAAACCCTTAATAATAAACTTTGTGCTCCAGACATAACTGATACCTTAAATCAAGCAGCTTAAATTTACTTTAAAAAAAGATTGTAGTATTGCTTGATTTTTGCCTGTTGTTTTTGCCTGACAATAAAGCGTGTGAGAAAATCCCATTGAAGGTCTAGAGACCAGAAATATTGATAGAGCAATTTATTTCCTGGACAGTGAATCATCTGATATTGGGCCTTTTTGAAATTGCCAGCATAAATCAGCAGTGTTTCCCATACATTAACTAGACTGTGGCGGCCCGCCACATTCTAATTTGTCCTGCCACAGTCTCAAAACAGGCCTGTCACGGTATTTAAATAACCGATTGATAATTGCGCTCTTTTATACGGCAAAAATGGGAGTCATAGAGCAAAAGAAATAGACTAGCACCAATTAAGTTTTCATGTACTATATTCAAAGTCATCTGAAGCCATTCCATAGCATGTGAGGGACAGAAGAATATGTACATAGTTAAATTTAAGTTCAAGGAAACTCGTCTTGCCTCCGCTGCAGCTGTCAATCATTCACTGTTCAGCACTCAAACAGCGCGTCGCGTTCGGTAAACTCTCCAATATGATATATTCCCATTATAATACTTGACATGTAGATAAAGGGCTGTGGATTTGCATAAAATGACTTTTTCTTGCTGGAGTTTATTGCTGTTTCTGAACGATGTCATCATACTGGCTACAGGGTGTCTGTTAGATCGCACAACACAAGGACTATGAATTGGCGTCACGCACAATAACTGGAGTTTAAAAGTGAAAAGAAACATATGATCAATAAACTGTGCCGTGAACTTTTCAATGCGCAGCGCAACTGCGCACTGTGACTCCATATTGCTTTAAGCACATCATTGTGCACCCGGGATGCGCATAAGCGGTTTGTGCTGCTGTTTTGAAGCATTTCATATTATCATGGTTTTGCACACTGAAAGATTATTAATAGCCTATTTTGTTCTGTCGTATCTATCATATCTTGGTGCCCCATTAAAAAGCTGCACAATAAACGTCTTTTAATCTTAGATTATTATAAATACATGTCTTTACATTCATATATAAATATAAATCAAATATAAATAGTTTTTTTCATTTCATAAGAATACAAATAGTAATTTTAAACTTTTTATTAACATATTTAGATTTTATTAAATTACTGTGCAAAGTTTTTTTTTTTTTTTTTTCAAGAATTAGGCTAGCATACTTTTTGCTGCTGAAAAATGTAGTCACCTAGATTTTATTTATTTATTTATTTTTTGGTCAGCTTATGATTATATATTTTTATTCATTTGTTATTTTTCTCTATAATGAAGTAGTGTGTTTAGTGCATTCTGGATTGTGTTTAACAAATCAAAGAGTGACCATTAGTTCCACAAATACAGATGTATAGATACAGGCCCCCACTAATTATTCTAGAAATAAATTAATTCAACAAAGGTAACCTCTTTTGCTACATATTTTTAATGGTTTAAATGTATACTCTACATGTTTGACAACTTATGAACTGTCATTTAGCCTACTATATGTTGTGTACTTGACTAATGTGCCCCACCATCACCAATAAATAAATTTGTGCTATTAGAGCACAAAATTGTTTACAAGAGAACAAATTTCTTCATTGATCTAGTCACTTAAATTTTGCTCTCAGAATGCAATCTAATTAAGAATCTTAAAACTATCTAATTAGCGTACATATTTTTTTTTTTTTTTGTGGATTTGCTTGTTCACTTGACAATTCACATTTACGACAGCGTGTAACGTACTATCTCCTGCATGCGAAAGGAAGAGAAAGCAGAAGAAAATGGGTAAATGTCAGTTCAGTAACAGTTGCAAGTTCATTTTTTATGTACATAGGGGTGTGTGATAAGTATCGTCTATGATGATATTGTAATTATTGTTTTAACGATGTGCGAGCTGACATTGAGTTTGTCACTCACGGTTTCACTGCGTGATGTATGCAGTTATTATATGCCCTTAAAATTCAAGATACACGGCCATTTTTGCCCCGAAGAGTTTTTGTCTTATTATATCATATGATATGGTGTAGTTGTATTACAATATCACACAGGCAAGAGTGCTGTTTTTTTCTCTAATTCAGCACAAATGCAAATGTGATATTTATTTTATACAACAGTTAAATGAACAATAAGTTAACATTGTGAGTTACATTTTAGACACAATATTGTCAATATTGTTTGTTTTTTCTTTATTTCGCCAACGGAAATTTCAGTCGTTTGAACAAATCGGTTGAATGAATGACTCACTCATTAAGACAGTGACTTGCTGCCACCTACTGGCAGTTTAGTTTCACATTAAAAGTACATTTTAATTAAAAAGTTAAAATTAGAAATAATTTCATATTTAAATACTGAATTAAATTTATGTAGACAATTCGTAAATGCTGTGTAAATATATTAATGCCACTTCTCATGCCGCTTCTGTGTCACCTCTGCATTGTAAATATGGATTTTGTTGATAATGATTTTATTTGATTAGTAACAGCCCTATACTGTGCTATTATTCTAATTGAATTTAATTTGAATGTTAGAATTTGACATAAAAGGTGATGCATACATCTAATAAGTTTAGAAAAATGCCCATATGTAGGTAAAAATGCCCCTGGAAATCAATTTAAGGTGGCAAAAACTGCCCCTTAATAAAAATGTTAATTTCTGTTACTCCTAGGGCTGCTCGATTATGGCAAAAATCATAATCACGATTATTTTGGTCAATATTGAAATCACGATTATTTAACACGGTGGGTGATATGATCAAAGTCTTATTTCATGATATGAGTCATTTTAAATGTCAGTGAAATTTCACAATTATCAATACTTCAACAAAAAGTCCTCAAAACAGCTGCAGAAGACAATAAACAGTCAACAGTTAAATAAGAACAAAGAAACTAATTACAAACAAAGCAGACAAAAAATTCAACAGAACAAAAATACAAATTAAATAAACAGTGCTTTAGGTTTTCAGGTAGATGTACTAACAGTGGTATTTAGATAAGTAATACCCAACAGAAATTGAATAAAGTAATCAAATGTAAAATAACTGCTGTATACATTAAATATAGACTAATTCTTATTTAAAACTAAAGTTATTCATTCAAGAGCAGTGAGTGATTTTATCTTTGTCTTTTCTTGTTAGATTAACAATGACTTTAGCAATCATTAACGTTGGCTGCTGTCCCTTTAAGAGCTGCACGGACCCAATATAAGCCTACTGTTATGCTGCCTTCACGAGGTCTCGGGATTATGGTAAATACGAGTTTCCTAGGTAAAAATTGCACATGAACACCCTTTCATTTCACAACATGAATGTGATGAGCTCGTAATCAGGACTTCAGAAGTGGTGATTATCAAATTTCCGATAGCACGTGAAGGCAGCAATACACACGCGCACTTTCTCAGTGTACACTTAAGACATAACCGACTGCATTCACGAGGATACTTACCAAAACGGCATTTGTTGGCTATTTGACTGTTTAGGCGCGTATCTGAAGCCCTTTGCTTATGCGCGTTCCTCACTGTCTCGGAGCGGGCGCGCAGGTAGCCACCTAGGGAACAGCGTCCGTTTCGCGGCTTAATGCGCTTTTAATAGCACGGTTTATGTTTAATATCAAGCACGTCCCGAAGTTTAGCAACAGTAGACTGCATTTTACATCCCTCTCTTATTCGGCTGATTTGGATGTTAAGTTTGGGTTAGGGAGGAATAAAAGCGCACCACTGTGAAGGAAAGGAAGGTGTGCTGAACGGAATGCAGCAGCGGTACAGTAATCGTTTTACCTCGATTATCTTGTTTTCATAATCGTTGGAAGCCAAAATTGAAATTGAAATCGAAAATACGATTAATTGCACAGCCCTAGTTACTGCTGTAAACTAACCACCGCACAGAATATGAACAATATGAATGTCTTCGTGAGTCAGCAGTCCACAACAGGCCTAAACCAGCCATGGTACCAGCACAAAAAACACACTCAGAAAAATCAAATTATTATCAACAAACTTTGAAACTTTTGAAACAACTTTAAAAATATCAAGATAAAAATTTTTGTCAATATTGCACACCCCTAATGTATCATATTAATTTTTATTTAGGTCTTAAAAAAGGTCTTAAAAAGCCTTAAATTTGACTTGAAAAAATGTGCAGCAACCCTGCAAATTGCAAGAGCAAAAATAAAAGCATAGAAGCAAGATATCAAATTGTAACTTAAAAAAAATGTTTTCAGCTATGTTTTAAAAGATCAATTCTTAGAAGATTCCAGTTTTTGGACACATGGCTACAAGTAGCTCCAACTGATCTCATAAGATTTACAATATCCAAAAAAAAAAAAAAAAAATCAGCATTAGAGAATAATCTATAATCTGGAGAAAATCTTGATTAACAGACCATAATGTGTTAGGCTGCAAAGCCATTCAGTGCTGTAAAGTCGAATCAAAATTTACGTTTTTTTAGCTTTTAGAATGAATATGTTAGCCTTAAGGTTATGAATAAGTTGGTGTGTTCCAAATCAATGACAAAATTCGCATTTAGGTGATATGCATTCAAACTTAGTCTCTTACTTCAGCTAAAATGGATCACGGATTTTCATGACATCACTGCGGACTTCAGCTTCCCATCAAATCTTCTGTCCAATCAAATGCTCTCTAGAATCTGAAGTCCCGCCCCCTCCTACACGATAAACAGACGCTGAAGCTGCAGCTGAAATCTGTCATTTGTTCACACATTTACTAGTTTATTTATGGTGAATGGCACATAGTGCACTATATAGAGGATAGGGAACGATTCAGACAGTATATGCTTTCTGTCTGAAAGCATATACTGGAAAGCATATAAATATGCTTTCCGTTGACGCAAATGAAGTCCGTTTTCGCGTTAGTGTCACGTGAACCGCCGCAGTGCGAGCACAGTCTGCTCCGGTCCAGGTAGAGACACGAGAGCAGAGACCAGATCATATGCGCGAGTCGGCACAGACCACAAAATGTTTGGAGACATTTGAATTATACAAACAATGCTAAATTTTATATATGAAGGAGAAACGGTTAGAGATTATGAGGAAAATTGGGTTTTACGAGCTCAATGGCTCTGGCCGAGCTGTGATCTAGGCAAAACGCTATTGGCTATTTTGAAAAAAGGGAGGAGCTTCTATATATATCCCGCCCTGTCTTCCTGTTTCATTTGAAATTACGTCAACACAGTGAATTAAGCTGCGCTTTTGAAGGTACTTCAGTGGGGCTTTAACAAGTAAAAGAAGCCTAAAAATCTTTAAAATGGACTTAATAGGCAGCCATTGCAAATCAGCTAGAACAGGTGTAATGTGGTGTATGATAAACAGTATATCATTATATTGTCACTGATCTTAGATAGCTGTGTTGCCATCAGCCATTAAAAAAAACTTGTTGTCGTTCAACTGACCAGAGTATCATCGACTTTTGACTTGTGCCAGTAAATAACCACCTACCAACCACCCAGAACACCTTAGCAACTGAATCAGTACCCTAGCCACCTAAGCATCATTGCAGGAACATTGCATGAAAACCCATTTCATGACAAAATGCACAAAGCAGTGCTGTACCCGCACTTCCTAGTAGGTAGGCCCACATTTGAAGTGGTTTTCACACATTTGTCAGAGCCATCTCTGCGCTGGTTAATGAGAGCGAAACGAGATTGTCGAAGAGATTAAACTCTGTTCTCAAGCCTGCTGAGGTGCATTGAGGCAAATGAGCGTAAGTGTCGGAGCTGCCACTAAATTAAACCTTTTCAGCCCGAGTGGAAGGATCTTGAGCCTGCCTGACAGATCGCTGCAAGAGCATCAGTCGAGAAGAGTTCAGAGAGCTAGTGGGAGGTTTCTTTCCTAATCCTGTTCGCAAAGTAAGCGAGACAGAAGGGCCATGTTGGGTCTCAGAAAATGGTGGCTGTTGTGTGTGATAGAAACAATGAAATTAAACACCCAACTAGTACGCAAGGGCAGGAAATGCTCACTGAACCTGGAGAACAGTGGTCTTTTGTCGCAGCCATTGTAAAGGAGATACCATAGGGCTTTTGTTCGGCACAGCTCAGTCAAGCAGCCTATACCCACCCCCACCTCTCCCTTGCAGCATTTTCGAGCCAGTGGAGCAGCACATTGCCTATATTTCACGTTAGTTTGTCTCTTTTACCAAAGATGCGAATCTATCATTAGGAGATTCAAGCATATATTGCTTTTTCACTTCCCTGGTTTGGGTAAATTAGCTGAAATAATGATAATACTTTATGATGAACCTCAGCTTTCTAAGCTGTAGTAGTGATTGTTTGCCAGCATTTTTAGTAGGGCTGAATGATTTTGGAAAATAATCTAATTGAGATTTTTTTTTTTTTTTTTATCAATATTGCGATTGTGATTTAATATGCGATTATTTTTTAAAGCTCTTTATCTTCTGTATTATTCAGCAAAGACAAGCAATAAATCATTGTATAGTAGAGGTGGGAATCTTTAGGCACCTCACGTTTCAATTCCGATCCTGGGAATCACGATCCGATTCTGGGAGTCATGGTCAAATTCTTAATCTACTTATTTTGTTATTAATTAATCTTATTAATAAAACTTAAAATCTTTATATATATATATATATATATATATATAATTACATATGTAATTATAAGTACCTTTTAAAATAATTACACATTAAAAAATTAAATTAAAACAATTGCATGTTAAGAATTTTAAATATATGAACTAATATAGCTAATAATAACTAATATAAAACATAAAAGCTAGTAAATAAAAGAGGAACAAAAAACATATTACAAGTAATAAACAAAAAATGCGTTCAGTATTTAAGAGTATCTGAAGGTTTTCCATTCAAGAGCTGTGAGTGATTTTTCTTTTTCTCAGCTTCACTGTTGTTTGATTATTATACCATAGACAACGGGAGAACTAATAAGCTGCATTCACACTAATGCACAGATCTCTTTTGAAATTTAAGATGTTTTTGTCCTGTCTTTTTAATCCCTCAAGACATAACTGACTGTTTACATTAATTTCGCGTCATAAAACCATTTTGTGATGCAAGTACATTTAACCACTTACACTGAGTCATTAGTCATTATTATTTTATTATTATTATTATTATTTTAGTATTTGTACTAAAATCGACAATTTTTTTCTTTATTTATTTTTTTTATGGAATATTGCAGTATTTATCATAAATTATTTTTTGGGTAACACTTTATTTCGATGCTCCACCAACAGACATTCTACTAACTATAAGTAACTTTGTAACTACATGTCAACTAGCAGTCATTAGAGTACACTGTCTGCTTAGTATCTGCTGACACTTTATTTTGATGCTCCACAAACAGACATTCTCCTGACTCAAATTGTCAACATATTCAACGTACCGAACCCAAACCTAACAGTCTACTAACAGTCTGCTACAGTCTACTGATACTCTAATGAGAGTTAGTTGACATTTAATTGCAAAGTTAGATATAGTTCAGTGCTTCCCACAGGTTTGAAATATACTTGAAGTGGTAGCCGGGTGGAAAATCCTCCTATTACCCACGGCACAAAAATGGTCTACTACATGTGACAAACAACAAATAGTGTGTGATTTTTAACAATATTTTTATTTATTAAGATTCATTTTAATTACATAGGCTACTATTACATTTAATTACATACTAATATTATGCATTATTATACATTGTAAATTATGCAAAATTACAGCATTTAAATGGTAGAGTTCTCCTTGCTTTGTCATATAGTGTCTCTCTCAGTGAATGGGACACAGATTTTATTGATACTAGTAAAATCTATATATTGAATAATATGTGTCAAATGTTCTTAGTCTTTTCTTCCTGTGGGGAGCATCCCAGCCAGATACTACAGTAGTTTACTATGAATTAAATTGAAATCAAATTAAATACAATTTATTGTGTAACCAAAATACCAATAATGCTCAGAAGAAGAAGACAAAAAAAAAGAAAAAAAACTTAGTGTGTGACTTTTAATTATAAACAAGCCCGAAATACACGGGGACTCTTATTTTGAAATGTCTATACTATTGCAAGGCTGATAATTCAGATGAGAGAGATAAAATATGCATTCTTCAGACGTCTCTAAAACATATTATATAAAGGCCGTAAAGTAGACATTGTCATAATTCATCATCTCGAGTTCATTAGTAATCGCTTGGCATAAATGTGTGCTATTCATTGATTGTGAATCACTTTGAAGCAGCCTGAAGCGCTGTTGCGCGAGCCTGTAGAACGTGCAACAGCGCCACCTTTGTGAAATATCCACCGCGTCTCTACAGCGCACGTGGGAATGTCAGCGGGAGTAAACAGTTCTCGCGCACACAGAATGAGCAGGATTTTCCACCAGTTAATCGATTGCGGATGGTTTCATTATCTCAGGGCGGATAAAAAAGTATAAGAGGATAAAAATAATAAAAGCAAAAATGTGTCTCCAAATATACTTGGGCAGCCGTTAATATACCTAGGCGGCCCGCCCAAGTAAAGTCTATATGTGGGAAGCACTGTAGTTAGTAGAACGTCTAGAGTAGATCATCATACTATCATAGAGAGGACCCCTGCAGACCTTTGACCTTTTTATGACAAGGAAAGGTTAGTTCAGTTTTTTAAAATATCTAAAAAAGCTTATAATATGATGAATTAATAATTCATAATATTTGTAAATAAATCTTTTTACCCAGAAAATATATTTTGAAGGTTGTTTTTTTTTTTTGGAAAAAAAATGATGTACATTCACATGTATTCAAGGTGTAAGGGAAATGTTTTTACTATTTACCTGATTACACCACGACATTTTTATTGTCGTTACATTTATTTATTTATTAATATTTTCTCTATCATGGACATGCTTCATCGTCATTGACCCAAAAAACATTCAAAAATATGTCTCTGAATGTGTAAAAGTGTTTATGTTTTAGATGACATCAATACATTTATATTAGGGATGCACCAATGTATCGGCCGCTGATATTTATCGGCCAATTTTTGGTCAATTTACAACCATCGGCATATCGGCTATATCAGGAAAAAGGCCGATAAAACAAACCGATGGTTTATTAATTAACTGCGTGAAGCCACTGAGCTGTATAATGTCTGTTGCATAATCCTAGCGCTGCTGTTCGCGCTTTAATGCTAATCAAATAACAAAAGACAAAAAAATAGCACACTATTCTTGACTGAATAACTTTTGTAACTTTCATAAGTGTAGCGGACCCCATCCGAATGATGACCAAAACTTTACTGTTGTTTTAAGTTTATTGCGTCCGTTTTCACTCCAAAAAATCACCATAAGCGCTAAACAATACAGAGCACAAGAAGTGCGCATTAAACTCTCTCTCTCCGTTGCATTATCATCAACATACAGCGAATTACTCAAAACACTTATTACAACTAACAGTAAGCAAATACATACAGATCTCATGCCTTTTCGGGGGGTTCTTAATAAACTGACAAACTTTAAATCTGCAAAATATCTCTGAAGAACTGCGTGCTCTCCTTGTCATTACCCGCATAGCTCCGTAGACGAGAAAAGTCCCGCCTTAGTAAAGGAGTGCAGATCTCATACATATTTAAACATACAAAAAATATTAAAATGTATACAAAAACAAATTAGAAGATTAATCATAATAAAGTCTTTTACAATAAAGAAGGATTAATATGTATTTAATTTATACAGTGAGGAAGTGTTATTTTACATTTGTTTACTTGATTTCTGTACCTGAAAACTGTTAAACCTATCTAAAAAGCACTATTTATTTAATATTTATCTTTGTTCTGTTGTATTTATGTAGGCCTGCTGAATGTTAAATGGATCCAATCCATGTTCATTAGAAATTATTTGATGATGCAGCAATAAAACTGCTAGTATAATTTAATGCAGGTGTTTTTGAATTTTGCTGATTTAAAACATGATCAAAATACTATCTATTTTGATGCCAAAATTTCAAATAAGAGAGCAAGTGACAAATATCGGTATCGGTATCAGCCAATAAGTGTTTGTTAAAATCGGTATCGGCTCCAAAAAATCCTATCGGTGCATCCCTAATTTATATGTTTTTTTATCGTGTATGTTATATGTATGTTTTAGCAGAAATGGTCAAGTAATTGTTGTTTTGAACATGTTACATCAAGTAACATTAGTGACCTGATGCTTGGATGTGTTTTTCAGTGCTGGGGGGATTTTTCATCGACTGTCCTTAGAGTCAAAGGTGACGTAAAGATTGAGGGTGACAACAGTGTCATATCCGGGGCATGCTAAAAAAAATAAAATAAAATAAAATAAAATGCAGTACAGATATGGTCATTCAATGTGACGGCCTGTCATGCTGAGTTTGATTGACTTCTTAGTGACTACAGTGTGTGTGTGTGTGTGTGTGTGTGTGTGTGTGTGTGTGTGTGTGTGCTTGGTTTTTTGGAAGGCTGGTGCCATGACATTGTCTTGCTGTGGGGTCTTGACATGTTAATGTTTGTGTTTGTGTCCTCCTCTTGGTGGCTCTCAGAGAGCATCTGAGGTCACCCTTAGTTTATGTCCCACTGCCTTTTGTACACAATTTTACATTACAAATTTACTTTTACTGCTTGCTCAAATCTCAACCTGGTGTGCTCTGTTGATAAACTAGTTTCATAATGCAAGATAACAAGTTTCCAACAAGTAAAAAACAAAATGAACTCAAGAGAGAACAAAGAATGGAAGAATAAATGAGAATAATATTTGCCCCAGGCCCAATTTCAATATTAAACTTTTTAGTATTTATTCTTGTAATTATTAAATTTTTCCCAACAATTGCGATCATTTCTTGTTATTTAGACGTCATGTTTTCAATCAATACCAAGTTTAAGTCGCAATTGTGGAATGTTAAGTCACAGACACAAGATATAAGAGGTGACCTTGTTGGACCATGATTTTTCATAATTGTGAAATACAATTCAGCCATTCAAAACAAATTTGATGTTTAATATACAGTTATGTGGAACATACAGTTGTGTGTGCTTTCACTGTTGGTTGAGCTACCCAGTGCAACCCAACAAAAATACAAACCAAGCAAAATCAACAAAATGTCTTACTGAATGTTGCCTTTTAAAAAGTCAGATACTACAAGCAGTACCTAAGGATAAAATGTCTGCATTCTCCTGTGAAAAAGAAGTGTGCTTAATTGTATTATATGTGCACTTCAAATGTTAAAAGTATATTTTAAACTTCACTTGCAGATAAAAGGCCACTTAAGTTTACTTAAAGTGAGTGCACTTTGTAATTATGTTGAATTAAAAGGTTTACTTAAACAGTTTAATTATTATGTTTTAATAATCTTTTATTGTGCTTTAAAGAAGTACAGTTATTTTGATGTGCTGACTAACATATAAAGAACATGTAATGTAAAGTACTTGTTTATAATTATAATTTATTTTTAATGTATTAAATAATTAAAATAAATTATTATAATTTATTTTCATTGTTATTCAGTATTACATTTAAATTTAATATATTTAATTACAAATATATTTAATACATGGCATACAGTACAAGTTTCAAAAGAAATTAAGTATATTTTAGTTTACCATAAATTCTAATACATTCAGCAGGAAACTTTAACCATATTTTAAATACAATAGTAATAATTATGAAATTACACCTAAAGATGCACTTAAGTCCTACATTCTAAATTTCAACTAATTGCATGTAATATAAATTTAATAAGTGCACTTTTTAAAAATATTTCTTTTTCACAAGAGTTACCGAAAAACTGGCACAAAATGCAAACATTGAATAAACAAAGCAAAAATGTTAAACTTTTTCTGAAATCATTGCAGAAAATAGCCCTGTTCCCAATGAAAACTCCCAATGAGACCTCTGAGCATTATTTCACAATTTCATCTCTTCTTCTTCTTTGTTTTCCACACTATAAGGCTGCCTGGTACAGAAAAAAAGGTGTTGAGGACAAACATATTGCTTTGTCGGTTTGTAAATGCGGTCAGCTAAGCTCTGAATCTCAGGGTTCTTGCCGCAGAGGGTCTGGTGAAGTGGGCCGCTGCGTGCGATTCAGCACATTCGTAGACAGACAGGGGAAATGAGATGCTGTGAGTTACTGTTTAATAAAACACGGCCCATAGTAAACATAATGGATGCTTGACTTCTTCAAAGAGGAGTATGATCGTCCCTCTCTTTCTGTCTCTCGTTCTCTCCTGTTTTCCCTCCGAGGCTTTCATGATGGAGCTGCGTGCCTCTCCTCTCTCTCTTTCTCTCCCTTTTTCATATGCTGCTGATCTTTCTATTCTTTTCCTCCCTTTTTTCTCTCCAGGGAACTGCCTAGATCTCTGAGAGAGAACGTTCTGCTCTGTTCGTGTGCCGCTGCAGGCAGCTCTCTTATTTAGTATGCACAAGTACATACATCACGTCGGTTTATCATAGATGTGTAATCACATACACACATATATAGACAGACAGACACAAAGTCGAGTAGCAGCTATCAGACAGTCTGTTAAAGGAGTCTTTCACTCAAAATTAAAAATTTGGTCATATTTCACTTACCCTTAAGACACATGGTGTTCTTTTTTTCCATGGAACTCAAAATGAAAACATTTGAAGGCTGTTTCCATGCTTTTTTCCATACAATTACAATAAAAAGGAACTTGAGAAGCCTTGTATGGCATAAAAGCACCATAAAAAGTATCATAAAAGATTTGAGTTGTGTGCTGTATCCCAAGTCTTCTAAAGCTGCGATTTTTGTGAGGAACAACAAAATTCAAATTACTTGACACCCGTCTCTTATGAGAAGAAAGAAGTATCAATGTCCCATTTGTAAAGTGGTTCTTTTCAATGATCAATCAATTAATTCAGTGCAGAAATGCGGTCTGAATGATTCGTTCCCAGACTCAATGAGGAAAGATTATCAATTGAGGAAAGATGATCTTTGAATAATGACTTAAAGGGGTACTTCACCACTGGTGAAATTGACTTTCAATAAAACTTGGTTGCCTATGCAGTAGAAAGGTGTATTATTTTATTTTTTATTTTAATCGGTGCTACCTGACTAGTGAAAATGGAGAACAAGGCTGTTGTGTTCCCTTTTCAGGATTTGTCATGTGCTTGTCTGGGAAAAAAAATGGATTTTTGTGTTGTAAATACAACTTATTCTGAAGCAATATTCTCATCAGTGTTCTATCACTGTATTATATTTTTTTTTACTTTTATAATGGGGCATTTTTTTCCTAATCTTATTAAATGTATGCTTCTTTTTTAAATTCTTAAAGACCCCCCTGTGGTGAAAATCAAGTTGTTTACATATGTGGTGTTTTTAAAGGGGGGGTATAATGCTATTTCATGCATTCTGACTTATTTACACTGTTAAAGAGTTGCATTCTCATGCTAAAACATGGCCATAGTTTCAAAACACGAGTTGGACGTATGACCGAGTATTTCTGTGCCAAATATACTACTTCCGGTTGTGGACATGTTTCGCCAAATGTTTTTCAAGTATGGCCTTTATCACGTAATAAAGGGTGTAATTCCTTGTATAGGCACTTTTCCCTGATAAGCGTACACACACACATCACCCAGAGCAAGAGCAAGAGCACGCCCATCAACGCGCTTCGTTCGGGATATAGAAGCCGAGAGATTTTTCAACAATGGCTGTGTCCCAATTCAGGGGCTGCACCCTTTGAAGGCTGCATACATCATCGAGGCAGTCTCATTTAAGAAAAATAAGCTCCTGTCACCAAAGGAGTGTGTTTTTGGTTGTGAGGGAAAGATTACCTTTTTCAGCTTCCCAAAGAAACCAGCGTTAAGGGAACAGTGGATGAAGTTTGTTTTTCTGGGGCAGCAACGGAGTTGTGCACGTTTGTTTGTTTGTTCCTGGGATTTCGGTGACGAATACTTTGTAAACAAGTCCCAGTTCGGCGCTGGATTTACAGATCGCGGGTGGTGAGTAAAGCTGCATCAGATGTCTGTGTTTTGTTGGCAATCGGCGCGCAAGTGCATAAAATGTAAACAACACGAACATTTTTGTTCCCTTTTTATTTATAATGATGTCACAGCTTGCAGACGATCTCTACGCAAAAGCTGCGCGCGCTCGTGACTCTTTAGCTCTGCCCACGGCACTGACGGCAGGCACGCCTCCAGGAGCTCGGCTTTTTTCGGAAAGACTCAGTACAGCGTATCTATCTTTTATAAATATGATAAAACTAAAGACTTTTCGGAGATATGAAGGATGCACTACCACTCTATAGGTAAACAAGATTAACATGAGATTGGCAGAAACTGTGTGTGATACCCCCCTTTAATATGCTATTCATGTCAACACACCTTAAAACTCTAGTGAAAAAAAAGACAGTCTCAAACCCGCGGTTTGAAATCGCTGGTGTCTGTGATGTCACAAACTGCCTTGTAACCAATCACGTCAACATGCTGGCAGGCTTTAGCATATTATTAACAGCGAACTAGCAGGGGAGTCTCGAGAGAAGCCAGGTTATCCCGGTATATTTTTCTGTTGATATGAAAAATCGTGTAGATTTACCAATATGGCGGGTGTATGATGTTACGACGTTATGATGAACTTTATGCCTTTCTCCACTGATGTTCTGAGTTGTTCAAAGCATGTGTAAGGAAACTAATTGTTAGAAAGCAGCTGTCTGACTCTGACATTGCGAACAGGAACATGGTTTGTGTAACATTAGCAACACATTATTAGCTGTTTGATAACGTAGTCAAGCAAAAGGCTAATAATATTAATTACTGTTATGTGTCCGATGTCGTAAAGAGCGATACCATTGTGCAGCGTTTACCTCAGTAAGTTGACTGAGTGGATCTCTGAGCTGGCGTGAGCGAGTGGAGGCGGGACTAATTTGCATATTAATTGATCCACGTATATTAAATGAGGCAAGTGTGTAGTTACAATCAAGCTATTGTAACTACACCATTGCCTCATTTAATATGTCAGAGTCAGACAGCTGCCTTCTAACAATCAGTTTCCTTACAGATAAATATATTCAGAAAAATAGAAAAAAAATTGGTAACAACCCTGTAGTGTCTTATTATTATAATTGCGATACAATACATATTGCGATATATTGCGATATACTTTTTTTTATATAGGCCTAAATCAAAAATGTTCAAAAAAATCAACTTGCTGTGTTCTGTGCGGTATTCTGGTATGAATATCACATTATATTGATAACTCAGCAGAGAAAAAAATAAATGAATGAAAATTCTAATTTATTAGCAAAAGTATTTGTATTGCATAGTATCACTGAATAGTGAACACACTGAAATGTATGACGTGCATATTGTGTAACTGAACACTTTTAACTAAAGATGTAGATGCCACAAAAATCTTATAGAAATAAACTGCATTAAGTATACAAAATTTATAAAGCTAGCTGAAATAGACAGGATGTTAATAACAAAAAAATAAGTGCATTAAGTAAACATTCATAAAACTGAAATAGTATTGTAATGAGTGGAATAGAGGTGTGGCCCCTTTAAGAATGACCGTTCTCTGCTGAACTGTCTACATCGCACATGCACCACGAATACCGCATGTATGCGGGTATATTTCATTTTCTGTTGCTCATTTAAGTTGTTTTGGTTTAATAAGTAATGCTGTTGACAGTGGGACGTTTGTGGAAGACAGTTATATGAGTTCATCTTTAGGCTAGAATAAAACACAAACTGTGAAAATGGTTCTGTGAGTCTGACTGTTCCCTGCTGCAGTTCGAGTTATGTTATGGCATCGTCCGCTCCGAGACTGCGACATGAGCAAAAATTACAACTGCATTAAATGATGTTTTAAATATTTTTCTGAATATACAAACAAGAAATGTTGGAGAGAATACTTTTAAACATGAAACTAAACCGCTAGTAGGTGGCCGTCTTAATGAGTGAGTCATTGAGTCATTCATTCAAACGATTTGTTCAAACGGCTGATTCATTCAAGAATGAGGCAGTCATTTATGAATGTGTCATTGAATCTTTGACTCAACCGATTCATTCAAAATGCTGAATCATTCAGTAATGAAACGAAAACACGGTTGAGTGTTGCTGTGAGGTGCGCTGTGGTTCTGCTGTGATCTTTGTTTGAAACTATTTTCACTGCTAAAAGAACAAAAACAGGCAATATTGCATCTAAAATGTGACTTAATTTCAACTACTTGTTTATTGAACTGTTGTATGATATCAGTGTCACATTTTCAGTTGTGATGGTATTCAGGAAAACAGCACTCATATGCCGAGTCCAGACTGCACGATTTTCCAAGTCGTCAGATCACTGTTCTTTTCACACTGCACGACTATCTGCAGTAGCATTCAGTTGCTGCTGTGTGCACATTGCACAATTGATCGGCAATGGGGTTTCACATTGCTTGACTTACAATAGGAAGAATCGGTGACACCTCTGTCTGATCTTGCGCGAGAGTGGAATTGTTATTAAAAATGTTAAGTAGTCACTTAATATTAACTTTATGTTTATTATATTGTTGTATAAAAGCAATGTTACATTTGCAACTCCCTTTATAATTATTAACCCTCTGGGGTCTGAGGATTTTTAGGGCCCTGAGAAGTTTTGACATGCCCTGACATTTGTGCTTTTTTCAGTTGTTCATAAACATATTAATGACAAAAGTGTCATTACACTGTATTCAGCACAAACTAGGCTACAATATTATGTGAGGAACATGTATGTACATGTTTATTTTTTTGAAGGAATAACGTTTATGCGTGGTTATTGAAAAAACAAAAAACTTAAGTCACTGAAATAAGGCCAAAAAATAAAAAATAAATAAATAAATCTGTGTTTACAAGATTTCTGGGTATTGGAGGTTGTAGACTAGAGTTTTTGCTTCAAAATGATGTAAAAATTATCCTGCCTACTCGTTCATATAAAACAATATATTGATTTACATTTTGTAAGACACTTTTTGTCAAGAAACAGTATGCGTGGAGGCGTGAATCTTCATGAATAGTGCTGTGATTCACACCTGAGAAGACAAAAGATTCGCATAATGACCTCTAATGACCTGCATATTAATGAGCACTTTGAGTCAGGTAGGCTGTGAAAAAACCCTCTGTGATCATGCTGATAACAGGATTAATGTCCACTCTTGACAAAAAAACATGATTTTTCTGAGCTCATGCATGCACGTATTATTGCACATCATGTGAAGAAATTTTTGAATAGGCCTATGTTAAATTGCATTACCAGTCAAAAGATTGGACGCATTACTAATGTTTTTAAAAGAAGTCTCAAGTCTCAAACCAAATAATGGTTTTCTATTTTAATATACTTTAAAATATAATATATTTCTGTGATGCAAAGCGTCTGAACATTCCTACCTCTATGGCATTTCATATAGGCTACTATATTTGTTATAATATATAGCCTGAATGTTAATGTGCAGTTGACAAACTATACATCATTAAAAAGATCTAAGACTCAAGCTTCACATTTTGACCTCTGTTTTACTCTTAAATATTGACCGTAATTTCTTAATATGCTTAAAAGCATGCACATTTGGAGAAATATTGATGGATTCTCATATGTTTATGTCAATTTTCTATACAGAGGAGTAATATTTATTCAATATTTATTGTCATCACTATGAGCGCTGGATACTGCGTTTTCAATTCATACTTGCAGCCGGAGGGCGCTCTGTAGACCTTTGGTCCACAAATGCCTCCTAAAGAAGAACAGGCATATCATGTGACATTTCAGGAACTAACAGAGGCTTCCAGAGATTGCTAACCATGGCTTTAACATACAGATAAACACGTTTCAAGACAATAAATACACGATTGAGACGATGTATACATGTATTGCCTCAGAATTTGCGTCTGAATAGCGCTCGCTCCGTGGGCGTGGCCACATTAGCGGATAATGAGCTGAATCACAGGCGTCTGACATGTCTCTCTTTTCATACAGATTACATAAACAGAGAATTTTTGTTTTCGATTTGACTTACACGATTTAAAACCTGACATTTCAACGTTTCTTTAGATATAAGTCTAATTTTTTTGTGATTAGTATTCACTAAGTTACACTTCATTTTCTGAGAACTATCAGATTGGACTTCGTTCAGAGGGAGACGACAGATCACGCATCATGTTAGTTTTCTTTATTTTACAAAAAGCACAACATTTTGTTTTTACTCTGAGCGTACACAAATAAAAGAAGATATTTCACAGATTAAAATGGTGTATAACTCTTAATTGTATGTGCAACATTGACGGAGTATTTTGAGTCTCTTTCACACTGGTAAGAAAAAAAACGAGGTGGTATCGCCGGCGATACCTCCGGCAAAAAAGCTGTCACTTAGTTCATCGCAATCTCACAAACTTCCGTTATAATTAATGAAGTTGTCTATACTGCACAATGAATCTCTTATTTACGTCGTGTCTTTACTTTGTTTGTTATGAGAGGATTCGCAAGCTTGCACTGTACAAACCCCAGCATTTTGAACGGTGTAACTTAAACACCTCTGATTGGCCATTGGGTTCAAGAAATCATCAGTGATTGGCTACATTGCACAACGCTGCAACAACACTTTCTCTCTCCACATTCTCCAGACTGGAAACACAAATATGCACTAGCGCGTTTGCAAAATCTGTTTGGCCTGTTTTGCACCCACTAGCACATGTCGATCTGGCTTTGATCGGGTCAGTCTCACTGGTGGTCTTAAATACTTTTTTCACAGTTGCACGCAGTAATTTTCAATCGCAAATGCGACTGAAATGGTCACACTGTAGAGCTCTGTACTTCTTGAATTAAATCGCAGCCTTTGATTTGATAATCACGATTTCAGTTTTATTTTGATTTATTTTGCAGCCCCATTTATTTATTTAATGTTACATTTGATTTAATTAATTATTAGCTTTTCATCAACTCAAACCCCCATTTGGGAAACCCTGATATAGAGTTATAAATCAATAGTGGACATAAAATCCCAGATGATTTGGTGTTGGAAGTTGAAATGTTTGAGTTCTTATTGAACTCGTTGACTTTTGACTGCAGACTTTGGTATCTTGGCAAATGTGAGCACATCTCTCCTGAAACTCTAAAGGAGACACATTACAGAGACTTTTTTTTTCTCAAGAGAAACATCCGAGAAACAAGAGACTTCATCAGAAATCTCTACTTGCTCTCCATTTACTGTAATTTCATTGTGATATTAAAGAAATCTCATTTGTGATATTTGTTTTCTACAGGTTATACGTAGGATAGTAATGATTGATGATGTTTCAGCATAGTTTGGAGGACATATTTGGTTTCCATGTTTGGTTCAAGAGAATCTGTCAGAGCCATAAAATTATGGCAAGAACAGTGAGCTCCACAAGTAATTTCCACCATGGCAACTCAAACAGCATACAGACCTTAATAACAACAAAGACTGAATAAATGATCTCTGTTCTCCTCCCTCTATCTTCATCCACATTCCCTGTGAAATGAAAACTTTTTTTTTTTCAGTAAGCTAGTTATCAAACGTATCTTTCTCTCTTAAAATGGGTAGATTGCAGAGACTGAGCTCCTAAAAGTACATAAAAAAACACCATGACATAAAAACACCATAAAAAATCATCAAAAGACTCCATACAACTATATTCAAAATCTTCTGAAGCAACAGACCAGAAATTTAAGCTGTTATTCACTGAAAATTTTCAATCCTGCCATAATTCCATTCGTCAATGCACATTTAAAACTTGGCAGAGTTTGGCAGTAAACATCATTGGTTTTTTCTTGTTTCATATTTGAATTTCAGGCATCTGTATATCAGAAAGAAAATGATGGGTTTCATTTAGTTCACTTATTATAGAGGATGTAAAACAGACATCTGTTAAGATATTAATCCAAAATGTAAAGTGCAAACCGTGAAGCCGAAGAATTCGCTTTAGACGCTGGTTATAAACTGCTTCCTTCTGGTCCGGTTGATTGTCAGAGACATTAATCTGTGAGAATGCAGGCTGAACACCCAGTGATCTGATTACTCCAATTTTTCTGGCTTTCATGAAAACCATTTTCCTATTTATTTGTGGACTTACCTAATTCTTATTATCTAAATTAATTTGCTGTGGCATCAATGACACTGATTAGGAATGTGAGCAGAAAAGAAATGTTACGCAATCTGACTGTGGTTTTATAAATCTATGCATAGGGCTGGGTATCGTTCAAAAATTTTCGATACTGATACCTTGACTTTGATACCAATTCCTGAACAATACCTTTTTCGATACCAATTTTATAAAAAAAAAAAAAAAAAAAATTAACAAGATTACATTACCTCAAAAAATCTGCACTGCACAAAGGAATAAAAAAGCCTGCTTATAAATTAACATTTATTTAAAATTTAAGTTCTTATTTGGCTAAATTACATTACCTTAACAGCCTTTAAACACAGGCTTTATTCCCTTCAAACTTTGCCACTGTTTCCTTACATCATTGTTGGATATATAATTAGCCAATATATATAATATATAATTATATAATTTCTGTTAGTTAAGCTTGTGTATATTTTTAGTTAAAGCTGTTAAGTTATAAAGCAATATCTCATGTAGGGTTTTCCTTTGTGTTTTATATAATGACCACTAGGAGGTGCTGGCACATGCTTTCCTTGATTGTTTTTCTCTAAAGAGAAATACGTTCAGTTGAAAACGAAAGTAAAAGAGTGACGCGCGTTTGTTGCGTCTTGCCGTGAAATAATGGTTCCGTGTCTTTATTAAAATCAACACATTAATGATTTATCACTCATCCACCCGCAATTAATTGGAATGTTATTTTTTATTACTTGGCCCGACCTGCGGATCATAAACATTATATGTATATGCTTTTTCAGGAGACAACCGTTTAAAAATGTCCGCTCTGAGGGTGTGATTGATGCTTGCACACAGTGGCAGTATCAGGAGGATGCTTGATACCCCTTTTTCACCAGAATTGTTCGCGTTCTGGAGCCATATCCTGTGCTCGTGCAGGCGAACTAGAGCCCGTCACGAACCGGTCGCGTGTTTCCATAGACTTGAGGAACGAACGCTGATGTAACGCTGCTGTGTGTTGTACCTACCTACAACTAGTCTAAAAACATTGCGCGTCGCGCTGTTTGTGCAGGCAGTGCGGCACTTCTGTTTTGCTGTTCACAGTATCTGGAGTGTCTGTAGTGAACCGGCTGCTCGCATAAACAGCCGGTGCTCTCACCCGTCCTTTTCGGAGATAAACTGAAAGTGAAACCGTTGATTCACTCGCTCTCTTGCACACAGGGTCTCTCTCGCGCACATAGTTTTATATATTTAGATATAAATAACAATGTAGCGCAACATTATTACATTGCTCAATGAGACAGCGACAGCATTTCTCCGCCCACCGTACAGAATGACAAGACACTTTTCGATACTCGATAGTATCGAGGCAATTCGGTCGGTACCTAAAAAGTATCGAATTCGATACCCAGCCCTATCTATACTTGTATGTCATGAGACTATAGGTGTGTTCGAGTTGAACTATACTAGGCTTCCACCAACAGCCGAGATCTGCCAGTTGCAGACAAACGAGAATGTACGCAGCATGTTTGAGCTTCCGGAAGAGGTTTGTTCTTGTACGTTATTCAGGTTAGGTTGAGCTTCTGCTTATGTTCGCTGATCAGTGTTTACATGCGAGTAAAAGCCTAAATTAAATCTGTTCATCATAACAAGTGATTGATTCTCTTCAGAAAATTTGGACTAAACCACTCGATTCATATGGATTAGTTTTCCGATCTCTTTATACAGTTTTTGAAGCGTCAAAGTGGTTGTTACAAAGGCAGTCAATGGAAGGAAATCTGACAGCATTCTGTCATCAAAAAGATCTTAATTTGTCTTCCGAAGATGAACGAAAGTCTTACAGGTGTGTAACGACATGAGAGTGAGTAATTAATGACAGAACTAACCCCTTAAGCATGTGAACTACAAACACTAAATGTTTTGTGATTCATTTGACATTAATTTACAAATTAATACATCATAAATTGTTTTGTTGAGCAGATTATTTTCATAATTTTTTTTATTTTATTTTTTTTAAGATGGTCTTATATGTTACAGTGCCACAAAATGCATGCAAACTATAGCCAACACAAGCTAATCTTGAATGAAAAAAAAAAAAAAAAAAAAACATTTCTCAATGTGGGCACAATGAAAATTACTATAATGCTTAGTCCACATTATATTTAAGTTCCATGGCCAATCGTGAAAGAGCCATGTCGTCATCAGAGCTGATGCAACTGCTGTGGGGCAACTGCTGCTCCTGATCCAGGAGGCTGTTCTTGTTTTACTCTCGCGGTACTTTGATGGCACACGTGATCATGACGCGGCAGTGGTGCTGATCAAAGTCAGACAGACTTTCTAACCAGAATGCATTGTGTTTATCAGGCACTGATCTGTCTGCGTGGTGCTTTAGCATCTTTAAGTAGGAGAGAGAAGCAACATGCTCCGAGTGGAAAGAGCTTGAATGAAGCATGTTTGGCTCTAGATAAAATATTAGAGGATATAGTGCTGAAAGATCATTACCATGAACGGCCCTGAGCACTTGTGGTGTGAACCACTCTGTTGTTTTGACACGCTGCCACACTTTAAACTGTAGAAATGGTATAATGGCAATGGCAATTTATTTACATAGCACCATTAAATACAACCCAAGTTGACCAATGTGCTTTATAATAAAATAACTAAAAAACACAAAAAGCACAATAGTAAACAAATCAAAACAATGAACCAATAAAATAATAGTAAAATACGATACAAGAGTGCTTTAACTGATTATATGCCTTATAAAACAAAAAGGTTTTTAACTTAGACTTAAAAAATAGATAAAGATGAAGCTAGTCTAATAGAATTGGGCAAGTCATTCCACAGTCTGGGGGAGCTACAGAGAAAGAGCGGTCACCCCTACACTTCAGCCTCGACTTAGGGATGAACAAGAGTCTCATCTTGGATCTGATTGGATGGTGCTCAGTCAGTATGTCAGAAAAGTAAGATGGAGCCATACCATTTAGTGATTTATAAATGAGCAGTAATTTTTTAAAATCCACTCTATAATGAACTGGCAACCAGTATCAAGAACGTAAAAAACGGAAGTGATATGATCCTAATTATGAGCACCCATCAGAAGTCTAGCTGCCGCATTTTGAACTAAATGTAATCGGGACAAAGCTGGCCAAGCTGATTCATAAAATACAACAAAATGGTGTGGACCGTTGTCATTATGTCTTGCGGTCCGGTTGGAATCCAGCCAGTATTTGAGTATGCCTGCTCTAAAATATCAAACATTAAAAAAAAAGTGAATGAAAAAATAAACATCTAAAACTAAACAACTAGTGACCTATCTCTACTCAAAATGAATAATCACAATATCAAGGGAAATAATCAACAGTTATGATTTTTGCCTTAATCATCCAGCATCTGAATGTCACTCTGCTTGAATCATTATGTGTAGGCTCACTAACTGAGGAAGCGATTAGTGGAGATCATTAAATCAGCACACACAGGGATAAAAGCTGCTAGTCCAATACCTTTTATCATGTTTATCGTTGTGTGATAAGTGCTCTCTGCCTCTCTTTTCATTTTTTCCCCCTCTCTCCACTCAGAGGCTGAATGTAATTAGTTCTCATGCACAGGTAGCAGGGAGTTGGGTCTATGAAACACTGGTTTCAGGGCTCCAATTTCTTGCTTCTCTCCGATTGAAATTCCACCTCTCGGCACTCCGCATCCCGTGTAACCGTATAAATATTATGTCTCCCTAGGAACACAATAGCGGTGTTTATTTTTTATTTTTTTTTTATTTTGGGCATGTTTTTTGCCAGGATGGATTTGAGAGAGTTTCATATTCTCAGGAGTGGATTACAATATGCCTGAAGGGTCTGTAGAATAGATTAAAGAGCACAGACACTCTTACACACAAAGATACCGAGTCTGTTTGTCAAACAGATCGCGTCCTTCTCTTTAAATAGACAGTCAAAGGTCCAGTAGTTTCTGATATACAGTGATATAAAATCTGAGACCACAGTGAAATATGGATTTTTTTTTTTTTTTTTTTTTGAACTTCTAAAAACATTAAAAAAATTACGGATGTAAAATGAAGAACTATTTCATATTCTGCACTTTTTCTAGGTCACTACAGTAAGTACATGTGTAACATCCCTTATGAAAATGAAATACACTATAAAAAAGAGTACTTATTACTGAAATAATATACTTTAAAAGACTAAGTGTGAAGTGAATGTAACTGTCTTTAGACACTTGAAGTGTTCATTCACCCAAAAATGAAAATTCTGTCATTAATTATGTCGTTCCAAACCCGTAAGACCTTCATTCATCTTCGGAACACAAATTAAGATATTTTTGATGAAATCCGAGAGCTCTCTGACTCCTCCATAGACAGGAATTTAATCAATGCTATGTGGCTGCTAAGGGGTTCTGAAAGATATTTAATGTATTGCTATTTATATACAGTATATATATATTGCTATGTGGTAGCTAGAGAGTTGCTATGGGGTTCTGAGTGGTTTTTTTTGCATTTTGTGATGTGTTGCTAGGGTGATCCAACCTCCCCGCACAATATTTTTTTTATTTTTTATTTGTTTTGAACAGAGATCACAATTCTCCCACAATTCTAAACAGACAACTAAACAAAATTACATGTAATTTACTTGAGGCAAAAACTCTGACAAATGTTAATTGCTGCATTTAATTTAAAAGTTTGAATTAATCTGAATTATTTTTAAAAAAAAAAACTTGGTTTGAGTGAATGATTCAATGACTCACTCATAAATACTTCACTTGTTTCATTACTGGACGAATCAGCATTTTTTTGAAAGAGTCTCTTGAATGATTCGATGACAAATAAATTTCTATTTATCACTTGTCGCCACCTACTGGTGTAACAATGTAATTGATATAATCGTTATTTGAAGCGTTAAGTTACTTTCAAAAGCTGATTTGCAGTGTTTATATCCAAACTATAAACTTTTATCCCAGATATTCTGTGATAATATGAATATTTGTAACACAGAAATAACAATACTGTGTGGTTGAAAAGACTGTGAAGCTGTTTCATACGACAACTGCTCTCTCTGGATCAACGGCAGTGCCAACACAGGTCTGAATGTCCGCTGTGATCGTACTTGTCAAAGGCTTAATAGACAGAGCTGAATCGTTGTCATTTGGGAATAAAATCGTGTGGGTGTTTGAATCGAGATCACAATCTTTTAATGATTAATCGTGCAGCTCTACTATATGATTGCTTTCTCAATCTTTTCTTTTTTCTTGTATTGCCGGTTTGCCAATTGCTAGAATAATTAAAGTGAGTGATGAGTAATTAAATTGAGTAGAGTCAATTCATTTTGAATTTAGTTTGTTGTTGAGAAAAAGTAACACAAAAATAACACTTTGCTTTCCATAAAAATTAATGATGTAATATAATTAGTTATTTTATAAGAGTATTATACACAGTGTGTATTTCCAACACTGAGCCTCAGTGTGATGCAGTGCATTCAGTCACTCTTTCATGTACACTTTGATGTATACACAGGCAGGCAGACACAGAGACAAATACATGCAGACCCCTGCCTGTAGGATGTGCCACAGGTCTGACAGCTGCTTCCAGGACCATGACTGTCACATCCTCTCGTTCTCATCACCCTGAGCCCTCTATCAATTGCACTCCTCTTGCTCCTCTTGCTAGCAGCACATGTTGCTAAGACCACACAAACACACACACACAAACTCATTCATTCTCCACTGTCATCTCACAATACTAGTTTCCTCTGTCTGGTTAACGGTAGTGACAACCGCACACAGAGGCAGATAATAACAGATGGGCTTTACACCAGTAGTTCTTAAATCATGACCCAAAAATGTGTCAAGTCTGTTCCGGCCAGGGACAGAAGGGAGAAACAATGCTGAATGCAATGCTTAATGCAGCTTACCATTTAATCATGCGAAATTATTGAGCAATATCACACGAGTAGCAGAGCGATATGGCTGGATATCAGCATAGCTGTGATTCGGCTGTAGGTAATCACAGCGTGCTGATATACAGCCATATCGCACAGCTATGAGTTACAATACTTCAGTGGCACAAGTGTGTAAATAAATAAGAACAATAACAGAGTGTCTTTAAAAACCTTCTTTTGTGAGAAACTACTTCCTTCCGCCACAGATTCAAATCTCAAGTTGACAGTTTAACAGTTGAGCCCAAGCCTCCGTTACCAATTCTAAAACATCACTTGAGAACTAGTAACGAAGGAACGTTGAGTCGCTTCATTGAAGCTTATTGTATTTTGTAGATTATTATGGTATTATGAGAAAGAGATCGACTAAAAGAGTGTATTACCTGCATCTAATTTAGCATTAATTTTCAGGTCGATGTCCATAATATTATATCCATTATAAAAAACATCTGTTTGAATGTCTGCTGAGGAAAGCAATCTTTGTCCTTTTAAAAGTTAAGGGGATTTCCCACAGCACTAAATAAATTTCCTTGTTCTGACTCACTCATAAAGAGAGTCTTTGTCGCCATCTAATGGTGTAATAATGTAAACTTTCACTGATACTGTTGACGGACCCTTTCTGAATACCAAATATGGAATATTATTTATATAAAATAATTTATTGAACAACGATATTTAAATTAACAACAATAGCCATTATAAAAGACATAAACACAAGCAAACAATATACACAATCAAATAAATAAAAAACACAAGCAAACAATTCAGTCACACGTACAAAAGTAGCACTCCAGTACAGGATTTAAGTTAAATATAGCCTAAATATAAAGTTATAAAACTTAATTTTCCCCTTAACCCAAATCGTTTTGCTCTGGAACAAGTAATTGATTAATAAGACCAAAGATTGCCTGTTTGATATACCCCAAATGAATCTCATGTTTAACCACTCTACATACATAGTTAAAATTCCAGAAGTTCAGCAAATTCCAGAAGGACTGGTCGTGATGAAGCTGTTCTCTGCGGGTACATGAGCACTGAACGGCTGCAGACGGACGGCCTGGAGCTCACATGTACGAAAGTGTCAAAACAATCAAAACAACAATTGTAAAATAGGCACTATGTTTATATATGAGGTTTATCTTTGAGGTCTAAATAACTACATTCTTACTCTTAAAACTACATTTCATGATATAACAGTAGTATTTATTAAAAATATGATCGACCACTCGACCACCATGACAGTCGCCGCAAACGCGGTGATACAAACGGTGAAACGGTACCAGTGCTGTTACTGGGGGAATATCGCACGGCTCTCAGCCAATCAGATTTGAGAACTAGAAAGAACTGTTGTATAAATAAAATTATCACTTGGCTAAAAAACTAAAGCTATACTAAATACTGAAGAAAATACTTCTTACACTATAGAAAATACAGGTTCACTTGCAACAAGGATAAGCATGTTTTTTGTAGACAACAGTTTGTTATAATTTCTTGGATGCAGAGAGCATGAAATTAAAAGGTAATTTTTCCTATTCAGCCTATATGTCATTTTCATAATTTGACGCATTGGTGGCCTTATCCAATTCATGGTAATATTCACATTTTGATAACATTTATGTTAAAACAGTTTTGCTACTGTTGGGTCAACACTTGATGATCAGTTTAAATTTTAATCGTGAAGCGAACCATAACCACTGCATAATACAAAGATGACAGTGGCAACAGGGCAAAACCTCTGAAAAGCTGTCATAAAAAATGATAAAACCAAGCAGATGTTTTGTTAGTATTTGGCACAGTATCCGTTGCAGGCAGGAGCTGTTGAAGGAAGCGCTTTGCTGGAAAGGGGGCAGGGAGCAGCAGCTCATTTGAATTTAAAGACACATGCACGAAAACAGCATGTTTTTGCTAGCACTCAAAAATGGCTATTTACAACATGGTATAATGATCTGTGAGGTATTTTGAGCTGAAACTTCACAGACACATTCTGGGGACACCTGGGACTTAAATTACATCTTGAAAAAAGGGCATAATAAGTTGGAAAATTGGAAGTTGGAAAGCTTGAGTTACGAGGCTGTAAAGGTGGAATAGTGAGTAGATGTGTTTACCTGTTCATCATGATGACGTTTAATGTCCCAGACAACCTTTGTAGTCCCATTTAACCACTTGTTAGTAAGACTCAAGATACATTAAAAAAAAAAAAATCACGAGTGGGGTTGGGGTAATACTGAGGTATTTTATGTCATTGAATAAAATGTGAAAATATCTCGGGCTTCTAACCACAGACCTTATTTCAAGTATTTAACCAGGAAAAAAAAAAAAAGGACGATGGCAGTGGAAGTTCACAAATGCTAACTCTTTTTTAGGTTTTAGGACTGTATGAGATGCTAGTCTGTATATGTGGTTGCTAGGTTGTTGCTTTCTGGTCCAAGTCAAAAGAGCCTAGACTCAATGGATATGTTTATATGCACTGATTTTAATCGATTTGGATTAATCTAATCTGATTGCAGATTCCTAAAGTGCTGTTTATCTGTACTCTAAACTTTGGAATCCAATTTAAATATTCGTTTACATTTGCATTACATATATTCTCCAAACAAAACTTCAGCACATGCACAGTGCATCGGTCACCGCGTTAAGAAACAGAGAAAGCCATTGTAAGCGTAATTGGCATTTTGGCCTTGATTAAATTTTTTAAAGATATGTCAAAAACATTGTCTAGCAGATATTTAGCAAATATTCAGTCTCTTACTTGTTCTTTCCAACTGCTACCATGTTTGTAATGTACAACGTAAGACGTAAATAAACATAAGCACCACAGCACTGCACATTTGGTGCTAATATTACTAATATTTTCTAATTTAATAGATTATTTCAGATCTATGCAACACTCTCAATCAGATCGATGTTTACATGAAGGCTTTTCAGTCCGATTAAGCTATCAATCCGAATATTAATGGATTATTAGGTTGCATTTGGGAGATATAATTTCGCAATAGCAATAATTGTGAAATATAAAGTCACAGTTATCTTTTTTTTAATCTGAAGCAGAAATGAGAACCATTTTTAACACTGAAAAGCTTTAACACTTCAGCTTTAAACCAACAGCTCATTTTATAGTCACAAATTTCCATTGTTCTTAAGCTGGAAGATCTTTGTCTAACATGAGCGTGACCCACAGCACACTGCCTAGTGCGCCTCAGTGGAGCGATGTTACTTTACAATATTAATCTACCGTTGTGTTCGTTTTCAGCAAGAGCAATGTCACGTGTGTGATACCTCTAAGCCTTCGCACGGTTTGTGCTGAGAGCCGTTTCTTCTCCTCCCTCCAGGAGTCACTTTCAAAGTGATCCAGAGCTTCTGAGCTCATTAAAGCTTAATCAGAAAATCTATTTTCAGGTCACTTGTAGCTCTGTCAGGAGGATTTCCAATGAATAGAGGGCACTGTTTCACCGCAGCCCCTCCGCCAAAATGAACATGTAGTAGACTGTTTCAAATGTGGTTGGCATACCGACAAGAAACATCAGGTTCCTCTTTGCCTTAATATGCTACATCTGGTTGGTGGCAGTTATCTGTGTCACCATGTGAATATTTTATAAAAATGTCTTGTTTAATCTGGCGAGGGACTGTAAAAGGTAGTGACACACATGGCTGTCACTGGAATCTTCTCTCAATATGGGACAGTTCTTCACTGGCCAATGTTCGACTTGTGATAAGAGAGACATTTATCTATCTAAAAAAAGATAAGAGACACAGAGAATATTGTACAATTGTATTTTATATTGATAATTGTACAACACTCTTCCTTTATGAAATGTCAGCTTGGGAAATAATCTACTGTTTACACCAAGTAGGGACATGAAGAAAGATTCTGGAATGTTGTAATACTGTTTCATCAACTAATATAAATAATGTTGAGGGAGGTGGCAAAGAGTTTGTAAAAGCATAGAAAGATTCACTGATGTAGCATAAAATCCTGGCTGATCGTAAAGTGCTGTTCTGTGTTGTGTCATTTTAGCAAGCATCAGTATTGCTCCTACTTATGGTTAAGTATTACATTTGCATGTAATCTATCTGGCACTGTGTGTGAATGATGAATGATACCTCAGACTGTGCGGAGAAGTACGCTATTACATTTCTGAGTGCTTGTCGGATAATAAAACAAGTGTGAAAATATAGTGGTCAACCAGATTTGGATTTTTAGGGGCCAATGACCTAATTTTGCAACATTGTAAATACAAGCCTCTACCTACATTTTTGCAAAATTCTGATAATATATCTATGCATACAATTCACCGCAGTTTCCAGCTGAAATGAACACCAGTGGCAGTAAAACACAATAACTTTTATTCCTTTTCACACAAATTATGATTACAGGGGCAGATTATCAATTAATAAAGATTTATTTTCTTGCAGTTTCTTGCACAATACTATGTTAAGCCGGCTATAGTTGCAAGGTCTGTTGTTACTAACATAGTTCCACAATTCGGTGTTTCCTGAAACCAGCAGCGAAAATTTGCAAACAGCATTGCAAATTTGTGTATTTGGAACTACAGCTCTCGAGCTGTGGTTAGAAGCATAGTTTCATGTTAGTTAGACATGTGAACTTACATAGATCATGGCCTTGTGCAACAATAGAGTGTATTAGTGCCCGACCCCTTTTTCACTGATGCGGGTTTAGGATTTTTTTTTTCCATTCATGTTTCCAATAGGGATTTTAAAAGTCTTTGTTAAAGCCATGAACCAATCAGCTATGAAGTGAAGCACAACACTACAAATTTTGATTTGAGTTAAAAAAGTTTTTGAAAATTGGACAAAAAGGTACAAGACTGTGTACTTCAGTGAGGTGAAGAACTACAATCCCATGAAGCATTGTGAACAGCACAATTGAATTAAAAACAGTGGAGAAATATAAAACTACTCATTTGTATATACATTTTTAAATTTATTTCAAAATATGTATGTATATACAAAAATTTACTGTATGTATTTTAAGAGCGTGGAGAGATTGACTTCGACATCTTCATGGGAGTGGGCGGAGCTAAATATCTATTTTGCCGTGTGTTGCTTTTTTTGACTCTGATTTGTGTAATTTTCTGTACAATTTCTGTATTTTATTTAATTTATTTTTTTACCTGGAATTCCACTGTTAAACATGATTATTTTAAAAAAAATATGTTGACATAATACGGCTTCACCAGAAGCAAATACCATGGATTTACAACCTCGTAGTTCACATTAGGTCTGTTTTTAAATGTTTATAAATTATCATTCAAAAACAATTTCCCTATGGAGAAATTGAATGGAATTTCTACTTCTAGAACCCGACTGTTGCCCTCTATAAGCATGCTAACATTCTACAGTACTTTCTGTATCTTTCATTCCATTTAAATATATATACATTTTAATCTAAATATATCTAGCATGTCAACAATCAGTGTTGTTTTTGAAGAGTGCGCATGTGAGTAAAGGCATAAGAGAACCCCGGAGTATGAGATAAGCAGACTGTCCTCCAAAAAAAAAAAAAAAAACGACTCTATAGGTCGTTTTTCAAGCACCTTATTACAACCTATATTTACGTTTTAAAGTCATGCGCCCTCTAGCTGGCGTAAAAATAATGACAGTGTCGTGTTACGTCTATCGTCATGAAATGACGTACGACTGTCGTTACCAATCAAAATGCGTGTTTATTTAAATGCAATGTGTGGACTTTTTACACCATTTGTCCTATTTCCATTTAGCAAAACTCATTTTTTTATTAACGACTACACCCACCCCACCTCTAAACCTACCCTTAGTGATTTATAGTGCATATACACTTTATGAGCACATGCGTTCCCTGGGATCGAACCCACGATCGCATGATCACATGATTACATATTGTTATATATTGCAATGCTTCATTAAATGAAGCAAAACGACAAGGAACAAAAATAGTGAAGTGGTGTCCTCAAATACCAGCAGTAAAAAATTACTTTGTGAAGAAAGCTGCTGACTAAATGAACCCCATGTATACTGGAGTAAAGTGTATGCCAATTACATGCATGTAAATGTGATTAAAAAATTAAAATGTTTTTTTGTTGTTTTTTTGTAAATGAACTAATCTGACATTAATTGTGATCTTGAATCAGTTAAGTTGCAGAAGGTATTACTCCATCACCTGTGCATGACATTGGCAAACCTATATTGAGCCAATGTCAAACAACAGAGGTGCGACCGTACTACAGTAGTTTCAGAAAACAGTCACAACAAGCTAGTTCATTTTTTACAACGATGCATCGTGTAATGGAAGTTAAGCAGCGAGTTATGTTGTTGTACGAGAAATGACTGGACTTTTGGCTGGTTTTAGAGAGGTTTTGGGCAGCACATACTAATGGGTCTAAGCATTGATATACACACACCCTAATGTCCAGCCTAATTCAAATCTTGTTTCATCCCAATGAACTTGTTTGAACAAACACAAATGCATTTCATTTTATATTCCTAACCTGGATGAGTCAGACAGTGGAAAAGTAGTTTGATAATGATGTCAGCATGCCATTCATAGCAAATTTAAATATTATACTGGCTATTGAGAGACAGACATTGGGGTGGGGTGTGGAGAATTGTGATCACTCCCAGTCCTGAAGGCATAAAACTTCCCAGCCCAGTAATATTTCCAGTAAATGGAAATGCCTTCAATTTGCCGCTACAGCAAAAACTGCACCACAGTCACCCGTCCCTGTGCTGATAATGATGTTGGGTTGAACACACATCTCTCTCTTTGTAGGCAATAATGTCAGATGGTGTTTAAATAACTTTGCATATCCATGTGCTGGCAATATTGCAGCTGGGTGGAAATAATGTTGGTTAGGGTGGTTTTGGTCAGCAGCTACTTCATGATTATTCTGTCTGTTAAATTATATTCATCATTCTCCATCATAAAACTGAAAATGTGCAGATGTAGGAGCAATTTCTACCTGATCTGAAATGACTTTGTTGCCGTAACATAATGTAGTCAGGTTTCTTACTTTAGATATATGTGATTAAACCTGACTACATTAGGATACACCAGCAATACTGTAAATATACAGCCACTTAATTTAGTTAAAAAGTAACATTTGACCTGATAATACATTTTCTAATTCTAGTAATGTATCCCTTCACTGCCCTTTAAAGTAAAAATTATTCTATATACAAGTATTGGACTACATTTGTCTCTATACTGCTACTTAAACAGCGCTTATGAGTCATTGTTCAAGCCTTATTTACATAAATTAAGACTTGAGGAACAAAGGGAACCATTTCACACAAGGAAAATGCTGCTATCTTTACAGCAAGCTAACAGTGGGAAATGTGATTCATGCAAATGAGGGACACAGATAAAGCCTTCTTTTGTCTAACATCATCTATCTAATGGCTAAATTTATCCACACAGCTAATACTAGGTTTTGAGACCATAGTTTTTGGAATATATTTTTTCTGCAAATGTTCAGCACTGACCTGCTGCTAGTAAAACACGGATTAGCGGAGATGCTCACATCTTGTCCAAGGATAATTATGATATGATTAAGATTGGGTCTCATTAACTGTAGTAGCGTGCATACACACATATTTGTGTGTAAAACCTGTGTGTGAATGTTTCACACAGAAATTGATTCATCAACAAGTTTGCAAATAAATAAATTGTAAAATTAGGTTAAGGTGTGGAACCAACCCACACACAAATGCAAAAAGCACTTGTGGTGGCATTAGAAACATGTAATTAAGAAAAAATATGTACAGTTGTGGTCAGAATTATTGGCACCCTTGATAAACATGATCAAAGATGACTGTAAAAATAAATCTGCATTGTTTATCCTTTTGATCTTTAATTCATAAAATTAGCAAAAATCTAACCTTTCATTGAAGGAAAAGAATTAAAAGTGGGGTGAAAATCACATTATGAAATAAATGTTTTTCTCCAAAACACGTTGGCCACAATTATTGGCACCCTTTTATTCAATACTTTTTGCAACCTCCTTTTGCCAAGATAACAGCTCTGAGTCTTCACCTATAATGCCTGATGAGTTTGGAGAACACCTGACAAGAGATCAGAGACCATTCCTTCATACAGAATCTCTACAGATCCTTCAGATTCCAGCTCCATGTTGGTGCTTCTTCTCTTCAGTTCAACCCACTCATTTTGTTTAGGGTTCAGGTCAGGGGACTGGGATGGCCATGGCAGAAGCTTCATTTTGTGCTCAGTGACACATTTTTGTGTTGGTTTTTAATGTTTGTTTTGGATCATTGTCCTGATGGAAGATCCAACCACGGCCCATTATTGGATTTCTAGCAGAAGCAGTCAGGTTTTGATTTTTTTATCTGTTGGTATTTGATAGAATCCATGATGCCATGTATCTGAACAAGATGTCCAGGACCTCCAGCAGAAAAATAGGCCCACAACATTAAAGATCCAGCAGTATATTTAACCGTGGGCATGGGGTATTTTTTATCCATGTGTGCACCAAACCCATCTGGTGGGTTTGCTGCCAAAAAGCTCTTTTTTTAGTTTCATCTGACCATAGAAGCAGGTCCCGTTTGAAGTTCCAGTCTTGTCTGACAACTGAATATGCTGGACATTGTTTCTGGATGAGAGCAGAGGATTTTTCTTGAAACCCTCCCAAACAACTTGTGGGGATGTAGGTGCTGTTTGATAATTTTTTTTAGGCTTTCTGAGACTCAAGACTCAACTAATCTCTGCAATTCTCCAGCTGTGATCCTTGGAGAGTCTTTGGCCACTCAAACTTTCCTCCTCACCACGCATTAGGACGATTTAGACACACGTCCTCTTCCAGGCAGATTTGTAACATCTTTAGTTGATTGGAACTTCTTAATTATTGCCCTGATGGTGGAAATGGGGATTTTCAATGCTTTAGCTATTTTCTTACAGCCACTTTCTATTTTGTGAAGCTCAACAATCTTTTGCTGCACATCAGAACTATATTCTTTGGTTTTACTCATTGTGATGAATGATTAAGGGAATTTGGCCTTTGTGTTTCCTCATGTGGAACAGGAAGTCATGGCTGGACAATTTCATGTTCATGATCACCCTGGTGTGCTAAAAAAATGTAAATATGAATGGGAATATACTTCAGAGATATTTTACTCATAAAAAATTCTAGGGGTGCCAATAATTGTGGCCAACGTGTTTTGGAGAAAAACATTTATTTCATAATGTGATTTTCCCCCCACTTTCAATTCTTTTCCTTCAGTGAAAGGTAAGATTTTTGCTAATTTTATGAATTAAACATCAAAAGGATAAACAATGCAGATTTATTTTTATAATCATCTTTGATCATATTTACCAAGGGTGCCAATAATTCTGACCACAACTGTATCTATATGTATAAATAACAATAACTAAGAGACCCTAAACTAAATCTTATTTCAGAGTCACAAAAATGTGCATTATAGCTGTGACAGATACTGCATAAAAATATAGCTGATCATAGGCCTCTATAAAAGAGGTTTTTTTCTTCTTTTTTTTTTTAGCTGGTTTTGAGAGTGGCAATCTTGGCTTTACAGAAAGATCATGCATGCTCTCAGGGCAAGAGCACATCTTTAGAGAGCAATACATTTGCAGAGAGTGATGAATCGCTGTACAGAAGATGGTTTGTGAGTGTATTATGCTAATTGCTAACTGTGGGCATGAGGTCCCTAATTTAAAATGAATCTAGATTCATTCACATTCAAATGAAGGTAAGATAAAATGTATGTGTGTACACGCCTGTAAAAAATGACATTAGAACTTTCTTTGTGCACATAAGTACACAACACACATGGAATTATTAGTAATTGAGACCCAATTCTATGTCTGGCACATACATTCTTAGTAAGTAGGAGTCTAACCTATATCTGTAGACATTCCCCTATTAGGACCCTGTGGGAAATCATAAACTTTCTATATTAAATCTAATACGTCTCTTTTGAAATGCAAAACGGGCAACTGGACAAGGCTAAATAGTCTGGGCTATAAATTACAAAACTTAGATCAGTTTTCATAGAGATAATTCACCCAGAAAACACATTTTTCATACACTAATATTTAGAACTCCCGTCATAGTGGTAATTGGTTTGAACCATCAAAGAGTATTTTAATAAGAGTTCATTAATTAGATAGAGATGGTCTTGATACATTATGTGCCCTTGTCTCCCGGTTGAGCAGAAAATTAGTTCATTTTGGCTGTAGAAAGCTAGCACAAGGCTTTTGAAGAATTATTTTGATTAAATTTATAGAGCAATATGCTTTTAATTGTCAGTTTTTTGCACCTGATTTGTGAAACATGTTGAGATCAATAAAAAGTCTCATTGACTTTCTGTTCTTTGTTTTGTTTTTTGTTTTTTTGTTTTTTCCAGCAAGGACTAAGGAGAAAGATTGAAGCACAGTCACCTGGATATACACCCAAGCAGAATGGCCTCTCCTGTGGAGCATCAGGATCTGACTTCAAGCGCCTTCGTATGGAACCTAGCTCTTTTCGACCTGGTTCCTGTGCTTTGACTTCAGGGCAGACTCAAAGATTGGTTGGGGAAGCCACCCAGGGTAACATCCTTCGAAGAAAGGATACCTTCATGATGCCTCATGGAGTTGGCAGCGATTTATTCAACATAACTCTAAGGGATATGAAAAAGGAACCGATTGAAGTTCAGACCTGTGGCCAGTCTTCCACAGATCCTGCCACATTGACGTTTGACTTCAAAGATGAAGTAACTGGACAGATTGACCCAGAGCTCCAGGACTTGTTCGATGAGCTCACCAAGACCGTGCCATCACTCAACGATCTAGAGCTGGAGAAGATGTTAAAGCAAGATGATGACTTTGGTCTGGATCTGGGCCGACCCAGTTCAGCTGGTGCGGCTCCTCCATGTATTCACCTGGATAAGCCAATCAAGACAGAGTACTCACCAGATTTTAGCCAGACGGCTGGAGGCTCTCCACAACTAAGACCAGCCTCTGCTGGACCTTCCTTTTCCATGGCCAATGCAACTTTATCCACCTCACCCATCACTTCAGGGCACCATGGACAGGTACCTACTGGCGGTCCCTCTCGAGGTCTTCCATGGCCTGAGATGTCACATGCTGAGCAGCTGAAGCAAATGGCTGCTAACCAACAGCAGCCCAACCCTATGCTTCACAACCACCAGCAGAGTCAAGCAGGAGGGGTTAGGAACTGGTCTTCCGCATTAGGTGTTCACCAAACTCCTGGCTCTTTCAATCAGGAGACTCTTCCCGGTAATGCTTCCCTTTCTCAGCAGAGACTTAACACTCAAAGTGCCGGTCAGGCCAAAGGCATGTCCAACTGCTTTCTCAAGCCCAATGGATTCAACCCCTCCCATCACATCGACACAAAGGTTCTCAGCAGCAAGCCCCTGCTGCATTTCAGCCCTAAAGCACCACCTTCCACCACGGGCCAACAAATGCCCATCATGGCTGCTCCACCTAACAAAACAACCATACAACAGCAGCCGTCTACAGCAGGCCAGGGCATGCACTTTCAGAACTGCCAGCTGCCCATGCAGCCATCTCCCTGCCTACAAACTAAGCCTTTAATTCAAAGGCCTCCACTCAATCAGCATGGTGCTGGAATCAGTTTCAAAATGGCACAACAGAGACAGGTAAGAGACTGTGTTTATGGTCCTTTTAACGATTGTTGCTTGTTTGACTGTATGATATGTTCCCACTGATATCTTGCGTAAAAGCCAGAACACACTGGGTCGCATTCACTAACCGTCAGGGGTGTAACGATTCTCTCAATTTCTTGATGCATCTATTACAAACCCACACACTGCCCTCTTTATCACCTTTCACTGGATCATGCTCACTCTTTGTTTCATCTGTAACTCTCACTGACATTTTTTCTGAGCAGCTTTCTGAGCACATTATGTATGCTTTCTCATCAGGACGGTGATTGACTATAACATGAGTAGCTCTCTCACACTATAGTGCTATAGAGTTAAATGAGCAGAAACCATTGATAAAGCTGCCAACTCGTTGCATGACCACTACTACTGAAATAAGGTGCTTCATTGCTCGAAAACCTCACCACAATGAACAATCTTTAGCAGTTTCTTACTTATAACACATTAGCCCCCGGTTTCACAGACAATGCTGAAGCCTAGTCCCAGAGTAAAATGCATGTTTGAGCTGTTTTAACTGAAAGCAACTTGCACATCTCGCACATCTTAATATATCAGTGCCATTGTTTTGTCTCATAATGCGCACCAGCAATGGTTTTTTCTAAAGCACATTTATAAAAGGTACTTAAAAGTTCTAATTAATAGGGCTGTCACTTAAAATACTTTGTCATTTTTGGTCATACAGATAAGAGTATTTGAAAATGTACGAAAATTCACGACACATTCATAATCATTACATTTGCGGGTGTGCTGCTGTAAACTTTATGTATATGTTTGAGCGTTGATTAATCTATGTATTACATATATGGGCGATTAAAGGCTTATTATTATGATTTATATAGTTTATTAATATAAACGCGCAATTAGTCGCCTAATAGCTTAAAGGAACGACTACTATTCAACTAGAAAAATCTTTAGTCGGGGGCAGCCCTACTAATTAAGCTATGGCCTAATCCTGGCTTAATCTAAGCCCTCTCTGTGAAGCCATGCCTTAAAGAAGTATTTACATAATCCTATGAATGTACATAAAAATACAGAATCGGATCATTAATCGAAATCGAATCAAATCAAATCTCATAAGATGAAAACATTTTGAATTTGCAAAAATCATTCCTGAATCAAATAAAAAACCTATGATTTGTGAATCAAGTCGATTCGCTGTCTAAATGATGTTTTATTAACAAAGTTCAGGAGGAACATGTTCAAATGATCTATCCAATCAGCACGAGAGGAGGCCTATATGTATGCATAACCGACTTACCTATGTTCCTCAACAGTTTTCTGGATCCCTCCTTCACCCCGACTCTTTACTCTCAGCTTGTTCCTTACCCAGTCAGGAATACGGAGGGAGTACTCTGGGTTCGGGCCAAAATTCCGAGCTCGGACCCTGATCCCCTCAGACAGCATGCCAAATACGCATAACCTTTACTCTATCCAATTATTTCTAAGTGTGAACTCGTGAACCAAATATTCACAGCCCTACTAACCATTTTCAATACATTTTATTCCACATTTTATTCTGAAACCACACATCACAAAAATCAGATACTCCCAGTGGTCTTGTAAATGTTTCAGCATCAAATTTTTCAATATATTTTAGGGTGGCACACCTGGGATTGCTCGAGGATCTTGCTGTGCTTGCTCTTAGAGGAAAAAAAAAAAAAAAAAACACATCATCAGACATCGTCATATTTTATGGTAGCTGAGAATGATGAATTATTGTACAAGAAACATCAACTATTTTGTATGCAACTGTATGATACTTCAAGACTTTGGTCAAATAATTAGCTTTGCTACATTTTCTATTTAAACACTCTTATCACATTTTCACTGTGCAGAGCAGGTTGTTTTTGACACAATAGAGTCGTAGTGTCAAAACCACACACCCTGCTTTCTTTCCATCTGTCAGCCTGTTGTGTTAGCCGTTAGCAGTCTGCCAACTTTAACTCAATGGGTCTGCACTTTGCTGTAGACCTGTTTTTCATTTTGTTTTTCCTGATTGTTGTTGGTGTCTAGGCGGGTGTAGGGTGCCTTGAATTTGTATATCCCCTCAAAGCAGTTTGATGGCAGCCTGACTTTCTAGAGCATGGTGGATTAACATGCAAAACTTCTAATTTCTCCGCCTGTCACAGTCACTTGCCGTCAGGGCATAGATGCGCACAGCGGGATTTGCTAATTGGAGGTTGTTAGCTGCAAGGGACAAGTTGTGGAAAATGACAGTAATCTGCTTAGCCCAGTGCCTGAGGTTGAACCACTGATTTGTTATGATTGGGGAGCTTTAGAACATCCCCCTTTTCAGTTTCATATAAACAGTATCTCTCGACTTTTTTTTTTTGTGGGAAACGATAACGGGAACCACACAAGAGGAGTCATCCTTACCCACTCCAAAAGCACGTCAGGAGGGGAGGGTGGAGAGACATGCTTAATTTTGACACAAAGATTTTGTTCAATCACATGAACATACAGCTCTTTTTGCAGCCATTGATGGGAGAGTTGTTTAGGCTCTTTAAGGGCTTTTTCAGTGGACCTTGTCTTGTGTACTGTATACAGAATAAGCTACCACTGTTTGCATTTTTACTGTATATTGTTACAGTATATTGCATATTGCATATTAAAACACTGCCTCTAGCCACGGTTGTTTAACTAAGCATTGTTGGGGAAGCCACTCAAAAAGTGTAGCTAACTAAGCTAGCAACTACTCTCCAGATAAGCTTAACTGACAGCTATCGTTAAAAGTATTCCCTTGTAAGGAGATGTGCACATAATTGTGTTGAATGTGCACGTGTAGTGTACTTCAAATATTAATAGCATATTTTTAATTAAGAACTACTTGCAGATAATATATGAATGAAATATAATACCACTACTTTTACACTTTTTTTTGTCAAATTAAAAGTTTAATTTAAAGAACATTTTTAATCGTTTTAATCATTTTTTGTTGTGCTTTAAAGAAGTTGCCTAACATACTAAAGCTACGTGATTAATAATTTTAACTGTTGTATGTTATTTGATATTACATTTAAAGTTAATATATTTTAAATGTACTATATTGTAACTATAATGTGTACTAATTACAAATATACATTATTTAAATATGACATACTAATTATATGAAAAACATAAATGTTTGTGCTTTCATTCAGCAGTACACTTTATCCCTTTATGCTTATACTTTATACACTTTATTTATATTTCAAAGATAATAGAAGTAATTATGAAAATAAATGAAGATGTACTAAGGCCTACTTTAGTGGGTGAAAAAAAAAACATGCAGCTAATTCCATTTAATATACAGTATCTCACAGAAGTGAGTACACCCCTCACATTTTTGTAAATATTTTATATCTTTTCATGTGACAACACTGAAGAAATGACACTTTGCTAGTGTGAGTAGTGTGTACAGCTTGTATAACAGTGTAAATTTGCTGTCCCCTCAAAATAACTCAACACACAGCCATTAATGTCTAAACCGCTGGCCACAAAAGTGAGTACACCCCTAAGTGAAAATGTCCAATTTGGGCCCAAAGTGTCAATATTTTGTGTGGCCACTGGCCACCATTATTTTTCAGCACTGCCTTAACCCTCTTGGGCATGGAGTTCACCAGAGCTTCACAGGTTGCCACTGGAGTCCTCTTCCACTCCTCCATGACGACATCACGGAACTGGTGGATGTTAGAGACCTTGCGCTCCTCCACCTTCCGTTTGAGGATGCCCCACAGATGCTCAATAGGGTTTAGGTCTGGAGACATGCTTGGCCAATCCATCACCTTTACCCTCAGCTTCTTTAGCAAGGCAGTGGTCATCTTGGAGGTGTGTTTGGGGTCGTTATCATGTTGGAATACTGCCCTGCGGCCCAGTCTCCGAAGGGAGGGGATCATGCTCTGCTCATTCATGGTTCCCTCAATGAACTGTAGCTCCCCAGTGCCGGCAGCACTCATGCAGCCCCAGACCATGACACTCCCACCACCATGCTTGACTGTAGGCAAGACACACTTGTCTTTGTACTCCTCACCTGGTTGTCGCCACACCAATTGACACCATCTGAACCAAATAAGTTTATCTTGGTCTCATCAGACCACAGGACATGGTTCCAGTAATCCATGTCCTTAGTCTGCTTGTCTTCAGCAAACTGTTTGCGGGCTTTCTTGTGCATCATCTTTAGAAGAGGCTTCCTTCTGGGACGACAGCCATGCAGACCAATTTGATGCAGTGTGCGGCGTATGGTCTGAGCACTGACAGGCTGACCCCCCACCCCTTCAACCTCTGCAGCAATGCTGGCAGCACTCATACGTCTATTTCCCAAACACAACCTCTGGATATGACGCTGAGCACGTGCACTCAACTTCTTTGGTCGACCATGGCGAGGCCTGTTCTGAGTGGAACCTGTCCTGTTAAACCGCTGTATGGTCTTGGCCACCGTGCTGCAGCTCAGTTTCAGGGTCTTGGCAATCTTCTTATAGCCTACGCCATCTTTATGTAGAGCAACAATTCTTTTTTTCAGATCCTCAGAGAGTTCTTTGCCATGAGGTGCCATGTTGAACTTCCAGTGACCAGTGTGAGAGAGTGAGAGCGATAACACCAAATTTAACACACCTGCTCCTCATTCACACCTGAGACCTTGTAACACTAACGAGTCACATGACACCGGGGAGAGAAAATGGCTAATTGGGCCCAATTTGGACATTTTCACTTAGGGGTGTACTCACTTTTGTGGCCAGCGGTTTAGACATTAATGGCTGTGTGTTGAGTTATTTTGAGGGGACAGCAAATTTACACTGTTATACAAGCTGTACACTCACTACTTTACATTGTAGCAAAGTGTCATTTCTTCAGTGTTGTCACATGATAAGATATGATAAAATAATTGAGGGGTGTACTCACTTCTGTGAGATACTGTAAATTTAAACTATAATACATTTTCATTTAATTCATTTAATCATTTATTAAAGGCTACATCCACACGAAGCCAGAGCTTTCCCTATCCGATCTTTTTTTTTTCCTCGTCGCAAGAAATATCTGCGTACACACGAAACCACTGAAACCGACTCAAAATGATGTAGTATACATGCCAGATCAGTATGTGGTGCTGTAATTCTGCCACAGGGATACACTAAAAATGGAGAATAAGACTTGGAGCATGCGCATAAACCTTGCGCGCTGTATACAAACTTTAGTAAAGCTTAGAGATAAAGCTTTATTTTAGTAAAGCTAATAGGCTCAGTAGCTTCTGCAGCACGAACACAAGCATGTAGTCCACTATTGTTGTTGTTGTTGCTTTTTTGTGCTGTTAGAGGTGTCTGACTACGGTCGACACATGGGGTGATGACATCATCGTTTCACAAAATATATGGATTGGCTGTACACACGAAAACGCAAGGGCGTCGTTTTCATATTTATCCACTCTGGGACTCGGTTTCAAAAAATAGCGGTTTCACCTTCTGAAAACGCTGGATTCGTCTGGACAAAACGCCTATACGATACAATTTTTTTGCATATACACCTAAATGTATATTAGTGTGTGTGTGTGCGCGCGCGTGTGTGTGTGTGTGTGGTTCTGGTAAACCCTTCATTATGGGGACACAATGTCCCCACAAAGATAGCAATATCCGAAATCTTTGTCCTTGTGGGGATATTTTTTGGTCCACATTAGGAAAACAGCTTATAAGTAATGTTTTTTGAAAATGTAAAAATGTATTTACTCCGAATGATTCACTGAGAGATTCAAACTGAATTGCAAACTGATTCAGAACATTTTAAATTGCATTTGACCAGTCATTCAGTCATTTGACCAATTCATGAAAATAACCAGCTCAAAAAAATGATTTAGTTTTGATTCTATACAGAAAACGCAAGTTTTCAGTTAGAAAAAAAACTTAAGATTGTGGTGATTGTCAAAAATATTCTGCTTAGCAATAAATTTGCTTCACTACCTCCTTGCAACTGAGAAATAGTTATAAAAGGTAAGTTGTTTTCTATTTGCTGTGCAGGTATTGTCCAGCATTGCTTTCTAGAGTTGAATTGGCTTCATGATTAATATAGATTTTCCATTATTTAACTTAAAACTTTATGAAATTACATGATTGTGTTTTGATATTTGGGAAAATGTGAGTTTGTGGTTGTAGAGATGATACAGTGTTGATGGGGTTAAGTATGCTGCACCAGTGGAAATGAAGCCAGAATGTCTGTTCCAACAGGGAGAAAAATAGGCAATGGACAGTCTTCCCACAGTGAACTGAATTAGTAATGCCATGGAAATAAAGGTTCCGAAATGGTGCCGTGATCCCACCGGAGCCCTCAAGAACTTTTGTTCAAGCTGAATTTTCTCCCACTGGGTGCAATACACAAAATGCATGTAAAGAGACCAGAATGTTGGGTCTGTTTCTTGTTCCCTTGTTCTCACAGCCTGCTGATCAGTTGTCAGCCTACAGTAAGTATGGCAAACAGGGAATCTGCGATATCACAGGCTGTCATAAAAATCGAGTGGAAATCTTTTTATTGCCTGTGGAGAAAAAAATGTACTGCATGCACTACCTGAGAGAAGAAAAAAAGCCTCAGACAGAGTAATACATCACATTGAGAGACCTGCTTGCCCCAAAAACTTCAAGCAGCGCCTGATACTTTCTGATTAAAGTGCTGTTACACTGACTAGTCAGTATCTGGAGGAGCGATTCAAGTATTTATGGCTCTGATGTGAGACTGTAGCTGTGCTACAAAACCTAGTGAACTGCCTAGCACTTACTGCATAGCAGCCATCTATAGTAGCATTGTAATTGTAATGGAAGCTCATAAGTGACTGAATTAAAACTTAATTAATACTTAATACATAGGCAGCGGGGCTGTGCATCACACAAAAAGCACCCCCACAGAAGACTCGACTCTCAGTTGATTTAATTGCAAATGATAAGCAATAACAATGCAAAAAAGTGTAAATATACACACATGAATTTTGTTTAAAACTGCCAAGGAACAAAAATGTTTTAGACTACCACAAAGCAAAATAACTAATGAGATGAGGGGGGGATGAGATTGGAGGAAAAATCATAGTTTTATGCGGTTCAGTGGTTTTAAACTATTGATAGTTTTCAGTGTCTAAATAATTATTTTAAAAATGCATTTCTTTTTATTAGTCCACTGTCTTGGATTTAGTTTTTCTCTGCTTGTCACGGTGCATTCTGGGATTTTCTTCTCCGGGATTTTCTACGGAGGCAGCTTGAAATAGAGTGTGTGTTTCATATCTAAACATTGTAGGGCACTGAATGGACAGATAATGCAGACATGATAACCTTAGTTTTAGAATCATAACCAAGTCTCTCCAACAACAACAACAAAAAAATTACCTACATGTAACAATCCAAATAACAGAAACGGTGGGCTGTTTTGACTTGGGTGTTATAGGTGGTTATTTTGAAATGTAAGAAAGAAAGATTGAACCCTATAAAGCCCTACTGCATCATATTTGATACGTAGATTTCTAAGGTCTCTAAATTATCAACGTTCAAAACTTTGCTGAAAAACACACTCTACTACATGCCTTCTGTCATCTGTTTGATGACTCTGAGTGTACACATTTTTAGCAAGTAAAAGGCCTTTAATTGTAAAAACGTCCCCCTTCAGGTCGTGGTTCATGTGCCTTTTTTGTTGTGAAGTAAATGTAAAAATAACTTTTGGTAACACTTTAGTTTAGGGTCCAGTTCTCACTATTAACTAGTTGCTTATTAGCATGCAGATTCCTAGGATTTTGGCTGTTTATTAGTACCTGTAAAGCACATATTAATGCCTTATTCTGCATGACCGTATTCTACATCCCTTAAACCTACCCAATACCTAAACTTAACAACTACCTTACTAACTATTAATAAGCAGTAATTAGGAGATTATTGAGGCAAAAGTCGTAGTTAACAGTTAGTAGGGCTGCCCTCGACTAAAGATTTTTCTTGTCGACTAGTAGTCGTTCATTTTAAGCAATTAGTTGACTAATTAATCGCATGTTTATTAAGAAGCCATATAAATCATTATAAAGAGCCTTTAATGCCTATAGCCCAATCAGCGTTCAAGCACACTCATAAAGCTTGCCACAGTGCACAGGCAGAAGTAATGATTATGAATGCGTCGGGGAAAAACAGCAAGGAGACCGGTTTAACAATAATTAATAATTAATTGATAAAGTAGTGTTTAATGTATTTTCGGCTGCAGTGACGAAGTTGGCGATGTTGACTCGTCATCTCCGCAATAGTGGGCGCACCTATATGCACGTTTCACACGAATTACATAACCTGAGAATATTTGTTTTCCATTTGAATTGGTTAATTTATTAAAGTAGGCGGTCTGTGAGGCAAGTTTACATGGAGTTTTGGTTCTTTTCTCTTTTTCTTTTTTATGCATGCGCTCAAGTCCACAGAGAGAGATGGCAGAAAGCGCACCCTGTTTGCTTTCATTATTTTACAAAAGCACAACGTTTTATTAGGGGTTCAAGCGCGTAGCGCTGAAACCCTATTGTAATTGTTAAATTTTCCAAGGATCAGCATTCTCCCCTAAAAGTAATCGGGCAGACCAAACCGTTAGTCGTAGAGACTTGAAACTTTGAAGGCTGGTAGTACTCGTACCGCCTACAACGTCACCAAGGCTCGCCCTGATTGGCCTGACAAGTACAAAATGGCTCATAACTCCTGATCCGTTAGGCCCAGGCTCAAGTGTCTTATATCGTTGGAATACTTGGCTCAAGGCGGCCCATGTCTCGGATTCGCTCGTCACCGAAATTTTCGGTTATTTTGGGTTTTTTGAAAAACCTACTTTTGCGAACTAGTCCTAGGTTTTTGACCTGATCGGAACCAAACCAGTGCAGAAATGTTCTCTGGAGTCTGAATATCAATAATTATCAAAATTTTGGTTCACGGTCACTAAGGGGCGCCAAAACGTACAATGTGGGCGGAGCCAACTTCTACTAAAATGGCTATAACTCGAGAAAGAAATTAGATATTTGCACCAAACTCAGTTCACGTGTGTATGGGCTCAATCTTTGGTCATGATAATAAAATCGCATCGATTGGACACTAGGTGGCGCTATAACTTGAAAAAAAAAAACATGAAAACAGCTGTAACTACGCGACCGTTAGTCCGATTGACTTGAAATTTGGCATGCAGTGTCTTGGTCCAAGGGGGCATGATAGTCTATAAGGACATTGTCGTATCTCAAAAATCATGGCCACTATCGGCCAATGAAGTTTGAGCACCTATTAGACAAGGTTAACGGAGGCCGACCGGAACGAAACTCGGTGGGCATGTTCGACTCATGGTCCTAGAGGTCTGTAAGAATTTTGAAAGAAATCGGCCACTAGTTGGCGCTAACAAGTTTTACGCCTCTGTAATCACGTGGTGTTTCACAGATCCACACAATATGCATATCATTTGATAGATCTTCTCATGCTGAACAACTTTGCCTCAAGAACCATTGCTGCCAATCAAATCGTTCATTAATTATTCACGAATATGTAAAAAACCTACTTTTGCAAACTAGTCCCAGGTTTTTCGCCCGATCGGAACCAAACCAGTGCAGGATAATTCTCTGGACTCTCTAGATCAATAATTATCAAAAAAAGTTTAACTTTACCCTTTGGGTCGCTATAACAGGGTCATTTACATAATGGGCGTGGCCAAATATACTCAAAAGCCTATAAATCATTAATGAAAACTCAGAACTTCACGAAATTAAGTGAGCACATGCAGCATATGACTCTAAAAAAACATGCCAATTTTTATGGAGATCGGACCACAGGTGGCGCTATAACTGTTAAAAAACTTTTAAAAACTTGTGTTTTTAATGGTTTTGGATGAAAATGTGTATAACTCTGTGTGTAGTTGACTTATTTTCACAGGAGTAATGTCTTGACTCCTGAATCCTTGCCGAGTCCAATGATACCAGACTTGCCAGGTTTTGGCTTATGGTTTGTGCAACATTGTGATTTAGCGCTTAAAAAACTTTTGCAAATATCTTCGAAACCGTTAGTCCGATCAAGAGATCAAGACGAAACCAACGTAGGAAACACGGAACCTAAGTTGGTTTACTATAATTAAGCCCAAATGTCAAAATTTTGATAGGAAGTGGCAAAAAAATCCAATCAAAGACATTCTTGCGTCATTTTTTAATGCTCTCATATATACAAATGTCTATAACTTCAAAACGAAATTAGATATTTTCACCTAAATTGGTACACATGTATGGACACACTCTGAGGACACCCAAGAAAAGTGGTGTAGATCGTGCAATAGGTGGCGCTACAACTGTCAAAAAACCTTTAAAAACCATGTTTTTCTTTACTAAATCGCCTGTATTGGCTGTAAATGGTCTTTTCTGTAATAAAATATAAATATAATACCTTTTTATGCATGTGCTTAAAGGCCTTAAAGTGCTTGAACCCCGATGATTGCTGCTGGCAGCTATATTTGTTATTGTGAGTGCACACAAATAAAAGTAGACTCTTGACAGATTCAAAAGATGTATTACTCTTATCTGTATGACCAAAAATGACTTAAAAGTGATCGTGTCGGCGCCTTCATGTTAGCTGTCATGCAGTAAGCGAGCTACTATTCAGCTTTCACACCCCACACAAACACTTAAATAGCCCACATCTTTCTAGGTTAACGTTAAAGCGAGCAGCCATGTAAAGTTTCTACTACCAACATGTTTCAGATGATAAGCCATATTTGAGGTCGATGAATGATAGGCGAACGTTTGGATGTCCTGCCTGACAGACCAGTTGTTAACGATCTCTCCATCTGTTACCGGGTTAAGTTTTATCATCCACCAAGTAAAATCATTTCAATTGTATCTCTTCACAGAAAGACCAACATGATTTTTTTGTATCATAAACGCAAGCAGTATAATTTAGAATATATATCTGAAAAGGGAAATTAAAGTTTGAGCCTCAGGTTCATGTTTTCTCACACTCTAAAGTGCTGCTCAGAGCTTGACTGAAGCTCTTCATTAATGCAACTTAAATGTGAGTGGGAATGAGTTGGTTTAGCGTGGGGGTTGGGGTAGAGTGCCAGGTTGTTGTAGCCGAACTACGAGAGTAGCGCATGTTTCCTGGGAAAACGATCTGGGGCCAAGTCCAGATGCCGAGCTGCTCCCTGGGGAGGGCGTCCTGCCTCCAGTCAGCAGGAAGTGCTGTGAGAGAGCAGCGGGGCCCGGGCCTGGAGTCCTGTCAACTGCTTGTAATGCTGGTGGAATGGGAGCCTAAATCACATCTCTCCTTTATGGACTCCGCGGACACATGTGGTATTCATTTAACGATGCACTGGTGAAGAACGAGCAGGGAAAGAGAGATGGAAAACAGCTTTATGACACATCAGGATCACAAAGAGTGGATTACAGAGACGGCCACACTAACGAGGCTTTAGCTCCCCCACATAACAAAGGTTTGACTGAGGCAGTCGATTTCAGTCAAATGTGAACACAATCTGGCTTTGTGGTCACAACTTATGAGAATGGTCTGAATTTCTCACGGTATCGACTAGTGGAGGGAGTTTAGATGTAATGAATAGACCTGAACAGAAGTGAATAACCCCTTTTTTCTGTATTTTGGACATAGTCGTCACCATCAGAGCATTTTACAACAGTATGACTTGAACTTTAACCATGTTAGCATGTGTGGAATGTGATGAGAGGCTTTACGTTATTCAAATACGTGGCATTTTTTTCTCTCTCTTTCTTTATTAGCATTAGCAAGCATGCTTATTGGTTGATAATGTGATGCTATTTTTTCAAAGTTGTAAATAAAACAACAAAGATGACTAAGTACATTTTACAATAAAATACTATTTTAGTTTTTCTACTTCAAAATTTCAGGACTAATTCATTGTTACATGCAGTTTGTTTGGAATTGTTTATAAAATTTACTTGTGAAAATGGTTTCTACACCATTTCTACAATTGTTACTTTTTTCAGTGTACCTATAAATTAAAAACAAAATAAATATGCAATGCATACATACAATGACTTGAGTACCTCTTCTATGATAAGTATGTTAATTTCTGGATTAAAATTAATTTTGATTATTTTTGGAGGGCATAGAGACATCAAAAATATCAGGGTGGTGCGACTGACTGATATCATAATGAAGAAAAAATAAAAGGCCTCATCAATTATAAAATTATTTGAATGAGAACCTTATCAATTGCTGTGATTTGTCATAATTATTATTTCCCATTTCACTGTTTATTTGAAAAACTTTTGTCTGCTAAATCAAGATCATGTGGTGCGACCAATAGGGTTGGGTATCACTTGGGTTTTTTATGATACCAGTGCCAAATCAATACTTTTAAAACGGCATTGGTTCTTAAACGGTGCCTGAACTGATACTTCAAAAAAAAAAAAAAAAAAAAAAATCCACAAAACAACGGTGGATGACATTAAAGAATGGCTTTTTTATTGAACTTTTTTTTTTTTTTTTAATTCTTTAAGTTGAACAGTATATTAAAAGTTAAGTATACTTAAATATATAAATAAGTAAATACAAAACACAACAAATTTACATAACAAATTCACAGTAAAACCTAAGCCACCTAACCCAAATACAATAATATACACTAAATAACAGTTACAGTAGGACCAAATCTGAGTACGTTGGTCTCTGGCTCAGCGCCAGCCAAAGCTCGAAAGAACATGTGATGCACTGAATATTTCGATCGACCACTCAGGCATTTAAGTGACACCGAAATCTGCGTTCTGATTCAGTCCGGTACGTACCGGTCATATAGGTACCCAACCCTAGTGACCAACAAATGTGGAAAAAAACATTAAACAGGAAATGATATCATAGAGAGGACCCATGACTGTGTGTCAAGGTCAATAGAGTAAGTCTCTTAAAATATCATATAATTTGATCTTTTATGAAAAAGTTCAGGCGGTAAAATGTCATGTGGCATGACTCCCGTATTAATAATAATATATTTTATTGTTTTATAAAATAATGATCAAGATGTGTATGCTCACATGTAGTGAAAGTCTAGGGGAAATAATCTTTTTTTTTTCTTTTCTTTTTTTTACATAATTTGTGTAATTAAATTGAAACATTTTTGTTAGTTTCATATACCTATTATACCAACCAGTGTTATTTTTGTGTCCATTATTGTCACAATCATGTTCTTTTCTGTTTTGTTTTTGTCTTAGTTCTTGTCATTCGTTACTTACTATGGTTTCTGATTAGTCCTCACCTGTTCCCTGTTCCGTTAATGATCATCCTCTGTGTATTTATGCCTTTGTTATTTGTCAGCTCTTGGTCTCTTGTTAACGTTTCTGTTATTTTTTGTGTTGAGTACGTTCTTGGTGTTTATTAAAAGTCTTGTTTATCGTCATTTTGAGTCACGCATCCTTGTGGATATCGCCACAGCCTACATGTGACGACTATACTTTTTTCTTTTTTTCTTAAATAGGTCTATATGTTAATTAGGGCTGGGATAATACATCGAATCTCGATTCGCGATACGAAGAATCTGGAGCGTTTCTGATATTTTCCAATGTATCGCTATTCTCTCTCGAAACGATTCTGAGCTTAGTTTTTAAACAGCAGATGGTACTACTATACGTGCTTTAGAAACACTCGTACACTGCCTGCTTCCAGTTCCTTTACCCACACCACTTAAACCTAAAATAATCATTCATAAAGTTAAAGATTAAAGCAATTTACAAATCGTGCATCATAAAAGCATTCTGAGCCGAGGTGCAAGTATATTTAACCATTTACATGACTCAGCCGAACGCACGAGCGCTGTCCAGCAGTCTTCTTCGTGAGCATTTGAGAGAGAGTGTGCAGTTAAAAACTAGCCTAGAGCGCCATCTGCTGTTAAAACTAAGCTCAGACTCGATTAGAGAGAGAAAATATCAGAATCGATCCAGATGAATCGATGTATCGTCCCAGCCCTAATGTTAATTTTTATTTTAGTTTTAGTCATTTTAGTACATCAAGTTCACTAAATAAAAATTGTTTCCTTGGCAAATGTTTAAAAAATTATATATTTTTTGTTATTTTTATTTTTATTTTTTATTTTTATTTATTTTATTTTTTTTCTCAAGCAATGACAATTTTAATGGTTTTAGTTTTAGTTAACTATAATAACTCAACATGCATACAAATATAATATTTCTATGAACTTGGTACATGTTTTTTTTTTTCACTAGATTTTTTTAAAGAATTTGTAAATGTACATAAGGATAGTATTACATTTAGATGCATAACTCATTCAGTACCAGTTGTCCAGTGTGCTTTTTTTTTTTTTTTTTTTTTAAAGCAATCTGACCTACGATATTTGCCTGAACTCTTAGAACTCATCAGCAATTACATAAAACACCGTGGCCACATTTATAGTCACATTCTTGTCCTCTTCCATTTTTTTACCCCATTTTTAGAGCAATTTTCTCAGGAAGAGATTCATTTTACATTGTGAAAGGAGCTTATCAGAGCTCCGGACTGAACTCACTCACCCTCTCATTAATTATCAAACATCCCAGAGCCGATCCATCAGGGAATGTGGCATCTATGAGATCCACTTAGAAACCATGTTTCTCTAGAAAGTGTTCTCTCTGAATAATCTCTGTCACATACTCTCGTATTCTTCCGTCTCTGTGGTCTACTGTGGAATTCCTCCCATGACAGAAGAGTTCTTTTAGTGTTTTCATTTCTGGACCTCTTGAGTGGGGCTTTAGAGGGAGTTTCTCTCCTAAAGACATCTGTTCTCAAATTAATAGCCTCGCGTAACGCAGTGGGGTTTCAGTAAAATCCTTTCTGCCCTGGGAAATGTTTCGTGTCAACACTGTGATTGACACTGTATACACAGTGTGTGTTTGGCCGTTTGGGCTGACGTTCTCAAACAGAGTTTGTTGAGAACAGAAGCCTACAGCCTCTGCTGGTTTGCAGTTTTAGGTGCTCCTGCAAGATCAGGGGCCTCATTTATAAAGTGTGCGTACGCACAGATTTGATCTTAGAGTGTGCATACGCTTAAATCCACACCAACGCTTATATTTATAAAAACGTTCTTTGACGTGGAAAAGTGCTTAAAGCCACGTCAGGGTCTGAGCAGACGTACACACTTTTCATTGTCAGATTACTGCAGGTTTTTGGAAATCTAAGCTATTCTTGCAGCTCGCTAAGGATTTGGACGATGACTGTTGATCGTTTATATGTAAATGACATTAATTAGGTGTCGTTTACAATGCAGAGAACTGAAACCATTCAGCTGCACGCAAGTTCAAGATCATTTGCGATTTATAGATTTCACATCTGAAAGAGAGGCGTACGCTCGTTTTCTGTGTGTACGTTCATTCTATGAATCACACGTACGCACATCTGAGAAATGATCGTAAGATCAAATTTAGGGCGGTTTCTGCGCAACATTTTATAACTGAGGCCCCAGGGCTCTTGAGAAGTTTCTCAGGTTCAGGCTTGTTTATAAGTACTTCAGTTTACTGAAGCTATTTAACTCAGAACTATTACTTTTTACTCTTGGTTCAGTGCAAAGGTCTTTTACTTAGACATTAATTTATCACACTGTGTAATAGTCTTGAGTTCCTACCAGAAAGACTGGCACTGTTAGAATAATTTCCTTAGATGCCCATATCTAACTCAGCGACAGATGCTTTCTTAAAAATTCTGTCAAAATTTACTCACTCTCATGTCGTTCCAAACCTGTATGACTTTGTTTCGTAGAACACAAAAGGAGATATTTAGTAGTAGGGCTGCCCCCTTATAGTTGACAAAGTCGACGAGAAGAGGCTTAGTCGACTAAAATTATATTAGTTGCTTAGTTGCAGGAAAAAAAAAATCCACAGGAAGTGGCGAAGTCACGCCGTCTGTGAGGGACAGATTGTTAACAGCTGGTCTATGTGGTAATAACATTACATCGGGCAGGACATCCAAATGCTTGCATATCATTCATGGACCTCAAATATGGCTTATCTGAAACATGTAAGTAGTAGCAACTTTACATGGCCGCTCGCTTTAGCGCTAACATAGAAAAATTGCTCTGGGCAAGTGGGCTTTCAAGTGTTTGTGTGGGGTGTGAAAGCTGAATAGTACCTTGCTTACTGAATGACAGCTAACATGGAGGCGCCGATGCGATCACTTGTACTTAAAATACTCCGTCATTTCTGGTCAAGTCAAGTCAAGTCACATTTATTTATATAGCGCTTTTTACAATGTCAAAGCAGCTTTACATTGATAACTGGTACATTATTTGGCTGCACAGCAGCTCTTAAAGAATAGTGTCAATGCAGGTAGATCAAAGCACTGTTGAATATCAAATGTCAAGTCAAATGTCAAGTGTCCCCAACTAAGCAAGCCAAAAGGCGACAGCGGCAAGGAACCCAAACTCCATCAGGTGACATCAGGTGGCAGACAAGTGGCAAATAGGTGTTTAAATGGAGAAAAAAAACCTTGGGAGAAACCAGGCTTAGTCGGGGGGCCAGTTCTCCTCTGGCCAACAGTGCTTTGTTACGATTCAGGTTGCCATCGTAAGTCCAATAGGATCGCAGCATTCAAAGTATTTATTCCAGTTCCATCCAATTGAGGATCGTATTCATCACGCCGGTATGGACGGTTGTTGAGGAACTGTGTCGTGGCTGTCGTGTCGATGAGGCCCTCACAGTGGATGATCTAGTTGACTCAATCTCTGCTGATACTTCAGGGCTGCGTTGTGGTCGTGTCAAGGCGCAGGTCCTCGGTCTCACCTGTATACGGCCCGGATCCGGTTGACTACGGTGAACCTCGGGATAACCAGAAAGACTAATGTTAGCGTAGATGCCATTCTTCTTCTGATGTAACGAGTACATCATGTGACATGCGTCATTTCTGGTCATCATACAGATAAGAGTAATACATCTTTTGAATCTGCCAAGAGTCTACTTTTATTTGTGTGCACTCACAATAACAAGTGCTTTTGTAAAATAATGAAAGCAAACAGGGTGCGCTTTCTGACATCTCTCTGTGAACTTGAGCGCACCGGGGAAAAAAAGAACCGAAACTCAATGTAAACTTGCCTCACAGACATGAAAAATATATCTATAGAAAGCAAAATGTCTACTGTTAAATGAACCAATTCAAATGGAAAACAGATATTCTCAGGTTATGTAATCTGTATGAAACATATAGGCGCGTCCACTACTGCGGAGATCTTTAAAAATCTTTAGTCGAGGGCAGCCCTATTTAGTAAAATGTCCAAACTGCCGTTTTCCATACATAATGGACCATGATTCCATTTAATGGCCAGTGACAAAAAAACACCAGAAAAGTAATCCATGCAACTCATGCTTTATATTCCATTCCATATATTATATATTTGAATATGTGTGAGCATGAATGATATTTGAGAGCTATGTCAGATTTTCAGCTAAAATGACTACATTTTCAGTCTGTACTTCACACAAAGGTACTGTATGACACATGGAAAAATATAGCACACAAGTAGTATGGACTGCTGTGATGCTTTTTGCCATTTTTGGACTTGAACTAAACATCTCCTTTTGTCTACTATGGAACAAATAAAGTCATGCGGTTTTGGAATTTAACACTAGAACCGCCAGGGGGCGTTGTTATACCTAAAACTGCCAGCGGGTAAAATTTACCCACGCACACGGCTACTGTTTTGATATGGGTAAGAAACGTATTGTCACTGTATTGTGCCTCTGTCTTCGCAAAGTAATGTCTAGAGTCATAAATAAAATAATGTTCAGTCATCAACTATGTTTTTGTCCTGTTGTTTTATGCTGTTTTAAGCAGGCTACACTAATCACTTTTTGGTGAATATAGGCTAAACCAGACTGCAATGACAACGAGAATTAGAAGGAAATAAATACATATTTGAGTGGTGTAATATTATAATAAAATGTCATTAATCACATATTAAGATAACCCATGTTATTTAAATTACTAAAATACCCTGAATAGACAATAAATTTACCTAATTAATTTTTAATTTGTTTAGTTATGTATAATTTGAATAAGAGAACACCACCAATAAACTTGGGGTAATTATAAAAAAATTGTATTCATTATTCATTCTTATATATTTTATTCATTACATCATAGATCGGAAATATTTTTTGGGGGAAACGGGCAGACTAGAATAAATAGCACTCATAACTCATGGCATTTAGTGCCTCTAATATCTGTTTGGCATCCATAAAATCGCCTTCTTTTATCCATTGTAACTAAAACAGATTACCTCAATCTCAGTGGGTGAAAGGCGTTGCCTAGTAACATAGAACGTTAAAACATAAGCGGCGCGAAAATGACAGCGCAAACATGAAGGCATATATGGGTAAAATTGACCCGCTGGCACTTATACAGTCAAACCAAAATTTATTCAGACACCTTGAACATTTCATTCATTAATACAGTTTATTCGCTATTGTTAAAAAAAAAAAAAAATGGTAATAAAATATGACAAGATCTCAGAGTTAAACTGTGTCAGAAAAAAATAATCTTAATTATGTCAGATAACACTTGACCAAGCAAAACATGGTCAGGTCAAAGAGTCTGAATAATTTTTGGTTCCAAATTTTTATCAATTTTACTGGCAGTCCACTGTATGAAGAATTTTTGGGTATAATATGTCACAGTTTACTTTATTTTGCTATTCTCACTTACATAAATGAACTATAGTGTCCTGCACCCACTGGTAAAAATATATCAAAATATCAAAAATGTCTGAATAATTTTTGGTTTGACTGTAGGTAGCCTATAAATGCCCTGTTTTTTTTTTTTTTTGTTGTTGTTGTTTTTTTTTGTTTGTTTTTTTTATTATCTGGTTTTATCTAAACAATTTTTAACAATAGGGGATTGTAAATAACACAATTTTAGTAAAAGTCAATGACTGGGAAACTTGGATATTTTATATTGAAAATGTGTTATGTACATTTGAAAAACAGCCACGGGTAAATTTTGCCCTGTTCTAGTGTTAAGTTTATACATTATACATTGAATCCATAGCAACTTTGTATTCAAGGTGTACATTTTATTAGTTCATGCATTCCTTGGGAATCGAACCCATGACCTTGGTGTTGCTAGTGCCATTATCTTCTGGTTGAGCTACAGGAATGCAATTACGGCATATCATGACGGAGAGTAAATAATGACACAGTCTTAATTTTGGGGTGAAATATTGCTTAAATGTAAGAGGAAATTATCAAAATCAAGAAGTTTCAAGGAACCCTTGATAATAATAATAAAAAAAAGTTTGGCATGCATATTGTTTGGACTTTACCTGCCCTCTCCTTTTTGGAGGATACTCAACTGTTTCAAGTAAACCGCTCAGGCAAACATGGGCAATTTGATGAAAAATAAACCAAAATAGATTAATTATTGCATTAAAGAGAGATGTTTAGCAATACTGTTTTCTGTCTACCAAAGCTTATAATAAAGGATTAAAATAGATTATTTTATGGTAGCTAATCTATATTTGTATATATAGCTGTACAACATCTTTTTAAAGATATCACTGAATTAAAAAACTACTTAAACTTTTTCCCCGCCAGCATTTTCTAAAAAAGTTGCCAGAAAGCACCAGCATTTTTGATCATATTCACAAAATTTGATTTACATGCTGTTGAATATTTGGTGATCACGTTAGCTTACTTGTGCGTAAGCAACTTCTGTCTGCTCCTTCAGGTTTATGCAGGTTTATTAACAGCGCCCCCTACCGTATAACAGTGAAAACATGGATTGCCGGAAAAAGTAAATAGCAACCATTGCAAATAGCAAATAGATTAAAACATCATTATAACAAAATTATTACTTTACAAAAATATAAGAACATATAAAACTATTTAACAAATAGTTTATTTATCAGTGAGAATTACTGCATTATGATGGTGGAACTTTCACGAACGTTCAAAATTGTTCGCAAAATCGCAAAAAACCTGTACACTGTTCAATCCCTGTTATATAGTACATACAAACAGTATTACTTAATAGTTAAACAACCTTGAAACCGATAACGGTGTCTGTTTTCATAATTGGTCATAATAGTGCTCTGCTCATCCAAGTTAAGTTTTAATAAGTGCTTTGAAAAAGCAACTAACATAAAATATCACAGCCTCAGTAAGAGTGCATTTCAGCAAAGTGCAAAAAACGTGATAAGTAGGCCTATGAGATTATCTGTTATTGCATGCCTCTGCCCTGTGGCTGAATAAATCTGTCCTTTGCTGGCAGCAATTGGGTTGTGCCCCATAGGATCAGTCTCACAAGAGTGCAGCAGGGCTTGAGCACGACTATCAGTCATACAGTAAACCTGTGCTACTGTATGCAAAAAATCCTCACTAACAGCTAGTCCTGAGAGACTCATTGACCAGGGTGTCTAACAAAATTGCAGTGATTTAAAACCAAAAACTGCTGTTTACATGTTTAAACAACAGTCTGTTAGACTGTGCTTTCTAAATAATGTAAGAGCAAGCATTTATTTACAGTCTGTGTCACTGCAGGCATATTAAAACAACAGGATGTTTTGAGAATTTCTAATTCTAATTTGTCCTCCCTTTGGTACCATTATGTCCCCATTATGGATATAGCCATGGACGTGTTTTCTCCAAGTGATAGAACAGTGTGGGAAAGGCTATGGAAAATCCCTCTCACCACACACAGGAAGTCACATGTGAACAGTGACTGTGTAACATCAGATTCACTTTAAACAAATCTCGCCCTCTAGTGGACTAATCGTTCAATCACAGTAGGATTTAATGCAGCAGCCAGTTTGATGTGCAGTTTAGATAATAATAACACATTATCTATTTGTAGGGAATATCACCAGGACCTCGTTTACCAGCGAATGGGCGTCCTGCAGATATAACAGGCCAGGCTCAACAGCAGAGACCTCCAGTTCTCAGTTCTCAGCAGAAGAACCCAGGCCAAGACCAGAGCATACAAAGACAACTGGGCCAACCGCAACACAGCATCGCTGATACGGTGAGTGCTACAGTTTGGAAATGTCCTTTATATCTAAATACTTATGACTATTTTTAAATGTTTTCTGAGATGGGAATGAATTTTACAACTTACAGAAAGAGCACTACCTTGTTTTTTTTTAGAGACCAGAGCTAGTTGTTACACTTTTACTAAGGGGAGGTTTATTTTTCAATAGTCAATTCCTGCATATAGGCACATAATTTAAAGTTGTGGCCAAAAAAATACTATTGAACCCTTAAATACCTGTACGTTACCATTTGAAACTTGGTAAGTTAGTAAGATTTTTTCATATATATTTTTGAAAGAAGGCTCTTATGCTCACCAAGACTGCGTTTGTACAAAATACAAAAAATACAGTAAAAACATGAATATTGTGAAATATTTACAGTTTCAAGATTGGCTGTCTTAAATATATTTTGAAATGTAATTTTTTCCTGTGATTGGAAATCGGAATTTTCAGCATCATTACACTGTCTTCAATGTCACATGATCCTTTAGAAATCATTCTAATATGCTTATTTGCTGCTCAAGAAACATTTCTTATTAATTTGAAATAAAAATCTTTTCTAACGTTATACATGTCTTTACTGTCACTTTTGACCAGTTTAATGTGGAATAAAAGTACAATTTTATTAAAAACAAAGAAGTCTTACTGACCCCAAACTTTTGAACGATAGTGTACTTTAAATTATTTTCATTTAGGACAGTTTTGAACCAGGCGTTAGTCAATACATTACTGCTAGTTACTGATATACACTACAGCACTTGTGAAACTTTCCTTTGTGACAACTAGCCCCAATCTTCCATACATTTGTGAATTTGCAGTCTAATTCTATGAGTGACCACTGACTATTTGGTCAGTTGTAATCTATGCTAGACTTTTAAATGATGTCCTTTTTCTATAAATGTTTCAGGAGAAACTGAGCACACAGGATCAGTTCAGTCGTCATCTAACGCGACCTCCACCAGACTATAAACACCCACGCAATGCAGTTGGAGCTCAACAGCCAAGCTTATACTCAGGTGTGGATTGTATTTTTAGTGTCATAATATGGGAAAAATCTAGTTCAGTCATGAAACTCTATGCAGGCTGATAGGTCCTATACATGCAGTCTGCTAATAATTGCATCACTTACTATGCTGCACAAGCTAATTGGCTTCTGCTGATTCTTTAGCCAATGAGATTGCTTGCTTAAAATTTAGATATTCTGGTTCAGTGTTCACTGCAAGTTAGTCCTGCAGCGCTCTATCAGAGTTCCTCTGAACCCCTCCACCTCCCCCAGCTCCACCTGCCTAGATCTGCTACGGGATTTATGTATGTCTAATCCCATATCTATTTATGTATTCATGATTGAACTACATTTAAAGTAAATGAAATAAATATACTCAAGCTGATGATGTGGTATGATTAAGGAACCACACCAAACCTTAGTTCAGATATTCAACATTTACAGTATGATATTGCTTAGTAAATCAGTATTTTAAACCAGCAATTTTTTTTTATACATGTACAACAGGCAATGGGTCAGACCAAAGTGACATCCAACCTTTATCATGCCACCTGCCCAGTGGACAGGGTACCAAGATGGTGCCCACCTCAGGAGAGAGAAGATTTCCACTTGGACAAGACCCTAATTCAGGACCCACAGGTGCTCAAGCTTGTGCAAACCAGCTCCGACAGCAACCCAGTGGCCTGATCCGAATGGGGCATCAGCAAAACAAGCCTCAGTTCCATGGGACAAACAGCCAGGGTGCCACTTTTCAATCGAGCACTCAGCATGTGAGGACCAGCGTCAGTCAAGATTCCCTGCTGGGGCAAAGACTGGGTGACATGAGCACCAGTACCAGCAGGATGGACACTGCTTTGAGCTGGGCAACCAGTGCCAAACAAAGTGGCACTCTACCAGGACTAGATGTCAAAAGGCTCCCCAATACAGTGACCCCCCAAAGTGACATTCATTTTCCTCCAAGGTCTATTTGCCCACCTAACCAGGTGGCGCCTCATTCTAGCCTGCTACCCATAAACCCTGCGATCAGAAGCTCTGCTCCCAGATCCAGTCAGCCTAGAATACCCCCACTTCCTGGGGTGACTTGTCTGACCCAGTCCTCCCCCGAACAGCAGGGCTGCCCGACCACATTTGGAGGGCTGAGCCAAAGCTCAGCAACTTATCAGAACAACCGAGCAGGCCGGTTGACCTTTGACTTCCTACCGGAGGATGATAACACGGTACCAGGGATAAACGCAGACTCTGATTTCATTGACTCCCTGCTTAAATCAGGTTCGGGCAATGATGACTGGATGAAAGACATCAACCTGGAGGAAATTCTAGGCGGACATTCATAAAACAACAGACTCAAAGCATGAGAATTTTGTTCGAAATGTCTGTATTAGGAGCCTGATGTGAAAGGCCTGTTAAAATACTTTATTATCCTTGTATTTGTGTGGAAAACAAATGTATTATATGTACTAGTATATTGTTGGGTTGTTTCTTCATATCTTCTACTAACACGTTGTAAAGTTTCACGTTCATTGCTTCAGTGTTTTGTTATTTGTTTTTTGTTTTTTTAAATCAACCACACACTACCCCCTATATTCATAACAGTTATCATTAAAATGCTGTGAGATTTCTGTTAGAGCTTTTGTTACTCCATTAGCACGGGGATTAATGTAAAAGAAACTGTGATTAGACTGCCATGATGGAGCCATCGAGCATGACATTGACACTTAATAAGCAGGCAGTTTGACATGATAAATACTTTGCTTAATCTGGCTCTTATAGTTCAAGGTTATACACCTTAAATATTTGAACATTTAAAAATACTATTGTGTGACATGTAAAGTTCGGATCGGTTTTGACTATCCATTCTCAAAGTACATATCAACGGGTATTGAAAAAGAGCCATTTATTACACATCCAAAAGAGTAAAATCTGTAAAGGGAATAAACATATGCTTAGAATGTTAGATGATGTTAACTGATAAAGTCAACCTTCTTTAGAAAGACACAGTAAGTTTTAAAAGTTCTTATTGGTAATATTGTATTTGTACATCTGTATCTCAGTTATATGAAAGATATTTTTTCTATTTCTTTTCTATAATGCACTATAATTCTGTCATAAGTGTATATCCTATTGTCAATTTAGCCTTTGATAATAAACTACATCAAAGAAGAACATTTACAGAACATTTTGACTATTTATTTCTTATATTCCAGGTCAAATGGAAGTGAAGTACTACAAGGCTCTGTCTTAGGTCCTCTGTTGTTATTACCAGATTCAGAAAATCTGCTTGTATCAGCCCAGATTCCATCATCGCTATTCACTAACAGTTATAAAATACTGCTACTTACAAGCTCTTAATATTGCAGCTCCATAGTACAAGCAATTTCTTGCATCAAAAAATAAGCACAATGTACGTATTGTGTTCATATTGTATTGTAAAACACTTTTGCTGCTGTTGAGGTGGGACAGGTGGGACACTGCATGTAATTACATTTATAAGTGCAATGTAAAAACATGTATGTACACAATAAGTGCATTGTATCAAATGATTAATTTAAATGTTAGTACATAGTAGTTAAAGACAGCTTATATAAAGTGGGACCCACTATTCAATAAGTCTATCAATCATTGCTGATTTTTAAAACTGAACTAACTAAAATAACTTTCACTACCATTATTTGTTTTCCCATTCTCACAAACAAACCAAATGTCACAGTCATGTGTCCAGTCTATGAACAAGCAAAAACGTTATTTGTATTTTATTAGATATAGTTATTTATTTAGGTAACACTTTACATAACCATTCTATGTTAACATTAGTTGTAAATAAAAAGTATGAAATAACTATTAATAATTTTACAGCATTTATTAATCTTGGTTAATGTTAATTTCTACATATACTATATATTTAACATTTCACGTTAATTAGTTAACTATGAGCAAACGTGAATTAAAGGATTAGTTCACTTTAAAATGAAAATTACTCCAAGATTTACTCGCCCTCAAGCCATCCTAGGTGTATATGACTTTCTTCTTTCTAATGAACACAATCGTAGCTATATTAATAAATATCCTGACGCGTCCCAGCTTTATAATGGCAATGAACGGGGGCAACAAGTTTGAAGCTCAAGAAAGTGCATCCATCCATTATAAACGTACTCAACACGGCTCGAGGGGGGGTGGGTGTGGGGAGTGGAGTATGTTTATGATGGGGGAGTATGTTTATAATAACCCCCCGGAGCCATGTGGAGTATGTTTATGATGAATGGATGCACTTTCTTGAGCTTCAAACTCGTTGCCCCCATTCACTACCATTATAAAGCTTGGACGCGTCAGGATATTTATTAATATAACGCCGATTGTGTTCATCAGAAAGAAGAAAGTCATAAACACGGCTTGAGGGTGAGTAAATTTTGGGGTAATTTTCGTTTTAAAGTGAACTAATCATTTAAGAATGAATAATAATATATTTGTAAATTAACACTGATAAATTCTGTAAAAAAAAAAAAAAAAAATGATGCATCAAATAATCTAGGTCAATGTTAACTAACCGAACCATATTGTAAAATGTCACTTTAATTTAATCAATACTGGCCTACAGCAGCATTTAAATAAATAAAAATAAAATAAACATGTTTTATACCAGATAGGAATCAAAGACTGCAAGGCTTTGAATTAAGATCTTGACTTAAATTGATTAAACCCTGTAACTTGAGACATCAGCCGTTTCCATCATTACTTGACACTTGACTTGAGACCAGCGATTAAGTCTTGAGACTTGATACTAGCAACCCATATCAGATCCAAATGGAAGGACAAAAACAGTATGGAAGCTAGATCATATAAACTATAAACACCAGAAAAGACGAAGACATCTATGTCTGTAAACCAGATTTAAATGTATTTCTGACAATCAAAAGATGTTACATATTTTTGGTTTTCACTTTTGTTAAATGTTCATATGTCAGAATTAAAACCTATATCAGCCTATATAATATGCTTTTATTGCATGCCAGGAGAGGTGTGCTAGATATCAGGCGCCCCTAGTTCAAACCTCTTCAGAAAAAAGGCACTGTCCCATTCCAGTCAATAACAGCACCCTCCCACTTGGTCCTAATGGTCATCTCTACAGATGGAAACTTTTTCTCTAGGTCTCCCTGAATGTCATTATTTTCAGCCTCCCAGTGATGGGAGTGTGTATCTGAAATACAAAAGAGCAAATATATATATATATATATATATACACACACACACACACATATATATATATATATATATACATACATATATATATATATTTTAATTATAGATTCACACAATTATAACAGGCAGGCAGCATCAGTGAGTAAGAGATATGGGATTAGCCTGTACCTATGGTGAGCACTGTTGTGTTGAGCTGAGTCGGTTGACCGTTGTAGAAGTAAAGCTGGAAGAGATGCTCCATTTTCCAGTCAGAGAGCAGCGAACGGTTTGGGCTGAACAAAACACTGTAAGTGCCATTGATGTTACACACCCAGATAGGCAGCTTGGGGGTTTTCAGCATGCTGCCCACCTTAGGAAAAAAGGGATAATCACAACATGAATGCTTTTAAAATATAATAGATATAGTTATTTATTTAGGTAACACTTTACATTATGGTTCTATGTTAACATTAGTTAATACAGTAATCCAGAATATATATATATATATATACACACAGGTGCTGGTCATATAATTAGAATATCATCAAAAAGTTGATTTATTTCACTAATTCCATTCAAAAAGTGAAACTTGTATATTATATTCATTCATTACACACAGACTGATATATTTCAAATGTTTATTTCTTTTAATTTTGATGATTATAACTGACAACTAAGGAAAATCCCAAATTCAGTATCTCAGAAAATTAGAATATTGTGAAAAGGTTCAATATTGAAGACACCTGGTGCCACACGCTAATCAGCTAATTAACTCAAAACACCTGCAAAGGCCTTTAAATGGTCTCTCAGTCTAGTTCTGTAGGCTACACAATCATGGGGAAGACTGCTGACTTGACAGTTGTCCAAAAGACGACCATTGACACCTTGCACAAGGAGGGCAAGACACAAAAGGTCATTGCAAAAGAGGCTGGCTGTTCACAGAGCTCTGTGTCCAAGCACATTAATAGAGAGGCGAAGGGAAGGAAAAGATGTGGTAGAAAAAAGTGTACAAGCAATAGGGATAACCGCACCCTGGAGAGGATTGTGAAACAAAACCCATTCAAAAATGTGGGGGAGATTCACAAAGAGTGGACTGCAGCTGGAGTCAGTGCTTCAAGAACCACTACGCACAGACGTATGCAAGACATGGGTTTCAGCTGTCGCATTCCTTGTGTCAAGCCACTCTTGAACAACAGACAGCGTCAGAAGCGTCTCGCCTGGGCTAAAGACAAAAAGGACTGGACTGCTGCTGAGTGGTCCAAAAGTTATGTTCTCCTATGAAAGTAAATTTTGCATTTCCTTTGGAAATCAGGGTCCCAGAGTCTGGAGGAAGAGAGGAGAGGCACACAATCCACGTTGCTTGAGGTCCAGTGTAAAGTTTTCACAGTCAGTGATGGTTTGGGGTGCCATGTCATCTGCTGGTGTTGGTCCACTGTGTTTTCTGAGGTCCAAGGTCAACGCAGCCGTATACCAGGAAGTTTTAGAGCACTTCATGCTTCCTGCTGCTGACCAACTTTATGGAGATGCAGATTTCATTTTCCAACAGGACTTGGCACCTGCACACAGTGCCAAAGCTACCAGTACCTGGTTTAAGGACCATGGTATCCCTGTTCTTAATTGGCCAGCAAACTCGCCTGACCTTAACCCCATAGAAAATCTATGGGGTATTGTGAAGAGGAAGATGCGATATGCCAGACCCAACAATGCAGAAGAGCTGAAGGCCACTATCAGAGCAACCTGGGCTCTTATAACACCTGAGCAGTGCCACAGACTGATCGACTCCATGCCACGCCGCATTGCTGCAGTAATTCAGGCAAAAGGAGCCCCAACTAAGTATTGAGTGCTGTACATGCTCATACTTTTCATGTTCATACTTTTCAGTTGGCCAAGATTTCTAAAAATCCTTTCTTTGTATTGGTCTTAAGTAATATTCTAATTTTCTGAGATACTGAATTTGGGATTTTCCTTAGTTGTCAGTTATAATCATCAAAATTAAAAGAAATAAACATTTGAAATATATCAGTCTGTGTGTAATGAATGAATATAATATACAAGTTTCACTTTTTGAATGGAATTAGTGAAATAAATCAACTTTTTGATGATATTCTAATTATATGACCAGCACCTGTATATAGCCAGAGTCTTAAGCACGTTAATATTTTCACACACACACACACACACACAAAAAGATGGTTTTAATCCAGTTATCAGTTTACATTTTCAAACATTCCTTTTGCCATTAATTGTAATAATCCAGTGAGATTTTTGTATGCACTAGTAGTCAGCATCTTCTCCAGCCGGTATGCTCCACATGGAGATCTGATCTCACCATCATCAAGTCTGTGATTACATGAAAAAACTGAGACAGACTAAATCCAGAAGAACTGTGGCAACGTCTCCAAGACATTTGAAGAAATCTACCTGCAAAGATACCTGAGAAACTATGTGCAAGTGCACCTACGACAAAAGCTGTTTTAAACGCAAAGGCTGGTCACACCAAATATAGATTTGATTTAGGTAATAGAAGTTAATAAATAATCGATTTATGACATTATTTTTGAAAGCATCCCCATTTTTATACAAGTGCCTAAAACTTTTCACTGTACTGTAGCTTTTCAGGTAGCTTTCTTCAGGCATCTTGGAGACTGCAGGTTCTTCTGGATTTAGTCAGTCTCAGTTTTTTCTGTTTCTTCATGTAATCCCAGACAGACTTGATGATGGTGAGATCAGATCTCTGTGTGGAGCATACCGGCTGTTGTCAGACTCCAATACTCCTTGTGTAAAAATTCATGATATTTGCAAATGATTAATATGTGTTCACTCACATGTATTCAAGGAGTAAAAAAAAAAAAAAAAAATGTTAAGTTTACTTGATGGTTACACCACATGACATTTTTAGAGTCATTGAATCATTTAATTAATCAAATTAATCTTTGTCATGCTTTAATGTACACTTATTTTGATGCATTGACGTACATACTAAAGCACATATAAAGTACTTGATTATAGTTTTAACTCTGTTATTCAATATTACATTTACAGTTAATGTATTATAAAAAAAAAATTGCAACTTCATCTTTACAAATGTTTAATTACAAATATTTAAATGTAGGATAAAAAAAAATATATTAAATGTATATGGTATTAAATATATTTTAATTTACCATAAATGCTTGTCAGTATCATTCAGCAGTATACTTTAAACATATTTCAAAGACAACAGAATTATGAAATGACAAAGATGTACTTAGGGATAGTTCCCCCAAAAATGAAAATTTGCTGTTAATCTACTCACACTCAGGCCATCCAAGACATAGGTGACTTTTTTTTTCTTCAGCAGAACAGTAAAGAAGAGTTTTAGCTGAAACTGTGTGGTTCATATAATGGAAGTCAATGGGTGCCGTCACTATATACAGTTGTGGTCAGAATTATTGGCACCCTTGGTAAATATGATCAAAGATGACTGTAAAAATAAATCTGCCTTGGTTATCCTTTTGATCTTTAATTCAGAAAATTTGCACAAATCTAACCTTTAATTGAAGGAAAAGAATTGAAAGTGGGGAAAATCACATTATGAAATAAATGTTTTTCTCCAAAACACGTTGGCCACAATTATTGGCACCCCTAGAATTTTTTATGAGTAAAATATCTCTGAAGTATATTCCCATTCATGTTTACATTTGTTTTTAGCACACCAGGGTGATCATGAACATGAACTTGTCCAGCCATAACTTCCTGTTCCACAGGAGAATAAACATGAGGAAACAAAAGGCCACATTCCCTTAATCATCCATCACAATGAGTAAAACCAAAGAATATAGTTCTGATGTGCAGCAAAAGATTGTTGAGCTTCACAAAATAGAAAGTGGCTGTAAGAAAATAGCTAAAGCATTGAAAATCCCCATTTCCACAATCAGGGCAATAATTAAGAAGTTCCAGTCAACTAAAGATGTTACAAATCTGCCTGGAAGAGGACGTGTGTCTAAATCGTCTTAATGCGTGCTGAGGAGGAACGTTTGAGTGGCCAAAGACTCTCCAAGGATCACAGCTGGAGAATTGCAGAGATTAGTTGAGTCTTGAGTCTCAGAAAGCTTAAAAAAAATTACCAAACAGCACCTACATCCCCACAAGTTGATCGGGAGGGTTTCAAGAAAAATCCTCTACTCTCATCCAGAAACAGTCTCCAGCATATTCAGTTGTCAGACAAGACTGGAACTTCAAACGGGACCTGGTTCTATAGTCAGATGAAACTAAAAAAAGAGCTTTTGGCACCAAACCCACCAGATGGGTTTGGTGCACACATGGATAAAAAGTACCCCATGCCCACGGTTAAATATACTACTGGATCTTTAATGTTGTGGGCCTATTTTTCTGCTGGAGGTCCTGGACATCTTGTTCAGATACATGGTATCATGGATTCTATCACATCCCCACAGAGACAAAATCAAACCCTGACCGCTTCTGCTAGAAAGTCAATAATGGGCCGTGGTTGGATCTTCCATCATGACAATGATCCAAAACAAACATAAAAACAAACAAAAAAATGTGACACAGAGCACAAAAAGAAGCTTCTGCCATGGTCGTCCCAGATCCCTGACAAGAACCCTAAAGAAAATTAGTGGAGTGAACTGAAGAGAAGAAGCACCAACATGGAGCTGGGAATCTGAAGGATCTGGAGAGATTCTGTATGAAGGAATGGTCTCTGATCTCTTGTTAGATGTTCTCCAAACTCATCAGGCATTTTAGGAGAAAGCTCAGAGCTGTTATCTTGGCAAAAGGAGGTTGCAAAAAGTATTGAATAAAAGGGTGCCAATAATTGTGGCCAACGTGTTTTGGAGAAAAACATTTATTTCATAAAGAGATTTTCCCACCACTTTCAGTTTTTTTCCTTCAATGAAAGGTTAGATTTTTGCTAATTTTATGAATTAAAGCTCACAAGGATTAACAATGAAGATTTATATTTACAGTCATCTTTGATCATATTTATCAAGGGTGCAAATAATTCTGACCACAACTGTATATTTGATATATTATATCAAACTGAGGCTTGATGACGCGCTGCTGCTGCTTCCTCCATCTCTCTCAGTTCTTGAGTATTCTGGTTCAAACAAGTATGGTAGTGAAAAAACAATTCCACATTGTCTAGTGTTACATCGAAATCATCAGCCATTGTGATGACCGGTACTTTTAAACAGCTTTAGACATTTGTCAGCTAAAAATTAGTTCTACTGAAGAAAAAAAGTCACCTATATCTTGGATGGCCTGAGTGTGAGTAAATTAACAGCAAATTTTCATTTTTGGGTGAATTTTCACTATTAGTCCTACTTAAGTATAATTACAAATGTGCATGTCTACTTAAATAGGTCAAAGCACTGTAAATTTCAGATAAATATACTTAATAAATTAAACCATAATACATTTTCATTTAATTTCATTTAACATGCACTCAAGTAACATTACATTCATTATATTATTTCCATAATAAGTTCTTCTTTATAAAAGTATTCTAAGGTTTGGAGAACTAAAAGCAATCCATTTCAAGGTGCCTCAAATGATCGATTGTGTACTCAAGAATGTCAGCTTCGATGGTTCCATTTTGTACAGTACATTCCTCAGAGAACTGCCCTTGTTTTTGAAAAGTGCCTAGAAAATGGTTTGATTAATGTGGCTTAAGTATTTTGTCATTTTCAGCATTTACCCTTAGGTCACCTACATTTAACCTACTGTAAAGTTTACAGAGAAAGTAAGATCATGTGTCGAAGATGATGGGACAAAATCCCAGACTGTTCTGACAGAGAAGAAATACCATTTCACTCAATTCTTGCCTTTTCTGTACATGGGAAAGATGATAAAACCCCCAGAAAACACATAGAATGGGTACTGTACCAGGGGGAGCTGTGCATGCTTGACTTGTTCTCTGTTCCAGAGCAGATACCCGACATGACTGCGAGTCAGAACCCCGTGGAGCGGGTGGGCGAGCGGTTTGTCTTTCTCATCGTTAAATGATGTACCGTTGAAGACATGAGGGGTAGCACGGCCGGTCAACAGCAGGTTTAATAAAGCCTAATGAATACAGAGACGATATGAAACAATTAAATAGCTACTAACAAGTCACAGGGACAAAAGACTCTAAAAAAACCAACCTTACCTGTCGACAAACAAAGTTCCCCAAGCTCAAATGCAAAAGATGAGTGGTGGTACAATCGAAGTCTGCTCGTATCCTACAAATTCAGAGACTATACTTAGTTCATTCATTCATTCATTTCATTCAATTTTGAGCTAAAATCTTGAGGTATTTCTCTAACACTGGAGATGTATGTTGTATCTGCGAGGGCAATATAGTATTAATGATCCTTAAAATATTTTCTAAATACACTACCATTCAAAAATTAGGCGTTGGTAAGATATTTTAATGTTTTTCAGAGAAGTCTGTTATGCTTACCAAGGCTACATTTATTTGATCAAAAATACAGTAAAAATTGTGATATTGTGAAATGTCATATTTTAATGCTTTCTTGTTGAATATAAATCATTTCTTTCAAGAAATCTTTTGGGTGGTTGTGTATTTCTGTGGACATACCTGTCAATAGTCCTGGAGAAGATAAGGCTGTACAGAAAAAGTATGATTCCATGGCTTCCTTCTTCCTTAAACTACAAACATTCAGGTGAAAGTAGTTAATACAACATAAAGGCAGGTTTGATGCAGTCAATATTTGATCAATTGAAGGAGAGTATTTTTAAGATGGATTTATCATGGACTTCGATATTATAATTTTAGCATTGAATAATATAATATAAAGCATAGATTAAACAGTATTTCCTAAATAAATAAATGATTTGTTTACCCACACATTGGATGTGCTCACATATAAAAGATCTAACATCATCTTTCTTTTTAAAGGTGAAAAGCTGCAACTGTGGAATAAAAAAAATAAAAATAAAAAAAAGACATTAAACAATTACAACATATTTACAGTGTTGGGGGAAGATACTTTTAAAAGTAATGTGTTACAGTATTGCGTTATGCCCAAAAAAGTAACTAATTGTGTTACTTAGTTACTTTTTATGAAAAGTTATGTTATGGCCAATGTAAACGCCCTTTCACACCAAAAGTAAAATGATGCAGGAGAAATTCAACACTCTTACTTCAGCAATAATAATAATAATAATAATAAAAAGTAAACACAAATGTCATGTTTATCTAAAGTCATTTTTATGGTTAAACTGGATCATCAAAGGTCAGAAGCAAAGAAATTAGTTAATAAAGTGAGATTAAATACATAAAGTATATTTGTGTTATTTAACATTTAATTATTGCAGGTTTGCTTAGTTTGCATTTCACTGTTTTTATTTATTTTGATAGATACTGAATATGTTTTTGTGCAAGTGAGATGAGTAAATGCATGTTCATGTCTAGAACTACAATACCCATCATGTTCACACAGCGCACACAACACCTCTGCACTTACTAACGATTTCTCTCAACATGCGGACAGGAGAGGTGTAACTCATGTTACTTGTAATGCGTTACCCCCAACACTGCATATTTATTTAGCTGCTGGTTGCTTGTATCTGCACGTACCCTTTCTGTGAAGCTGTCCAGTTTGTAGTCAAGGTGGGGGGTGAAACAGCGCTCTGATGTGACCAAGGAGATGGTAGCTGTCTGCTCCTCACCAGCTGTCCACAAGATGTCAGCTAGAGCGGCTGCCAGCGCCCTCCTCTGCTCCTTCTCCCCAACCTCCACCATACTGAAAGAAAGAAAGAAAGAAAGAAAGAAAAGTTTATCAGATAGTAATGATGGGAACACATCAAAATGTATGTTATTCATTGTAAGTTATTCAATCTTCCCCTCTGCCATAATTATATTCCACACAAAAAGATACAAACTTGACAACAACAAAAAACCTTTGCATTGTGCACGCTGAGTTCACTGGCCGGTTGAAGAGCAAGTACTTAATAATATGAGCCTGAACCACCATCTGAATAGCACTGGCTCCTCCCTGCAAGAGAACAGCCAAAGAAAACACTGTTTGGGCTCACATTTTGTAATTAATAAGATACAACAAACAAGAATATAATTCATCCAAAAGCCGTATTTAAAACTGTGCACCATCTGCTAGTTCTACATACACCTTTTTTTTATATATTCAAAGAGATATTTCAGACAAAAATGTGCAGTTTATTGTTTACTTTTCTCATGTCATTCCAAACCCCTGGTCGACATTCAAGAGAAGAGAAGAGAAGAGAAGAGAAGAGAAGAATTAATTCGATCGAAAGTGACAATAAAGACATTTATTACAACAGATTTCTGTTTCAAATAAATTATGTTCTTTTGAACTTTCTCTTCATCAAAGAATCCTGGAAATATGTATCATGGTTTCCACAAAAATATCAAGCAGCAAAAACTGGTTTCAACCGTGATAAGAAATTTTTCTTTTACAGCAAATCAGCATATTAGAATGATTTCTGAAGGATCATGTGACACTGAAGACTGGAGTAATGATGCTGAAAATTCAGCTTTGATCACAGGAATAAATTACTATTTAAAATATATTACAATAGAAAATAGTTAAAATGTAATAATAGTTCACTGTATTTTTTTTTTTTTATCAAGTAAATGCATACTTGGTGAGCATAAGAGACTTTTCAATAACAGTTTTAATGGTATGCAACACTAAGTGTTCAGTTTATGAACCATTTCATTAAACAGGTTTTTACATTCATTTTGGAATGGTTTGGTGGAGAAAGTTCATCTTGAATTGTTGCTGGAGTGCTCTTAATATAATTGCACTTTCTTGTAGTATCCTAATGCCAGTGTGTAATCTGCTAATGAATGACATGCGCCACACTTAACTACCTGAGGATAACGGGAAGCATATTTACTTAGCGTACCAATGATCTGTGGTTAAGAAAGTGGCAACATTTCAAGCTCATTATGCAATAATGAGGTGGTGGGTAGTGATGCAATATTCAGACAATGGTGTCGGGGTAATCAATCAGAAACATACTGAGTCATGGCTTCATCGTGAAAAGAAGTGATCTACTAAAGCTTGTAACACAACCCTTCTTCACTTATATAACCTGCAGTTCTGGCAAAGGGGAAGTAACTTTATTAACCTGATCATACATCAACTGTCTCAGGTTTGTGCTTTACTAGAAGTCTTTTTCCATTTCCAGTATTAGCAGGTATTTTGAGAAGTTTTGATCACTCTTATGTTCAAACTGCATTTAATATAAATTTAAACGAGAATATATTTTCATTTAATTGTAAATAACATGCAATTAACTGTATGAAAACATTACATTCAGTTCACACTTAAATATATATTCTTTTAAAGTTTATTATTTCCTTAATAAGTATGTGTACTTCTTTTTCACAATGTTAACCAGAAGTACATTGTACACTGATACCTGTTTTGTGACCTGAAGTGGATTTTTGTAATCTTTTTTTTAACAAATTATAATAAATATTATGTATAATGTTTTTAGTAAGGAGCTCCATACACATCATGATTGGCCATGATTTTACTAAATTAAAAATGAGGGAACAATTTACTACAATGTGGCCATGATTTGACTAAAAAGAGTGAACGAATTTATGAAACATGGCCATGAATTAAAAACATTGTGGAAATGAATTCTTATTTTGTGTAGACAATATCTATTTTTTTCTTCTGAATGTCAACTGCGGGACTCCGTATATCATTGCAAATTTATCATCAAACATTCCTTTTACCATTTTCATCATAAGTAGTAGTCCAATTTTGTTTTTCATTTGACAATTTTTCTAGGTATACACTTTCCCCTCACTAACACATTTAATGAGAAAGGTGCACATTTGTGTCTTCATCAAGTAATTTAATATGAATTTTCAAATCTGAATGTTTTAAAACAATATCCTACCAGTTTTCAATGGTTTATAGCCAAAACTATGACAATAAGCTCAAAGTTTAAAGTTCAGTCTCATACTCACCCTCTCAGTCTCCAGAGCATATGCCAAATCAGAGAAAGGCTCACGAAATTTGAAGAATGATTTCTTCCACTCGTAGTTGAATATATGGAAGGTGTTCCCAAATAAAATTTTTCTTAAACTCTGTGTGAGTGATAAAGCAAAATGAAATGTCATTATAATAAGAATATTTTAAAAATCATGTAGTAAATTTAGTTATTTATTTAGGATAAAAATCAATCACATTTTTTATATAGCACATTTAAAAACAGCACATGTTGGTCAAAGTGCTTTGCATAAACTGTTTAGACTAGTCTTACAAGTTAGTCATTTTATTTAAGACTGTTAATAGCTTTTTTAAGTCAGTTACATAAAAACGTAGATTGGTCTAATTTGATACCAAAAAGGAAGACTGATTACCTCTTACTAACTGCTAGTTGGTCAGACTAGTTCTTAAAACAGTCTTAATGTAATGGCTATGTTCCCTTTTGAGGGAACTTCTACGCTGCGTCAGCTTCAGATGCTATGGGGACACGCCCTTGCGGAACCCGGTGTCTGAGGCCCTGTCCACACGAACACGGGTATTTCCAAAAACTCAGTAACTGAAACCAAACTTTTTGAAAACCCCTGCCAAGGTGAAGATTTTTAGAAACTCCGGTTACAGCGTTGTCGTGTAGACGGTGAAACCGGAGATTTTGGCCATTGACATCAGAGTGCGTGCGTGCTGTTATTTCCTTTGTTGCACGTCAGATTGTGTGCCGCTATCTCCTTTGTTTAAGTGAGGCGAGTCTATGCAATGATGGACGTAACCAAAATATTGCTGCTAATAACTGTGCTAACAGGGCTTATAACATGTATACAGATACATGCACAGTTCTCCCATTATATTACAGAACAGAGGCATCAGAATGCAATACGACGCAGGTCACTGCTTATGACCATGTTTTTTTGTTTGTTTTTTGTTTTTTTACTTTGAATGAATTTGTCTCATTGTATTGTTCTGGTTTATAGAATTAATAATAATAATAATAATAATAATAATAGTAATAAAATGCTTAATAAAATGCAATGTTGCTAGCTTAAAGAAGCAACAGTTTATTACCGGTTCCGGTAGGCTAACAACTTCAGAAAGCCACTTGTTTGTGTGCTGTGAGAAGATAGCAGTGTGTATAAAGAGAGGAATTTAGCAAATTGCCTTTCCCCGGGGACATCTTTATCGCTGAAGAATCCCGTTTTGCCCTCTAAACCATGTCAGATGACATCGAGTTTGGTGGGCAGAGCGTATGCGGCGGCTGGTGGAGCTTTGCACACTATGGCAGTACTACAATCTTACCAGGCAGATCTGCTCAAAGACATGTATAGCCACAGATATACAGTAGCTCTCCGTGCCACTAAGCAGGTGGCCCGCTCTATTGGCTAGTCCATGGCGGCAACAGAGAGGCATCTGTGGCTAAATTTGTCAGGGATCAAGGAGTCAGATAAATCTGTCCTCCTTGAAGCCCCTGTCTCACCCTCGGGACTGTTTGGCACTGCCGTTGAGATGGTGGTGGACAAGTTTAGAGAGGCGAGTCGCAGTCGGCCGCCTTTGGGAAGTATATCCCTTGCCAAGTTCAGGCCCCTCCTAAATCGTCTATGCACTTTCCAGGAACGAGTTTCTGGGGAGAAGAGCTAAGGTGAGGTTGGCTAAAGCTAGCTCTCCTTTTGAGGAACTGGAAGCAAAGCGAAACTGTATAAGAGAAGCCACACACACAGATCTGGGGGAGAGGAGAAATGAGAAAGTAATTGAGCGGGGCCGCCGCCTAAGCCCTCGCCCCCTTTTTTATTCTTTTTCTTCTTCCTTTCTTGCAATCTCCCCCTGCGATACACAATGTGGACGTTAGTAATTTTAGATCAGATTCCAATTGGATACACAAATAATCGGATTTGGACAGTTTGAACATAGCCTCAGAAAATACGAATTTGATGACATGTTCTCAGGCGCCCTTCTTATACACCGGGCGCACCTTGCGACACCATCTCACCACATCGGCCATTGAATGGCGTGCCTCAGACACTGGGTTCTGTGAGGGCGCGTCCCCATAGCGCAGCTGACGCAGCGTCTTGTTCTCTTTCCAGGAAATCGCAGTTACATAAATAACCCTAGACGTTTATGCAATTGGCCCCTGGACCTAACAATTCATACACCTTAAGAACATGAGACCAAGTACAAAACAAATACATACATTAATTACACAAATTAAACACAGTCAAATGCAAGTCTTTAGGTGAGATTTAAAAGTATCAAGAGTGGTACAGGAACTAATATAGTGAGATAAACTTTTCCAAAGGCAAGGAGCTGCAACAGAAAAGGCCCTGTCTCCTTTCCATTTTAGACAAGACTTGGGAATAGTTGAACGTGCCGTAAGCAATTTGTGAGAAACACTGTTGAAAGTGGATCAGACTGAGCACCAAAACACTCTTGTAGCCAATCAGCAGTAGGGGGCGTGTCCACTCATGATGGGCGAGGAGAGAGAGTGAGCAAGTGGGAGATTTGAGGAAAGAATGTAGAAAGAGAGATGGCTGAGAGACATTACAAAAAAGAAATGTCAGAAGATTCAAAACGCCTGCTTTCAAACGCTCCCATGTGTATCTGTGTAAGTGCTTGGTGAAGAGCTTCATTGATGACTATTTACAAAGTTTTTACAGCGTTGATCATTGAAGCCAATCACAGACATATCCGATGAGCGTGTGAACACAATGGCCAATAAGAGGTGTTTATGAATCCGCTCAACGGCGCTCAAAGCGTCACATTTTTAAAATTTCAGTACCAACTAGGTACCGAAGTCGGTACTTTTGACAATTCTAGGAGAGACACCATGGTTTTTTTCCAACTTTTGCCAACTCTAGGAGAGACACGAAGACACCAAACAGACGCCAAGGTTGCTTTGTCTTTGCTCCATCCGTGAGTAACATTGGTTTTGCTATGTTTCAAAGAACCAAGATATGCTGTTGTTGTAATGTTAGCATATAGTAACAAGACAGTTTTGAGTGTTTGTTTGGATTGATTTCAAATATCAACAGTGTTTCTCAGAAATCACTTATTGCACCTTTAACTGAAAACTCTTAACAGAGGACGCATGTTGCTGAAGAAGTTCAGTAATATAACTGGGTGCAAAGCCAATTAAACCCTTAAAAACAAACAGTAAAATCATATATTGAGTTCCAAATTTGACTAGGAGCTAAGGGAGGAATGCTAACAACACTCAAAAATCAACACCCAGATTCAGCTAATGCCATTGAAATGCCTTTTTGTAATATTATTTTATTATTATTTATTATTTTATTAAATATCTTATAATTATCATTAATCTTTTTTAAGAAAATGTGCTAATAATATTTAATATATTTAAAGGTAAATTCAAAAAAGCCCACCCCCAAGTTTCACCCATTTTACAAGTCTACCAAAGAGGAATTAGCAGTAATTATTATCACTATACACTAACGGTCAAACATTTCGAACTATAACATTTTTAAAATATTTTTTAAAAGAAGTGGCTTATGCCAATTAGTGTACATTTATTTGATCAAAAATACAGTAAAAACAGTAATATTGTGAAACATTTTTAGTTTAAAAGAACTGTTTTCTATTTCAATATATGTTAAAATGCAATTTATTCCTGCGATCAAAGCTGAATTTTCAGCATCATTACTCCAGTCTTCAGTGTCACATAATCCTTTAGAAATCTTTCTAATATGATAATTTGATGAGCATAAGAGACTTCTTTCATAAAACATTACAAAATCTTAATTACTCCAAACTTTAGACCAGTGGTGAATTTCTAAAATGTTTATTCTAAAATGCCCACGATAACCTGATCTATTGCTTAAAGTCCTAATAAATAAGTGATGAGTCTATATCCTGTCTTTTGTCTTCTGTGCACACACAACGCATGTCTGTTGTGAGACACATGGGAGGCAAGAGAGCGAGGGTCAAGTGACAGGGTCATGTTCCACAACTCACCACCGCCAGCTCTGGTGACACTGGTTGCCCACCCAGACTTGGAGACACTGCAAGTGTTTGAGGTATGGAGTATGGCACTGTGAACTGGTTGTTTGAGGCACTGACGTGGTGGGCCGAGGTGGCAGGTCTAGAGTCGTCACTGTCCTCATCAGCTTTGATCTTCTCACTAGGTCTCTATACAAGTGATAAAGAGAGTAAACATTTAGCATAACATTGTGCTTAGCAGAAACAAGAAAAGTCTAAAAGTGAAGAAACATGATTACAAAAATATAATGCCAAATATGGAGTGTCTATATACACTAAGTGCAAATAGCATCCCTTGTTGGCAAGCACTATTTACACTAGCTCCGCCCACTAATATCTGGTTGGGCCACTCAAGGTTTAAAAAAGATGCATGGAATTCAATATCTTCAGAGGTGCAGCAGTAGTGAGTAAGACTCGCAGACCTGGCTCGAATTGATGCGGTTTCGAATCTGCCTTTTGCCGAGCTCGCATTTATTTTCAATAAAAATTAAAATAATGTCCTAAAAGTGGAAACAAACTGCGAACAAGTGTTTAATAATGTTAAAAGTGTTTATTGGGAAGGTGTAGGGAGGGTTTTTATTCTTCCAATAAGGCAGCATCCATTTAATAATTTTAATAAATATAATCATTTATACTCTATGATATTATTGCATCCTGTTAATGTACAAAAATACTGAGGTGCAAATAGTATCTGCCAATATAAAGTATAGACAGCATCTTTACTCTTATTGCAAAGAACTGATACTTTTACATGGTGTAAATAGAATCTATCGCTATTTTCAACCCGGTGTAAACAGCATCTATCGCTAAGAAAATGCTGCTATTTTCACTTAGTGTAAATAGCATCAAATAGGTAAATAGCCTATAAAATAACAAGTGAAAACATGCATTTTTTACAGTGTACCTTCAAGACTTCTTCTTTCAAAAAAAAATAAAAAAATCTTAATTATTCCAAACTTTTGACCAGTAGTGTATATTTTTAATCTTATACATTTCTATTCTCTTCCTCTTCCTGAACTGTGAGTACAGCTCTTCAAAGTAAACTTCAATATTATCAGAAATCCCAAAAGCACAAAGTTACTAATCTTAGGAATATGATGATACCAGATTTGTGATGAACGAGCCATCAGCAAATCTGAACTCACGTCTTGGCTTCTCTTCACCTCCTCTTGAAGAAGCTCTATGTAGCTCAGTCTGGAGTGCTGCAAACTCTTGATGGTTTGCAGAAGGTCCTGATAATCCGTCATGATGGGCTTTACATGCTCTGAACTATTACATGTAGATTCGCACATGGCATTCGCACATTCACACATGGCATTAACAATATGCCCAGTAAAATGCCTTTCAGTTAATGTGGTACCAAACCCACACAGCTCTCCTCCAGTCTGTGATACTGAGTTTGTTGAGAGGATAGCAGCCACACAGGTACATGCATACACTCATCTGATTGGCTGACTGCATGTCATGGGAGAAATGACATGCAGCCACCTGAGAGCACAGTGTCTGCAGTATCAATTATGGAAAAATCAGACTGAACCACATGAGAAGGACATTGACACAGGGCATGTTACATTTACGATTGCAAGACTTAGGGGATCTTCACACAGATGCGTTCTGCATTAAAAACGAACAGAATGTATCAGAATGCAATTATTAAGACACGTTTTTAACTGATCAGCTGTTCAAAAGGAATTCTTTTTTGAATTTTAATTGTTCAAATTTAAAATTCTGCCATAATTTCCTTACACTTGTGCCATTTCAAAATGCATTACTTTTTTTTTCTCTCAAAGAAAAGTGTCATTTGTATTCCAACGTACCATCCCAGCTAACAAATATTTTCTAAAAACGTTTTGCTAACTTTCCGATTAAGTTATAAAAATGTTATTTCTGAATGTTCTCAATGTCCAAAACGTCCATTTTTTAAAAAATGTTTTAAATTTTTTTTTTCTTGGTTATGCAAACGTTAAGGGAACATTCCATTTTATGGTAGTGGTTCTCAAACTTTTTTAGTCACGCCCCCCTTTAAACCTTTAAAAAATCTTTGGAAATTCAGTGGAATTGACGCTTGGTGCCACTTTATAAAGGCAGAGCCTTTCTGTGGGTTTCCTGCTGATCTCCCGTGCGCCCCCTGCAGTACCTGTGCGCCCCCCACACTTTGAGAACAACTGCATTATGGGAACGTTCCTTTTGAATGTTCTCTAAACATTCTGAAACATTTCTAAAACATTTTAGACAAACATCCAAACTAAAACATTTCAGAAAAGCTTTCCATGAACAATGTATAAATAATGTTTTTTGTGCTAATGTTTTGAGAACATAAAGGGGTTAAAAACCATAACTTTCTATTAGCCTACCGTTACCAAAATAATGCATAACTTTGAGAGGACCTTATACTTTGAGAAATACTTTTATGTTTCTTTTTGAGGCTTGACATCTTCAGTCAGCATCAATTAATGCATTTTGTTTCAGAGAGGGAAAGTCATACCCATTTGGAACCACATTAAAGGGTTAGTTATTAGAAAATTCTGTCATTTATTACTCACCCTCATGTCGTTCCACACCCGTAAGACCTTTATTCATCTTCGGAACACAAATTAAGATATTTTTGATGAAATCCAAGAGCTCTGTGACTCCTCCATAGACAGCAATTTAACCACCAAAGATATTGTTGAATAAAATTTTTATTTTGTTTTTGCACATAAAAAGTATCCGTGTCACTTCATACCATTAAGGGTTGAACCACTGCAGTCACGTCGACTGTTTTAATGATGTCTTACCTTTCTGGACCTTGAAATTGGTGGTTATCATCAAAAATATCTTAATTTGTGTTCTGAAGATGAACGAAGGTCTTACGGGTGTGGAACGACATGAGGGTGAGTAATTGATGACAGAATTTTCATTTTTGGGTGAACTAACCTTTTAAGGGGACAAGATTGTCATTTTGTAAACTTTTTGCTTGCTGTAGCCCTCCTATTACCCTCAAATCTAGCAACATTTTTCCCCACTGGGGTCATTTTGACCCCAGCAATTTAAACCTCCAGAATATGATTTTATTTACAAAGGTTTACGTGTCAGGTACTTTATGTTTCTTCATTGACTACTCAAATAGCTCTTTAAATAAAACAACAGTTCCTTTTTTTTTTTTGGCCAATGAAGCATTTTGCAAATACTGTATGCATCTGATCACTCAGCACAATAATTTAGAAACAATGTGAATCAACATCACAACAACTGAAGCAGCAAACTTTGCAAAACACAAAATTTAACAAGCAGTTCATCTAATGAGGATTTCTGAGACAATGACCCACTGCAGAGAACTGCCAAAACTTTTGGCCATGGATTTACCCTAGCATTCAAGTGGGGAGCGGGACTATAATAAATTGCCATTTTTGAAAGGTAATGTACCTCCTTGTGCTTGAGAGACAACAGGAGAGTCAACACTAAGAGTCTCATTCTCATCTGAGGAGGATACCTCAAAATTAGGGTTCTCCTCATCTAAGTTCTTGTGAGTATTATGATTCCCTCCCACTCATGACAGTGTTTCTCGCAATACTACAGGTATGGTTATGATAGGTTAGGGCCCTAAAGCAGATGGAAGTTGTTTGAAGATTATAAAATTGCATTTTATTATGACCTCAGTATTATCCAAAACAAATATGTGTAAAAGTTTTATATTTCTAATATGTTTTATACAGATAAATGAGCCTGGGGTCAAATTGACCCCAAAGATCACTGATGCTACAAAATGTGTACAGGACACTGAAAACATATCGTGAAAAATGTATGTTTACCCAGTTGTCCCCATTAAATGACGAAAAGTCATTAAATATGAAGCAAAAAAAAAAAAAAAAGATGTCAATCACATGTTTAGAGGCGTTAAACATTGCATAAAAGATAATAGGATAATAGGAGGGGTAGGAAACGCAATCCTTACGAAAAAGAAGTTTATTCAAGTGTGCTATTAGTATACTTCTTTTAAACTAATAACAAGAAAGTATACTTTCAGTCTACTTTTTATGTACTTTTCAAAAATATACTTTATGTACTTCTGAGAAATATACTAAAAATTGCACTTAAGTATACTTGAATTATACTGACAGAAGAGTCTAAGTATATTTGGCCTATACTTGGTCTTAGTCTTTTGATCGAGATATAGCCTACTTAAAAGTATATTTATATATAAATATAAGTATAGTATAAAAGTACATTGTTTGAAAATATTGATTTATAAAGAAACCAGATATATTCCTAATTCTGAGTATCTGAATTTTTGTGTAGGCTAGTCCACTGGTAGTGTACATAGGAATTTACTTCAAATCTTCTTCACTCTTTCGCGCCATTGACTGAATTTTCAGGCTATACGGTAGGGGGCGCTGTTACGCATCTTCTGAAAGAGGACAGAATCTTTGGATCAAAATGCAGGAGAAGAAGAAGCTGAAACAAACGATAGAAGTTTACTCACGCAAATGTAAAATAAAGCGATCATCAAACATTAAACAGCATATAAATCAAAACTGATTTTACTGAATGAGGAGTATGAAGCTTTGGGGGTGTTTATGGACTCGATCTACTCCACCTGTATTTGATCATCATTCTGAATCCCATCCGGACATAGTTGTTTGGCGTCACAGAATGGGTACAGGAGGCTCGGAGTTCGATTTTACCTATAAATGTATGTATAGTATTTTTCTATACTACTGTAATATTTACGAGTTAGATTTGGTACATTATTGTGATCAAAACGACATTGTACTTTAACAAAAAACTTACAGCTCCCTTTATCAGTCCATTCAAATGTTTAAAATACATAGACACAAACAATATGGTGCGATAAACCAAAAATAAATAAATAAACCAGCGTACAAAATGTGCGACGAAGGCGCTTCCTTCGTTGATTGTCTCGTTAAGATGACGCAGAAGTGCGTTCCAAAAAATTGTTTTTTTGACCCCCTACACCCTTCATCCCTTCGAAGCTCTCACTCCGGAGGGTAAAACCCTTTGAAGGGATTAGGGAATAGGGATGAGCCCTTCCGAATGGAACGCAGGGATTGACAAAAATGCAATTTTCTCTGCTTTTTGTTTAAAATGTTTCCTTTTTTTTTTTTTTTTTTTTTTTTTTAAATGAAACTTACCCACATTTAAGTGTTGATCAAAAAGGATTCATGAAGATAGAATAAAATGTTTTTAAAATGGAAAGAGTTAAACTACAGTTAAAGGAATTTCAAGTATAAAAATAATACCTAAACAGGAACATAGTAGTATACTTAAAGTGCAAAAATAATAGCCTATATAAAAAGTAAACTATAAGTGTGATGTCATGTTCACTTAAAGAAAACTTAAAGTATACTTGCACTAAACTAGTAGCGAACTAGTAAACTACTTTACAAAGTGTACTTTCATATACTAAAAATGTAGGCTACTACTAGTATTAAAATATTAAACTACTAGTATACTTATAACTTCACTTGTAGTACAGATGCAGTACTAATGAAAAACGTAGCTGTGAACTAGTTGTGCATTTAAAGTTTACTACTGTTACACTCATAGTACACTTAAACGTATACTTCAATTGGGCCAATTTAGTCCCAAGCGGTATTAAAATAGCCTTCCTTACAAGTTTACTACTAGTACATTGATAACTAGTATACTTACTACATGAAGTATACTTAAAAAATATACTTGAACATTACTTAAGTATACTTGAAGTATACTTCTTTTTCGTGAGGGAAGGCTTGTAGCGCAATAGGCTAAACAAAATAGCGATGCGCGACTCACGCCGCGAATAATGAACGCATGTAGAAATAGAAAACATTAAGCAATGCAAATAAAACAAACAACGTCTAAGACTTACTTTAACATAGCCTTGTTGTAATTCCAACCTGTAAGGTAAAAACAGGTTAAGTAAACATGTAGGGTCTCTGGGCAGCAGAAGGAGACAGCAGAGAGCGCGTGCGTACCCTACCCGCGGGAGTTAAATATTTCTCTCCATTTGTCCAATTCCGCGATCTGCTGGAGGATTTCATCCAGTTCACTGCTCGCGTCCACATCAGCGTCCATCTGCAGGTGACAGGACACATCACATCAGCGATTTGTTCGAGTCCTAACTTTCCTGACTCGAGTTCATTAGGATTCCAGGTGAAACAGTCTCAGCTAGGGCTCCCCCAGGTAGTACACAACACAAAAGAATAAATAAGTGAGACAGTCTCCCGGTTGCTTAGGTTGCGTACAGACAGGACGCGTTCTGGCGTTTTTCTTTGAGTATCGTGTATTTAACACGGCGTGTCAGCAAGTTTGTTGCGCTAAGTCTATCTATAATGTGCATGAATGGAGTGATAGGGCATACTATATTCCATAACCATAAATGGGTACCGTAGCCTATCTTTAGTAGTAGTAGTTTTAAACATTTGTTTGTGAACTATACAGATTGTGGTAATTGGAAACCAGGTGTTACAGTATAGGTGGGAGCGTGGCCGAGACGCGGAAATAAAATTACGTGAAATTAATCCTATTTTCCTGTACAGTAGCCTATCATTATAAAATGGTGTACAGGTTAATGAGTTGCAGTGAATATATTGATTCATTATTATTTATTTATTGTTAATAATATATTAATTGTTATCATAACTAGCAATTTTATTACTGATTACTGTAAATTATTGCAGAAGTTGTCTCAGATTATCTTGCAATGACGCATGGCCTATAATAAAGTCTGGGTTATTCATGAATTGATTCAATAGAATAGATCAATAAATCAACATTATTAATTATTTAATGTGTGAATTATCACTTGCTTCCATGAAAACTTTCATAAATCAAATACATAGCATAGCTCAAATGTACAGTTAATTTACAGGATAAAATAGAACTTGTCATAAATGATTTCAAATATTAAAAAATGCCAAAGGTGATTGAAATGAAGCAGGAGTTTTGATGTGTCTCAGAATTCTTTAACATTTGTTGACACAAATGGTGTTACTTAAGCTTCCAAATATTCAGTTACACAAAGTAATAATACAAGAGAGAGAGAGAGAGATAGAGAGAGAGAGAGAGAGAGAGAGAGAGTGTGTGTGTGTGTGTGTGTGTGTGTGTGTGTGTATCAGGGGCATTTCCTCTGAGGCAAGGGAGGCAGTGCCTCCTCAAAAAATTAGGATGAGAAAATATTACAAAATGTGACAATAAAAAGTGTATAAGTCACTCGTTTTTCTAAAGGAACACTGTCCAACAGCGACACCCGCAGGTGAAGTTACAGCGGGAGTCCACATCTCTCGTGTCTCCCTTGAGCTCATAGAGAATGAACAGAGCCCCTAAAGGTTTAGTGGGGGGAGAATGAATGGGGGAAAGTCACATGAGAGGAGGCAATGCCTCCATTGCGCTATAATTGGATATGATCGGTTATGATTGGATATGATTGGTTTATGTGATAAATCCCACCTCTTGTTTATGTGCGCATTCCGCGCGTCAGTCTGAATGAACAAAATGATGGCGTCAAAGGAAACACTAATTAAAAAGTAAGTAAACAGCTTACCCACTTAAATATCACCGCTTTATGTCACGGCAAAATCAAACGTGAAAAGACCTGAAAACATGATGACTGCGGGGGATTTAGTGAGCAATCAGCTTGGTGAAATTAAAGATACATCTTCGTGTCTGTTTACCGAGCATGACTGATGATCCAAAATAAGTTGATTATCAAAAAGAACAGCTGAAAATCAGTACACAAATAAAATATAGCCTATTCTTTAACCCTCTATGGTATGGTGTTGCCTTCAGGCAACATAGTCTATTTTAGTTTATTTTTAATAAAATGAGACTTGAAATGAAAATGTTTATTGTTATAGTGTCCAATTTTTTAAAAAAAACACCACAAATAATCTTTCTCCTCATTGATATCATATTGCGTACCATAGAGGGCTAAATTGTTACTGTCTTTAGTTATTATGTTGGAATAAATGTAAAAATGCTTAAAACACTAACTTGATGAGATTGACTTGGTTTTAATAAATAGAACATTAATTACATTGTTAATGTAAAAATACAAAATAGAATTGTATTTGGTTGTAATGTAAAATTATGTTCATTTAACAAGGAAAATGTGTCAACGTTAAAAGTAACAGACATGAATTTACATTTGATTTATAAAAAAATAAAATAAATAAATAAATAAAAAACTGAGGTCATTGTTTGCCTCCTCATTTCAGAACACCACTGCACACCACTGGTGTGTGTGTGTATGTGTGTGTGTGTATATATATATATATATATATAGTATATATAGTCTGTTAAAAATCATGTTTGCTGTTTGTATATAGTGCCATCTACTGATACTTTGTAGACATTAATGCTATAGTTTCTTCTACTTGGCAAGTTTTATAGCCTTAGTACAAGTACTAGTAGGAACATGTCTACCAGTAAATTATGCATATCAAATATGATCAGAAACTAAAAAAAAAAAAAAAGAAAATGCATACACTGAAATATGAGGCCATGCAATCTGGTTAACCAACAACAGAGACACATATGACTGTGTTCCGGAAATAAAGCAGTGATGTGTGAAAAGTTTGAGAGGTCATGTTTTTGCTTTTCCCACTGAATATAATATGCACAGAATAATGCAAGTAAAACAGATTAAAAGTTAATGATAATAGCAATATTCTTTTTTTTTTCTTTCTTTCTTTTTATGGACATTGCAAACTTGGAATATTTGTAAGGCAACAAATGATGTAGTTATTAGAATTTGTTTTCAAGCTTATTCTGAAATATAAGCTAATAAATCAAAATAAATATTAAAAAAACAAATAAATCATGGCTGAATTCACTCTTTTTATCCAGTTCAAGTTTTTCATTAACTTTTTGATAACTCTTGTTTTTAACATTATTTAATAACATGAACTAACTATGAGTACAATATTCATAGCATTTTTTAAATATTGTTAATAAAAAAAATGTTAACAAATAAACCTTTTTTGTAAGTGTAAGTGTTACCAACTTTTTAAAATAATGTTGAACAAAAGCTCGAGCTGTTAATTCTGTCTTGCTTTAAGTAATTAAATTATTAAAGTAATTAAATTAAAAATTTTTTCCAGAGTTGCTTTAAAATTAGGTCAACCTAAAGCTGTCACACAACCACAGACCAACACGTTCTTCCTGCCATTACTGCATCTCATTGACACTGCAACGACAGATGTTTGAAAAACCTACCTTATCTCTTCTTTATCAGACAGCTTGGCTGGTGAGAATCCTTTAAGCTCTGAGGTTTGAACAACTTCACCAACACATTGCTTATATACCTGACACTTTATATTCAGGAGGTGGACAGACACATGGCTTCACAACATGACAGAATGCCTCCTTTCATTTACAGTTTCCTGGCAGCAGGTGGGGTACTTTGTTTCTTTTCTGTTGGTTTGAATTCTGTGGGAACAAAGCTGTGCTCTTAAATTGTCTTCAGTGATGAGAGCTGCTTTTCTCCTCTTTCACAGTATTGTTTCTGAATGCTTTAAAGCTCCCAAATACATTCTGTGTTCATAAAATGTATAAACTATATCCAATACTGTCATTTTTGTTTGTTTACACAATACAAAGCAATACCTTATAAAGAAACTGAAACTAGAATAGTTCATAAAATTTTATTTTGAGTAAAGGAACAGGATGCATAGTGGGCAGAAAAGCTGCACTCCCATAACAACAATGAAAAGGAGTGTCTCAGAATTGATACCTATGCATAACATAATCGTGTATTTTTGTACATATTTTTTTGTATTTTTGGCCCCTTTCATTCTATATCCATACTGTAATCAAATAACTAAACAGACAGTACAGTCTTTTAATTACATTTTTAATGTATTATTATTTTGAATTGACTTAAAATCATGTAAAAACATAGTTTAGGAATTCCATTTGAGAATATTTCATGAAATATTTCATCAATATCTCATCAAATACCAACAACTGATTCATTAAACATTTTGTTATCAATAATGTGGCACATTGGCACAATGTGAGTGTATAAACACATATAACACAAGTAAGAATTAGCTATTTATGATAAAGAAAATGCAAATAGATTATTGAATATTAGTAGTTAAACGTATAAGAGTTAATGATAACATTAAAACCATATTGATCATCTGATTAGTGATATTAATCAATATGAATGGTCGCGTACACACTGCAGTTAAATACGGTTGTCAGTCCACCTTTTAGTGATTAATCTCATTCTGCAGGCCTACACACACAGTTCAGAAATTTACAGGAGTGACAACTGCATTTTACTAAAATTCTACTCAGTGTGTATGAAACCGAACTGAACAACTAGTTGTTAATGACGTATTTCAATGCACATCATAGATGTGTCCCTCTTCTGTATGTGTGCGGTGCAAGAACACCGCAGGGAAAATGGTATGAGCTTTGACTCATTCTTGTTGCCAGATCTTGCTAGAAAAAAAAAAAAAAACAGCGAACAAGAAAAAGCCCATAATAAAACAAGATAAATCCTAATGTTTGTATTGAAAACAAGGCCAAAATATCGTGACCCGCACCTTCCCACTTTAATATCTCCATAAACTTGATCAGCTGTCACTCCTGAAACTTTACAGTGTGTATGTGGCCAGTGTTTTACATGTGTCTGATATTTTAAAGCCATGGTTGTAGCTGGGTGCAAAAAAGTCATTCAGGGGACCTGTTACCACAACTTATATAAATGCATGGTTGCAAGTTAAAAATTCAAATTTATTGTTTTAATTAAACATTTTATGTTGCAAACATTATTTTGTTGAGTTCTGTTGACATAATAATGTTGATTGTTACATCGACTTAATATTGTCTGTAATTTAAACTAAATTTAGGTTGTAGTAACTTAATGAAATTGTCTTGATATCTTGATAACGGAAATTAGGCAGTGAATTTCTAGTTCCCAGCATGCTTTGCATAGGAATGGATAAGGAGAATAAATGTTGAAATGATGTGTTAATTTATTTGGTTATAGTAAGGGGAAAGACCTGTTAGTGTTTAATGCTGTTATGTTTGACATTTAAAAGAGTTTCTGTAATGTTGAAGTTTTTGTGGTTACCATTGTGCTGAAGAGTAAATACATGAAGGTAAACATTATTGACTTTATAAGCAATGACTGCGCTAATGCCAGTGACAAGTAAGATCTTACTTCTTCATTAAATATACATGTTAAATAAGTTATAATAGCAGTTGATTTGAACTGAAATAGATAAGATTAATTGGTTCAAGGGCTACAACTCTGACAGTTGGTGCGACTTAATTTTTTTAAATAATCAACTTGAAAATTTGTGTTTATGCTACAAATTATTAAGTTCCTCTAACTCAGTGTAGCTTGTTGGTTGAACGTAAATTTACTAAAAAAAATTTGCTGTTTTTTTTTTTTTTTTTTTTAAGCCAACACATTATTCTATACCTGATTGATATTATTAAATGATTATTTTATTTATTTTTTGGTTGTGACTTTTTGAATTTTAAGCATTTCAATCCTTGTTTCGTGTAAAGGATATGTAGGAAAATATCAGAAATTTGAATATCATTATACAGTGACGCTAAATACACACGTAAAATCTATAAATGGCATTGCATTAGATAACAAAATATCAAACCACATGGATCATGGCACCTGTAAACAAATAATGCTAGATCTTATCTCAGAGCCAGTGTTATTTTAGTATCATTGATGTAATATTAGCCTATAGTTTTTGTTACATATTTTGAATTAGATTTTATCTGAATATTTTCTGTTTTTAAAGTTTTTATTTTTTAATTTTAAAGTTTTAGTAATTTTGTTGTGTGTTTTTATTACTATTAGTTTTGAGGGTTTTTATTCAGGTTCTGGTTTTACTTTTAGTATTGAGTTTTAGTTATTTTAGTACTTGAGAAATGAGAAAAATGAAATAAAATAAGTGTAATTTATTTGATATTTTATTTTATTTCAGTTGTTTATTTTATTTCAAGTAATGAAATAATGCTTTTTATGGTTTTAGTTTTAGTTTCAGTTAACAATAACCCTGCTCAGAGCTAACTTCACATTTCTGAGCCATTTTTGCCAAAACTTTGTAATCGTCTGGTGATTTTTAGTGGATGTATAAACAAACTTCTTTTTGTGCTGCTTGGTTTGATTATTTTGTTATCTAATGCACAGACATTCATACATATTTAAGTGTGGCTTAAGTGTCAAAATACTTTTTGGGGTCACTGTAGAATTGCCAATTGTCGCATCCCTTTGTGCTACGACTATGAAAGATCCACAGCGAAAGGAAACTGTAATGTCCCCAACCAGACTGGAAACTACAGGGTGTTTTCATCAGCCGTTTGAAATTGTGAGCGTTAATTGTTTCAGTGATTGACAGAATGAATGCTCCGTCAGCGGACTGTTTGAAAGAAAGAGTTCCTCGCTCCCGCCTCCCCGCTGCGAGATAAGAACCCTTCTCTCCCAGACACACGAGCATCTCCAAGTTCACCGCCACACATGGTCTGAACAGCTTAAGAGGCTCAAATGTGCCTTGCCTGTTCAGCTGTAAACAAACCGGATGCTGCTTTTTCAAGGCTTCTATTGAGAAGTGCTAGTCGCTGCGATAGGATCTCGTGTGCAGGGGAGGAAGTAGAACATGATGTTATCATGGTCAGTACATGATATCCGCAGCTCCTGTGCTAGCGTCGGACTCTTTGGCCTCCTGAAAGGGAAACTGGATCCCGGCCAGGCGGATGAGCAAGATGTTGAGACCGTGCGTGAGGAAGGTGAGAAAGATGAGCCAGAAGGATCTGTCGTACCTCTCGCTTTGCGTCTTGTAGACGAAGCTGCCCTCGTTGAAGTTGAAGATGATCTCGGTCAGGTGGTGCAGCTTGACCTCAGAGGAGAACAGAATGAGGACCAAGCAGGCACAGAAACCTGTCAGGAAACAGAATAATACATTTTGCATAATAGAAAAGCTGTTCTGTATGGAAGCTCCTTTCCGCCACGGAATAAAAATAAAAAAATTAATTGCGAATTTTTATCTCGCAAGTGCAAGTTATATCTTACGGAGCTCCTAAGGGACCTTTGCAAAAATAAAAAAAATATACAGACTTTCACATGCGTGCAAGAAACTATTGTGTGCTCACAAGAAACTTTCGCGTGCACATGTGTTACAGTGTCCGGATAAATATACTAACCTATTTCCTTTGTGCACCACTGCCATTTTATTTAAGAAAACGAGAGTATAAATGCGCATGAATTATTAAAGATCCATTTGCTCAAATTTTGGCTTTCTTTAGGGCAGTATACCTCTAATACCACGGCCGGTTTATGTCCGCATGCTCTGTGATGGCAGAGAAACCGTGCTGTGACAAGACCTAATGGCTCAATACGGCTGTGTGAGCATTTGCCCAGTTTAAGGGTCCATAAAAATAGATTGATACAGTAAAAGGTGCTCAAATTTTGGCTTTTGTTAGAGCAGTATGTCATATTTCAAAGCCATGTCCTCTTCAACAAATTTAACTCTGTGGAGGCCGAGAAACTGCGCGTGAAATGGGCTGATGGCACAATACGCAGCTCAGTGTGCACTGTCATATGCTCAGTTTAATGGTTCATAAAAAAAGGCTGATACGGTAAAAAGTGCTCAAAATTTGGCTCTTGTTAGGGCAGAGCATCATATTTCAAGGCCTTGTGTCCACTTTAATGAATTTAACTCTGTGGCGGCCGAGAAACCGCGCCACGAAATGGGCTCAGTGTGCATTGCCATATGCCAAATTTAATGGTTCATGAAAAAAACATTGGTACAGTAAAAATAACAAATTTGAATTTTGTTAGGGCAGTATATTTATATTGTCCCATATAAAAATTATTGGAACAGTAAAATGTAGACTACTAAAATTTCATATTTCACAAGATCAAAACCCCCTTTATTAAACCACTTTGTCGGATTTAACGCATCCTTACAGGTGGCAAAGAAATGCTTATTTTCTTCATTCATTTCTAACAGTGCTTATTGCGAGCAGAGCCATAGACATAAAGAACAGATAAGGGAGGCTCACACTTAAAAAAAGACAAACGAGCTGGATTCATTCTCGTACTAGACAAAGTGCTCTAACGAACTCCAGCATTTGAGCACTTTTTTATCAGCCCTTCCCAATGCATGATACAGCCATATTGCACCATCAGCCCATTTCACGGTGTGGTTTCTCTGCCGTCACAGAGTATGTTAAAGCAGACATAAGGCCGTGATATTAGAGATAGCCTATACTGCCATAACGAAAGTCAAATACAGCTTTATTAATTCATGTGCATCCATACTCTTGTTTTCTTCATAGTAAAATGGCAGTGACGCACAAAGGAAATATCTTATAGACAATATACAAAAAATGGAAATTGTAATGTGTGAGTACGTGAAAGTCATAAATGTGAGATATAAACTTGCAATTGCAAGTTATAAAGTATGTATTGCGAGATATAAACTCACAATTCTGAGAAAAAAAGTCTGAATTATGAGGTATAAACTCAGAATTATGAGAAAAAAAAATCAGAATTACTCTTTTAATTTTTTTTCTGTGGCAGAAACAAGCTTTAATAGTTCTTAAAAGGTTAGTTCACCTAAAAATGAAAATTCTGTCATCATTTTCATGTTTCATACAGTTTTGTAATGACATGAGGCAGAGTAAATGACTCATATTTGGGTGATCCATTTAAAGTCACCATGAAATCAAAATTGACAATTCTTAATATTGCAGTAATTATTATAAATGATTTATCCGTGCACATCATTACTTTATTTTTTCTTAATTCATGTATCCTTGTAATCTTAAAGTCCTTCTTGCAGCTCATCTCTTCTCTGATGATGTGTTTACTGGAGTGAGGGCGGGGCAACATGTCACTCACATCAGATCCACCAATAGCAAAAAACCAATCAATTCCTGATTGACAAAATCAAGTCCCACCCCACATCTGTACTTGTTCGAGAAACTGTTCTCTCGGATATACGTCACAATAGAGAAGAAAAGACAATTGCAACTTCCATTTCATGCTTTGAATGAGACAAGTCTCTAAGCAACCAACTGTTGAAGAGTGTGTTCTTGAAGCTTAGGTTTTAACCACATCCCTTTACTGTAAAGGAACTTCGCTTATCTTGCCATTTATAAGCATGCTTCATCTTGGCAAGTATAAGAGATACCGTATCTACAGTTAGCCTTTTTGGGGCCTTATACAGCCCAAAATAACAGTTCGGTCTCATACAATGCTAGTGGATAGTGATTTATACTGTCAGGGCAGAAAAAGTACCATAAAAATACCACAAGTATGACTAACACATTACAAGTCTTGTGAGGAATAGTCCAAAGCATTACTGAAAGTCTTGCCCTTTGGAGTAGCTATCGCATTTAATGATCAGTCACGATACACGCAGAAGGAGAACAAATGGCATTTACTGTCTTTGATGTCTTGGTGCAATATATTTGAATAGTTTTTAAGTAGAATTACTTAGCATTTTATAAGAATTTTATAAGAAAGTATATGAATTTTATAAGACTTATTGTCTGTTCTTAAGGTTTCAATAGAAGATTGGTTTGAAAGTGACTACTTTGTGAGCTGTGCTTCATACATCACTGCACTATTGACAATAGACAATGGATATATTTTGCCTGCAACCACACATCTTTCTTTTGTGCTCCTGCTCCATGGAGAAAAGAGAAAAAAAAAAACAGGTTTAGAAATACACAAGGGTGAGTAAATAACAGAATTTTCATTTATGTTGAACTAACATTAACATTTGACACATTATTTCATTAAAAGAGGTAATGAATGGGTTAAAATTAAACTTTGAAAGGAAAATATACTTCTATTCAAATGTTTGTGGGTCAGTAAGATTTTTTTTTTTTTCTTTTTCTTTTCTTTTTTTAAAGAAGTTAATACTTTTATTTAGGAAGGATGCATTAAATTGATCAAAAGTGACAGTAAAGACAATGATAATGTTACAACAGATTTCTATTTCAAATAAATTATGTTCTTTTGAACCTTCTATTTATCACAAAAAAAAAAAATTCTGTGTATCACAGTTTCCACAAAATATAAACCAGCAAAACGGATTTCAACAACAAAAATGTTTCTTTCATAGCAAATCATCATATTAGAATGATTTCTGAAGGATCATGTGACACTGAAGACTGGAGTAATGATGCTGAAAATTCAGCTTTGATCACAATAAATTATATTTTAAAATACATTCAAATACAAAACAGTTTTTATAATTATTTTAAATTGTATTTTAAATTGTTATACTGTATTTTTGACCAAATAAAGGCAGCCTTGATGAGCAGAATAGATATCCTTTTGTTTTAACAAGAAACTATAAAGTGTCTCAAAATTGAAAATCCATATTAGAGACTGCATTTAGATTTAGTACAGAAACATATGGTCCTAAGTTTCTCAGATAACTGCTTTGTTTATATAATATAATATATAAAAAACAAGATTTCAGTTCCAGTACTGGCTTCAGTTCAGTCAGTACAGTGTTCCAGCAATGCTGACTATATTCACAATGTAGCAAAGACATAATCGCTCTTGTTCCATATTACAGTATTATAGTATATATGACATGATGAAATTGCTAGCTACATGAAATCAGTGGCATCTCAAAGCTTCGGAACGCTACAGTATTCTCTCTTCTCATCACTGCAAGTGATCCTGCTTTATTTTTTCACTTAATGGTTCAATTGTGTGGACAGGTCGAATGGCCTCCATCAGTACAAACACAACAGAGGCACCTGACACTACAGATGGAGTGGAAATCTGGCCAGTTCCACCAAGCGCATTCATTTCCATCACTTTATTTATTTATCATGCAATTCTCTCTTCTCAGGATAGCTGAGCTCACTTTCTCACAACTAAAAGATGAACAATTGTAGAGGCTCGTTTCTAATGTGGTTCAGTATAGACCCTGTCTGAGTGGATGTATGTGTGAAATATTTATCACACTGTCTTCAGGATCTGGATTTTGTCTCAAGATTCAAGAATTCAAGCATCTAATGACCTGGTAAAAAAAAAAACTTTACATTGCCAATGACTTTTTCTATTTAAAAACGTATGTGTAAATGCTTGAAATTTGTTTTATATCGTATAATATTATACATTCTGTTTTTCTTATGAACTTAAGTACATTTTTAATTGTATTATATTTACTAATTACTTATATTTACTAAATCATTTGATTAAAATTTATTTACTAAATTATTATTATTATTATTATTAATTGATGAGTTGGACAGAATATTTAAGGAAATCTGGCATATGGGAACTCTTTCAATACTGTGTGTGTGTGTGTGTGTGTGGTTCAGGTATTCCTATGTTATGGGGAAGATGGCAATATCCGAAATCCTTGTCCTTGTGGGGACATTTTTGGTCTACATGAGGAAAACAGCTTATAAATCATACTAGTGGTGTTTAAAAAAAAAAAAAAAAAAAAGTTAAAATGCAGAAAGTTTTCTGTGATGGGTAGGTTTATAGTTAAGGGATAGAAAATACAGTTTGGACAGTATAAAAATCATTATGTCTATGGAAAGTCCCCATAAAACATGAAAACCCAGCGTGTGTGTATGTTTGAGTAAGGTCTTACAGCTTATCATGTTCCAGAGGTAAAGGCCCTGGGGTCCATGCAGTGTCTCATATGGGCTTCCGAAGGCATTGTAGAAGAAGAACGCACAGGACACCGAGGAGAAGACGATGAGCACCGCACAGAAGAAGATCACGCTCACATGTAGACTGGCTGGAACCACATCCATCAGGTCAGGGAAAACTACACAGAGCAAAGAGATTTCTAACATGATCACCATCATTTGAGTTTAAACTGTAGGTGAGGGTAAGGCTATGAATCATTATGATTCATATGTGAGTAAAATGTACTGGAATGTAATCAGTTTTCCATTTGTCATCAATGTGTTCAATCTCACTAGCTATTGTGAATGATTGTTGCATGTGTTTCCTTTTGACTGATCATTATAAGATTATCTGAAAATTTGGCATAGAAACAATTTTCACTCAGAAATTGCTAGTAAATTTCACAATTAGCAATTACCATCGCACACCTGTAGGTAATGGATAGGTGCGTTGGAAAGAAGACCAAAAAAGTCAAAATTCTAAAAAAACAAAACAAAGAGAATCCCGCACACTATCAATACTTGCAAAAACGTATCAAAAATATTTTATTAGCAACGTTTCATCAGGCATAAACATACTATTCAAACTCCATTACATTTAAAATGATAACATGACCATTAAAAAAAAAAAAAAAAAAAAAAAAAAATATATATATATATATATATATATGTATATTTTTATTTTTATATATATATATATATATATATATATTTTTTTTTTTTTATGCCTGATGAAGGTCATGCGACCGAAACGTTGCTAATAAAATATTTTTGATACATTTTTGCAAGTATTGATAGTGTGCGGGATTCTCTTTGTTTTTTTAGTAAATTTCACACAAAAAAATTACAAAGAATTCCCAAATAATACAATGAATTAAACATGAAATTCTGAAGTAGAAAGACTGAAATAGTATTTTCTTGTAAAATGTACTCCAGTAATCTTTATTTTATTTATAACTTCTAAAGTTATAAAATAATTATTTACAGTGTACTGTGTAGGTATGAAAAAGGATTTCACTCATTAAAAGTAATCTCTGTTAACTTAATATTATCAGTATTATCTGTTTAATATTATCGTGGGATGTTTGGACATGTGTTAAGGAATTATGCATATATTGAATTCGTACAAATTAACCACCTCGTAAAATACGTACGAATTGCCGTGAGATCGGGTTGCTAATTCTGTTTAATTCTGTGTTCGTGTCGATATGTAAGCATTTATGTGGATGTATTTGTGAATAGCCTATATGCATTAACATAACAGTGTCAAAGACAAATTTACACTCTGTGACAAACAGAATGGACAATAAAATTAAATTAAACTAAACTAAACTTTCTGTCCTCAATTTTTATGCATCTTGTGAGAATAACAAATTTACGATGACAATATTCTTTTGTTCTGCTAAAAGACTGGCTCTGGAATCTGGGCCTTTTCCAGATCTCATTAGGAAAGAATGCTGTTGTACATGAAGCTGTCATAAATGATCCATCGTTGAGCCCCATAAAATGAGACAAATCCCTCCCAAAACTCAAGATAAAACAACTGAAAAACTGAAAAGCTACATACCACTTCTAATGAGAAATATTAAAAGTACGTTCAAGGGGATGTACTTGCTATGCATGTGTGATGACATTTGGAGGATGCAGGAACAATTTTCCTAAGCATTGATGATAGCTGAAAAAAATGGTGTGCATGTGTGTGGTTCAGGTATTCCCATTCATTATGGGGACAAAATGTCCACACAAAGATGGCAATATCCGAAATCCTTGTTCTTGTGGGGACATTTTTGGTCCCCATGAGGAAACAGCTTATAAATCATACTAAGTGATGTTTTTTGAAAATGTAAAAATGCCGAAAGTTTTCTGTGATGGGTATAGGTTTAGGGTTAGGGGATAGAATATACAGTTTGTACAGTATAAAAATCATGTCTATGGAAAGTTCCCATAAAACATGTAAACCCAACGTGTGTGTGTGTGTGTGTGTGTGTGTGTGGAGGTCAATTGTTTTGTTTTTTTAATAATTTGAAATAGGTTTGTTACGTCAATGGCCTCAAAAAGTATTTGAACAGTTAAAGGGATGTTTCATTTAATATTTAATATTTAAAATTCTGTCTTCATGTACTCAACCTCATGTTGTTCTAAACCTTTCTTTCTTCCATAGAACACAAAAGGAGAAAAAAAGGAGAATACATTGGTTGCTCTTTTCCAAGCATTTATTTTTAAGGCTTCAAAAAGGATGCAAAAGCAGCATAATAGCCCATATGACCTGTGCACTATATACCAAGCCTTCTGATACCATATAGTAACTTCAGGGGAGCCACATTTAAAATTGTATTAATGTCATTGAATTTGACAGAAAGTGGCACCTGCAAATAAATGATGCAAGAGCTTTCCTGATCAGTGATCACTAATATTTGTAACCACAAAGATCACAATACTTTCTTCTTTTTGTACAGCAAATCTATTGTTTTATGATTAAACAAACATTTGTGAATTGTCATGCTTTTTATTTATTGCAACGACATTGGTACAATTTAAGCGTTTAAGTGTCCAAATACTTTTGGAGTCGCATATATGCACATGTAGTATTGCAATTTGTCTTGTATTGCATTGCTAGAGCCCTGAAGTATAGGCTACTCTTTATATTTCTGGTGTGTTTTTAAAGGGATAGTTCACCAAAAAATGAAAATTACCCCATGATTTACTCGCCCTTAAGCCATCCTAGGTGTGTATGACTATCTTATTTCAGATGAATACAGTCGGAGATATATTAAATAATGTCCTGGCTCTTCCAAGCTTTATAATGGCAGTAAATAGAAGATGAGATTTTGAAGCCCAAAAAACTGCATCCATCCAACATAAAAGTAAACCATACGACTCCACTGTGTTAATAAAGACCTTCTGAAGAGAAGCAATGGGTTTGTGTAAGAAAAATATCCATATTTAAAACTTTATAAACTAAAATATCTAGTTTCCGGCAGACGGCCATACGAACGTCGACTAGCGCCAAAAGAGTAACCCCTGACACGATGTAGGAGTATCGTAAGCTTAGACGCCTCTCACTGTTCAAACAAATAGGGCTGGGCAACAAACTCAAGCTCCTTTTCTCTTATATCAAAATCCTCCGATATTTCTCTTTAAAAATTCTCGTTTTAGTCTTCTAATTCGTCACTGGTGTTTTGTTTTGCTCTCTCCTCTGCTCTTCCACGTTCGTCATTATGTCACGCGTCAGGTCAGAGGTTACTCTTTCGCTTTAAATTGACGCGTACGGCCATCTGCCAGAAGCTAGTTATTATAGTTTATAAAGTTTTAAATATGGATATTTTTCTTACAAAAACACATTACTTAGCTTCAGAAGGTATTTATTAACCCCCTGGAGCCATGTGGATTACTTTTATGATAGATGGATGTGCTTTTTTGGGCTTCAAAATCTCATTCTCTATTAACTGCTATTATAAAGCTTGGAAGAGCCAGGACATTATTTAATATAACTCTGACTGTATTCGTCTGAAAGAAGAAATTCATATACAGTCAAACCAAAATGTATTCAGACACCTTGAACATTTCATTCATTAATACAGTTTATTCACTATAGTTTAAAAAAATGGTAATAAAATATACAGTTAAACTGTGTCAGAAAAAATTAATCTTAATTATGTCAGATAACACTTAAGCAAAACATGGTCAGGTCAAAATGTCTGAATAATTTTTGGTTCCAAATTTTTATCAATTTTACTGGTAGTCCACTGTATGAAGAATTTTTGGGTATAATATGTCACAGTTTACTTTATTTTGCTATCCTCACTTACATAAATGAACTATAGTGTCCTGCACCCACTAGTAAAAATATATCAAAAATATAAAAAATGTCTGAATAATTTTTGGTTTGACTGTTCATCTAGGATGACTTGAGGATGAGTAGATCAAGGGGTAACTTTTCATTTTTGGGTGAACTAACCCTTTAAGACATTTACTATCATTTCATTTCTTAAGATGATTAAGTTACTCACAAGAGAAATAAAAGGGTCTGTCTCCCAGACCACACTGTTTCATCCCCTTCCCGTGGAAAAGTCCGTAGTTCGCCCTTCCAATGAACTTCTCCAGCTCTGCTCCCGATGCGTTGACGATCTGTGCGCCAGTTTTGCACAGAACAACCGCTTGAACCCAAAACTGAGTCCCCATCGCAGCCGCCACGACCAGAACACAACCAAAGCAAAGCACCCCCGCAATAGAGAATATAATTTTCTTTTGACGGCTAGGCATTGTGTTTGATAACGCGGCGACGAGCACAGCCTCAGTAATCAATGGATATCCACACGTCAAACTTTCTGTAATCCAACATGGATAAAGACATCGCTGCTGTTGTCGATTTACCCTCAAGTCTAAAAAACACGAATGCTATAAAGTGATATCTAATGCTCAATACGCATGTTAGAGAGTAAAGTTGTATCCCAATGTCTTCTCTGGATAGTGTTACGCCAAGCGCGTTCACTGTACCCCGTCACCAAGCAACCGGTTTGAACGTCTCGCACCAGTGATCGGGCATGATGTGACCTTACACTGGATTGGTTACTAGATCAACATCTCTGGACAATTAATAAAGCAATTTCACTGCTATAGTTGAACTTTAAATATGGAGTTTATCGTGTGATATGATGGAGGATTTATGGATAGCTAAATGGGTAACACATTACAATGAGGTTTCATTTAGTTAACATGAACTAAAAATGAACAGTACTTCTACAGCATTTATTAATCTTAGTCAAAGTTAATTTCAACATTTACTAATACGGTATTTAAAAGAAAGGTTGCATTTGTTAACGCTAGTTAATGCATCTGAAATAACACGAACAAACAATGAACAATTATGTTTTTACTTACTAACATTAACAAACAATGCTTGTTAGCTTACACACACACACACACACACACATATATATATAGATAGATAGATAGATAAATAGATACACACACATACTACATACATACAGTATATATATGATATATATGTATATACACACACACACACACACACACACACAAAAACATTCTTTCCATGTCCAAGTTTTGACATAACCTTTTAACTCATCCTACGCTACAGTTTTCTGACAGTCATATCATCAGAGACGTGACTCACAGAGAACTGACATCGATTGGCCCTCTTTCACTCATTTCTGGGAATAATAAGGTAACTGAAAATGCAAACAGAAGGTCATCAATCAAATAAGAGATAAGAGAGAGACAAGAGAGGGACATAATTAACTGTTGTAACTGATTTTATATATATATATATATATATATATAAAAACAAGAGTTAAGAGATTTAAAAGAGTTCTTAAAAAACATCTCTTTAATCAACCCCTTACAATTTGAGAAACATGCTTAATTTATTGTTTTTGTGTTTTGTTTTTTCAGGAATTTTGGATGTGGAATACAATTTATTCACTGAATGATCAATGCTTACATAGATAAAACTTTAAAAAAAATTAAATTAAATTCATGATTGAGCTGTTAGCCTGTAGCGCTGTCGATACAAGTACATGCAAGTACAAGTCCCATCTCTAGGCCCTTTCACAGTCCCATTACCCACCTTTTTCCCCACTTTGCAAGACAAAACCACCAAAAATAAAAAATTAAATGAATGCACACATAGCTTAGACTTCCACTAATTTTATATCAGGTTAATGATATTTTCTATGGCGTAACCCTAAACCGACCCATCACAGAAACATGTTGAAAACACTAGATTTAAATAAAAACCAGTAAAATGTGACCACTAGTTGGTTGTCATAATCTTTCACTATATAAGTGAAACCTGTGTACACACGCACACACACATGTTGGGTTTTCATGTTTTATGGGGAATTTCCATAGACATAATGATTTTTATAATGTACAAACTGTATATTCTGTTCCCCTTCACTAACCTTACACCTAAACCTACCCGTCACAGAAAACTTTCTGCATTTTCAAAGAACATCATTCTGTATGATTCTGTTTTCCTCATGGGGACCAAAAAATGCCCCCATAATGTAGGGAAAACTCCCCACCACACACACACACACACACACACACACACACATAAACATACAGTACAAACATCATTGTATAATCCACATTTGAGCATCATTGCACAGTCCATCTTCTGTAGCTTTAGTCATATTAGAAGGCTTATGTTTAAATATAGAGTTCCATGAACTTGTATTGCAGCGACTTTTTCAACTGACATTTTTGGCCAAAGGTCTTTGTGTATTCTCCTTTCCCCCAGACTTCAGTCTTCTGCTTTGTTCAGCTTTTTTGCTTTTCCTACATCACCAATCTGCAGTTCATCAAGAAACTTTCTTCACCCTACATTCACATTCAACAAAGGATTCTGCACTGATACTAGGTCCATAACTCTCCTCCGATGGAATTTTCACTCTGGATCTGCATTTGGAACGGTGCTTATGTATGAGAAGGCCTTCGTGATCTGATGCCTGAATGCACGGCAGATGACAAAGTACAGCACTGGATCAAAGCACAGGTGTAGGATGGCGATAAGTAGAGTAGACTCTTTGGCCAGGAAGAGATTCTTCTTCAACGTGCATTCGGTGATGACCTCCATCTGCGTAAAAGTGTACGGCATACGCACGGCATGGTACGGCACGAAGCACACCACGTAAGCCAAGGTAACCAACGCAATGTTTATGAAGGCATGTCGGGCACTAGCCTGTTCCTCAGGGTCGCATTCACGGCGACCCCAAAGCTGCTTCAAGACCAGGCCGTTGGACAAAAGCACAGCTACTGAAGCATTGAAGAAGATAGCCATGCCCAGAAATACAGACAATGCGTGCCAGTGCTTGCCCAAATCATCTTTTAAGTCAGAACATGTTAGCCCAACTTTGTCTTCGATGTTTTCTTTGATGGGGATGGCCATGTTGGGCACATTGATGAAGAGCACGAGGAACCAGACCACCGATGACATCAGAATTGCAAATCCTACCTCCTGCAGTCGCAGCAGTTTGGAGCTGCGAGTGATCTGGATGTAGCGCTGAACGCTAACAAAAGCTAGAAAGATAATGGACGCGTACAAGTTGATGTAGATGAGTGGCGCACTCACTTGGCAATGAAAGATGGTCAAACTCTTCGAATCATTGCCCAGATCTTTAGCAATCTTGACGGGTAACGCCAGCATGAGGAGGAAGTCGGACGTCAGAAGATTGATGAAGTAAACATTAATGCACTTTTTAGCACTTCGGCTGGTTATGAAGGCCCACAGTGCCACCATGCTGGTAGCCACTCCAATCAGGAAGATGAGGATGTACATTGTGGCGAAGGGCACCATGTTGTCGTTGACCACGCAGATGCTTGTATTTGGACTCCCCATTTTTGGATCTGGACTGTGTAAACTCTAAACAAGGCCTAAATAAATAAAATCAAGGTTATCGAATAAATACTGTTTAGTTCTCCTTTTCTTCACGTGTTTAACTCTTGTCAGAAACAGAGAATAAAAAGTACATTTGAAAACAGTTTGGTTTTTCACTTCACCAGAAAGTAAAAGGTATTGGAGGTGGAAGTGGTAAGTCCCCTCTTTAAGCATGCAAAAGCATTTTCCTGTTTTGCTCACACAAAGATATGATGTCACCTATCAGCATCAGATAGTAAATGTCATGTAGAAATCCTGGAAAGAGAAAAAAAGAAAAACATGTAAGTATTTTTACCCCCAGTTCCTGTCCTAATGATGTTTCACAATAATATATGAACTGTTTATATGAATATATGAACTTGCTCACGCTTGTCTAGATGCAGTGTAAACTACTAGTTTGCTTGATAACAACTTGTATCAAGGCAACTGCAATCAGATCATCAATTCTATCATAATAAATCAAGAATACTTATTTCTTGGTATTTTCTCTGGATCACAGCACTATTAATGTTTCATTTGAAAGATACTGTCTTCAAATATTAAAGACAGTGTGTTCTGTTATAGATAAGTTGGTAACACTTTACAATAAGGTTTCATTTATTAACATTAGTTAACTAAATTAAATTCCCTTAGAACTAATAACAAAAATTCTTTTAAAGCATTTTTAATCTTAGTTCATGTTAATTTCAAAATGTACTAATACATGATTAAAGTCAAAAGATGTGTCTGTACACCTATTATTTAATGGCCCTGAGCTAACATGAACTAACAGTGAACAGTTGTATAACGTTAACAAAGATTAATAAATACTGTAACAAATGAATTGCTCTTTGTTATTTAATGGTAGTCAGTGCATTAACTAACATGAACTAATGGGACCTTTACTGTAAAGTGTTACCAGTAAGTTTAGACCAGATGCCAGTCAACTTGCTGTCTAGTAAACAATCTTGTCCTCAACATCCATAAAAGCAGTTACTGAGGGGTCTTATAAGAAGGTCCCATAAAAGTTAAGGGACACCCCATAAGATAAAATTATAAAATTGTAACTGTGAATTATTTATTTATTTTTTACATAAAAAATAAATAGGCGGGAGTACCGCAGTAGGGCGAAAAACTCCATCTCATTTTCTCCTCCAACTTCAAAATCCTCTGACATCGTTGTTTTACCTTTTCTTTGCACGCTCGCTTTGTAGACACTGGATTGGTACTTCCGCCTACGTCACGCGTGACCTTTCCAACGTGATTTCGTAATGCGTGAAGTCGTGGACGCGGATCGCAGAGCAGTGCAAGATGAGCATTTGTGGTTAAAAAGTATATACATTTTTATTTTATTTTTTAGAAAATGACAAATCGTTTCGCTAGATAAGACCCTTATTCCTCGTCTGGGATTGTGTAGAGCCCTTTGAAGCTGCACTGAAACTGCAAATTGACCATTTGCAAAGACCCGCCCCCTTTAGTTACTGTTGCTATGTCCGACAAGCCATGCCGATCTCTTGCCACACATCATGTTCTCACGCAGTGAAAAATATATCACGGAGCAAAGAGGACACTGACAACGCGTCGACAGACAAGACAGAGCAGGTTACTTTTGATATGAAACAAAGTCTCAAATTTTGTCATTTTTAAAGAAATTTAAACAATAAATACCATTTTGTGGCTCTTTAATGTGTTGTGACAGATCGCTGTAGCGCCTCAGTTCAAGTGGCTCATGAACCGATCATCTCTTCCTACTAGTTCATTTATAGCATCAAATAAACATGAATGAACATCATAAGGAATGTTGTTTCAATCGCGGAAAGATGTCAGTATACACCATTTTTCAAGTTCAAGTCCACCGACGTTAATCTACTAACACCCCTGACTGCTTTGTCGGACAAAATGGCGCATTCGGCATTATGATTGGTTAGATCGCCCGCCAATCAAACTCCTGGCGAAGGGTCAATTGGACCTTCAACCTGTTGTACCCCAGTGAAGTCCACTATATGGAGAAAAATCCTGGAATGTTTTCCTCAAAAACATTCTTTTCGACTGAAGAAAGAAAGACATGAACATCTTGGATGACATGGGGGTGAGTAAATTACCAGAAAATTTTAATTCTGAAGTGAACTAATCCTTTAACATTGCAAGTTCAAGCGAAGCTGCTGCTTTGAGGTCAGCTTCAATATCAATCAATCAATATCAGTATCAATAGGGTAGCAAATGAACTCATGCTTATATGACATCTACTTAAACATTAATAATATAACAATTGGCAGTTCTTAAAGTATATCATTTTAGTTGAAAAGGGTCTTGTGGTAATAAAGCCTTAATTGTACATTTATAAATATGACAAATATCAACTATAATTTATTTTACATTTTTCAATACCTATGGCACTCGAGAGATCACAATGAAAACACACAATGCCTTAAATGCCAAAAGCCCATATTGCTGATATTCAGAGTGCTTTTTCGGTCTTCTTCAAGTCTGAGCACTAACCGCAACATTATCATTTCATGGGGAAGAAATACAACTTGGCCAAATCTGAATCTTTCTCAAACTAATCCACAACTGCAATACAATCTTGTTTGGTTCTTGTGGACCAGTGGATTCCAAGCAGATGAAAATGAATAAATTATGTCTTTTTCTCAACACTCATCATTTGAAAATAAAAATTTATACTGGATTATGATGGGCAATTTTATATCATTTTGGGACATTTTTATATCATTTTGACTAACCAAAACCTTTTTGGCATATTCTGCAAATGGTGATAAGAGAGAAAAACCTTGAATAGTCTGCATACATATTCTTTAGGGAAGTGAGTCCGATTGTGGTCAGTTAATGTGCTGAAAAAGGAAACTCATCTACATTTATGGCTAATAAACTAGAGGTGGAACTTGGAATTATGTCTATTATGAAATAATTTAATTTTATGGTAATATTTTAGGGTCCAATTCTCACTATTTACTAGCTGTTTTTTATCATGTATATTACAAGAAATATTGGCTGTTTGTTAGTACTTATAAAGCACATATTCTGCATGACCATATTCTACATCCTATAATCCTACCCAATACCTAAACTTAACAACTACCTTACTATTAATAAGCAGTAATTAGGAGTTTATTGAGGTAAAAGTCGTAGTTAATAGTTGAGAATTGGACCCTAAACAAGTGTGACGGATGACGGATATTATTTATTTGTTTTGATTCAAACTATTGTTCTATTATGTTATATTAGACTTTTTAATTATAAAAAGTCTAATATAACTTTTTAGTTATATTAGACTTTTGTAAGTTCAGTTATACATAGCTTACATATTCGTCATTGCTGCATTCATTAAAGGACATTTTTATGTCATTACCCATACCTGTCTCTCCAGGCTGTACATATTTTACTCTTTACTTTGAGTACATATTAAAGGTCAGTCCTCACATTAACATTTTTGGAAACCTCCAACTTATCAGATGCATAAAATCTCAGACGAGAAGAGACAGACACATGGCGCTTCATATCAGAATTAGAATTTCAGAACTTACCTCGTCGTACTCCCCAGAGACATCACATCAGACGGTGGAATAATGTGTTTTTGCTCTCTTGCTGTACGTTGGTCTTGTTGAACAACCCAAACAGATACTTAGATACTTGTTCGAAGAGTTTCTGTATTGGCTCAGCTACTTTGCAAATTCAATTTCCTCTTTTCTTAGGGTTTGGTTTTAATTATATCAGCCAATCAAGCAAAGCACGTTGTGCACTGACGCAGCGGAAACCCAAACTTTCCAGAATCGCTGTCTCTAGACAACCACAAACCACTAGTCTATAAAGACTGTTTGCACTCGTTTGCATGCGCTCTCTGGGCTGTCACTTCCTGGTTTGAAAGACAGGTGCTTTTGACTTTCCATTTAATTTGTAAAACATTAAAGTTGCACTGTTATGGCCTATTCACACGGAACACGTTTTTGCTGTTAAAAATGAGACAGTGGAACAAAAAACACAAGGTCTAGAGCAGGGGGTTCCCAACCATGTTCCTGGTTAGTAACCATTCTTTTTATGTGCAAACCTGAATGAAAATGTCCTTCCATTCAACTGTCCTCACCAACGGTTTTGATCTAACCCATAAAATTTTTTTGTTGGTGTAAAATCAAGTTAGTTAGTTAGTTCATTTATTCTTTATTCATTTATTCTTGGGCAATCGAGAGATCAGGTCAACACACCACAATCTTCCATACAGTTACACTTCATCCTTACAACACAAAACATTTCCAAATGCCATACACAATTCTAATAATACACTACCTACACCTAAGACATTACACAGTACCCAACATATTACACATCTACCCTCACCCACACACACACACACACCAATCATTACTTGTTGTTCAATAATTTAGATAATTCATACCAATTCAACTTACAGTGAATTTACTTGAATTTAAGTTGAATCAGTTACCCCCAAGGGCATACACCTTATGAAGAATATGGCTTGGATCACCAATAATTTTAATGCTCTGCTTCTTTACAGACCTCTCAAAAAAGATTTAGATTTTATTTTGACCACCAACTGGGATAGGCAACTAAGGATACATCTATGCTGCCTTCAAAAATCAATCAGATATAGGTATCTCAGAAGACAGGAAGTGAAGCTAACATTGTTTTCAGACGTGCCTTGATGCCTTCCTACTCTCACGATCCTTGCCTGGGTTCCCCGCGTCTGTCTTCGACTCTTATTTTGTAGTTCTCCGTCTCCATTGTTGTTTGTTCACCAGGCATGAGCTGGCTATAAAAAAGGAACTCCTCCACAAAATACTCAATTCTACGGCCATTTTGAAAAATGGAACAAAGTTTGCTCAACGTGTCCCAGATAATACCTGCTGAGTTCGTCTTGTGGTCTGACTTTGCATCTCGTTCCATCTTGTGTTGAGTCGCTGTGCAACAGCAGTGGCAAGGATGAGGTGAGGATCTAAATGCAGCAAAAGTTTATTAAAAAAAAAAAAACATAAACAAAGATAATCCAACCATGGAGCGGGAACATAATCCTGAACAGGAAAGCAAACAGCAAAGGCAACGACTCACAAAGACCGACTAAAACACATGGCTATATATACACACAGGAAATCTAAACAAGATGACAAAGAAACAAGAAACACCTGAGGGAACAATAAAGAACTAATCAGGGTTGCTATATTAACAAACAAGAGAACATAGCAGCAAATACCATCAAATAGGCTACACGCTGGAACTGAAACTAAAAGAGCTTCACGGCAAAATGTCATAATACAAGTCTGGTTTAACTTGAAATTATGACAGAAATATATTGCTATTGTATACTAAAACCAAAACATTTTTTCACCCATGTTTTAATTTATACAGTTCAGTTGTGCAGCATCTTATTTGATAAAAATGCAATGTTTTGTTGTAAATTAACTGTTATATTTTCAGTTGATTACATTTTAAAAGATTGATTAAACTGTTTTATTAATTCATTGAATTAGACACTATTTTTGATGATACATTTGTATTAAATCATAAAACTATATGGAATCCAGAAAAAATTAAATGGAAAACACAGAATTTAGGGAAAAATATAATGGATTTCATGGGGTCATAAATTAAAAGGTAGCTTACTCTGCGGAGCAAACAAGTTATCTTTACATTCATTCTCAAGGTTTAACAAATATGTGGAAAACATTTCTTTCCTCATTAATGGTAAATGATTATTGTGATAAATATCGATACCGATTGATATGGGGTAAAAAAATATTGTGATAATATTTTTGCCCATATTTCCCAGCCCTAATACAATATATTAATATGTGTTACTTTTTAAATATGACTATGTGGTTAGTAGTTGTATTTACCTTATTTTAACAAGCCTTCAGTTGTACTACAATCAGCAGACATCAAAATTGGAGCAGTCAGGTTACTTTTAAAAAAGTACAGGGCGTGTGCTTGCAGTTGATTTTGCGAGAGCGTGGACGGGACCTTGATACCGCGGCTCCACTTCACGCTCGCTAATGCGCATACTCTGGCTCCGAACAATGTAATTAGCGCAAGATGTCAGCGCCATTTCGGGACATTTTTAGCTTCAGGGTAAGGGGTTAGTTTCTGTTGTAGCAATTCACCTTCGGCACGCCACCTTTTAGCACGCTCATTACTCCGACCTGCAGCTATCGAAGAATACATCTATGCTGCCTTCAAAAATCAATCAGATGAAGGTATCTTAGGAGACCAGAAGTGAAGCTAATTGACTCAGACGTGCCTTGATGCCTTCCTATCTTGGCAGCATTTTGTGCCCCAATTCAGAGGCTGCATCCTTCGAAGAACTCAGACTTCAAAGGCCACGCCTTCGAAGGCCACGAAGGTTGGACCGAGTGTTGTTATATGGGATGGTCTGGGATGGTTTGTATCATTAGATATTTGAGTAAGTTGAAACCCAATACTTACGTTTATGTAATTCGGCAATTTCTCTCAAATAAATTCTGTCGTCATTGGCGCGCAATGAATTCTGGGGTAGGCAAGGCCGTGAAAGATCCATCTTTTGTACTCTTCGTTGCACAGGAAACGAAGAACGCATTTGGAGGCTGCATTTGAATAAGCCTTCGAATTGGGACAGCCATTGTCGCACCGTGGTGATGGAGTCGGCCTTCGAATGCACCCTTCGAAGGATGCAGCCTCTGAATTGGGACGAAGCAAATGTGTACACTGGCACATGTCACATCCAAAGCCCAGTAGTAGAAATCATAAAAAAACAAAACAATGAATTTACAGTAATATTTATGTTTTACAGATGCAGTTTTTTTACATTACCTGGGTAAATCATTTGACCTTCCAGCAGATATATTATCAACATGTAATGCTACCATTAAGGAAGCTGTTTCAAATCAGTTCACTTCATGTTCTCAAGATACAATACTTCCAAAGGGCAAGACATTTAAAAAACAAACAGAGAAGTAATTTCAAAGTGTTTTCCCACCATAATTAACCATTGCTTTATTATTTACAAAATAAGTCCACAATTCCTTAAAATAAAAATGCAATAAGGCAATATAGCTGCAAGCAGCAATTATTGGGGTTCAAGCACTTTAAGGCCTTTAAGCACATGCATATTTAGCAACCCTAACCTTAACCCTAACCATCTCAATCATAGATGGAAAAGAGCATTTACAGCCAATACAGGCAATTTACCATAAGAAATATATGTTTCTAAAGATTTTTAACAGTTATCGAGGTTGAGCCAAAAGCCTAGGACTGTTTTTTGAAATAATCTCCAATATTTAACAAATAAGTCGATGGACAGCAGCGGTCCTAGAGGCAAAGTTGCTCAGAATGAGTAGTTCTGTGGTGTTGTATAAATTTTGTGGGCGTGTGCAAACAATCGCAAGATACACAATCCTTTAAGCACATGAAAAACGTGAAGGCGCCCCCCAGTGGCCGATTTATTTTGAATTTCTCACAGGCCTCTAGAGCCACGAGTCAAACAGGCCCAGCAAGTTTCGCTCTGATCGGCCTCAGTTTAACTGCATTTAGCACTCCGTTTAGTCCGATAGCTGCTCAAATTTAATTGGCCGATGACGGACATGTTTTTTTAGATACGTCAATGTCCTCATAGACAATCCTGGCACCTCGGACAAAGAAACTGCATGCAAATTTTCAAGTCAGTAAAGGAGTTATAGCCATTTTCATGTTTTTTTTCCTGTTATAGAACCACCAAGTGGCCAGTCGCCGAGCCCTTTTTCACACAACCACAGAATGAGCTCTTACATAGGTGTGCTGACTTTGGTGAAAATAGCCATTTTAGTAAAAGTGGCTCTACCCACTTTGAAAGTTTTGGTAGCCCTTAGGGACCGTGAATCTAAATTTTTGCAGAACGACGGACGAATCCGAGGAATGCATTTTGTCCGTCTTGGGCCAAGGATTCCAACGATATAAGACACTTGAGCCTACGCCTAAAGCCCAAAGTATATTTCACTTTTTACGCGTACGCAAGGGTCAGCGTACAGAATTTTGCACATGCACATATCATTTTTTTTTGCAGTAATTAGTTTATCCATAAGGTGGCAACCATGCCAGTCATAGCCTAATGGTTAGTGAGTCGATTCCAGCACCGGCAGGAAATGACTGAGGTGCCCTTGAGCAAGGCACCTAACCCCCAATCGCTCCCCGGGCGCCACAGCATAAAGGCTGCCCACTGCTCCGGGTGTGTATCACGGTTTGCAGTGTGTGTGTGTGTGTGTGTGTGTGTGTGTTCACTACTCACTACTCTGCTCCTAATTGTGTGTGCACTAACTTGGATGGGTTAAAAGCAGAGGACAAATTCCGAGTATGGGTTACCATACTTGGCCTTCATGTGTCACTTTCACTTTCGATTCAAAAGGTAGTCAAACCTGCATAAATAGAACAGACCGGAACGCATGCAATCTACAAAGAAAAGAGAGGCCTACACAGACAAGAGATTGTGTGAAGAGATTAGAAAGTACCATCACTTGTACAACTCTACCATGAAAAAATACAAATATATTTACATGGGTTGTAATTGATTGCTCAAAACTGCGCATGTGTTGAACACCTGTGTACGTATACGAGTCAAGTGAAGTATGCTTTGCAAGGCTGTGAATTTGACGGTGAAAAAAAATACTCAGGGCTAAATGGTTCAGGAGTTATGAGCGATTTCGTATTTTTCACTGCTGTAGCGCCCCCATCAGGCCGATCGGGCCGAGCCTTGCTGACGTTGTAGACGGTGTGAGTACTACCAGCCCTCAAAGTTTCAAGTGTCTAAGACTTACGGTTTGGTCTGATCACTTTTAGGGGAGAATACTGATCCTTGGAAATTTTAACAATTACAATAGGGTTTCAGCGCTACGTGCATGAACCCCTGATTAAAGTAAACAAAAGTAACAATAAAACTGATCTTTCAAGCTAAAAAAAAACAGGTTTAATATTTTATTATGCAATTATTCATTTTAAATGCTGTATTTTTCCATAGCAAGCAGGCTACATGTCCACAAATCATATCATCTCCAATACCAATATTAAATACACCATTATTCCAAGGTTTTGAGATTTTTTTTATGTTTTTGAAAGAAGGCTCTTATGCTTACCAAGGCTGCATTTATTTGATCAAAAATACAGTAAAACACTAATATTTTGTGAAATATTATTACAATTTAATATATACATGAAGAGTTTGGTTCCAAAACGCTATAAATCCATTTTGACTAATTTGAGTAAAAATGTGTTTTCTTTACCAAGAAAGCGGCAAGATGAAAACCACTATTTTCTGTTTCAAACTTTCACATAGCATCTTTTGGTTATAAAAACATTAAAAATTCAAATCTAGATTTTGATTTTCAAAGGTTTATTATAAAAACGGATCATTTTTTTCCCCCAAAATGCGATAAATCCATGACACGTTTTTTTTTTTTTTTTTTTTTTTTCAAAATGCAATTAATCTATCAATATAAAAGTTATTTTGTCATATTGAAAATACACAACAAAGTAAGTTGATTCACATATATGACAGCCTCTGAATTCTGTCAATACTAATCTTATATACAGGCATTTGACTAAAAATACATTCAGTCGTCGCTCCCAAAATGAATTCAACGGGTCATCTTGTTAATGTTATAAAATTAATTATGTCTCCGTTTGTCATTACCGAATAAAGAGTATCTGGCGCCACCGCACGGTTAAAATAAACACATTTGCCGAGTACATTGGTATTAAAAACGGCTTTTAAAAACTGTTCATGATTCAGTTTTGGGGACCGTGACAGAAGTTTGATGCAACAGCCGGCATTTTTCCTCCTCCCGACTCGAGTGCCTCATTTTCTTAATCTCCTCACGTAAATGATTACATTTCGATGACTTACGTTTCTTCCCCACCGCAGAAACCACCATCAATGCCGTCAAAATTCATTTTCTGTTTTTGTTGATCACAAAGTACAAAGCAGATAAGGAAAACTAGGATGCCGGGTGTATTCAGAGTGCCGCCATTACTGTTTACAGTGCGTGGAATGGTGCGCTGTGATTGGTTGAGCGGATATATCGCATTCTGCAGAGAAGGGAGAAGGGCGTTTGTCGCGTTTTGGAAGAAAGGGAGAAAACATGACAGAATAACACGACAGATATCGCATTTTGCGCAAAATTAATGAATTACTTTTCAATACCGACCAGATACAATACTGATTTTGGCGGAAACTCAATTTAAAAAAAAAAAAAAAAAGGCGTTTATCACGTTTTGGAACCAAACTCTTCATATATAGCTTCAATATATATATAGATATACATATATATATATATATATAAGCTGAATTTTCAGCATCATTACTCCAGTCTTCAGTGCTATCTTAATGATCCTTCAGAAATCATTCTAATATGATAATTTGCTGCTCAAGAAACATTTCTTTTTGTAACATTATTTTGTAATATTATTTTATATATCACTTTTGATCAATTTAATGCATCCTTGACAGTATCAGTTAGTGATGAAATCTTCAGCATTAAAGCTGCAGTCCGTAAGTTTTGCCCCTTTGTCGCCATCTGTTCTGTTCTTTGTCGCCAATTCTGTTTGAATCCTGCAATTGCAGTTATTTGCGGAATTATCATCTTTACGTGGGTTGTGCATCAGCACGGCTCCTCAGTGCGGATGAATCTAATGTTTGCTGTCAGTCACCACACCGGTGTGGATACTGTACTTTGGAATCACAGATTCTACGTCTTGGAAGTATGACCAAAATAAGAATTTTCACCGGAAAATGTCATCTGAACAATTAAGTAACAAATCTGCCACTTTTGTTCTGACCAACTGAGAAAAAAAGCATTACAATTAATCGCGCTGCCAATGGTGATTAAATCTAACGATTGCTTAGCTCATATCACATCAAACCGTGCAAATTATTATTGTTATACTTTGTTCTCAAATTGTTAATGTTAACAACATCAGCATTGCGTGACTATGTGTATTTAATGTGTATTAGCATTACCTGTAGATTTCAATTTCTGTAGCCACTCCGCAGTCCGAAGTCTTTTGCTAGTTTGCTTGACTACGGGTGAATCTCCATTTGTCACTGATGATTGTCATTTGGACCTTTCTGGATTACAATCCGCCATCAAAATAAGTTTAATTATTGCAGCTGCTGTGAGAAAAGGCCGCAAATGATCTGCTGCCTGCAGCATCCTCCACATGCCATATAGTCTACTAGCTGGGACTCCTTCTTTATGTAAACAGACGTGACGTAATGACGCAAAGACGAACGGCGGAATTCTTGAATTTCCTGCGGAGATCCACCAGTACCACCCGAATGATAAAACATTATTACAAGCTTACCGTTGTGAATCGGGCTAAGGTAAGGAGATAGTTTTGAACACTGTCTGGTTATGTACTTGCTCAAAAATTGATTTTGGATAATTTTTAACCAAAAAAAAGTTAAGGACTGCAGCTTTAATTTCTAGCAACAAATTCACTATTAGATCATTTTCATTCTGTAATCTAGTGACAGTGAAACTGAAAATTAAATGTTGTGCAAGAGAAAAGGACAAAACCGAAGATGGGCATGCTTTTAAGATGAATTGCTGTATTACATTGCATGCAATTTAATGAGCCTTCATCTACATTGCACACATTTTCTCATTGTTTACTAGGAAAATTGTCATCCTTCCTGGGAATTTTTGTGTTAAATGACACTTTCACGTCTGAGCGTGGATATCTTTGTCTCAATGTAGCTCAACATGTTGCTCATTCGCCTTTGCTGTCCTCTGTCATCACTGTCTTTAAGCGAATCTTTGTCCTTCCTGAGGTTCAGCTGGGCTCTGAAGGCCTTGCAGAAGATGAAGTATATAAATGGATCCAAACAAGCATTTAGCACTGATAGTAGGACAGTCAGCTCCTTCAGGATGTAGAATGCTTGGGCTGTGCAGTTTTTCGTCTGAAGTTTGATAAATGCATAAGGCAGTCTCACCAGATGATAGGGCACAAAGCACACACAAAAAACAACCACTAGTACTAGCATGTTGCGCTTAGACTTTCTGAACTTATTGCTGCTGGATGTGGTCTGTGTGGACAACTGAGCTTCTCTGACCTTTTGCAAAGTTCCCCAGTAAAGAGCAATCAGAGACACCAGCACAAAAGTGAAGATTACCATGGACACACTATGAGTGATTTTGTAGACCAAACTGAGCTGAGGACTGTGTAAAGCCTCACAGCCAATTTTATCAGGCTTTTGATCATGACCCCAGGAGGTCAGGAGAAAGAGGATCAAGTAGATGGAAGACATGGCTAAGAGTGAGAGCCAAGTAGCTGTAGAAATGTGGCGGGCGGTACGAACTGTCTGCAGAGCATGAGTCTCCAATGGCCGGACAATCTTCAGGTATCTGAGGTAAAAGATCATTTTATTATTATTATTATTATTATTCTTTTTTATTATTGAATATGTGTTCATGCTTGGAATTATATATGTTTATTTCTGAAGAAAGCTGTAGTATCATGCCTTGGAAGTGAGAAAGAGTTTAAATTTAATAATAAAAAATTGCACACACATTATTTGTAAAGTACCATAAAGTTTGGAATAATTAAGAATGTTTAATGTTTTTGAAATAAGTCTCTTCTGCAGACCAAGGCTGCATTTATTTGATTTAAAATACAGTAAAAAGTTTAATATTGTGAAATATTATTATAATTGAAATGAACTGTGACCAAAGCTGAATTTTCTGCATCATTACTCCAGTCTTCAGTGTCACACGATCCTTCAAAAATCATTCTTAGTATGATGATTTGCTGCTCAAAAAACATTTCTTATTTTTATCAATGTTGAAAATAGTTGTGCTGATTAATATTTGTGTGGAAACTGTGATACACTACCATTAAAAATTGGGGTAAGTAATATTAAAAAAAAAAAAAATTCAGCAAGTGTCAGGGTTATTGTTATGAGTGGCTGCACAATAGAAGCGCACAAAGGCGAAGATATCACTAGAACAGTCTTTAATTCAGAACTCATGGTACAGGTAGGCAAAAACTCAGGGAAACACAGGAGAAACAACCACGAAGCATTTACGAGACAAGAAAAAGAACTGAACAGAACAGGGAGTATAAATACACAGGAGATAATGAGATAACAGGTGAACAGAATAACTATTCAGACACTGGGAAACTGGGTCATAAACAGGCACTGAACTAAAACACAATGAAACATAACATAACTGACAGTTATGTTTAATTCTGTTCAGTGTGATTTAAAACACAATCACACTGAACAGAACTAAACATAACTGTCAGTTATGTTATGTTTCATTGTGTTTTAGTTCAGTGCCTGTTTATGACCCAGTTTCCCAGTTTTCCCTCTTCCTGTTTGCCTGTGCTCTAGATCCTTAATTTCCATAGTTACTCATCTGTTGTCATAGTTCTCACCTGCTCCCAGTTCCTTTGAAGTGAAGTGAAGTGAAGTGTAGGCAAGTATGGTAACTTTAAAGTGAAGTGTAGCCACGTATGGTAACTTTGAAGTGAAGTGTAGCCAATTATGGTAACTTTGAAGTGAAGTGCAGCCAATTATGGTAACTTTAAAGTGAAGTGAAGTGTAGCCAAGTATGGTAACATTGAAGTGAAGTGTAGCCAAGTATGGTAACTTTGAAGTGAAGTGAAGTGAAGTGTAGCCATTTATGGTAACTTTAAAGTGAAGTGAAGTGAAGTGTAGTGTAGTGAAGTGAAGTGTAGCCAAGTATGGTAACTTTAAAGTGAAGTGAAGTGAAGTGAAGTGTAGTGTAGTGAAGTGAAGTGTAGCCATTTATGGTAACTTTAAAGTGAAGTGAAGTGAAGTGTAGTGTAGTGAAGTGAAGTGTAGCCATTTATAGTAACTTTAAAGTGAAGTGAAGTGAAGTGTAGTGAAGTGAAGTGTAGCCAAGTATGGTAACTTTGAAGTGAAGTGAAGTGTAGCCATTTATGGTAACTTTGAAGTGAAGTGAAGTGAAGTGTAGTGAAGTGAAGTGAAGTGTAGCCAAGTATGGTAACTTTAAAGTGAAGTGAAGTGAAGTGTAGCCAAGTATGGTAACTTTGAAGTGAAGTGAAGTGAAGTGTAGCCATTTATGGTAACTTTGAAGTGAAGTGAAGTGAAGTGAAGTGAATTGAAGTGAAGTGTAGTGTAGTGTAGTGAAGTGAAGTGGAGTGTAGCCAAGTATGGTAACTTTGAAGCGAAGTGAAGTGAAGTGTGTTCTTTGTAATGTCCATATTTAAAACTTCATAAATTCAAATAACTAGCTTCCGGTGGACGTATGCATACCAAATGAGTAAACCCTGACGAAGAATGTAGGAGTAGCGTAAGTTTAGACTCTCACAGTTTAAAAAAATAGGGCTGGGCAAGAAACTTAAGCTCCTCCTGTCTTATATTGAAATCCTCCAGCATTTATCTTTAAAAATGATCATTTTAGACTTCTAATTCATGACCAGTGTTTTGTTTTGCTCTATCCTCTGTCATGTCATGCGTCAGGTCAGAGATTACTCTTTTGGCACAAGTTGATTTGCATAGGCCGTCTGCCGGAAGCTAGTTATTTTAGTCTATAAAGATTTAAAAATGGATATTTTTCTTACAAAAAGGCATCGCTTCACTTCAGAAGGTCTTTACTAACCCCCTGGAGCTGTATGGATTACTTTTATGATGGATGGATGCATTTTGTTGGCTTCAAAAAAGGAGCAAGGATATTTTTAAATATATCTCCGATTGTGTTCATCTGAAAGAAGATAGTCACATACACTTGAGGCTTGAGGGTAAATCATGAGATAATTTCCATTTTTGGGTGAACTAACCCTTTAAGTACCATTAATAACTGAGCATCAAATCAGCCTATTATAATGATTTCTGAAGGATAATATGAAACTGAAGACTGGAGTAATGATGCTGAAAATTCAGCTTTGCATCACAGGAATTAATTATTTTTTTAATAAATTAAAAATTTATTCATATAGAAAACAGTTACTTTAAACTTTTGACCGGTAGTGTATGTCAACACAAGTGCTGTAGGTGTTAGTTTAAGCTGTATACCTGTTTGCAGCAATAAAGTCCATGAAGAGAATGCTTGCATACATGTTTAAATAGAAGGCTGTTGCTCCAAAGCTGCAGTAGATATTACGCATGATCTCTGAACTGTTGGTATAGTTAGCGATGCGCAAAGGTAAACAAAGGCAAAGGAAGAAGTCAGCTGCGGCCAGGTTCTTCATGTAGACCGTGACACTGGACTGGACGCAGTGTTTAGTGCAGAAATACACACGCATTGTGATGCAATTCAGCACCAGACTGACAAGAAACACTAGTGAGTATGCAAATATGAAAACAGGATGAGCTGGGATCTTTGAAAATTCACAGGAACTGTTTGGTTCTGTGCGAGTCATGTTTGTTTCTGTGATGTCATCCAGGGCAGTGGCGAAGCTGGTTAGTGGAACTGCAGTTCTAAGAGTTTGTGAAACTGCTGACTCCATCTAGATGCAAATAGAGACAGATTAGTCACCAAATGACATTTACATTCATTGCATGGAGGACTTTATTCATTCTCAAAGTGCAACAAGTGAAATATGTTGTAACACATTATTCATAGAATGCAAATGACCCTAATTATGTCTATAAAGCATAAAGTTTTTATTACTGAATAACTTGCTTTTTAGTGAGACAATAATGATTCATTAAAAAAAAATTAATAATTAAAAACGTTCTGCGCAGTTTTGAGGGTAACTAATTACTAAGTAATCTAATTACTTTTCCCTTGAAAATATTTTATATATATTACCTCTTAATATTTCTGTCAGTTACTTCTGTAATTCATACTGTATAGACTTTATAATAACCACGCTATAAGTCATTAGTTAAGCATTAGTAAATAGTGAATTCATCATTTATAAAGCATTAATAGACATTAATAAGCAGTTTATAAATACAGCTATAAATGCTTTGTTCTTGATTAATAAGCATATCTATAATGTGTTTAATAATTGTATTTTCATACTTTATTAATGATCAATTCATGAAGTATGACATTATTTACAAACCAGTTATTTAGGAGTTGCCACTGGCTCATAAGATCATTTAGAAAGTGTAAGTAAATGATTAATAAACTATTTAAATGTACATTTATACATCTTATTATTTAGGCATATAGTAATAGTTATTCAGTGTGTTAAAAAAATGCTTTATTAACGTATTCCTACTGTAATTCATGATTAATAGTTATAAAACATTTAGTAGTTGTCAGTTAACTATTTTTGTGAGCTCATCTACAGTGAGGACTTTTTATGCCCTGTAAAGCTTTTACAAAGGAGATTTAAAGGCTCAGTTATCTTCTAAAGGAAACAAACACAACACAGAGTGATACAGAACATAGAAATACTCATTTCAAGATGCAAATAAATGAAACTGTACAACTGTACACTTGATATAACATGATAACATGAGCCTTTAAATCTCCCTTGTAAAAGCTTTACGAGGCCTTACTTTACATGAGCTCACAAAAAAATAATCAACTGATAACTACTAAATGTTTTATAACTACCTGAATTAATCATGAATTACAGTAGGACTATGTGTTAATAAGGCATTTATTAACATACTGTGTAACTATTACTATATGTCTAAATAATAAGATGTATAAATGTACATTTACTTACACTTTCTAAATGATCTTATGAGCCAGTGGCAACTCCTAAATAACTGGTTTTTAAATAATGTAATACTTAATTTAGAAATGATAAATTGATCATTAATAAAGTATAAAAATAAAATTATTAAACACATTATAGATATGCTTATAAGGCATTTACAGCTGTATTTATAAACTGCTTATTAATGTCTATTAATGTAGGGACAATGCTTTATAAATGATGAATTAACTATTTACTAATGCTTAACTAATGATTCATAGCATGAGTTATTATAAAGTGTTACCAACTAGAGAACAATTCTTTATAAAACAATAGTGGATTTAACATACGTATGTTTTTAATACATTCTCCCTTTAAACACTTTGGTCAGTTCAAGAATAATGGTTGCAACTGTATATTGTTTATTTGAAAGAATCAAAAGTGCAGTTTCATGTCTATCCTTGTATTGTTCAACTGGTTGAGGTTGATATGGGATTTAAAAAATAATTAGTAATAAGTAATCCAATATTTTTTTAGAGAGAATAATTAATATTGTAATCTAATTATTATGTCAAAAGTCGGTTCCCAAAAATAAGAAAGTGGAACCATATGCTAATATGAGCAAAATGTTCTGTGTTTGCTGGGAAAGAGTAGGCTACTGTTGTAGAAGTCTACACACATTTTTGGAGTGACAATCGCAATTAAATTTAGTAGTGAATCCCCTAAAGTATCTTTTTGTGTGTGTATGGAACACGACTCACTCCCAAAACTGCAATGACTGACACCATGTTAACCATAGCAACTCTCTGGCGTCTCATGCGTTTGGTATCCACTATCATTATTTTTGATCAAAATAAGATTACATGGCGAAAGACTTGTTATGTTCGGTAATTTTGATCAAATCAACATAGGCATCGTTTTGTTTATGTTTGTTAGGCTTTTTCACAGAGCAAACACTTGCATTGTTGCCATTTCCACTTATTATAGGCATGGCTCATAAAGTGATCTAGTTTATGGAGTTAAAATATATTTATTTATTGCTGTGTTATTTTTGTCATTGTTCATTTTTTATTGTTTGTGTTTGTTGATTATTGTGTGTTAACTGTGAGCTGACTGCAGCATGGGTGATGGCCCAAGACAAATTTCCCCATGTTGGACAATAAAAGATTACCTTACCTTACATTACCTTACCTTACCTTAGGTACAGGTCACAATATTTTGGTCTTATTGCCAATATAAAGCCTTTGGCTTTATTATTGGCTTGTTCTTGTTTGCAGTTTTTTTTCTAGTACAATCTAGTAACACGAATGGCTCAAGACTCAAGGTTCGTACCCCTTTCTCTGTGATTTCTTGCACCACGAATACAGAAGAGGCTGTGTAGAATTTTTGTAAATGCGGTTGTCACAACCTGCATTTTTCAGCAGTTAATTTGGTTGTAGAATACAGTAGTCACACCCATAAATTACTGAACTGTGTGTGCAGAACAGGATTAAGTTCTAAAAGGTGAACTGACAACCAAATTATCTGCAGTGTCTATGCGGCCTTAAAGGGATAGTTCACCCAAAAATGAAAATTATTCCATGATTTACACACCCTCAAGCCATCCTAGGTGTATATGACTATCTTCTTTCAGAGGAACACAATCAGAGATATATTTAAAAATATCCTTATTCTTACAAGCTTTATAATGGTTAACGGGGGGCATGTTTTGAAGCCAAAACAACAAAAAAAGCATCCTCCGGGGGTTAAAAAAGGCCTTCTGAAGCGAAGCGATGGGTTTTTGTAAGAAAAATAACCATATTTTAAACTTTATAGACTAAAATAACTAGTTTCCGCCAGGTGACTGTACGCATACTGCACAAGTCGACTTGCCAAATGAGTACCTCAGACGCGATGTATAGACATTAGACGCCTCTCATGGTTTAAACAAATACGGCTGTGCAACAAACTCAAGCTCCTCTTATATCGAATATTTCCGATATTTCTCTTTAAAAATTCTCGTTTTAGACTTATAATTCGTGACCGGTGTTTTGTTTTGCTCTCTCCTCTGCACTTCCGTGTTTGTCATTACGTCATGCGTCAGGTCAGAGGTCACTCTTCCACTGCAAATCGATGCGTACGGCTGTCTGCAGGAAGCTAGATATTATAGTTAATTAAGTTTTAAATATGCATTTTTTTTTTTTTTTTTTTTACAAAAACCCATCGCTTCACTTTAGAAGGCCTTTATTAAGCCCCTGGAGCCGTATGGACTATAGGGAACACATATAAACCATTAACTACGACTTTTTCTTCAATAATCTCCTAATTTACTGCTTATTAATAGTTAGTAAGGTAGTTGTTAAGTTTAGGTATTGGGTAGGATTAAGAATGTAGAATATGGTCATGCAGAATAAGGCATTAATATGTGCTTAATAAGTACTAATAAATAGCCAATATTCTAGTAATATGCATGCTAATAAGCAACTAGTTAAAAGACCCTAAAATAAAGTGTTACCAATTATATTTATGATAGATGGATGCATTTTTTGGGCTTTAAAAACATGCCTCCTGTTCACTACCATTATAAAGCTTGGTAGTGAAGCCAGGATATTTTTAAATATATCTCAAATTGTGTTTGTCTAAAAGGAGATAGTCATATACACCTAGGATGGCTTGAGGGTGAGTAAATCATGCGATAATTATCATTTTTGGGTGAACTAACCCTTTAATGTCATCCACATAAAATACAGAAATCAAAAATTACACATGGGCTTATTACAGTTTTTTAAAGTTGCTTACACACTAAAAGTGGTACTTGAGGCCCACTCAGTGAAACCATTCACTCGTACCGAAACTTTAGACCAAATCTTCAAAGCTACAAGCACATTACATGCTTTACACTCAGTTTGCTATTGTAAAACAAACATTTTGCAAAACTCTAAAAACAGTTCTCTACATTAGACACACAACAACTCTTTTGTTTCATTTGGGAAACACTGCCATGTAAATGCCACAATCATTTCCCGATTACCTACACCCAACGATCATGTGTGAAAACACTTATACATAAATTCATTAAATTCATCACTTAGAAATAGAAACTCAGTGTTGTGAGAAAGGAAATATATATATATATATATATATATATATATATATATATATATATATACACACACACACATACACACGTCTGGTTGTGAATGCTATGACGAACTCCTGTACACTCCACTGCACACTGAACAAGCATAAGATAAATATAAGATTTTGCAAGATATGTGTGACATTTTGCATGTGGTGTTCTTAAAGACAGAGCTGAATATAGAGTGCAACAGTGACTGAACACGGGACTCTTAAGGCACACTGACATGCAATAAAAAAATAGCATCTAGTTATACTTTTTTATATACCTTTAGTGTAACACTTAGTGCAAATTGCTGCGGCCGTTAAAAATAGACACACAGAGGTGGGTAGTAACGAAGTACATTTACTTCGTTACATTTACTTGAGTAGTTTTTTAGAAAATTTGTAATTTTTAGAGTAGATTTAAATGTGGGTACTTTTACTTTAATTTGAGTACATTTGTAATGAAAAATATGTACTTTTACTTAGCTACGCTGGTCGACGTTCCTCTTGTTACTTTATTTTAATGCAATACTGTACATGTTAAGAAATGCGTAGTTTATTCCAAGCGCGCACTCTTTTTTTCATGAACGATGCCCCATTCACAAATTAATCGCTCTTTTGAGTCGATTCTGTTCAAAGACTTGATCAAACAAGTTGGCAAAACTGTCTAAATTGGTTCGCGAATCAGTTTAAATGATTTGTTCAGTTCCCTGCACGCACTGAATCGTCTGAAGCAAATCAGCAAATGCATCCTGTTCTTTGCCAGCGATGAAGATCTTTATTAGTTGAACTGCGTATGCTGTCTGTGAACAATTCCACAGGTATCGATTTCAATTCATTCAGCCAATAGCCGACATTTAACAACCAAACAGATTATTACGCCACGATAACAAAGTATGTAGCATTTCTTTACCGTTTTTATGGACATATATCTTGTTACCATTGTTCAACAGCTACCATTGTTCAGAGAGTATGAAATGAACACCCGCCGTCCCGCGGTAATTTGTGGGTAGCCTACCTATTGCACAATGGCGGCGCCGGCGACCTGTTCGTTTTGAAATGGAACTCCTTTGCGTTAGACACAGTTAACCAGTTTACACGCGCCTGCTGAAATATAAATTTGATTACATTTTGGAGAACAGACAGAAGAAGATCCGTCAATGTGTATTTGATCATTGTTTCTGTTCAGAGGTTATGAGCGCGAGCACATGTAAAGAGTTTTCTCTTTTTCTTCTTTCAAATGTAGCTGTATACGTTATTAATATACAAAGCAAAGGACATGCAATGATATTTGGGCTACAGATGCCAGAAATAATGCTTGTCTCTTCTATGTTTGTTGCAAAGATATCTAATTATGATCATAATTTAAATATCTATCTAAATAATAACATGCTATTGTATTGTTGTTTATAATATATATATATATATATATATATATATATATATATATATATAGTTACAAAGTAACTAGTAACTAGCTTGAGTAGTTTTTTCATTGGATATTTTTTTACCCTTACTTAAGTAACTATTAAGATTATTACTTTCACTTTTACTTTGAGTAAATATTTCTATAAGTACTTGTACTTTTACTTGAGTACAGTTTTTGGATACTCTACCCACCTCTGTAGACACACCCTGTGTGAACAACCCCTAAGTATACCTTAGCACATACTTGATTTGACAACTTAAAATGGTCTGTAGCGTTCAATGGAAAGTAGCTAAAGCCTGCTCAAAAAGTTGCTAAATGTTACTAGATGATGTCACATGCTATTTCATCATATGATGTCACATGCTATTAGCATATTTCATCATTGTGCCATGTTTGCATGTGTTTGCTTCTCTCCTACTCTTTGTGTGCAAATATTGTATTATTACAATATATCCGAATTCACAATAAAGCTGTTCACATTTACCTAATTTTCTGTTTAAATATAGCATAAGACAAAGAAAATGGCTGTGCTGTGATTTCGGCTATATTTTCATGTAAAATGATCACTCAGAGAAAGTTAGAAATGACAGAAGGTCTTTCTTAGTTTGTGGGTAACAAACCACAACAAGGATATTCCCTTTTCAGTCAGGGATGATTAGGTCTAATCGGACCCGTATCTGCCCGTCTAAGTCAGTTACCATGCAGATAAATTGTGGTCTGTTTGTTAATTGTTAAAAAATGTTTAAATTTATCCAAAATAGCTCCTTGTTGCAAAAAATAAATAAATAATAATGATAATAAAAATAATAATAATAAAATAATAAAAGTTGACAAAATCCCCAAATTGGCAACACTGTCTGTAGACTAGTGACTGACCTAGCCAAAAGTATAGTTCATGAAAGTATAACAATAATTTTTGTCATCAGCACAGTCCACTTATGTCTGCACACACAGTCCGCATGCAGCCAGATTCAGTGCATGTGCGAGCGATTAGAAAGCATCTAATTTTAAAAATTCAAAATGCTAAATTATATATAATGGCATTGTCAACCAAGGTAGTAAGATTATTGGCATTAAGCAGACTGGGTTATCAAATAGCTTTGAATGGTTTGTACTCATCCACTGTTCCATGAATTTAAATTCAAAATTAAATTGAATTCAAATTAAAATTTTCTTTTATTCCCACTGCTGTAAGGCTTTTAAACTTGAAAGATGTCAGAATGCTGTGTTTGCTGTTTGTGTTTTATATGATATGGTTACAAATTTTATGCTGCACAAAAAAAAAAAATCGCCCTTTGGGCTTATAATAAACTTATATTAGTTACATGAAGTACTGATTGTAAGTGCAAAATAAATAAAAATTTTTGCAAAATCACATTTAAAAACACTTGTTGCATCAGATGTAATCTCTGTTGTTCTCTTGCAGTGCTGAGAGCTGCATAATGAGACAATTATCAAGTTCAATGACTGAGAAAAACTGTCTCTTTAACAAAGGTCAGGTCTGTTCACAGGGGCCACTTTAAGGTGTTCTTTTCTCCACCACAAATGTTGATGCTGACACTGTGTCATCATGTGAATACTGACACTATTTTGTATAATCCAAAGCATTCAAAAACATTTTTTTATTAGCAGTTCAATGTATTTTCAAGTACATATCAGACAAAGTAATCTGACACTCAAAATGGTATACGATTTTGTTGAAGGAAAAAAAACCATTGTAATCTACTCTAGTTTACTCAAGGCTAAATTATTATTATTATTATTATTATTTTGATGTTTTGTTTCACACAGTTTATTGAACCACAACCTAATATAATAAATGTAGTATGTTGGGATTATAAACATTCATACATACTATTCATAAGTTGTGTCATGGTAATTACACATTTTACATGATGAATATATTTAAAACTTTAAGAGGTTTCCGTCATAATTCTTGAGTACACTGAGATGTAGCTAATAGCTAGTTAAAATAAAGACATCAAAATGATTTTTCTTACTTAACAATTGAAGCATGATATAAAAAAGGTGCAATTTACTTGCATTGAGAAATTACAAACCTTTCCCTCAAACTGACCCAACAGCATGTTTATGGTAGAACCTTAATTGCAATTAACAAAATAGCAAATCATATTTAACTTACTTGAAATCAACTCGTACCCAGGCTGTCCAGTGAGCTTTGATCTAGATGTTTTATTCTTTTCATTCACTTCCTTCATAACTTCCTTCTGTATCATGTAAAGAGGAAATTGGGTTTTGTATGTGCATGCACGTGTGTGTGTGTGTGTGTGTATGTATGTGTGTGAGAATAAGTCTGAAAGTATGAGAAAAAAGTGCAAAATCAGGTGGTTGGGGTGTGACGTGGTCGGGCAATTTTGTGGTGACACATGGAAGACACTGAAGATATAGAGTACAGGGTCAGCTGCAGTGTACTATAATAATTTTATTTTTTTTTATTATTATTATTTTTTGTCATTTGCAAGTCAAAGTTGTTTGGTTCCTATTTGGTTTTCTCAGACACGACATAAAATGCAAGCTATGTGTTTTGTACAGTACTTTAAAAGTACTTTAAAAACTGAAACTCTCAGAAGGGTTTGCTTTGGAGGGGATTGTTTTTTGAGGTTTATGTTATGTTATTGTGAGTTTTCTTTGAATCAATTCGCTTTATGAGTCATCAAATTTGTTGGTGCCCGTGAAACAGTCTGTTCTCACTATGCAAATTATTTGCTGTAGCTAAGGGGCATCCTAAATAATAAGCTACTGTTGATGTCTCAGACAAAGAACCTCACACTGAATAATATTAACTAAAATGGCAAAAACTGGCTAAAATCTTTTAGTTCCAACCTGTTTTCAACCTTCGAGACTGCTCACTTGTGAGACTAGTGTCAGTGACATTGCTTAGGGGTTTATTAACTTCTGTTGTACATATTGTTGTGCTGATTTGCTGCCATCTAGTGGAGTCTCTTTGAACTACATCCATTCAACAGGCTGGAGCTACAGTACTTGTGACTTTAATGTAACATAAAATTAACCTAGCATGAAAAGTTGCCCTTTAAATGGTGATTTTGGCCTGGACAATCAGGGGTCTTGACCTTCACTGTATCAAATGGACTCTAAAAAGTGAAAATCAGCCTATTTAATGTGCTTTTATTGCAAGCAAAGAGATTTATACATTACCTCTCCAAAGTGGCCAAGGCCAGGTCCAGGGCCAAGTTTCAGTAGGGAGGAACAAAAAGTAAGTGGCCACTCGAGCTCCCATCGTAAAGATAGGGGGGTGGGTGGTTCACTCAGTCCTGGCTGTCCAAGGGGAGATCACCTCGAGGGCAGCCAAAAAGAAAACCTGATACCTTTCAGCCCTAGTCCTTGAGAGCGACCCCTCCCGAGGGAGGTGTGTGCACACCATGCCATCTTGTGCCCGACTTCCTTCAGAGCTCTGAGGGGGCGTCTCTACTAATCCCACCACCGTAGGTGATTCAGGAGGTAGTCCATTTTTGCTCATCATCGACACCTCTTCTAGGTCAGTGTGGTTGGTCCCCGCAAGTTTCAGGGCATTGAGCAGACTGATTCTATCAAAAAAAATAAATAAATAAATAAATAATCTGTCAGACTTTGTGGCAGTGTGGCAGCTACTGCCCAATGTCCCTCAGTGGGTTCTGAATAAAGAAAGCTTACAGGATTCAGTTTGCTTCCCGTCTGCCTCATTTCAGTGCCGTAGTAACAACAATTGTGCGCTAGGAAAAAAAGTTTCTCAGTCAGAAGCTGCGCACTCTTCTGGCGGAAGGAGCCATAGAAAGTGTATGCAAGTGTAAGTGAGATGCAGGGTTATATAGTTGGTACTTTATAATACCCAAAAAAGACTGAGGGTTCCGTCTGATTTTAGATCTGCAGGGCTTGAACCATACTCTTCGGACATACAAATGGACAGATGCTAAGTTACTAACTGTCAAACTCATAGTGTCACAAATTCAATCCAAGGATTGGTTTGTGACGATAGATCTAAAGGATGCATATTTCCACATTGAAATTTTTCCAGAACACAGTAAGTTCCTCAGGTTTGCTTTCGGGGGTGAAGCATACCATTATTGGGTTCTTCCTTTTGACCTAGCCTTGTCCCCATGCACCTTCACCAAGTGCATGGATGCTCCTCTGCGACTCCAGGGCATTTGTGTACTCAACTACATCGATGACTGGTTGATAGCCCAGTCAGAAGAGTAAGCGGCACAATATCGAGATGTTGTGCTCGCCCATATAAAGCGTCCGGGACTCTTCTTAAACATCCAGACAAGTGGGCTTTCTCCCAAACAGAGAACCACCTTTCTAGGGGTAATATAGGATTGACCACGATGCAGGCACATCTGTATCCTGCACGTGTAGATTTGATCCTAACCACTGTGAGAGAAATCAAGCTAGGCCATGAGCTTTCAGTTGTATGTTCAACCACAAGTTTTTACAGTTTGGATGCGGATTCAGCATCCCGCAAGTCCTTCAGGGTTGATCCAGGCATACGTCTGCGCTCAACAATTGTCTGTGCAGATCACACAGCCTTGTAGGGCAGGCTCTGTTCTCATGGCATGGCGGCGTTGGTATTCAAGTTCCCATAGCAGCACTGTCATGATGCAGTGTCGAAGTTCCACTTCGAAGGGGAACATCTGGGGTCACGTATGTAACCTGGTTCCCCAGGAAGGGAATGAGATGCTGCTTCATGTTGTCATGTCTCAGTTATGCCTGTGTGTCTTCTTCTGACAGTAAGAATCTGATGACGCACATTTCTGGCATCTATTTATGGTCTCGGTGATGCATATGGTATATTACCACGTCCGTACGTTCGGCCAATCAGATTCCCGTGTTTAGACGCATGCCTCACGCAGGAGCATTCCCATAGTGTCAACGCCATGAAGCAGAGTTGTATATTACATAACCCCAGATGTTTCCCACTCATAATTATGCTTTCTGGTGGCATTCAAGTGTGTTCAACTCGTAAATACAATCTTTCTGACATGTCTTGAATGGACCATCTGATTGGTCTATTGCGCTGTTCACACGACCCACCTCTGGTTTTCGTGCTAGTTCTGCATTTGCAAATCAGTCTGAATGAAAAAATAATGGTGTTATTGGGAAGATTAATTAAGAAGTAAGTAAACATCTCACCCACTTGATACCTCTACTTTGTTACGTTACATTCAAACTTGAAATGACTTGTAAATGTGATCTGTGAGGATTTTCATTGAGCAATCGATCAGTTAAGTGAAATTAAGTACATGTATTTTATACTGTATATACTGTAGTTAATGAAATATGAAATTTGTTACAGCATTCTCATGTTTATTATTTTGGAATAAAGGTAAAAATGATGAGAAAACTTGATGAGAAATATACTTAGTTTTAATAAATAGTACAATAATTGCATTATTAATGAAAAAAAATACAAAACAGAATTGTTTTGGTTGGAATTGTTTTTTGATAGTGTAAGTAATGTTTATTTAATATGAAAAAATGTGTCATTATTAAGTGTAACTGGAACATTCACAAAAAACAACATCAACAACAACAAAACAGTGAGGCTTCCTCATTTCAGAACACCACTGCATGCCACTAGCTACTTGTCACGATCACCAGCTGGAGTGCCCTTGATAACCACCAGAGGGCACTCCATACCTAACTATTGCCACACCATCAAGGACTCAATTTCCCATAGTTCACTGCCCGGGTTCATCAGCTGTTTGTCATTAGCATCATCACCTCTATCTATAAAAGCCAGGTTCTCTCATTTACTCATTGCTCGATCTTGCTAATGTTTGTACTGTATTTCTTAGTACTCTCCTGGTTTTCCTTTGTCTTTTTCCCCTGGTTTCACAGACAAGGCTTAAGCTAGCTTAAAATCAACAGGTTTGAGCTGTTTTAACTGAAAGCAACTTGCACTGACACATCTTAAAATATATCACTGCCATTGTTTTGTCTCAAGATGCACACCAGTAATGTTTTTTTCTAGGGTATGTTTATAAAAGCTACTTAAATACCCTAATTAAAATAAAGCCTAATCCTGGCTTACCCTAAGCCCTGTCTGTGAAACCGGCCCTTTAAGTTCTTTTGCATGTTCCCCTGGATTTCTTTGTTTGCCTATGTCTTGGACTCTGTTTTGACTTGGATTGTTTGCCCTTTGGTAGTAATGGCGAGATGAAGCCTCATGAAACATTGAAGCTTTTCAGCCAAGTGTACGGTGTACATTTTAGGACATCCTCACACCTCAGTCATACAACGAAAAGGTGTCATGCCTCAGACTTAAAGGCTTCAGTCACTGGACAAAACGGCATCGCGCCTCAGACTGAAAGGCTTCAGGTCTCAGGAAAAAAACAACGTCAAGTGTCAGGTTGCTAACTGTTAAATGTTACACTAAGTTGTATAAAACATATTGAATTGTTTTGTAAATTTGTATTATTCGCTAGTTTTATTTGCATGTATAAAAAGTTAGCTAAATAACACATTGCAACTAGCTTGCATTGCAAATTATTGTGAACACTTATGAAAATTAACCATGGTTTTATTATAGTAAAAGTGTGGTAACTATGATTATTTTTTGTCAGATTGATACTATTTGTATAACAATAGTTTTACTACAAATACCATAAACTATAGTGTAGCAAAACCAGGGTTAATTTGTGGTTACCACTACAATAACCATGTTTTTTGTTTTATTTGTAGTAAAACCATGGTTAATTTTCATAAGGGAAGTAAAAAATCTTTTGAGCTGTTAGACTGCGTTGTTATAAGCACAGCTACTTTGTGTACAGAGGTTACCAAGGAAACAGCTTCATTTCTGCTGTTCCAGCGCCACCTACTGTCAAAGAGTCGATTACATTTTAATTCAGATAATTGCTGTTTTTCTGCAGACCAATGTGAAAATCGCCATGTTCTTTTCTGTATAGAACCTAACCAGTCTAATATTTAATTAAAGCTGTAAGAATAAAATATCATAAGGTAGCCTTTAGCTTCATAACAATAACATAAATAACATTGCTAAGGGATTACATAAATAGCCTACATGAATACCATCAATAGATATATTCTACATAATTAACATGCACGCACACACACACACACACACCTTACATCAATTTGGGAATAACTACAGATAAATATAAAGGGGAGAAAGAAAAAGATAACTGAAGGATTGCATTATGATGGGATAAAAGCCAATAGAAAGTTATACAAAAAAAATCATAGCCAAAAAAAAAAAAAAAACCTGATGCCTTTTAGTCTGATGCCTTTTTGTCTGAGTCCGTTTCATCCGATGCCTTTTCATCTGATGCCTTTTATTCTGAGGTAGTTTCGTCTGATGCCTAATTGTACGAGACCTGACACCTGATGTCATTTTTCCTAATACCTGAAGCCTTTCAGTCTGAGGCGCGATGTCGGTTTGTCCAATGACTGAAGCCTTTTAGTCTGAGAATGTGTGAGGATGTCCTAATATGTACACCGTACAAGTGGTTCACAAAAGGGTTCATTTCTCGAGGCTTCATTTGCTCACAATACCACCTGGTGGTCAAAAAGTGTAAAACAAGCAGATACATTACAGATGACCTGATGTGATCTGATACACTGTATTTTGCGCCAGTTAAGGCTTAGAAATGACGGTGAAGAAAAAATCAGTTACCACATAGACTAATCTATTTATATGAATATAATGTGTATTTTCTGGTGGTATATAATGATTGTATAACATAACTGTATAATAAACGAATTGGCTTGAAATGAATGGGGCGATATTATCATTCTAAAACCAAACATTTTGAGGGGATCCATGGGTTTATATATCTGTCAAAATGTCACGCCAAGATTCAAATCGCTTCCTCAACCAGTCAGGCAGAAGCGAGGCTTCGGACATCATCAATGACGTTATTGGTCTAAAGCGATACAAGCCACGATACGCGCTTCACTGAAAGCTTCCGGGATTTCTCGACACACGCTTCGAAGCCTCAGCACAGAACATAACATCACTACACTTTGGTTTTGACCTTCTGCCTGTTTTTGGATTATGACTGTGGATTACCCTTTTAATAAATACTGCAGTACAAACATTAGCAAGATCTAGCAATGAGTAAATGAGAGAACCTGGCTTTTATAAAATAGAGGTGATGATGCTACTGACAAACACCTGACAACAATCATGGCTAATGAACTGGGAAATTGAGTCCTTGATGGTGTGGCAATAGTCGGGGGTGGAGTGCCCTCTGGTGGCTATCAAGGGCACTCCAGCTAGTGATCGTGACACTACTAGTGTATCTACAAAGGCTGCAGCCAATAAGCGCCAGGATTCTCTGCAGGTCAACATGGCGAAATACACTGAGAGGGGTGACCCATACCATACATAATACATTTAAAATACTTATTATAGAAAACTATCATGAGTAGTCTTCATCTCATGTTCATCTTAAAACAAAATCATTGATCTTTTGACATTCTGACAAAACAATTTTTAATGTATAAATTACTAATATTTCAGTAAATTACAATAGATGTTTCATGTTTGATCTTCACTGGATCTTTGCAAATTTTTTTTCTTCCTGAGCTGGGCTCTAAAGGCCTTTTAGAAGATGAAGTATATAAGAGGATCGAAACAGACATTTAACACTGAAATCAAGATAGTCAGTTCCTTCACGAAGTTTAATGCTTGAGCTGTTCTACAATCACTGCTGAACACGTAAGGCAGTCTCACCAGATGATAGGGCACAAAGCACACGCAGAAAACTACCACTAGAACTAGCATGTTGCGTTTAGACTTGTTAAACTTATGGCTGTTAGATGTGGTCTGTGTGGATAACTGAGTTTGTCAGATCTTTTGCAGAGTCTTCCAATAAAGAAAAAGCAGAGACATTAGCACAAACGTGAAGACTACAATGGATGAACAGTGGATGATTTTTTAGGCCACACTGAGCTCAAGACTGTGATGGGATTCACAAGGAAATTCATCAAGCTTTTGACCCCAGGTGGTCTGAAGAAAGATAATCAGGTAGATGGAAGATACGGCTAACAAGGAGAGCCAAGTAGCTGCGGAAATGTGGTGGGCAGTACGAACCGTCTGCAGAGCATGAGTCTCCAATGGCCGAACAATCTTCAGGTACCTGAGATGACAAAGTGAGGTAATCAGAATGCTGTTAATATCAATTTGCATTTCACTGTAAGAATAATTCACAGTGTGTCACATACACATATCTCAACCTAGGCTTGGAAAAATGTGCCTGTGGTGATGTTTCTGCAAAAGGATATTATGTTGCTTCTTGCATATTTCACGGCATGCCCAGTGAATGTTGCTAAGCATGTCTAGTTTTATCCAGAACAGATGAATATGAATCTGGCAATGTTCTGGCAATGAAATATCTTGTGAGTGGCACTAAAAGGTTAATGCTCTAATGTACTATCTACAATAAACCTGACCCTACACTTTACAGACAGATTTAACAAAAAGCAAATGTGAGATAAAATGCATTTGCTGAAGAAACCATGTCATTTTTATTTTAACTTGCTTCTAAAAGTCTTTGAGTTCATTTAGCATGATGTGTGTATCATGGGAATCAAGCTCTCCACATCTGAATGCTGTACCAGGTGAGCTACCAAGCAAGTTTACAACATCTGAAAAGCCATACATATGGAGCTGGTTATGTGATACAAACATGAAAGTGTATTAGTTTACAAATCATGCACAATAATAAAAATGTTTTGCGGTCATAACATAGAATTGTGCAAGTAAAGGCGGGTGCACACTGTGCGATTTTGGCCACGATTTGGTCGTCTGAGACAAATTTTGAGAATCCTAAAAGATTCCTATAATCCTAGGCTAAAATCTGTAGTCTTTGATCGCTAGTTACGTGGTTACGTGTGCGACCATGAGTGCAAGAGGGCACCTGTAGTACGCGTCAACAATTTATTTTGTCTTCAGGAGACGCATGTCTGCGTACATGTGATTGTGATTATCATGAAGAAACACTCTGCCAACTGTTTACAGGAAGTGTCTGCTTTGGGCATGAGTGAGCAGCATGCGCGTTTAGTTCTCGAGGGAGCTGAATGCGCGCATTGTGAGGATTTCTCAATGAATGCTCCGTTGGCGTCATATTACTACGGATGTGGGATGTGCGTTTGGGTGGAATGCCTTCGACTGCTGGAATGTGCTGGGTAGGATGCATTCGCATAACTATCTACAGAGACGTGTAAGGAGCTTGGTCTTTTCTGTTCTCTCCTGAGAGATAGTAGTTAGCGTTTTCATATTCGGCTTTCGAGGGGCTTGAAGGTACACAAATCGATGCATTCATGGCTGTTCTCGCATGATTCTTCAGAGTTACAGATTCTGGCGTTTAAATTTAGCACGATTTACTCCCGAAAGGGTCAAATGCGCATTGTGTGATGCGGTCGCTGTGTTTTTGTTCCACCCAGGATTACTCTCTCTTGAGGGATGAGAGTTAAACACCTACTCCCTGCGTCTCAGTCCCTGGCCGCCATTGCGGTTAGGCGGGATTGAGCATGGGGATTGTAGGTGGAGCACGGCAGGAGTCAACAAGAATATTGTTGTTAAATCTCCTTTGCTAGCTCTGGTACTGCTATTTGATTTTATTTACGTAATTCTGAGGAATTATGAGCTTTTAAACTGTAGTAGTACAGTTTGGTGGCTGAGATTGAGCATGTTGGGCCTCCTCTTGCTATAAAGCTAAGCAAAGTTAGGCCTCAGCTCACCTTAGCTCCAGCTAGACAGTGAAACCAAGTGTGTCGGCCATCTGTGGGCCACTGTGGTGAGCTGTCTTTTAGCATTGAGTGTGGTTTGGCCTCATCCCGATCTGAGGATTGTTCGGTTGAGGCCTCCGTGCTCTTGGGCTCTATCTAGACAGTATCATTGAGTGTGTTGGCCCTCTGTGGGCCGCTGTGGTGAGCTGTCTTTTAGCCTTGAGTATGGTTTGGCCTCACCCCGATCTGAGGATCGTTGGGTTGAGGCCTCCACTCTCTTGGGCTCTATCTAGACAGTGTCATTAAGTGTGTCAGCCCTCTGTGGGCCGCTGTGATGAGCTGTCTTTAAAGGAACACTCCACTTTTTTTGAAAATAGGCTCATTTTCCAACTCCCCTAGAGTTAAACTGTTGAGTTTTACCGTTTTCGAATCCATTCAGCCGATCTCCGGGTCTGGCGGTACCACTTTTAGCATAGCTTAGCATAGTTCATTGAATCTGATTAGACCGTTAGCATCTCGCTTAAAAATGACCAGTATTTTTCCTATTTAAAACTTGACTCTTCTGTAGTTACATCGTGTACTAAGACCGACGGAAAATGAAAAGTTGCGCAGCACCTGTGACCCCCTGCTTGCACAGGGAGCGTGCCTTGCAACCATGGAGACATTTGTGAGAGGCGCTGCGTAATATCATTGCGCCTGCTGCACCCATGGTACGGCAGCAAAGTTCCTTGATTATTACGCCGGAATGAGAGTATAGTTCCTAGCCATATCGACCTAGAAAATCGCAACTTTTCATTTTCCGTCGGTCTTAGTACACGATGTAACTACAGAAGAGTCAAGTTTTAAATAGGAAAAATATTGAAACTCTTTGGTCAGTTTTAAGCGAGATGCTAACGGTCTAATCGGATTCAATGAACTATGCTAAGCTATGCTAAAAGTGGTACCGCCAGACCCGGAGATCGGCTGAATGGATTCGAAAACGGTAAAACTCAACTGTTTAACTCTAGGGGAGTTGGAAAATGAGCCTATTTTCAAAAAAAATGGAGTGTTCCTTTAAGATTGAGTGTAGTTTGGCCACATTCAGATCTGAGGATCATTCTGTTAGGCCTCCGCTCATCGGAGCCCCCCACATTGAAAGACTGTCTTTTAAGTTGTGTGTCTTTGGCTTCATCCCGGTCTGAGGATCATTCGATTGAGGCCTCCGCTCTGTGGGGCTCTATGTAGACAGTGTCACTAAGTGTGTTGGCCCTCTGTAGGCTGCTGTGGTGAGCTGTCTTTAAGATTGAGTGTAGTTTGGCCTCATCACGATCTGAGGATCGTTCTGCCTAGGCCTCTGCTCATCTGAGCCCCCGACCTTGAAAGATTATCTTTTAGGTTGAGTATGTTTGGCCTCCTTCCATTTTTGAGAGTCATTTTACTGAGGCCACCACTCAGCTCCAGTTAAACAGTGACATCAGGTGTTTGGCCTACTGTGAGGCCACCTTGGTAAACTGTCTCTAAGGTTGAGTAAGGCTGGCCTCCTCTTGCTTTTTGAGAGTCGTTCTGCTGAGGCCGCTGCTCACTTGAGCTCCATCTAGACAGTGACATTAAGTGTTCGGCCCCCTGTGAGACCGCCTTGGTAAACTGTTTCTAAGCCCAGAAAGACAGTAAAATCAAGTGTTCGGCCCTCGGAAAGAATGGCTGCCTTGATAAACTGTTTTTATGTTGAGCCGGTTGGCCTCCTCTCACTATAGAGAGCTGTTCTGCTGAGGCCTCTGCTCATCTGAACTCAGTCAGACAGCGACATCAGACAGCGACATCAAGTGTTAGGCCCTCTGTGAGGCCACCTTGATAAACTGTCTTTGAGGTTGAGTATGGTTGGCCTCCTCTCACTCAGAGACTCAGAGAGTCTGCTGAGGCCTCCGCTCACCTGAGCTCAAGTTAGACGGTGACATCAAGTATTCGGCCCTCTGTGATGCTGCCCTGGTGAATTGTCTTGAAGTTGAGCATGCTTGGCCTCCTCTCACTCAGAGAGTCATTCTGCTGTGGCCTCTGCTCACCTGGGCTCAAGTTAGACGGTGACATCAAGTGTTCGGCCCTCTGTGCGGCTGCCTTGGTAAACTGTCTTTGAAATTGAGTGTGTTTGGCCTCCTCTCACTATAGAGAGTCGTTCTGCTGAGGCCTATGCTCACCTGGGCTCAAGTTAGACAGTGACATCAAGTGTTCGCCCCCGGTGAGGCCACCTTGGTAATCTGTCTTTGATTGGACCCGTCTTGGGCCCAAGTTTTATTTGGCTCAGAGATGCTGACTTTGAGTCAGGCAGGATTGAGCATGTCTTTTCAGCTCTCCTAGGGTCCTCAGGGATTGAACCAGATCCCCCTAGTATAGTGACAAGGCGAAGGAATTCACTTTCTCTTTGCCTTTATAAGGCCTGTCAGAGACTGGCATTACCAGATCTTGACCTCTGCCCTGGGGCAGACACTGTTTCGCCCTGCATAGGGTATGGGCCTAGGTTGTGGCCTTAGGGAATAGTGTCACTGTCAGCCCTGTGTTTGAACTGAGAGAGGGATTGGTCTACTGCATCTAAGTCCGTTGAGCCTTCTTTTTGCTTATCTTAGCCATTTAGGCAGTTATTCCCTCAGCATGGCAGAGTGGGTACTTGCACATTGCACAAGTTCTTTTTGCACATTGCAATGTGGTTGCCTTGGTGTTTTGGGTGGTTGCCAGGTTACTTACATTCTTTGCTGAGAGAATGTATTTGAATGTTTGCATAATCTATTTTAAAATGTGGTAAATTATGGAAATTTTAGTTAACAACCTCATGTGATATATAAGTAGCAATTCTGATTTTATGCAGTTAAGTGTGATTAGATGCATTATAAAGACCTGGGGCCTCAGTTATAAAATGTTGCGCAGAAACCGTCCTAAATTTGATCTTACGATCATTTCTCAGATGTGCGTACGTGTGATTCATAGAATGAACGTACACACAGAAAACGAGCGTACGCCTCTCTTTCAGATGTGAAATCTATAAATCGTAAATGATCTTGACCTTGCGCACAGCTGAATGATTTCAGTTCTCCACGTTGTAAACGACACCTAATTAACCCCCAGGGGTCTGAGTGATTCTGGGGCCCTTGAGATGTTTTGACATGTCCTGACATTTGTGCTTATTTCAGCTACTTATAACATACTATTGGCCAACAAGTAATTTTGCTGTATTCAGCACAAACTCTGCTACAATAATATGTGAGAAAAATGGATGTACGTGTTTGCATTTTTGAGGAAATAATGTTTATGCGTGGTTATTGAAAAAACAAAAAACTTAAGTCACTGAAATACGGCCACAAAACCAATAATAAATACGTGTTCACAAGACTTCTGGGTATTGGAGGTTGTAGGCTAGAGTTTTTGCTTCAAAATGATGTAAAAATTATCCTGCCTACTCGTTCATATAAAACAATATAATGATTTAAATTTTGTAAGACACTTTTTGTCAAGAAAGACAGTATTCGTGGAGGTGTGAATCTTCATGAATAATGCTGTGATTCACACCTGAGAAGACAAAGACCCGCATAATGACCTGCATAATGAGCTCTTTCAGGTAGGAAGGCTATGTGACAAAAAATTAATCAAAGTACAAAGTAGTTTTTTTCTGGTAGTTTATTCAGAATATAGTTAACAATATAAATGAAACACATTTAGAATAAATGAGGGCACATTTTGAGTATACAGTTTTACCTGGAAATAAATCCTGTTCAAAGATATAAGTGAACATCACTTAGCTGGCATTCCAAGGTGTTTGGTGTTTCTTTGCACTGGAGAAAAAGATTCCTGCTTCCAGTCAGTGATATACCATTATAACTGTTTCCAACACTGATAATAACTGAGTATCAAATCAGCATATTAGAATAATTTCTGTTGCTCCATAAACTCTTTAGGGGACATGTTACCATGTAGCTCTTTGTGCAAAATGAAAGAGTTGGTGGAAGCAATGTCCAAGAAGTGCAGAAAAATCTTTCTGTACCAATTCATGGTTTTGTGCTGTGTTGTGTAGTACTGTATCAGCTGATCAGACAGGTCAACGCCCCCATGTGTTTGTTGTATCTCTTGGGATCTCTTTGGAACAGGTGTTTGGAAATTTTCATTGTCACATCTGTGTAAAAAAAAAAAGAAAAAGAAAAAAAAGCATGAGCATGCTGATAACACTATCACTGTGGTCATGCATAACAAAGACAGCAGTTATTGTTATGTCATACAAGAACATATACTTTTGTATTATGACGATGTAGACCACATGTATTATAAACTAACCAAAACTGGGTGAAATATATTATGAATATGTTTAGAGAGTATCACATTACAAGCATTTACACTTGAGCATATATACACAAACATTTGTAAGTGACATTGTAAGGCAATTTTGTCAAAAGCTAGCCAAAACTATCTGAAATATAGTCAGAAAACTCATATGAGTTTTAGATTATCACCATGCACAACAAAGACAGTTTCTGTAATACCGGAGTACCGCACCATCCTCAAAACGCGACAAACGTTCAGTGAATCTGATGTTTTTTGTGGCATTGACTGAGGGGCGTGTGCGATGCAGACAGTTCATCTCAACTATTTACCATGTGAACGGCGGGGGGTGGCGGTCTCAGCTCATTACAGATAATGAAGTGAGAAGGAAAAGAAGGAATCTCTCCTTGGTTTCAAATGAATTATATAAACTGAGAGTATTTGTTTTTGATTTGACTTACTTCATTTAAAAGGAGACATTCTAAGCGTTATGTAGACATGTCTCTCGTGTCTGTGTGGCAAGTATTTGCTGAGTTTCAGTTCATTTTAAAACGCATTTCAGAATTGACTTCACTGAGAGGGAGACATTAGATCGCACATCATGTTCGTTTACTTTATTTTGCGAAAAGCACAACGTTTTTTTTTTTTTTTTTGTGGGTGTACACAAAAAAAGTACACACTTAACACTTGTATAACACTGGTATGTGTGATCAAATTCGGCTGACTATTTTGAGTCTCTTTCACACTGATAAGAAAAAAAGTGAGGTGGTATCGCCGGCGCGACCGCCGACCCGAAGGAGTTAATGTTATTTACATATACCAGTCATCGTCCAAATCCTTTAATTTAGAATGGCAACCTGCAAGAATAGCTTAGATTTCCAAAAACCTGCAGTAATCTGACAATGAAAAGTGTGTACGTCTGCTCAGACCCTGACGTGGCTCTAAGCACTTTTCCACGTCAAAGACCATTTTTATAAATATGAGCGTTGGCGTGGACTCTATGATCAAATCTGTGCGTACGCACGCTTTATAAATGAGGCCCCTGGGGTACTGTATAATATGGCCTCTGTTTTCATTAATAATATCTTCATTTTTGTTTTGAAGATTAACGAAAGTCTTAGGGGTTTCCCAGCTATGTGGGGCCCAGATGGGTGTCACCTGGGCTGTCTAACTGGGGCCCAGCCGGTTTTGTCCACAGTTTCCATGGAGGCCCCACATGGGTTAGCCCAGATGAAATGAACACTGCTCAGTGTGCACACTACAGGCTGTTAAATGTAACACAGAAACATCCTGGAGTTAATGAGATAATTAGGTGATAACAAGCAGAATCACCGAAGGACAGAGGAACAACAAGAACTATGACTTCAGCCACAGCCTTCGATGAAATCAGCTGAAGATAACAGACATTAAATCTCTCAAGATCTGATTAAACAACTCCACAAACAGCATAACCAGCTTCACTTATTACTAACCAGACTGACTTTATTTCTGACATACATCTACAAATGTTGTTATTGAGAATTACCAGAGGTTTAGATGTTGATGATTTGTTTGAAAATAATAGTTTGGTTTGATGTCACCATTATCAAGGTCAGTGTTTGCTTTAGTTGTGCAGTTTGACTCTTAACTTTTTTTAATGTTAGTTTTTTTCAGGCTGCTATAGCTGTTTGTTATGGCAAGAAAAGCAAAAGAAAATGTGATCAGCTGTTATCAGCTGCTTGATGATAAGAATATAAAGAGTTTCGTTCCAAATTGTTATAAATCCATTTTGATTAATTTAAGTAAAAATGTGTTTTCTTTACCAAGAAAGTGGCAAGATGAAAGCCATTCTCTGTTTCAAACTTTCACATAGCATCTTTTGGTTATAAAAACATTAAAAATTCAAATCTAGATTTTGATTTTCAAAGGTTTATTATAAAAACGGATTATTTTTTTTCCCCAAAATGCAATAAATCCATGACATGTTTTTTTTTTTCAAAATGCAATTAATCCATCAATATAAAAGTTATTTTTCATATTGAAAATACACAACAAAGTAAGTTGATTCACATATATGACAGCCTCTGAATTTTGTCAATACTAATCTTATATACAGGCATTTGACTAAAAATACATTCAGTCGTCAGTCCCAAAATGAATTAAACAGGTCATCTTGTTAATGTTATAAATTATGTCTCCGTTTGTCATTACCAAATAAAGAGTATCTGGCGCCACCGCACGGTTAAAATAAACACATTTGCCGAGTACATTGGTATTAAAAACGGCTTTTAAAAACTGTTCATGATTCAGTTTTGGGGACCGTGACAGAAATTTGATGCTGTCGTGGAACAAGCAACAGCCGGCATTTTTCCTCCTCCCGACTCGAGTGCCTCATCTTCTTAATCTCCTCACATAAATGATTACATTTCGATGACTTGCGTTTCTTCCCCACCGCAGAACCACCACAGGTTCATCAATGCCGTCAAAATTATTCATTTTTCTGTTTTTGTTGATCACAAAGTACAAAGCAGATAAGGAAAACTAGGATGCCGGGTGTATTCAGAGCGCCGCCATTACTGTTTACAGCGCGTGGAATGGTGCGCTGATTGGTTGAGCGGATATATCGCATTCTGAAGGGAGAGTGGCGTTTGTCGCGTTTTGGAAAGAAAGGGAGAAAACATGACAGAATAACACGACGGATATCGCATCTTGCGCAAAATTAATAAATGACTTTTCAATACCGACCAGATACAGTACTGATTTTGGCGGAAACTCAATTTTTTTAAAAATGCCGTTTATCGCGTTTTGGAACCAAACTGTTGAGTTTGCACATTTTAGAGTGGCCTTTTATTGTGGCCAGCCTAAGGCACACCTGTGCAATAATCATGCTGTCTAATCAGCATCTTGATATGCCACACCTGTGAGGTGGATGGATTGTCTTGCCAAAGGAGAAATGCTCACTAACACAGATTTAGACAGATTTGTGAACAATATTTGAGAAAAATAGGCCTTTTGTGTACATAGAAAAAGTCTTAGATCTTTGAGTTCAGCACATGAAAAATAGGGGCAAAAACAAAAGTGTTGCGTTTATAATTTTGTTCAGTGTAGAAATATGAAATGATTGAATCAATGAAATGATACGTTTAATTATGAAACTAAAACAGCCAGTAGGTGGTGGCAGTCTTAATGAGTGAGTTCGATCATTAAGTAAGAATTAAGAAAACACCACGTGTTGCTTCAGCGGTTCTGTGTGAAAATTCCTAAAACATATGTTATTTAAAAAAGGGTAAAACTCAAGGATCCAAGTCATGGCGGGACGATTATATTCAAAATGTTATATTTAAAACATCTTATAACGATTTGCAGTGCAACAATTTTTATTGATTAAATCGATAAAAGTCGATCTTGATCATATGATGATGCATATTTAATAAGGTTTGATTAAAATGCCCCTGGATATCAATTTATAGGGGGAGATACCACCTCCTAATAGAAAAGTTTGTGTCTGTTGCTGTCTGCATTGTTTTTGGAAGTTACATTAAAAATGCACACAGCAAAATCCCCAGAGTTAAATCAGCTCTGCTCAGAGTGCATATGGTCCCTCTCTAAATAGTGTTAAAATAACACTGAAGCAGAGATAAAGTTAATGAGATAATTAAGCAATTAATTAAGTAATGATTGAGCATTAATGATAAACAACTGCTGTTAACAAGCAGAATCACTGAAGAAAAGAGAAACACAAGAACTACAACTGACTTCAGTCACAGCCTTAGATGAAATCAACTAAAGATAAAAATCGTTAAATCTCTGAAGATCTGATTAACAATTCCACAAACAGCATTACCAGCTTCACTCATTACTAACCAGATTGACTTTATTTTCACAAATCTACAGAAGTACTTATTGAGAATTAGATGTTGTGAGGTTTAGATGTTGTTTTATTGGTGAAGAAAAAGAAAAGAAAAAACGACGCCACCATCATTTAGATCAGTGTTTGCTTTAGTTGGGCTCTTGACCCTTGGCTTTCTGTGTTAGATTTTTCTCTGCAACAATGCATATGTTGTTGTAAAGCAGTGAGGTGTACAATCTACAAATCGGCCACAATGCTGAAAAAAAGTACACAGCAGTAAAGGGATGACACTCTAAAACATCAAGAGTGTGATATAGACACACCCACTCACACACCCACGCACACACTTACACACACACACCTATGACCTACTGTGTCTGTAACAGAGCAAAGTTTTGAGAATATGTGAAATCCATTCAATAATTCAGTCATAATGCAGGAAAAGCTCACAACAGTGAAGGGGTGATACTCTAAAACATCAAGACTGAAATAAACACCCATTCACACACACACACACACATATTATACACACACACTTATGAACTGTGCACTTGGAAGTACAGGCTTGTTCTTTCGCATCGTTCTGAGCATTTTTTTTTTTTGCAGGAGCTCTGTGTCAAGAGCATAAAAAGTTAAAAAAAACTGTCACATGGCATTTTTTACAAATTCTGAATCAAAAAAATGGGTAACAAAATATACGTACACTGATACACACCTCGGGTCATTAGCGACAATTTTTACAAAAAATGAATTTTATAATTTTATGTTTTTTTTCTTGTTATATTCTTTATAATGAATTGATTGAGGAATACTAAGAAGGTTGATGTTTAACTTTAAAAAAAAAAAAATGAATGAGGAGGAGGGTAGTGAATGACGTCCCGGGTCGATAAAGACCAGAGGTATGCATTTAAGGGTTAACACTGCTTAGTGTTCATGTGTGCACACTACTGAGTTAAAGTACCATTGAAGTAGTGTCGGGGTTAATGAGATAATTAAGTGATGATTGAACATTAATGATGAAAACCTGCTGTTAACAAGCAGAATCACTGAAGGAAAGAGAAACACAAGAACTACAACTGACTTCAGCTACAGCTTTCGATGAGATCAACTGAAGATAAAAGACATTTAATCTTTCAAGATCTGATTAAACAACTCTACAAACTCTACAAAACATTACCTGCTTCACTCATTAACTAGACTGACTTTATTTCTGTTATACATCTACAGAAGTTCTGGCTTTAATTGGGCTCTTTATTCTATCTGTTGTTCTTTGACTGCTGTAACTGAGTGTTCCCATTCAGTCGGTCACGTTCGACGTACGTCGGACAGACCGACGAATAGGAATCTCGCTAGAGAGGCCAATCTACTTCGAGTGTAACTACAACGAGCCAATGCACATTGGCATGCAATCATATGCATCAGCTGCTCGCCTCGCAGCGCGGGTATAAATGAGCAGCAGGTGCGTTGCATCTTCAGCTTTTCGCTTCGGAGCCGAACCTTATGGTGTCTACGGAGTGGGTAATATTAGACGAGCCTTTTGTAACTGCTCTTTGTTGGTGCAGGCGGACAGCACTGCAGCGGGGTCGTTCTCTCTTTTTTTTTTTTTTTTTGTTGCTTTTCATTGTGCAGCATTTCCAGTAGAGCCGTTCTCACGGCTGGTAAACGGTGCGCTGTTGAGCGCTGAAAGGCTGTTTTTACAGCTGGTAAGAGAGCGGCTTCAAAGAGAGAGTGCACACGACAGGCTGCACTTTCCCTGTCTGTGCTGCAGCGGCCATTCCCCTGCGTGCTTCAGCACTTAAAAGAGCAGTCCCTAAAAGAGCTTACACAAGTAGATTCGCATCTTTTTAAAGATGTCGTTCTACTTGTGTGTTTCTGGATGCGGTCGTTATCTGTCACTGCGGGATGGTCACCAACGCTGTATCACGTGCCTGGGCTTAAAGCACGCTGAGGCAGCGTTTGTGGACGAGTCATGTACCCATTGTGGGAAGATGACCGTCTCGGAGTTGCGATCCAGACTCCAGTTCCTGCAAAGGGGCGGAGTCCCGGTGCCGCTGCCTCGTTCCAATCCTCCTCAGAGGGTTGCTTCGGGCAGCGGTGCTGGTGATCTGAGGATCACGGTGAGCGCGCTTCCTTCAGGGAACCAACCCCCTAGGAACCCTCATCCCTCCTGCACTCCGCAGCCAGTAGAGCTGCCGGGGGAACGTGGTGGACCACCCCAGAGGTGTGTACCATCCGTATCCTTCGGAGCTCCCCAAGATGATAGAATGTCGATCGCTGCATCGGAGGGTGAGCCTGATATTTCGGGGGATGACGATTCGGCGCAGCTGCCTCCTTCGGGGGTGACAACTGTGCCCGATTCGGACCCGGAAATGATGGCTATGCTTTCCTGGGCCGCCAACAGGGTTGGGCTCGTGTGGAATCCTCCACCGTGTCCCGAACCCTCGAGGTTGGATGATTGGTTTCTCGGGGTGGCCAGGGCTGGTTCTCAGCCCCCCACGCCAGTTCCTTTCTTCCCGGAGGTGCATGAAGAGCTCACTGGCACGTGGACGGCACCTTTTACTGCCCGAAACCGTGTCGGTGGGTCCTCCTCCCTCACCACCCTTGATGGCGGGGCGGCTAAGGGTTATACGCGCATACCCCCTGTGGAACGGGCCGTTGCTATGCAACTGTGCCCTAACTCCACCTGGCGGGGGGAGCCGTCTCTCCCTTCCCAGGCCTGTAAGTACTCGTCGGATCTTACCGGCAAGGCTTATCAGGCCTGTGGGGAAGCCGCCTCTGCCCTGCACGCTATGGCGTTGCTGCAGGTCCATCAGGCCAAGGCACTGAAGGACCTGCACGAGGGTGGTCATGATCCACAAGTTCTCCAGGACCTTCGTGCCGCGACGGACCTCGCGCTTCGTGCGACGAAGGTTACGGCGCGGTCAGTGGGTCGTGCGATGTCCACATTAGTGGTCCAGGAGCGCCATCTCTGGCTGTGTCTCGCGGACATGAGGGATACCGACAAAGTCAGGTTTCTTAATTCCCCCGTGTCCCAGACCGGCCTCTTCGGCGACGCGGTCGAGAACTTCGCCCAGCAGTTCTCGGCTGTACAGAAGCAGTCTGAGGCCATCAGCCACATCCTGCCGAGGCGGTCTGCTGCTGCACCTCCACCGCCCGCAGCACCTCAGGCTGCTCGTCGCCGAGGGCGCCCTCCCGCGGCCGCCCCCGCTCCCGCGCCCCAGCAGCAGCCTTCATCTAAGCGGCGCGTGTGGAGCCGGTCGCGGTCAGGGTGCCCAGCCCGTCCAGCCCGCCCCCAAGAGGAAGGGTGGCAAGGCCAAATCCAAGAGGCCCTAGGACGGGCGACCCGGAGATGGATGGGACTGCTCTTCGGGAGATGGTGACCGCACCACTCCTTCCCCCGGAGGAGGGCCGGGTGGAGAATCTTTTGTTCCCTTTTGTTTCTGTTCCGCCGCTGGCCCTACAGCCAGCGGTACCCAAATTCTCAACAAAAGAGCAGTTTCCTTCATCTCCGGGTCCGAAGAGGGCGCGGACAGCAGTGGGAGGGCAAGAACCTCACCACTTTCATCCCCCTCTTCTGTCGCCAGCGGACAGCAGCGAGCAGCGGGCAACCAAAGCCTCGACTGCTCCCTCTGTCCATCCGTGGAACCAGGTAAGTGTTGCACACCACACTGTGATGCCGCTTCGGGCCGCCTCGCAAAGAGAGCCCCCGGGCAGCGTCCCTGTGTTCCACCTCGCTGCCCCACTGCGGGTACGCCTGCGGTCCCTTTGGTCCCGCTTGTACGGTCTCTGGGAGCCTGGTTAGCGCTCCCCAGTCCGTCTCGCTGGCTCATTCGGACCGTCAGGCTCGGCTATGCGATTCAGTTCGCCCGGCGTCCCCCCAAGTTCAGGGGCGTCCACTTCACTGTAGTGAAAGCTGTCGATGCCCCTGTCTTGCGTGCGGAGATCGCGGTCCTACTGGCGAAGGACGCGATAGAGCCGGTCCCTCCAGCCGATATGAGGTCACGGTTCTACAGTCCCTACTTCATTGTACCCAAAAAGAGCGGTGGGTTACGGCCGATCCTGGACCTGCGAGTTTTGAATCGGAGCCTTCACAAGCTACCGTTCAAAATGCTCACGCAGAAACGCATTTTCGAGTGCATCCGTCCCCAGGATTGGTTTGCAGCGATCGACCTGAAGGACGCGTACTTTCATGTCTCGATTCTTCCGCGACACAGGCCATTCCTGCGTTTTGCGTTCGAAGGTCGAGCATATCAGTACAGAGTCCTACCCTTCGGGCTGGCCCTGTCTCCCCGCGTCTTCACGAAAGTCGTGGAGGGAGCCCTTGTTCCCATGAGAGAACAGGGTGTTCGCATCCTCAACTATCTCGACGACTGGCTCATTCTAGCTCAGTCGCGGGATCAGTTGTGCGATCACAGGGATCTGGTGCTCAGTCACCTCAGCCAGTTGGGTCTTCAGGTAAACTGGGAAAAGAGCAAACTCTCCCCTGTGCAGAGGATCTCTTTTCTCGGTATGGAGTTGGATTCGGTCGAACAGATAGCACGCCTCACAGAGGAATGTGCTCAGTCGGTGTTGAACTGCCTGAATACGTTCAACGGCAGGACAGCGGTTCCACTGAAATTCTTTCAGAGGCTCCTGGGGCATATGGCGGCCGCAGCGGCAGTAACCCCGCTCGGTCTGCTTCATATGAGACCGCTTCAACACTGGCTTCACGGCCGAGTCCCGAGATGGGCGTGGCAACGCGGCATGTTCCGGGTGGCAATCACTCAGGAGTGCCGCCAAGCCTTCAGCCCGTGGTCGGACCCCTTGTTTCTTCGGGCAGGAGTGCCCCTGGAGCAGGTGTCCCGGCATGCTGTGGTATTCACAGATGCCTCTGCCACCGGCTGGGGTGCCACGTACAACGGGCATGCAGTGTCAGGGGTGTGGACGGGCCCCCATCTGCATTGGCACATCAACTGCCTCGAGTTGCTGGCAGTACGCCTTGCTCTGAGCCGCCTCAAAGGGCCGCTACGGGGCAAGCATGTACTGGTCCGTACGGACAACACTGCGACCGTTGCGTACATCAACCGTCAAGGTGGTCTTACGCTCCCGTCGCATGTCGCAACTCGCCCGCCATCTCCTCCTCTGGAGTCAGAAGCATCTGAGGTCGCTTCGTGCCATTCATGTCCCCGGTGTGCTCAACCGTGTGGCCGACGAGCTATCACGAGCTGCGCTGCCAGGAGAGTGGCAACTCCACCCCCAGGTGGTCCAGCTGATCTGGAGAGAGTTCGGAGAGGCTCAGGTAGACCTGTTTGCCTCACCAGAAACCTCCCACTGCCAGTTGTTTTACTCCCTGTCCGAGGGAACACTCGGGACAGATGCACTGGCACACAGCTGGCCCCGGGGCCTTCGCAAATATGCGTTTCCCCCAGTGAGCCTACTGGCACAGACCCTGTGCAAAGTCAGGGAGGACGAGGAGCAGGTCCTGCTAGTTGCGCCCTATTGGCCCAACCGGACCTGGTTCCCAGAACTCTCACTCCTCGCGACAGCCCCTCCCTGGCCCATTCCTCTGAGGAAGGACCTTCTTTCTCAGAGACGGGGCACTCTGTGGCACCCGCGTCCAGACCTCTGGAAACTCCATGTCTGGTCCCTGGACGGGACGCGGAGGTTCTAGGTGACTTACCCCCGAGGTACTTAACACCATCACTTCGGCACGTGCACCGTCTACGAGACGTGCTTACGCCTTGAAGTGGAACCTGTTCGTCGAGTGGTGCTCTTCTCGCCGAGAAGACCCCCGAAGATGCTCGATCGGAGTCGTGCTTTCCTTCTTGCAGCAAGGGTTGGAGCGTAGGCTGTCCCCCTCCACCCTCAAAGTCCATACTGCTGCTATCTCCGCATACCACGACCACATAGATGGCAAGTCTGTTGGTCAGCACGACCTGGTCGTCAGGTTCCTTAGGGGGCGAGACGGTTAAATCCTCCTCGTCCTCCCTCCATACCCTCTTGGGACCTTGCTCTGGTGCTAAGAGCACTTCAGATTGCTCCCTTTGAGCCCTTGCAATCAGCAGACTTAAAGATTCTGTCTATGAAGACTTTGCTGCTGGTTGCATTGGCCTCCATCAAGAGGGTAGGGGACCTGCAGTCATTTTCGGTCGACGAATCATGCCTAGAGTTCGGGCCGGGTGACGGCCACGTGGTACTGAGACCCCGGACTGGCTATGTGCCCAAGGTTCCTACCACTCCCTTCAGGGACCAGGTAGTGAGCCTGCAAGCGCTGCCCTCGGAGGAGGCAGACCCAGCCCTGGCTTTGCTCTGTCCAGTTCGCGCCTTGCGACTGTACATAGACAGAACTCAAAGCTTCAGGACCTCAGACCAGCTCTTTGTCTGTTACGGAGGCCAGCAGAAAGGGAAGGCTGTCTCCAAGCAGAGGATGGCCCACTGGATAGTGGATGCCATCGCCCTGGCTTACCAAGCTCAGGGCGTGCCCTGCCCGCTCAGGTTGCATGCTCACTCCACGAGAGGTGTCGCATCCTCCTGGGCGCTGGCTCGTGGCGCCTCGCTGACAGACATTTGTAGAGCTGCGGGCTGGGCGACACCTAACACGTTCGCTAGATTCTATAGCCCTCGTGTCGAGCCGGTCTCCTCCCGTGTTCTCACCTCAGGTCAGAGGCACGGAGAGGCCCCGGCTTAGTGTCGGCTTGCTGCGCTACACGCGCTTTTTCTCCAGAGAGTCCCTACAAGGCAGACCCTGTTGAGTCCTCCGATCTCCCTTCGGCAGCCGACGTGGCGGAGCGTCTGGCGCCAGGCCTATACTCCATTGCATCCTTGAGAACCGGATCTAGGCTGGGTTCCATATGTGTGACCCTACGGGGATCCCATATGGTTGGTTCCACGGTTGCTCCTAAACGAAGCCCGTGTCTTCCCTCTGGGAGAACCCACCTCTCATCGAGTTGGAGTCACCCCAGTACTTCCATATGTAGTACAGCCCTACGGGGTTAGTCCATATGTACTTCTCCACATAACTCCTTCGAAGGATGTGGCTTCCGCAGTGTTCCTTTCCCAACGGAAGGGTACGCTTTCCCAGCGTTATCCAATAGTCTCACTGAGTGGGTTTTGGGGAACAGCAGTGATCAACACTCTCTGTGTTAGCCCTGTCCCACCGTCCTTAGGCAAGGGGGTTCAGGTGGCTTACTACAGAGCGCTGGAAGGGGGCAGCTCCTGTGGCGCTTTGGTAGGGATTCCTATTCGTCGGTCTGTCCGACGTACGTCGAACGTGACCGACTGAATGGGAACGTCTCGGTTACAAAGGTAACCCTTGTTCCCTGAAGGAGGGAACGGAGACGTACGTCCTGTCACCACAGTCCCTGTACCCCGCTGATGCTGCCGCCTATCTGGTTCGGCTCCTCAGCGAAAACCTGAAGATGCAACGCACCTGCTGCTCATTTATACCCGCGCTGCGAGGCGAGCAGCTGATGCATATGATTGCATGCCAATGTGCATTGGCTCGTTGTAGTTACACAGTAAATTGGTCTCTCAAAGTGACCCCCAATTCGTCGGTCAGTTCCGACGTATGTTGAACGTGACCAACTGAAAGGGAACAGTAGCCACGTTTACATGGAGCATTGTAATCGGTTTAAAAGTCCAATCCGAATGAAAATGCTCCATATAAACACCTCAATCGGAATAAAAATGCCCAAACCGAATGAAATTGTAATCGGTTTGAGAGAGGTGGGATAAACCTTTCTATAAACTGACCAATATAAAAAGTCTGCCATGTAAACGAGTTAAACCGATTACTTTGCGTCTACGTCATCACGTGAAGCGGTCAGGGGTCGTCAGAATGCAAAATGTCGGCGGCAAAATTAAACTGGAGTAAAACTGAAACAACACATTTATTAAATACACTGAAGGAACTCAATGAATCATTACTACGGACCTTCATCCACACGCTTCTGCTTTACGGAGGAGGGAGGGGTAGTATTGAGATGCTCCTTAGAGATGCACAGCCACCAAACAGGTCAGCTTCCTGTTCCCGTCTTTTCCTCATACCATCCAGCAGTAATATGCTACAAATTTCACGCTGTTGCTTGATTAAGAGCAACACTTTACATAAAAATAGCGCGCATAACAAATAACGGAACTCCATGTTGACAGGAATACAAGGCGGCAAACAGGACATAAGCTAATGTTCGCATGTCACAAAGTCGTTCAGATTGAAAGCGCCGGTGCATGTAAACACCATATTGGATTAGATAACATCTTATGTAAACACTCCACCGAATCTTTCAATCGGAATGATTTTAATCGGAATGACAAAAAAGTGTACATGTAAACGTGGCTACTGTCTTCTCGACATGTCGACAACACAAATCAATCTCTTCCAGGCCTCAGCTACAACAGTGTTTGAATGTCAAAGTAGACTTTGTTCACAGGCAGCCAAAGAAAACCAAAGGCTGTGTTGCAAACCCACGTAGGTTTGTGCAGGAAGTAAGACTGGAATTATAACTTACAACTTGTTTCAGTAGTTCAGAATCGGTTCTTTCTTCTGGGAGACAATAACTTCATTCGTCATGCAGTTTGATCTTTGAAACTTTGCAGACCTTTTACATTCACAAACAGCTATATTACACAATACATGAAAGGTAATATCCAAAAATGCATAATAAATCAAAGCTCTTAAACACATATTGCTCCATTTTCCTGTAATGAGTCTACTGTAATATTTGGATAGACACTTAAGACAAATGAGAAATTACCGGTATTGAATGAATGTTGAGTATATTATACAGTATTTTGTACATGATTACATATAAATAAATGCAATTGAATGTAAAGTGCTATTGATAGTGCTCTTTACACTCTTTTCAGGTACCTGAAGATTGTTCGACCACTGGAGACTCATGCTCTGCAGACAGTTCGTACCGCCCGCCACATTTCTGCAGCTATTTGGCTCTTCTTGTTAGCCACATCTTCCATCTACTTGATCCTCTTTCTCCTGACCTCCTGGGGTCATGATCAAAAGCTTGATGAATTTACCTGTGAATCTCTGCACAGTCTCCAGCTCAGTTTGGCCTACAAAATCATCCATTGTGTCACCATTGTGGTCTTCATTTTAGTCCTGATATCTCTGACTCTTCTATACTGTAAGACTCTTCAAAAGCTCAGACAAGTTCAATTCTCTACACAGACCACAAATAGTAGCCAAACATTCAGAAAGTCTAAGCGCAACATGCAAGTGCTAATAGTCATTTTCTGCGTGTGCTTTGTGCCCTATCATCTGGTCAGACTGCCTTATGTATTCATCAAACCCCTGCTGCAAGACTGTTTAGCAGTCCATGCATTCTACATTCTGAAGGAGCTGACCGTCCTGCTTGCAGCACTAAATGCCTCCCTGGATCCACTTATTTACTTCTTGTTTTGCAGGGCCTTCAGAGCCCAGTTTAATTTTAGGAGTTGCCAAACCTGTCCATGAATGAGGGCTAGATGGTTTATGTATTAATGTGCCTTTGTGATGTGCTTCCCTATTCTTTTGCTGTTGCCAGAGAATGAGTATCTTAACTGAACAAAATGAGTACAAAAAGAGTGAAATTGCAGTGGAAAATGACATGTTGCACTCATGAAAATGGGATGTAACTAAAACACTGATAATAACCTAAGCAATTGTTTCCATAATGAAAAACCTGAAAGATGAACTTTAGAATACGGTACAATCTTTCAAAGATCATAATGATATATATATAGTTTTAGTATCAACAGTGTTTTAGATGTTTCTCCTAAAATTCCTTAGGAGAAATAAAAGTAGACACAAATGAGACATGAGAAATACCTGAGAGAAAATGGGTCAAAACTGAGAATGTGGTGGAAGAAACAGAACATCTCTTTATTGTCTTGCTGTAATATTCTTTTCAAGACTCCATTATAGGATTATTTTATTACTCAGAGGTTTTTCAACTTTAATGGACAAGACAGTAGGAGGAGAGACAAGAAAGTACCTTCAGCTGGGACTTGAACTTGTACTGTCTGAGGTGCAGTTGTGCCTCGATGTCTGTGTGTTGCCCAGAAGGCTATGGTTCTGACAGAGTTTACTCTAAGCTCAGGATACTAAGAGGTAATTATTTTATATCTCATTTAAGTATCATCTTTATCTTCAGGTGTATTCAATTTTATTTTAGGAGAAACATGATACATTTAATTTTTTTTACTAATGTTTTAAATACTGAAACAATCATTTAAATAACATTATACATTTCAGAATATCAAGGGTTACTAGTTTAATTTTACCTTCAAGGTAGCCCAGCACTGTATATGCAGCACATTACACATTAGAAAGGATTAGATATGTGTAAGATGTTTAGTATAACATAAATACTTTCTTTTTAACAAATGTAACACTATCTGTGCTTCATGGTTGTTGCATAATGTCCCCCCCCCCCCCCCCATTTGAAATGACTTCAGATATGACAATGCATGTGTTATGTTTGATTGAAATGGTGTGGATGAATGAGACTATACCCAGAGAAAATAATAAAAAATAAGATCTCTTTAACATCTCAAATGTTTCTGTTACACATAAATGAGGTTACATTAACATCTAATTGAGACTTTTGCTTGAGTCTCCTGCTTCTCACATTTGTCTCCTGAGACAAAAAACTCTCTTCTTTAAGGTTTTAGAAGAGACCTCAACAACATCACACATTGTGCTCAGTTTTTTCTCCTAAACTAAAGTCAAGTCAAGTCATCTTCATTTATATAGCGCTTTTTACAATACAGATTGTTTCAAAGCAGCTTCACAGTGATAATAGGAAAATTAATGATTTTAAAGCTAAAGTAAATTTTTGATTGAATCACTTCATTTGTAAAAATCATTAATTATTAACTTAGGGGCCATTTAAATGACACATTTTTAACTGAAAACATAAGACTTTTAATGCGTTCTTGCCATTCATTTATGTGTTTAGTCTATAGGTATGCTAATTTGAATGTGTATGTGCGCAGACGCTTAGTACTTCTTTACAAAGTGACATCGCCAAATTACTTGTCTGGCCAGCATAATACAGAATTATTAGTTGTTTCTGTGGATCCATGCAAAGTATAATCATTTTGATAATGTTTTATTATAGGGAAAGGTAAGGGAAGGAGGCCTTCGCAGGTGATACTTTAGTTTACACTTCAGGGCTGCGTTGTCATCGTGTCTAGGCGCAGGGCCTTTCCTCTCATCTGGATACGGCCTGGATCTGGCAGACTATGGTAAACCTCGGGATAAACAGAGAGACTAATATTAGCATAGACGCCATTCTTCTTATGATGTAGCGAGTACATCAGGTGTTATGGGAAGTGTTCCCGGTTCCGGCTGACCTAATTTATGCAGCCTAACAAGATTTAAACTGACAGAGTATGTCTGCTTCCCAAACAATGCAAGGAAGACTGTTCCAAAGTTTAGGTGCTAAAAAGGAAAAGGATCTACCGACAGCAGTCATTTTTGATATTCTAGGTATTATCAACTGGCCAGAATTTTGAGATCGCAATAGACGTGAAGAACTATAATGTGTTAAGAGCTCGCTCAGGTACTGGGGAGCTAAACCATTTAGTGCTTTGTAAGTAATTAGCAAGATTTTAAAATTTATAAGATGTTTAATAGGGAGCCAATGCAGTGATGACAGAACCGGGCAAATATGGTCATACTTCCTGGTTCTAGTAAGAACTCTAGCTGCTGCGTTTTGTAAAGACTCCGGTGGTCTCAGGCAGCTAATATTTGGACTTATGTTAGCTGCCTGAATCATAATAAAGCACTGCTCGTTGTTGGCCAGAGGAGAAGTGGCCCCCCGACTGAGCCTGGATTCTCCCAAGGTTTTTTTCTCCATTTTAACACCTGTTTGCCACCTGATGTCACCTGTTGGAGTTTAGGTTCCTTGCCGCTGTCGCCTTTGGCTTGCTTAGTTGGGGACACTTGACATTTGATATTCAACAGTGTTTTGATCTGCCTGCATTGACACCATTGTATGCGAACTGAACTGAGCTGGATGATGACATCACTGTTCAATCCAGTGCTGATATACATAAATTGACTAAATTAATAACTATTGATTCTTACAACCGAATGAATCAATACTGAATTTACTTAAGATGGACAATGACATCATTTTCTTTAACAGCTGCTGTGCAGCCAAAATTATATACCAGTTATTACTGTAAAGCTGCTTTGACACAATTTGCATTGTAAAAAGCGCTATATAAATAAAGGTGACTTGACTTGACTCATATTTGTCTCCTCCAAAGTTTCAAATAAAATCTCAACATCACACAAGCTGTGCTCAGATTTTTCTCTTTACCTAGAGACTCTGGAGCTCACACATTTGTCTCCTTCAGAGTTTAGAAGAGACCTCAGAGATCCGAATGAGATCTACCTCATGCTACACTCCAAGAAGAACACCTCTGGTACCAAGCCTGGGAAGAACAGGACTTCTCATTGGTCCACATGCAGTTTCTGCCCTGCACCCATCATGAGACTAATCCCTAAGGTTTAAGCCAACCACCATAAAAATTCTTTAGGACTTTTTGGAGGCAAGAAGCAGTGGCTGAAACAAAGGGAGATCACAATGATCCACACAAATCCATTCATAACTATGTTTGGAAACCTTAAAAAACTGACGTGAACTACACACATCTATTACTTATTCAGAGAAATATGTATTCTCAGTGATAGCTATTTGTAATGACACACCTTACACAAATTCAGCTGTTAATGTACAAATGAATGAATGCATGACAGTTCAATCTTTTCCCATCTTGTTTGGACTACCAAAGGTATTCTAGTGGTGGTTTGGAAAGTGAGAAATGCATTGGTAAACTTTAAAAAACACTTTAAAGACTTCTAACTGTGTGCTTTGAAGAACATGAAGACTATTGAACTACTGAATGTTGAACTGACAGGTTTGCTTTTCTTGTGTATAATACTTGCACTAAACTGAGATTTGTGGTCATGTACTCATCATAGTAATAAAGATATAGATTGTTTTTAAGATTTTCTTATCTAGGGGGGAGGTATAGTATATTGTATATTGATATGAATACATCCAGAATAAACTCGGGAATAAGCACTGTTCGCCACTCTGGGTTAGAATTTGGTTGACTAGTGAATTGACCCAAAAGACACCTTTGTTAACGGAGTTTGTGATTCAGTTATTGCACAGTAAAACAAACAAAAAAGAACTGCCCATTGTTGTCCCAACTTTTATTTGTGTTATTTGAACAAACACAACAGACACTTCATTCCACACGTGTGTTTCTGGATGCGGTCGTTTCCTGTCCTCATTGACGGCCACGATCACGGTCTCACATACCTAGGCATAAGCATGCTGAGACTGCGTTCGTGGGTGGTTCATGTTCTCTCATGGAAGCATGACCATGTCAGCACGCTGTTCGTCTTGCCTTTCTCATGAGGGTTTGAGCGCTCAGCGTGTCGTGTCCGGCGAGCTGCCAGTTCGCAGTGTGGGTTGTCAAAATCTCAACCCTTGCCCTGCATGTGAGGCCAAGGCACTACTCTAATGCACAAGGGTAGTTCTGAACCAGGGTTGAGCTGCGCTCGGTGACTGACCATGATTAAAGTCACAGCGCAGGCCCTCAGCCAGATGATGTCCACCTTTGTGGTCCAAAAGCACCCCCTGGTTTACCTTGTGAGGTTCGAGATCCCATTCTCGTTGCTCCCATCTCACGAGGTGGCCTTTTCGGAGACACTATCGAGGACTGTGCCCAGCAGTTCTCAGCCGTCAGAAGGAGACTGAGGCAATCAAGAGATTGCTACCAGTGTCCCTCGTGGGCTGCCCCTCAGCCTGCTCATCGACCCGGAGATGGGCAAGGTTGCTCTTCCCCCGGAGGAGGGCCAGGCGAAAAATATTTTGAGTCAAATTCTGTTCCACCACTGGCGTCACAGTCAGCGGTACCCAAATTCTCAGTAAAAGAGCAGCTTCCTATATCTCTGGGTCCCAAGAGGGTACAGAGAACAGTGGGTGGCGAAAAACCTCACCACTTTCATCTTCCTATTCTGTTGCCAGTGGGCAGCAGTGGGCGGTTCGAGGACGCAACCAAGCCTTCTCACGTACCCTCTGCCTAACCGTGGAACCAGGTAAGCACCGCACACTCAGACCACGCTTCGGACTGCCTGAGCCGGGTCCCTGCGGGTCCCACTGCGGGTACATCTGTGGTTCCTTTGATCCCTTTGGTTTGGGTTCTGGGGGCCTGGCTAGCTCTCCCCAGCCCATCCTACTGGCTCATTCGAACCATCAGAATCGGCTATGCGATTCAGTTCACCTGGCATCCCCCCAAGTTCAGGGTCATCCAGTTCACCTCTGGGCGAAACTCCGATGCTCCTGTCTTACGGGCCGAGATCGCACACCTACTGGCGAAGGATGCAATCGAGCCGGTCCCTCCAGCCGATATGGAGTCAGGGCTCTACAGCCCCTACTTCATTGTACCCAAGAAAAGTGGTGGGTTACGGCCAATTGAGCATATCAGTACAAAGCCCTGCCCTTCAGGCTGTCCCCCGTCGTTCGCATTCTCAACTATCTCGACGACTGGCTTATACTAGCACAGTCCTGATATCAGTTATGCAAACACAGGGACCTGGTGCTCAGTTACCTCAGTCAGTTACCTCAAAGCAAACTCCCTTGTGCAGAGGATCTCTTTTCTCGGTATGGTGTTGGATTCGGTCAAACAGACAGCACGCCTCACAGAGGAATGTGCTCAGTCAGAACTGCTTGAATACGTTCAAAAGCAGGACGGCGGTCCCACTGAAATAATTTCAGAGGCTCCTGGGGCATATGGCAGCTGCAGCGGCAGTAACCCTGCTCGGTTTGCTCCATATGAGACCACTTCAGCACTGGCTTCATGGCCGAGTTCCGAGATGGGCACTCACAGGGTGAGAATCACACCGGCCTGTCGCCCAACCTTCAGCCCATGGGTGGACCCTTCATTTCTTTGGGCAGGAGTGCCCCTTGAACAGGTGTCCAGGCATGCTGTTGTATCCACAGATGACTCTGCCACCGGCAGGGGTGCCACGTGTTGTGTTCAAGGTATCAATATGAAGCCAGGCCACAGCAGGTGAACAGGTTACATATTTACTTTAACTTTCAGGGGTCGGCCGTTGTGCCGGCGATACCACCTCTTTTTTATTTCTTACCAGTGCGAAAGTGACTCAAAATGCCCTGTCAAGTTTGGACATACAAATAAGAGTTATACATCATTCAAATCTGTGAAATGTCTTCTTTTATTTGTGTGCACTCACAGTAAAATCAAAATGTTGTGCTTCTTGCAAAATAAAGAAAACTAACATGATGCACGATCCGTCGTCTCTCTCTGAATGAAGTCCATTCTGATACTCCTCAGAAAATGAACTGTAACTTATAGAATACTTATTACACAAACATGAGACATATGTCTAAAGAAAAGTTGAAATGTCAGGTTTTACATATGCCCACGGAGAGTGCACAGCATTCAAGCGTAAATTCTGAGGCGACCCATGCAGAGTCAACAACGCCCACATCAACTCGAAAAAATGCAACAAGCTTAGTAAAGATTCATGTACTTTTCATCGTTTTGAGATGCGGTGAGGAATAATTCTAAAAGGATTTACCTCAAGGAAGAGCGTGACTGGTTTCAATTTCATTTCGAGGATCAACTTGATCAAGCCGAGGATTGTGAATGGTAAGTTTTTTATACTTAACCAGAAGTGACTTTTGGTCTTTGGCCTTTGATGAGTTAGAGGCAACGGTAATTGTCCATTTTGATGCATTGCTCAGCTGTTGACATAGGGTTGATTTAAATGCATCAGCTGTTATTAATATCCTTCCATTTCTTTAACAGATTTCTAATCAGTGTTTCCAACTTATAGCTGTACTTGCATCTTCACAGGTCGGTTTGGTCTTTTCTGTTGTGTTTGGCAACGCATATAACAATGGTTATGAAACATGTATAATTGTTTCTATTTTTTCAGGGCAAAGATGTCTTTTCTGTCAACAGTTATGTGGTGGTGACCTGGCTGCCTCCATATGACAATGATCCTCTGCCAGCTTTACTTGTCAGTATCCTGTACAATATGTGGTGAACATACATTACAATGATTTGCTATCTGAATTGTTTGTGCAGTACACAGGGAATGAATCGCAATAACTACCATTTGCCATGATTCTCATCCCAACTCACAGGATGATGCTGCAACCAAGGATTTTATTTTACTCCCTTCATGGGAGTTCAGGCACTGGATTGTATGTGTAAGTTACCTATTTTTCCATATGTTGATGTAATTTATGGAATTGGGGCATGGATTTGTTGTCATTACCCATGCCATTGCCATTAATTGATAAATTCACTGATAAGACATAAAGCTAGCTACACACTTTGTTCTTGAATAACTGGAGTTTACCCATTATGACATGTATGGCAGTTCTGTTTGAGACCATACTTTTACGTTTCAGCCAGTTCTGGTTAATGTTTCCAGAATTGGTATTTTTACTATTTTGTCATATAGTAAAACCAACCTACTGGCTGTAACGAAGAGGGGTAGTTCTGTTTTAAACCCCAATTCTTGTTTTATGTAAGGGGTAATCCAGGGCTAAGTGTGCATTCAATTATTTTAATGCACAGCATGGAGATGAAAAACCACTTGAAGCGAAGCCCACAGATGTGAAAACAGGAGTGTTTAATGCACACCTAGGCATGGATTACCCTGCTTATACCATGGTCTTGCCACAATTAATAAAGTTAAAGCTGTCATTGATTTTGGGAAGACACTGTGAAGTGTCTATGCAAACTGACTGGAACTACCTGTGCAGTAAACAGTTTTAATGCAACCACCAGCCAATCAGAATCCAGTATTGAGACTGACCATGGTATTATACAACATGATCAACGTTATTTTCTTCTTACATGTGACTGCTCCAGAAGATTTATTGTCGTATAATAATTGAATGTATTGCTTTAGTATAGAAACTTGGCAAATTGTATTTCACCTGGCCTTTGGACGATGTCCTTATTGACAGACTGGAAGGTACAGCTTTTAGCTTCTTTGCATGTAAACCATTATTATCAGAAGTGAAATGTCATCATATAATACATTCATAGTACACTATATAGCCCACTGTAAATACAATGTGGTCTTATTACACTGTTAATTAACAGGGTGCACCACTTCAGCTTGGAGCAGGGGTCTCAAACTCAAATTGGCTGGGGGCTGTTGCTGTGATTGACACCTCATTGGAGGGCCATTCAAGCACAAGAAAGCGCAAAATTTCTGAAAATTTACTTTCCTTTGCATTATTTCTCATTTACTTCAAATTTCATTACTAAAATATTTTTGCCATACTTAAAAAAAAATGTAAACAGCAGTGTCTCTATCAGTGTTACATACAGTATTAGTTTTTAACAGTTAGTGCAAATATTTTCCCTTACTTTATTTTAGCTTAAATAACATCAAAATCTTGCACTGATAAACACTGTACTCAACAAATGCAATCTGAATACATTTGTACACCAGTCTATTTCTTACCAGACACCTGGCAGCGCTTCTGCTCACACAGCTGAGCCACATTTGTCCAAGATGCCGTTTGAGCATCGGTAACGTTTATTGGTAGCATTGGACGCGTTTCGGTGGTTTAAATCGACGCTCGCGGCTTGCGCGAGTGCTTTTAATGTAATTTAGGCAAGCACGCTCATAATAGAAGTGACGCGGTCGCGACGCGCATGCGGCATGGACACACAAATCAGATCTGAACAGTTGTGATACACAATGTAGACGTCAATAATTTTAGATCAGATCCCAATTGAATACACAAATAATTAGATTTGGACTGACAGTGTGAATGTAGCCATAGAAACAACCGCTAATGAGGCATCTATGTTTGTATGGTTGTATGGTTAAGTAGAGAGGTTTACAAAAAAGGGATTTGAGTGATTAATAATCAGTATCTAACCTCACGAAAAGATATTTATTCAATGTTATCCATATTATATTTCATCTGCAACAGCATTGTGAATTTTTGTAAGGATACATTTGGTCATGAACTTTTAAATGCATCATTATGCAAATTGCAAACACATGAGGAGAGTCTACATGAAAGACCCATGACTGGCAGATCAACGTTTTACTTTCAACATTTATCATGGGTGAAAGTGCAGATGGTGATAGTGATGATAATGTCTTGGCAGGATGCAACTAGAAAGAGAAAAAATAGAAGTAATAGTTCTGAAAGTTCAATTTTGAACTTGGAGATGGATGACATGAACAAAAAACTAGGTGTGAGGTAAGAGGAATTGACAGTGATGAAAAAAAGAAGGGGTGCACTTTCACCCACTAAAGCTGACTAAAGCTATTGTAAAAAAAAAAAAATGGGTAAAAAAGTTTGCTAAATATTTAAGCAACAGGAGGCTACTGATTTTCTGCTAAAGATAAACTGCAAAGAGATAAATTCCTCTGGGCTGAAACACTGAACAGAGAGAGAATTAAAGGGTTAGTTCACCCAAAAATGAAAATTACCCCATGATTTACTCACCCTCAAGCCATCCTAGGTGTATATGATATTATTCTTTCAGACGAATATAATCAGAGTTATATTAAATAATGTCCAGGGTAATCCATGCTTTATACCGGGAGTGGATGGTGCCCCAAATTCTAAAGACAGAAAAAATGCACTCATCCATTATAAAAGAAGTCCACACGGCTCCGTGGGGTTAATAAAGGCCTTCTGAAGCGAAGCAATGCATTTGTGTAAGAAAAATATCCATATTTAAAACTTTATAAACTGTAATCTCTAACTTCCGCCTATTCTGCCTTTCAGCTGATAAAAATACTTTGTTCTTTAGTCCCTTCCAGAAAACACCATTACATCACAATGTAACATAACATGTCTTTATTTTACATGTAATTTAAATTCAATATCATTGACCCTAAAGGCAGCAGGCATCATGCAGATAACTATTTTTTTGAAACAGTTTTGACCAAGTCCAACTCGGCTCCACATTTTGATTGACAGCCGTCACAACCTACTAGTGACCATGTTTACTCCTTTCTTTTCAACCATTGGATAGGATTTAAAAAACGGCTGTTGTATTTGTGTAAGGCAGGATGTTACTTCTGTCGAAGCGCTGTTAAATATAGGTGAAAAACGTCTCAGGTTACGTATGTAACCATAGTTCCCTGAGAACAGGGAACGAGACTCTGCGTTTGATCACGCTATGGGGAACGTCACACGTGAGCCGATGTCTGAAAGCCAAGTATCAAAAAACTCCAATCATATTGGCCGGCGACCGCCTATGACGTCATCATAGCGCGACCCGGAAGTATATAAGGCGCGCCTAGAGAACCAGTCAGTACCTTATCGTCCTGAGGGACTGTTCAGCAGGCAGCTCCGAAGCATGGCATGGCAACGCAGAGTCTTGTTCCCTGTTCTCAGGGAACTATGGTTACATACGTAACCTGAGACGTTCCCTTTCGAAGGGAACTTCAACTCTGCGTTTGATCACACTATGGGGAACGATATACCCACGCTGCCATGCTTAAGGAGAGTGCATGCCAAAAGATGGCTAGACAAACGTCAAGCAGTTTCGAAGGAAACGCCAGAGCAACTCACCCTCAGGTCACACAAGGCTGTCAGTACAGCATTCCCTGCAGCCAACAGCCCCAGCTAAGCCTCAAAGAGGCCTTCCGTAGAAAGCCTACCAAGGCCGCTCAGGCTTCTGGAACCAAATTTTCCGAGGAAAAGAGGTCCCTTAAAGGGAATGTGGCCAGGGAACCGAAAGGAGCCCCGGCCAGTCACTAGAGGGGAACGAAGTCACTCCCAATGCCACCAGGGAGGCCGACCTGGTCTGATGAAGGACAAACTTAGTCTTGGCCAACCCTGTCTGAATACAGAATCTCAATAACGCATTCTTCAGAGGAGAGAGCAAGTAAGAGCGACTGCGAAAGTGGCAGTAAGCAACTCAAACCCACGCGTAGAGACGGGCATCCTGGAGAGCAGAACTCAGCTGAATGCTATAAACCCTCGTATTGAGGGGAGTATGATCCGCTCATCCTAGGATCTACTCAGCGCTTGATTATTTGCACTGAGGAGGCTGTGCGCTAGGGAACCCTGATACAGGGGAGCACTAACCAGCCTGGGGCTGATCCTCAACGGGAGGCCTCATGGAAGCCTTCACCAATGATCAGCTTAGGGAGCTAAGCACTATTACACAGACAACCCTAGCAGGGAAGTACAAAGCTCGACCTAACAGGTAGACCATACTGTGGGCACATAATCATGGAGGCCAGAAAGGGCCTACATCATGATAGTAGTTTTATGTGGAGTAAGACTCACATAAGCTAGAGTACTTTGTCACAACAGTAGGACATTCAATGGTGGCCGGCGAAAGCAGTGAGCTTCGTACTTCCCTTTGGGTTGTCTGTGTAATTGTGCTTAGCTCCCTAAGTTGGTCATTGGTCGTAGACTTCTATGAAGTCTCCCGTTGAGATCAGCCCCAGGCTGGTTTGTGCTCCCCTGTATCAGGGTTTCTAGCGCACAGCCTCCTCAGTGCTTTGGTCAGACACTGAGTAGATCCTAGGATGAGCGGATTATACTCCCCTCAATACGAGGGTTTATAGCACTCAGCTGAGTTCTGCTCTCCAGGATGCCCATCTCTACGCGTAGTTGCTTACTGCTCATTCGCAGTCGCTCTTACCTGCTCTCTTCTCTGAAGAATGCGTTTTAGAGATTCTGTATTCAGACAGGGTTGGCCAAGACTAAGTTTGTCCTTCGTCAGACCAGGTTGGCCTCCCTGGTGGCATTGGGGGTGACTTCGTTCCCCTCTAGTGACTGGCCGGGGTTCCTTTCGGTTTCCTGGCCACATTCCCTTTAAGGGACCACTTTTCCATGGAAATGTTGGTCCCAAAAGCTCTGAGCAGCCTTGGAAGGCTTTCTGCGGAAGGCCTCTTTTAGGCTCAGCTTGGGCTGGTGGCCGTAGGGAATGCTGTCACTGACAGCCTTGCGTGACCCGAGGGTGAGCTGCTTATGGCATTTCTTTCGAACTGCCGGACGTTTGTCTAGCCATCTTTGGCATGCACTCTCCTCGAGCATGGCGGCGTGGGTATATCGTTCCCCATAGCGGTAAACGCAGAGTTGAGTTCCCTTTCGAAAGGGAACGTCTCAGGTTACGTATGTAACCATGGTTCCCTGAGAACAGGGAACGAGACTCTGCGTTGCCATGCCATGCCTCGGGCTGCCTGCTGAACAGTCCCTCAAGACAATAAGATACTGACTGTTTCTCTAGGCGTTCCTTATATACTTCCGGGGTCGCGCCATATTACGTCATAGGCTGTCGCCGGCCAATAGAGATTGGAGTTGTTGGATAGTTGGCTTTCAGACACCGGGTCACATGTGACGTTCCCCATAGCGGTAAACGCAGAGTCTCGTTCCCTGTTCTCAGGGAACCATGGTTACCTACGTAACCTGAGACGTTATGTCCCTGTGCTCCAGATGATCCAGGAAATGTTCAAACATACTGACATCCTTGACAGAATTAAGGAAACCAGAATCTCCAAAAAAGGCCATTACATGAGTCATCAAGATGGCTCATATTTCCAAGAAAATGACTTACTGTCATCTTCAGAGTTGTCACTGCCACTGATTTTGTACATTGATGATCTTGAAATCGCAAATCCACTCGGCACATCCCGGAAAATACACAAAATTGTGTTCAGTGTACTGGGTGATTGCTGATCTACCAGGTAAATACAGATCTGCGCTACATGTGATTCAGCTAGCAGTACTATGTAAGGTGTCTGATCTTCAGAGGTGTGGCTACCAAAAAGCACTTGGTCCTCTGTTACAAGACCTCCACACTCTTGAACAAGACGGTGTATTCCTTGAGTGCCTTGGCCAGTCAGTGCGAGGCACAGTTTTATGTGTTGTGTCTGATAATCTGGCAGCCCATTCTTTAGTAGGCTTTATGCAGTCTTTCAGAGCAGGATATATTTATAGATTCTGCAATGCTACACGAGACCAAATTCTGTCTCATGAACTTGAAGATGCAAATTTAGCCTAAGAACAAAAGCCAGCCATGACTGTGATGTGCAGGATGTTATACAAGGGGATGGTCAAAGTCAGTTTGGTGTCCAAGGGGAATGTGTTTTGAGAGAGAGTTTGCAGTATTTTCATACAACCACTGGTTTCCCACCAGATGTACTGCATGATCTTCTTGAGGGAATTGTTCCTGTGGAGTTGTCCTTGTGTATTCAGGAGATGATTTGGCTCAAATATTTTACCATTGAGTATTTGAACAGGAAAATTGCATCATTCTCTTACCAACATTCAGACAAGATTGACAAACCCCAGCCTATCTCAAAGAACTTTGCTGGAAAGAAGACTATTGGTGGCAATGGCCACGAAAATAGCACAATGTTGAGACTACTCCCATTGATGATTGGTAATACAATTCCTGAGGGAGATGGGGCTTGGAATGTTTTGATGGATTTAAAAGAGCTAGTAGAGCTTGTATTGTCTCCAACATTTGATCATGAATCCATCCAGTATTTGCAGACCAAGATACAGGATCATAGACAGATGCTTCAGGAAGTGTTTCCTGAGTTCAGACTGCGACCCAAACATCACTATGTGGAGCATTATCCTGATCTCATACGTTGCTATGGGCCTCTTGTCCATTTGTGGACAATGAGATTTGAGGGAAAACACTGCTTTTTCAAACGTGTAGTACATGATACACAAAACTTTAAGAATGTGTTAAAAACACTGGCAACTAGGCATCAGCACATGGTGGCATAGTACCTGAATGCACCATACTTCTTTAAACCACATCAGCAGACATCAAATGTCTCTTCTGTTTTGGTTTCATCACTTCCTGAGGTCGCAAAAGTACACGTTGAACAAAAAACAGTCAGCAGCATGATTTACAGCACATCAAAGATCATTACTGATGGCACTGATTATGTTGTTGGGATGTTTGTATCAGTGGGGCAAGAGGGGGGGCTGCCTCAGTTTAGCAAAATTGAACAGATCCTTCTTGTTAACAACAACACCACATTTCTTTGCCAAGAGCACAAATCATGCTACATTGAACACTTGAGATCATATGAGCTTTTACCATGGAATATGACTGTTCACAGCATATCAGAGCTCAGTGACTGTCTCCCCTTCTCTGCATACAGTGTTGAAGGAAAACTGCTGTTGACGCCCAAACGATTCGTACTGCTACACTGAAAGTAGACTATGGTGGTAATCAACTGTCAATTTTGAATGCATTGAAACCATTTAAAGAGAGAGTTAACCCAAACATTAAATTTGTCATCTACTCGCCCTCATGTAATTCAAAACCCATAAGACTTCCGTTTATCTTTGAAACACAAATGAAAATGTTTTTCTTGAAACCTGAGTGGTTTCTGTCTCTGCATTGAAAGCTGAAACTTTTAAGGCCCAAAAGCGATTAAGCAATTGTATGTCTTCACAAAACTTGGATAAACTGATGGAGTTTGGGTTCCTTGCCGCTGTCGCCTTTGGCTTGCTTAGTTGGGGACACTTGACATTTGACTTGACATTTGATATTCAACAGTGCTTTGATCTGCCTGCATTGACACTATTCTTTAAGAGCTGCTGTGCAGCCAAATAATGTACCAGTTATCAATGTAAAGCTGCTTTGACACAATCTACATTGTAAAAAGCGCTATATAAATAAAGGTGATAAACAGCTCAATTCATACGGGTTATGAATTGCCCCGTTTGACCTTTTTGGATCTTGAAAATTTTGGTTGCGTTGGCTTTCAGTGGAGGGACATAGATTTAAAAATGCCATAATTTGTGTTTTAAAGAAACCAACCTGATATGGGTTTGATACAACATGACAGAGTAAATGACAGCAGATTTTCATTTCTGAATCTGAATCAAATGTTTTGTCTTCCAGATGACAGCAGAACCCCAGACATTCCTGCTACGTATATAAATTGCCTCAGATGTTGCCGTGAAGGTAACTCTGACAGAGAGGCCAAAATCGGTGAAAGAGCTAATCAACATACTGCGACAGAAAGTCAAGCCAAGACTGGACTTTGAGTTTACACTGCAATATGAGGATCCTGACTTTAATGGAGAGCTTTGCTGTCTTGTTGATGTTCAAGAGTTACCTGAGAAGGGCACATTGAAAGTTGTCAGATCAGAATCTGATACCAACTCAAGTTCTGATACGGACATTCTCCCTCATGTGCCTGTAAGCCAGCGTCAGAACACCTGGCCTGACAAATTCCCTGTGCCTACTTTTTCCTATGAAGTGGAGCATGTCCTTGAAGAGGGAAATGTGGCCTTTGAGAGATCTGGAATGATGCAGAAATTAACCAGGGCCCAAAAGCACAACATCTTAGAGAACTTGGCTGAAGTGATGCACCAATTTAAACCTTACCCCAATGACAGGGACATAGGAATGGCAGCAGAGGCTCTTGTTACAGCTCATCCATGTCTTAAGGAGCCTGGAAGTGCGAGTGGATGGTATGGGTGGAAGATGAGTCTCAAATTTAAAATGGCCAATTTTCGTACAAAGCTGGCCAGATCTGGATGTTTGGAGGTGGAGGAGCAAAAACAACCCTGAAAAGGATCACCCTCAAACATAAAAAAAGCCAGACGGGCTGAAGTTAATTTCCTTCCAAACTTCCCCAGAGGAGAAAACCCGACTAGTCTGGAAGAAATGAGAGTTCAGATTATTGCTGAGAAGATTGAGAAGAGAGAAAAAAAACCTACTGTTGATAGAAAATCTTATGCAGAAGACCTTTGCCCTTCGTCGCCAGGAGATTGTTCTAGAAAACCCATTGGTGAAGATTTTCTTAGAGAAATGGCCGAATCACAGGTAAAACACAGACTCATCTTTCTTTTTACTAAATTCATTATTGGTTATTAAGTTGTGTATAACTTTTGGTTTTCTAGGTTTGTGCTGAGTTCCAACGCATCACAAATGTCAATCTACGGAACCAGTTCTATGCTGAGCTCGACCGACACACTCCACGACTCGGCCTTGTTCAGACAGAAGGAAGCACGCACCGGCAAAATACGCATCCTAAGTGTTTATGATGTCCAGGTAAGTTAAAGATGAACTTGGTCCAAATAAGGTTCTGCTAGGGACTGCTGTGTCAAAATTTGTCAACAGTGACTGCAACAGTCACTTTCTTCATTGTATCCTAAATAAAATAATGTTGGCTTACTTGTGTTAATTTTCACTTGTTTTTGAAGAATTTTCATGACACCAACATGAAGCGCACTTTAGTCCTTCGTGCGATCCCAGTATACCTACGTGAGGAGGAACCGCAGTTCTTCAAGACGTGGAATGTAAGTATTCAGTGCATATACAAATTTGCTAGTATCAGGTTGCTATAATCCATGGTTGTTCAGCTTTGTCAATTATTATTATTATTTATAATTCTTATAAATTCCAGCAGTGCTCTAGTAATTTTGTAATAGACCCCAGCTGCCACTTACCTATACAGTACCTATGAAAAGTTTGAAAGCATTAGTTTAATTTTTTTGAAAGAAGTGTCTTAGTCTCAACAAGGCTGCATTGTATTTAATCAAAAACACAATAAATAAAATTCTATTTTAATTCATTTTATAATTTAATTTATTCCTGTGGTCAAAGCTGAATTTTCAGCATCATTACTCCAGTCTTTACACATTATCCTTCAGAAAATATTTTAATATGCTGATTTGCTGCTTAAGAAACATGTATTAATATTATCAATGTTGAGAGAATTTTTTGCTGCTTAACATTTTTGTAGAAACAATGACACAATTCAAACGTTTGTGGTAAGATTAAAAAAAGAGAATAAAATACTTTATCAAGGATGCATTAAATTGATCAAAAGTGACAGTGAAGACTTTTATAATATAACAAAAGATTTCTATTTCATAAATTTAATAAACAAAATTAATAAATACAAAATAAATGCTGATCATTAAAATGTATTAAAATCCTGGGGAAAAAGTATCACCATTTCCACAGAAATGTAAAGCAGCATAACTGTTTTCAGCACTGATAATAATAACAATAATCATAAAAGTTTCTTGAGTAGCAAATCAGCATACTAGAATGATTTCTTAAGGATCATGTGACACTGAAGACTGGTAATGATGCTGAAAATTCTTTAACAGAAATAAATTACATATTAAAATATATTAGAAAATAGTTCTTGTTAATTTGTTGTAATTTTTACAAATCTTTTTTTTTTTTTTAATGTATTTTGATTAAATAAGTGCAGCCTTGGTGAGCATAAGAGACTTGTTTCAAAAGCATCAATTTTAATTTTCCAAACTTTTGGCAGGTACTGTACCTAGTATTTAAATTATATATATACATTGCAAGAATATTCACATGTAAAATACCTACCTATGTAAATACTCTTCTTCAATATAAATGCTATAGTCTACTTCTAATGTACCAAGTCAAACTTGAATCTCTATGCTTCCAGATGGAGGAGTGAGACATACCAGAAATCACAGACTGTCCTGTTGCTCTTGTCATGGTGGTCAACGGAGGCACTGCAAGTCTGGTTCATTTCAATCCTGCACTTCTATTGTAGTGGGAGATGATGTTGTGATGAGTGATATCCCCAGGTTTGCCGATGCATTTGTATTGTTGTTTGGGTTGATCTATGCATTGCATTTGGACTACCCCAAGAAACTCACTCTTACGTTTAGCTTCATCCAGAAAGTACTGATGGGCCTTGATGATGGTAAACCACTGAAACCCTGCCTACTCAATCTCAAAAATGACCTGTTACAGGATGTGTAGGGCCACGTTAAGAGTTGTACGTGGCACATGCATTTGTCTATGTTCATACATTTGCATGTTTGTGGTGCTGAGTATCATGAATCAAATGTTGTTTATCATGTTATCTGAATGAAAGTTTACATTTGGTACATGATGTCTTGCCCTCCAAATCGACCTCCAGTTTTTCATGTTTGCATTTTAAATAGCATAACTTGTTGTTCTGAATCTTAATTTGAGATGTGCCTTTTGAGATACTAAATTATTTTATTTCTGGATGTTTGTAATTCTCAAGTGGCATAGACTTGATGTCTTTTATTCTTTTTATATATAAATGTGTTTTATTTGTTTTCACTTTCATTGTGATGCATGGTTTATATATATATATATATATATATATAATTTTTTTTTTTTCAATTTCACTTTCAGTTTGATGCATTGCTGTAAGGTGTACTTTAAATTCTTCTGTCAAACGTATGGCCTGATTTCTTAAAACAGCACTTTAAAATGTTCAGAAATGTGTTCTCTATTTGTTGTGTCTTTACATGTTCAGAGACAGGCACAGGGATTTAAAAATTGTTAAGGCTGAATAAAATTCAATTCTACAGTTAATTAGGGCCCGAGCACCGATGGTGTGAGGACCCTATTGGAATTGCTCCGTTTATTATTCTTCTTCTCCAAAGTGAATCACTTTCTGGAGGGCCTAAACATGCTCGAAAACTCATGAAACTTTGCACATGCGTCAGAAGTGGTGAAAATTTACGTCTGTTATGGGTTGCTGAATTAGGCATGGCAAAATGGCTCGATAGCGCCACCTAACGAAGTGCCCCTCGCGCTACATTTCACGTAGATTTTGAAATTCGGTACACACGTTTAACAGCCCAATACCTACAAAAAAGTCTCTTGGAGCAAAATCTGAAACCGAACAGGAAGTCAGATATTTTGAATTAACTTGCCATTTTTTGACATTTCCAGACGTTGTACTTTAATGAACTCCTCCTAGAGCTTTAATCAGATCAATGTCATATTTGGTCAGTCTAATCTAAAGACCTTTGCGACGTTAAATTGCGAAGATCTTGACTTTTCGCTGAAGGGCGTCTTTGTGGCGGCCTGACAAAGTCCGATGTTTCGCCATGAAATACGAAGTTGTTGTAACTCAGACATAAATGTCCGATCTGCCCCAAACTGCACGTTTTATTAGAGTCCTGACCTGAAGACATCTACATGGCAATATTCAGTTATAGTCATAGCGCCACCTGTGGGCAACAGGAAATGACATGTTTTACACTGTGATTAACTCCTCATAGAGATTTAACCAGATCAACATCATATGTTGTCAGTCTAATCTTAAGACCTTAGCGATGATAAATATCAAAGATCTTGAGTTTTTGTTGAAGGGCGTGTCCGTGGCGGCCTGACAAAGTGATGTTTCGCCATGAAAGAGGAAGCTGTTGTAACTCAGGCATACAATGTCCGATCTGTCCGAAACTTCACATGTGTGATAAGAGTCCTGGCCTAAAGACATCAATTTGACAATATTCAATTATTCATAGCGCCACCTGCTGGCAACAGGAAATGACATGCTTTACACTGTAATTCACTACCAGAAACACATTTCAATATGCCACAAAGTACCAAACATACTAGAAACATGTTAAATCATGCAACACTTGGCTAAGTGCTAATGCGATTAACGCCATGAAACAGGAAGTTGTTGTAACTCAGGCATACAATGTCCGATCTGCTCCAAACTTCACACGTTTGATAATATTTCTGGCCTGAACACATCTATATCGCAATATTCGGTTACGGTCAAAGCACCACCTGTTGGCAGCAGGACGTGTGGCACTTTGAAATGACTTGGCCATAATTCTCCTGTATTTACTCGCTTACATGCATGTCAACCACTATTCACTGTTTTCCTAAGGCCAATGGGTGGCGGTTAGCCCGGGTGCGAGGGCCCTTTCATCGCTGCTTGCAGCTTTAATGTTGTATTTGTGTTTTTTGTTTTAATATGCTGAAGTTCAGCATAATCAGTTCATTAGCCTATGAGTCATGCACAAGTTTATTTTTTGAGTTAGTATTTCTATAAGATTAAGTATTTTTGTATAAAAAATATTATGTATGGACAAATTAAAAACATTACATACGGTAAATTCCCTCTATAGTACGCAATATGATATTAATAAGGAAAAAATTTTTTGTGTTGTTTTTCCTGCTTAAAATTGGACACACTAACAATATCAATAAACATTTTCATAAATTTTTAATTCATTCACAAGTTTGTTGCCTCGAGGCAACATTGTACCACAATGGAAAAATTTAAACATTTGTCATTTTCATGTAGAAAAAAGAAATTTATGTATTGAAAACATCAGTTTCTTTAACTAGACACTTGAACAAACAAATTTATCCAGTTTTTAATGTATTAAAAGTTTCATATTTAATAACATAAACATTTTATATCCAGCTGTTGCCCTCAGGCAACATTGTACCATAGTGGAACACAAATATTACCAAACTATCATATTATTATGTTATTATATCAAGTTATCATATCCATCTTCATCCTCATCTCCATCTTCTCTCTCACCCTCACTCTCTCCCTGACAGATTGTCACTATGATTTCATCTTCCTCATCACATTATGACCCCTCATTAACTCCTCATCCTCACCCTCATCAACTGCCAGTGCTACGTGTGTTTTATACCTTTTTGAAGTGCTATAGAAAATGTGCAGATCATAATATATGCAGATATAGTATGTGAATTACTATTCTGATAAGTGCATTACAAAATCATGTGAAAATGCAAATATATTTAGATAATTCTAACTCTTTTCCTTACAAATATAATACATTTGTATTCAAACCTATTATGCCTGTATGGCCATATGCGATTCCATTATGGTTCAATGTTGCCTTGAGGCAACACACAGTTTTTTGTTATTTTCTCTAAAACATTTGATGATATATAATGTAAAGTTCTTGAAAATACTTCTTTACTTGCCAGTGAAGGTGACTCGTATTTTTTGTGGGTGATCAAATGAATACAAACAAGTGAAAAAAGCACTTTTCATTGGAGAAAATATGGAGCCATGTGACATGTGCACATGTGCTGAAACAGGACACAAAATGGACCCCTGTTGGTCATGTTTTGGTCTTTTTTGCACTTTTATTGATTAGCATTTGAGTTATTCTGTCCTGAGATACGTTTGATCAATCAGTTGGTGCCTTATTTTATTAAAAACAAACTAAAATAGACCATGTTGCCTGGAGGCAACACCGTACCATAGAGGGTTAAGTACAGTGTACTTAATTATTAATTTAAATGAAATATGAACTTTTAAGTTTAATCTAATCATAATTTATAAGTACTGTTTACTTAAAACTTTTAAGTTGGTTTAATTAAAAGTTTTAGGTAATCGGTGTCTACAAAAATTTTGAGTACTCTGAACTTATCGGGTTTTACAGTGTGGCCATGAAAAATACCCTTTTCTTAGAATTAATTAATAATCAATACTGAGTGTACAGAATGAACTGATTAATTGATTGTAATGTTAATGTAGCTACATCAAGTTAATCTGATTAACTGTTTTGAATATTCATAATTAATCATAAGTTATGAATAATTATTAATATTTCCCCTTTGAGCTAATTTGCTACATCGGGCATTTACAGTATTTACAAAATATATACTTACATAAAGTTAATTAGGTAAAGAGATAGGGGGAATGAAGGGGGAAATAAAGCAAATGCATAACAATGATTTTAAAAAATTAACCAATAATACTACTAATAATAATATTAATAAACCACACATGAAAATACGCAATACACAGTAGACACGCTTTTGTGCAGCACAGAGATGCTCTCTTGCACTGTATGATGTGACAGACAACTAGTTCTTTAGCTTGGATTAGCATTTTCCTGTAGTTTAAGTACCAATACCACAATGGTGTTAGATGTTTTACTGTTAGACGTGGATCAGTATTATAGTCTCTGAGTTGTATATATACATGACACTGATACTAGTGAGTTTTAGTGAGCTTTTAGTCTACACAATAATTAATTTTCTGTCCATAAAAATAGAAGCCACTTGAGCATCCCTACTCAAGATTTTCACCATCATCAAATCTTTCCACCTTGTGTGCCATACTGATGTTTACGCATGTTTTTTTGTATGTTTGTTTTTTTCTTCAAACCATTTCTGCATCTTCGGCTGTACAGGTACTGATCCTCCTATTGTTTCAACTGATAAAGTGCAATAATAAGTGTGTTTCATTGTCTAATTTTTGCTATTCCATCACACAACACTACAAGCATAAAATGTTTAGAAAAAGCAAAAAGTTTAGTTAAAAGTTAACATTTTTTTTTTGTTGTGAATTGTTGCTGTGAAGCCTATGTTTTGTTGTTGTTGTTTTTTAATAATTCCAGTAAAAGAAGCAAGCTATGCAAGCTATGCAAAAACCAATGGAAATGGGTTCTGCATCAACTAAGTGTAAAGTCTAAACACATCCTGTCTCTCCTGAGCCAAAGAGCATCCACTATTGTGGTGCAGTGATGCATGTAAACAACAGATGTGTGAAATGTGTGGGAGTGTGTGCTATTTTAAAGGAGCAGATCAACCCAAAATATCATTATTGTCTCACCCTCATCTTGTTCCAAACCCGTATGATGTTCTTTCTTCTGTGGAACACATCCGAGGGGGCCCACAGCTGGGGGGCCCAAGCTATGGCCCTGCCAATGGCACTAATCTTTTAACCAAATATCATCATGTCAGATGTCCTATAATGATGGCATCACCACATGATTAGACCTTATTTGATTTGAGAACTGCAGGATGCAGCAGAAGGGCAAGATTTTCCCTGATTAAAGACTTACACAAGACCTCACACAAAGCTATTGTATGAGTTATTTATGTTGATTTTTTGTCATTTTGGAGCTTGATACCCTAAGTCTCATTCACTTTGATTGTACAGAAAAGATTGTCTGGGATATTCTTCAAAATACTTTCTTTACTGGTATCTATGGTTCCATAATGAACCTCTGACACCCATGGAAACTTTCCATTACACAAAAAGGCTCTTTATAATGGAAAAAGGATTTTTAGATTATTAAAATGTTCTTCACACTAAGAAAAAATGTTTCTTCTATGGTATCACTGAGAAAACCCACTTTTGGAACATTTATTTTTAAGTCAGATTTCAAATGACATGAGGGTGAGTAAATGATGTCAGAAATACCTTCCCTTTAAGGATTGGCTTACTTCAGTAAATGATTTTGAGAGTTGTGGTTGGATTTTGTTATTTCTTTGGAAAACACCGCTTTGACTTGCTTTCATTCTGCCTCATCATTCTGCATTTTCGTATACAAGGAAACCACAGCTAGGTATGTGGTTTTAAAAAAGTTTTTCCATCTTGCAAATGGCCAATGCACATCTCTCTTGTTGCTCTTTCTCTTACAGATTCCTGATACTCAGCCCAGTGCCGATTGAAGGCCTCCTGTTTTCTTGGTTTACAGAAGACATCTTCTGCAAAAGTGATTCTCTGAATGTCCTGCACATGAAGAAGTAAATGACAGGATCCAAACAGACGTTAAGAGCGGACAGGAAGAGTGTAGCTTCTTTTACCTGGAAGAGAATGAAGTGGTTGTGCTCACTAAAACCAGCCTTGGACCTTTGGCTAAGCGTGTAGGGTAAGCGACAAACGTGGTAGGGCACAAAACAGAAGACGAACACAGCCAGCAAACTGAAGATGCTTCGATTTGACCGTCGTCCTGCCTCGCTGCTGTCACGTTGCAACCGTTTGTAAGAGCGGTACACGTGACAGGTGATGGAGGTGTAGCAAAACACCATCAGCATGAACGCCACCCAGAAGATTCCAACGTTGAAGTGGGCTGAAATTTCGTGCCACCTCTGACCCAGTTTACTTTTCAGTGCCATGCAGGAAGAAACTTCAGGCATGGGCTGGTTGGTTAATATGGTGTTGGGCAGCATGAAGAAAATCATGACGCCCCAAGCTAGCAACGCGAGAGCCTTCGCTACCGAAACGCGCTGCAGAAGGGAAGACACAGCGGAGGTGCTGCGGACGATTTTGAAGTAGCGCTCCAAGCTGATGAGACTCATAAAGGTTATTCCTGTGTACATGCTGAGGTAGAAAAGCACAGCTGTGTAGCGGCAAACTATCAGCTTCAACTGCAAGCCGCCGTAACCAAGATAACCCACCACACGCCATGGGTAGGTAAACAGCATCAGAATGTCTGCCACCACCATGTTTTTTAGGTAAACAACTAAAGCTGAGGAGCTGGGAACCCTGAAGAAGATCCAAGCGGCAAGTCCATTGAGAATGAAGGCACAAGCACAGATGATGGAGTAGAGCACAGGTAGAACCTGATGTGTGAACACACTGCTGACATTCGTGCCGTTTTTCTGTTCTGTCTGTGTATTGTTGATGTAGTCCATGTCTAAAAATGAAAATTAAAGAACTTTTTTTAGTACATGCTTTGATGATACCAGGAAATATTGTTGGCACGGTTCAATTTTTTAACTTCTTCTAGGCCTTTTTGCTGATGTCCAGAAATAAAAATTGCCACATATCAGTCCTTCCAGGATTTCGCGGGACTTTTTTCTTATTTTTGCGGCCTAAAATGACTAAATTTGCGCTTGAGTTGAGATGCAGATAATATTAACTTTTATTTTATTATTATATTTAATAAATATTACAAATATATACTAGGGTGTGGAAATGGCTAATAAGCCAACAAGTGCTCCTCTGCAGCATCTACTACAGTGGTAATGTATTGTCTTTTTTAATAAGTGTTTGCTTTCCTACATTGTGAAACTTTTAGTTTTACAAATTGGGACAAACTATGAAGGATGAACAAATAATGTTTTGGACATCACATTAAAAGTAACATTCAAATTGGGCAATATTTGAAATGCTGGGAAAAGTGTGAAGCACTTAAAAGCACTCAAAAACATTAGACCTTTTCTGACACAAGTTATTTCTGTTAGTGTTACTACGTTACACTTAGCCTACACTTTGTGTTCATGGAACAATGTTTCTTATGGTTTCCAGATTACACAGCGCTGGGAAGAAAGCGCTTAAATCCATAAATAATAATATCACTGTGAAATCAAGTATTCAAATTTGTCACAGAATTCTCTGATATCAGATATCAAATTAAACCACAGATATCAGATCAAACAGTGCCGACGTGGAAATTTTCTCACAAGAAATTTTTGTGAACCCTTCTCACAAGATTTCACATCAATGTTATTAATTCTGTGGTGAATTCAAATGCTTTCTTCCCAGTAATGTGTAATAATAGTGTCGTGTGATCGCTGCTCTGAACTGTCGTGCTGAATATTGTGGAGTTTGCTTGTTTTTGCGATAAATCCTGGAGGGACTGACATATGCCACTTTTAAAGTGTACTGCTGAATGTACTGACGAACATTTATGGTAAACTACAATATAGGCTACTTTAATGTCATTTCTGTTGAAACTTGAATGTATGTATTTAAAAATATTTGTAATTACACATTTGTTATGATAAAGTTGCAAATTAGTATATTTTAAATAAATGGATGAAAGTATAATATCAAATAACACACTATAGTTAAAATTATAATCAAGTAGGCCTACTTTACATACTGTGTTGGTAAATGCATCAAAATAAGTGCACGTCTTAAAAGCAAAACAAAAGATTATTAAAACATACATTTTTTCAAAATGTGCTTTAAAGTAAAATGATAACAAAATGCACTTTTTAAAAGTTTGCTAAGAAACAAACACTCTCTTTATGTAAACTTAAGTGGCCTTTTATTTCATTAATATTATTATCTTCAAGTATTAGTCTTATCACATTTTTTTATTATTATTTAAAGAGATAGTTCATCCGAAAATGTAAAATCTGTCATCATTTACTCACCCTCAGGCTGTTCCAAACCTGTGGAACACAAAAGGAGATGCTGTGCAGAATGACACTCTTAGTCACCATTTGCTTTCATTGTATGAGAAAAAGATGCATTGGAAGTGAATGGTGACTGAGGCTGTTAGTCACTAACATTCTGTCTAACATCTCCTTTTGTGTTCCACAGAAAAGAAAAAAAAAGTCATATGGCTTTGGAACAACATGAAGGCGCAGAAATAATGACATAATAGATTTTTTTTTTTTTTTTTTTTTTGCATCAAATAAACCACATACATAATTCTATGCTGCCTTTTTTTTTTTTTTTTTAATCAAAAGGACAATTTGAATGACTTCAGTCTGAATATGGTGCCATTTGTATTCAGACATTTCTAGAGTTTTAAAACACTCAAAATAACTTTGCCATATCCTCTTATTAAAAATGGTTATAAACTTTTACCATAATAAAAGAAACTTACTTCAAAAGTTGAGTCAGCCTGTATCATGACAGAGACTGAGAAGAAGCATGTTGGGGAGAAGAGCCTCACATGATATTTCAGAGGAAGGGGGCGTTGACTTTGAGACAGGAACTAAAAGAACCACTCAGTTTGTCTCGTGGGTGGACACTTGCTCAGCACTGCAGGAGCTTCCTTCAGTGATATGTCTCTGTATACAAACAGATTTCTCCTCCCACTTCTTCAACATAACCCAATGTGATCATTGCTCATTAGTGTATATGGAGTTACCAGTTGTGTTTCAATAAAACATCAAGATGTTGCCTCAGATTTTTCTAAATTCAAAAGAGCTTTATTTTCAGCACATATAAGCACATAAATGTATACAGTGAATGAAATAACATTTCTCTGAGACCCAATGAACAGTGCAAGACAACATGAAGGGCAACAAAATATAAATAACACAATATTAAAAAATTAAAAATAATTAAATTAAAGAATTTAAAAAAAAAAAAGAATAATATAAAGAACATAGATCATGCAAACCAGATATGTTGCTTTGTGAGCATAATGTACACCATACCATTTAATACTTTTGTTCAGCAAGGGTGCAGTTGACAGTTATGTGTGAATGTATGGAAAAAAGCAACTTAGACTGTGAAAAAATGTTTGCTTTTGTTTTCCACTGACAAAAGAAAATAATATTTTGGAAAAACATGAGAATCAGGGACATATAACATTTCCATTTTTAGGTTAATTATTAACATACATCCTCCTGATTCAATAACAATAAAATAAAATATACAAAGGACATACCTGATTTTAACTTAAAAGTGCCATGCAAGGATTTAAATTTAAACAAAAAACTTTACTCAAAGTAACTTAAATCAGTTAAATCCTATAAAATACATTAGATAATAAAAGAAATACAACACAAGAACATTTACAAAATAACATTTCAAAGGGGGCTTACATATGGATGTCTCACCCCATGCTGAGCACTGTGGAATATGAGTGTCACAAACAGAAAAACAAGAAAAACAGATAAACAAGTCTTTATTGTAGGTGTAGAAGAGAGAGCAGAGCGGAGCAGGAATGCAACACAGGTAAGTCAAATGGCAGTAGATGGTTAGATGATGACTTAGCTGGCTGGTGATACTGTGTATTCTCTGCAGGTGAAGGACTGGTGCTGGAGACTGGTGAACAGGAGATCCAGGTAGATGATGGAGGGGAACAGATGATGGCAGACAGAAGACGGATCGGGAACAATAGGTAGGTATTTCAGGTGAGTCCAACGGGTACAGTCTGTAGCTTGTCATAGACAAGATCAGACCCTGAATTGAAGGGATCGGTGGCAGATAAAGGGTAAGTTGATTAGGAAGTGCAGGTGCAGGGAATCAGTGTTCAGGTGATGATCTGCAGCAGGTGTAGTGATGGCTGACTGAGTGCAGGTGGGGACCAGGAGGGATGCTGGGAAATGTAGTGCTGACGGGTACTGAGTAGGTGACTGTGACAATACTCCTCCCTCCTGGAAGGCGCATCCTCGCGCCAAAAGGAGTCCAACCGGGGAGGGAGGGCTACCTCCCTGGAGGACGGTACCAACAATTCAGGGAGCCAAGGCGGCGCCGGTAGTGCAGGAGGCCATGGTGGTGCAGGTGGCTCAGGGGTCCATGGCGGTGGAGGCGGCTCAAGGGAACAGGGCGGAGCTGACAGTTCTGGGGACCATGGCGGTGCAGGAAGGTCTGGAGCCCAGGGAAGCATTGCCTTCATGGCCTTGCTGATGTAGCCAGGCTCAGCCACTATAGCTGGGGACATATAGCCCCCCCAAATTTTCTTAGGAAGAGCTATGGGTTTCTGGGCTGGAGAGGACTCTGGAACTGGAATGAGCTCTGGGACTAGAACGAGCTCTGGAACTGGAACGGGCACTGGGCTGAGCTCTGGGACTGAAGTGGGCTCATGGGCTGAAGCTGACACTGGAGTGGACTCAGGGGCTAGAGCCAACACTGGAGCGGACTCTGGAGGGTATTCTTGTTGCTGGATTAGAATTGGAGTCATATCTGGACTCTGGACAGGGACTAGAGTCATGTTTGAACTCTGGACGGGAACTGGAGTCACCTCTGGACTCTGGAGAATGAAGGGAGTCACCTCTGGATTCTGGACGAGGAAGGGAGTCATCTCTGGACAGGAACTACAGTCATAGGCGTGGTAGTGGCCATCTTGGCTGAGGGTTCAGACGTGGCGGCCATCTTGGCTGAGGGCTCAGGTGCGGCGAGCATTTTGGCTGCGGGTTCAGGCGCGGCGACCATTTTGGCTGCGGGTTCAGGCGCGATGGCCATGACGGGACTAGACTTTGGAATGGCAGCCATGACGGGATGAGACTCTGGAATGGCAGCCATAACAGGACGAGACTCTGTAACGGCAGCCATCTTAGGATGAGACACTGGGATGGCAGCCATCTTAGGACGAGAGTCTGGGGCTGGCTGTTTTACATATTGGGGAACAAAGCTCTCTAGACATCTGAAGATGGCCTCTCTCCAGTCCAATCCTGAGATATCTGGGAGTTATCTCGGATGTATAAAGTTCACCCTAACCCGGTACAATACCTTGATGATCTCGTCGTTCAAGGGACAGGTGATGACGAGATGACAGAATCCCTCTGTGTATTCAAACAGTCCTGCTAGTTCAAAGCTCATCCTTTTTTTTTTCTTTTTTTTTTGTGGTCTGGTCTTCACATACAGAAGAGGACAGACAAGGTAAGTTAATTGAACAAGTCTTTAGTTAGTTAAACAAGCTCCCATGATCTGCAGCAGGTGTGATGATGGCTGCAGGTGGGGACCAGGAGGGATGCTGGGAAATGTAGTGCTGACAGGTACTGAGTAGGTGACTGTGACAATGAGACTGTAATAAAACTGCACAATTTATTATTATTATTATTATTATTATTATTATTTAATAATGGATTTACAGTGGTGGCCAAAATTGATGTCAGGAGGGGATATTTGTTTTTAATGGCCCTACAATTTGATTAAACAATATATGTATATATATGTGTGTATATATATATATATATATATATATATATATATATATATATATATATATAAAATATGAGGAAAAAAAAACTTAGTTAAGGTATTGATCTGCCAAAATTATTTGGCAAAAAAGGCAGCTACTGCTACAGGTTTTATTTTACTATGCAATAACAATGCATAGAAACAAAAATCTCCCAGCAAAAAGCACACACTGACTACAGCATAATCAATTCTTACTATTTTGTTGGTTATCTCTTGTTTTTGCATGTGTTCATAATTTCATTGTATGACAGCCTGGCCAAAAATTATGCACATTTTGGCATGTTTCATTACGTTATCAGAAATAAAATGTCTCAAGTTTCGCATGTAACCATGGTTCCCTGAGAAAAGGGAGCGAGACACTGCGTCAAATGCTATGGGAAACGCTTCCTCGTGAACCGGTGTCTGAAACGCTTATCAAATCACGGCAATTTTATATTGACCTGCGACAGCCCATGACATCATAATGGTGCGACCTGAAAGTATATAAGGGGCACCTACAGAACATGTCATCCATGCCCTGAGGCATGGCTGAGAGGACACAGTTTCTTGTTCCCTTTTCTTAGGGAACCATGGTTACATGCGTAACCTGAGAGAGAACTCGCACTGTGTCAAGCGCTATGGGGAACGATATACCCATGCCACCATGCTGATGGGAGTGCATGCCAAAGAATGGCAGTGACAACTGTCAGAATCAAGCAGTTTCAACTGAAATACCAGAACCACTCTCCCTACAGGTCACAACTGGGCTGCCAGTGACAGCACTCCCTACAGTCATAGCCCAAGCTATAAGCCAGAAAGAGGCCTTCATAACACATGAAGGCCTGCCAAGGCCGCTCAAAGGCCTGGAACCAACAACTTCAACAGAAGGGGTCCCTTTAAGGGAATGTGGCCAGGGGGTCTGAAGGGAGCATAGTCAACCCCGAATGCCACCAGGGAGGCCGACCTGGATTCTTTCTTACTTTACTAGTAACCTAGTCTGGCCAGCAACCTGTCTGTTTCTTAGGGTGCATTCACACTTGTAGTTCAGATCGTTTGGTTTGTTTGGTCCAGACCAAAAAAAACAAAAAAACATTTAATCCTGGTCCGATTAGGGCTCAGATTGGCAATTTTATCACCAAACCAAAAGATACCAAACCTAAAGGCATAGGGACACGTTCCCAACCTGATTGGTTGGATTTTATGACGTATTGCCTATTTTGAGACAGAACTTACCGAACATCCAAAACAATGCTGTGTGCTGAGATAAATGCGCTTGTTGTGTGTGCGTAGCCTGCATATGATGGTATTTTGACCAGCTGGGAACTCGTGAAGAGCTTATAAAATGTGTAAAGGAGTCAAAACAGCGGCAGGAATCCCTCCGTCACACACACACAAACGATCTGTTGCGTGGAGACGCGCGTCTGATGTCTGTGATGGGCAAACTCACGACTATGACGAGAAAAAACGATTTGCGTAAGGATTCTGTCCTTTTTAGGTTCTCATCTGTCTGTTTTTGGTTTGTTTACATGTCTTTGGTCCGTGTTACGTTCATATATCATTCGAACCGCACCAGAGTTCGTTTGGAAGTGGACCGAGACCCATCTCTTCAGCGGTCTCGGTCCGCTTGTTTGGTCCGCACCAGGGTTCGGATGGCAGCGTTCACACATGTTTAAATGAACCGCACTAACAGAGCAATCGCACCAGGGTTCGTTTTAATTGAACCAAACGTGACAAGTGTGAACACACCCTTAGAAACAGAGTCTCTAGATTACACTTGCCTCTCGAAGAGACATCCAGAAAGAGGGACTGAAAAATGGCAGTAAACTCAGTAAACTCAACTCAGACCTACTAGGTCGACCAGGCTATAGGCTAGAAACAGGGAGGCTCCCAGAGGGAGCTGGAACCTCGAAAGTGATCTACGGTTAGCCACGCCAGCTACATCGAGTAATTTGCGGTCTCAGGGAGCCCAACAAGATCAACTACCTGACAGCAAGACCTTGCTGGCTGACAAAAACCCAACTGCTGGGGACTCGCCATCAGGGAGGTCTACAGAGGCCAACTACCTGGTATCGAGTCTTTGCTGGCTGACAAATACCCACACTGTGGGGAATTCGCCTTCAGAGGGGCCCACTAAGGCCAGACACCTTGATGGAAATGTTTTCCGGCTGAAAGTACCCAAACATTGAGGACTCGCTCTCAGAAAGGCCTGCTAAAGCCAACTATCCGATAGCACGTCATTGCTAGCTGCCAAGCACCCAATTGTTGGGGACTGGCTCTCAGGAAGGCCTGCTAAGGTCAACTAACTGACAGCAAGACTAGCTGGCTGTTGAGTGCCTGCAACGCTGGGGGCTTGCCCACAAAGAGGCCTGCTAAAGCCAACTATCTGATAACGAGACATTGCTAGTCGCTAGGTACCCATTGTTGGGGACTGGCTCTCAGGGACGCCTGTTAAGGCCAACTACTTGACGGTGAGTTCAGCTGGCCGCTCAGTACCCAAAGAATTGGGGACTTGCCTTCAGAGAGGCCTGCCAAGGCCAACAAACTGAAAGCAAGCGTTTGCTAGTTGTCAAGCGTTTCCCACACTGCTGGGGACTCGCCCTCAGAGAGGCCTGCTAAGGCCAACTATCTGAAGCAAGTCTATGTCCGTCTGCCAACAACCCAAACTGCTGGGGACTAGCCTCCAGGGTGGCCTACTAAGGCCAGCTACCTGGTAGCAAGGCCTATGTGGCTAAAAACAGTACCCACACTGTTGGGGCTTGCCTTCAGAGAGTCGTTGCTAGCTACCAAGTACCTAAATACTGGGGATTCGCCCACAGGAAGGCCTGCAAAGGCCAGCTACCCAACACCGAATGTTACTGGTTGCCAAGCCCCAACAAGATGGGGACTCGCTCACAGGGAGGCCAGCTAAGGCCACTACCCTATGGCAAGTCTTGCTGCTAAAAAGCACCCACACTACCCTGCAAACATGCCCCTGCGGGGCCCATGCTGGCTTTTTGCGGGCACAGTGGGCTAGGCCAGCCCACACCAAACCTAAACAGGCCCAATGCGGGCTTGCCCAGGCGAGGCCCACAGCTTTGGGCTCACTGCGGGCCTCTGTGAGCACCCCACACTAGCAGATTGCCCACATTAAGCCCATGATGGCCCAATGTGGGCCAGCCCGTTCAGGCCCAGAACAACTTTTGTAACTTTGGGCCCATGCAGGTTTTGTGTAGCCAGCCCACTTTCATTTCCCATGCTCTGTTTGGCTGCTTTTTAAAATTTAATGTGAAATTCAATAAGACCTTCCATTTATAACTCTGCACAGAAGGAATAAAAATTATTCCTTCTCTTTCTCTCTTTTACTGAGAAAACTCTGATGTGAAGATGATGCTAAGAAGCTAGAAGCTTCTAAGGAACCCCAAGCTTTTGCCAGGCTCCGGCCTAGACTTTTCATTCACCAAAGATCCTCTGAATCCAACTGGTTCTCTCTCATCAGGACAACATCAGCAAAGATCAGCTGGAGCCTCAACAAATTGCATCAGAACAGTTCAATTTAAATGGGCGAGACATGCATGTATCAAACTTAGTCTCATTATTTGATACATTAAGTATCCTTACTCCCCTCTAAAAAAAAAAGGGTTTGTTAGAACTAAACTGATGGTTTGCTCAAGGCTGTTGATCTGCTGAAATTCAAACTGCTGTTGATCTGCTGAAATGCAATAACTTCTTGCTTTCCTGTATTCTGCTTCAGCTCTCTCTTTCCCTTGGTAAACTGTATGCATGTATGTGTGTGAATGTTAGAGTAGTTTACGTGTTTAGTCTAGTTAATAAAATCTTGTTCATGTCACATGTAAAGTTGTCCATGTTTCATGCTCATATACTGGAGTTCCTAATCATGCAGATCCTGACTACATACTCTGAGTAGCACTGTACAATAAGAATGTTATTTCCCATAACTTGGAAATTAACATTTCTTAGAATTAATAAACAATTAACACTGAGTGTTCATTGGCCAAACAGGTTAATTGATTGTATTGTAATTGATTGTAATTGATCCAAATATTTATAATTAATGATAGTTATGATTAATTATTCATATTTCTTTTGAGCTAATTTGCTACACTACTTTGATTTATTTTTTTATTTTTTATTTTTTTTTATTTACAATGACATAGCTTATTACAAATAACTGAATAACTGTTAATGAAGAATGTTTAAGTAAAATGTTTGAGGTTTAAAACAATGCAATGCACTACAATTATTATTTCAAAGCATGCTGTTTTGTTTTGTAAACTACAGTAGTCAACTTTTGAAGTGGATCAAAACCTTTCATCAAAGTTGTCCTAAAACCTTCTTCTTAGGACAACTTAGTCTTTAAGACAACTTTGATTAACTTTTTTGATCCATTTCAAATGTTGACTACTATATATCAAAAGATACAATACTCAAATGTAGCCTATAAAAGAGCACCCTCAGTTGATACTGTAATAATATCATATTGGCAAAACAGATTTGGCAAACACTCCAGTGCGTATTTGTGTTTGCGCTCTGGAGAATGTGAAATGTTTCTATTTCCAACATGATTTTGCAGCGGTGAGCAACGTAGCCAATCACAGACACAGTTGTTGATCTCTTGAACGCAATGGCCAATCAAGTTAGTTAGAATCTGCTCACCGGAAGAAACGCCAGAGTTTTTATTCAGCACTGAGTTTGCACGCTCGCGAAGCCTCTCAATAACAAAGTGTAGACACGATGTTAAAGACTCATTGTGCAGTGTAGACAGCTATAACTGAGATGAGTTATAACTTTTTAGTGATTATAAAGGAAGTGCTCTTTGCACACTTTATAATACATTCAGAATTTTAACAAAAGTTTTTTTTTTCATGCTGTAAAAGGACCGACGACCAATTGCACTCTGCAGCTTCAGAAGTGATGTCTACATGCAGGAGTGACGCTCAAAATTGCTACCATAACCATAAAACAGGACAAAAATATGAAAAAAAAAAAACATTAAGCAATGTAAATGCAGACTAGAAAAATATTTGAATTTTCATTTAATAAAAATCTTAAATGTCTCACTGTACATTGCTATTCTTATTATGGTGGAGCCGTTGCTTACACATTACACCTGCACTTTACTAGAGCACACTCACTAATTTCAGAAGCACCCTCAGTGATTTGATTCTGGAACCGGGCTTGCACCAATGCAAGAACAAAATATATGCAACTTAAATTGGATACACGGAAAAATGCAAGTTAAACTCACAGCACATGCAGTGATGAAGCTTTGAGGCGCAAATCATGTGCTTCTTGCGTGAAGATCAGCCTTTGCCGTGTGACAAGCGTACCAGTGGTGTAGCCACGGGGGGCCTGAGGGGGCCTAGGCCCCCTCATTAACATGCAGCGCCCCCCCCAACATGCAACAGCTGTTTTTAGACTTATTGGTTTGATTATTTCACGTGTTGCGCGTAGCCTTGTGCTGTCATTATCTTTGCGTGTGAAAGTTCATTACCAGAGATTGTATATTATAGTGAGATGAGAGGGTCTGTATCTCTTACCATTGGAGAAAGCGTAACAGCTAACTTAATCACATGTGGTACCTCTAAGCCTATTGTGTAATGGCAGTAACATCAGTGCCCGCCGTTCAAAACTCCTTCCCTGCGTACCGCCAGAGCGTTAGCATTAGCCATTACGCATTTTTGGCTAAAGGTTGCAGGCTTGCCTTCCAGTGGCTTTGTCATTATGCGATGAGTGACAGACTGTGAAGCTGCACCCGAGGCTTCCCGTTTCCAGGACGCGCCTCTCAATGCAGTGAAATCCAGTGTGTGCTCGGACTTACTAGATACTCTCCATTCACTTTAACCAATAAAAAGTCATCAGAGAACCAAGAACCTCTATGACTGCAGCGCACACAGCTTTCTTCTCGTCATTAGTTCATTTGAGGCAGTTTCAGTGGCGTTATTTGCTCTTGCTCAGATATTGCGTGCACGCTCAAACTTTGTTCTATGTAAATCATACAGTAGCGGCTCCTGGTCATAAATTTAGGTAGGGCAGATTCAGGGTCTTGGCGCTAGTTTGTGATAACCATTTTTTATAAGATTTATATTCTAATCGCTGAACACATCAGACACACTTTTGGCAGAATTCTAATGTCCTTGCGTTATTCAGCCTGAGGGTGGCGCTCTAATGATGATTGACAGACTTAAGTACACATGACAAACGCATAGAATGCCATCTTATAATTGCTTAATGTAGTATTTATTGCTTCCGAATATTGTTTTTGAATACTGCAATTTATGTAGGAATTCCAGTGAGGAAAAAAGTAATGTCTATTCGCAAACAAACATAAAACAAACACAACAGAACTACTGTATATAAAAACTATTCACATGAGCACGTTTAAATTAAAGGGTTTATACTCTCATTAATTTGATACGCTACTCCACATAGGAAGAACAGACATGCCAACTACTGAGCTGATCCAGACACATATCTGAAGCGGACTGATACCGTCTTGTCTGGAGCGAGGTTTACGTAAGGTGTGTTTACCTAACGTAAAAAAATAACTGGGGCAGACAGAAATCTGCTTCAATGGCTCTGACAGCGCGCTGCAGTTCCATTTTGTGTGTACCACGCGTAGCCTACGACGTAGCCTGACGTGCACCTCTTCAAAAATGTAACAATGCGTCAATTCTACGCGGACCGCAAGCACTGTGATTGGTCTGCTAGAACCCCTCCCTCAGGTCAAAAAACTGGCGCGGAGCACTCGGAGAAGAGCGAGCGTTTTCAACTTCCATAGGAATGAAAAAAATGCTCTGTTTCAGGGGACACATGCAGTCATGCTGCAACAAAAGTCGTTACCTATTTGCCGCTTCTCTGCCGCTTCTATTTGTAAGCTTCTCTGACAACGTACATGACAAGCTGCTTCTTCTTCGGCTTTTGCCTTGATACTCAACATGTCCGCGGACACTGCCTACTAGTGGTCTGCATGCATGTCGATGCGGACAACGACGCGGAAGTATAAATCAGCCTTTAGTATCATGAATACATGCCTACTGAATCCATGCCCTTCATTTTAATATATCCTGCTCACTTTACGACTTAAAATAGTCTAGAAAATCCGAAAAAATGTTTGTTGCAGAATGCTGAACACATTTATTATTAATTCAGTGTATATAGAGAGATCTATGTTTGGATGAATATTTTGGCGAGCCGCGGCTAAAATCAAACATGCTTTTTCTCTAGAATTGTCTTCTCTCCTGGATTTAATGTTGCCAGAAGCAATCAACCATCAAACTTCCACGACTGACTGTTAAAATAATACCTACAAAAGAAATTGGCATCCAATAACTCCGTGTACAAATTATAGATAGCATTTTTAGACTTACTTTAGTCAGCCAGCTCTCTAGTTATTTTTATTATTTAATAGATTTTTTCTTTTTTTTAGTTAAGTGCTTATTGTAGCCTAAACAGAAGCTTATTGAATTATTTTATTTAGCACTGATCATCAAATAGGACTATATCAGCACGAGAGTAATGAAAATGACTCAGGGAATTTATGACTCTGGATAATCTGTATTTTTTAGAATAGAGATCACGGTTGATTCGGAAAGCAAAACATTACGCAAAATCAATAAATAAACAAAATAAAATGTAGGACTAATTTACTTGAGGTTCTGACAAAATGTTTTATTTAAAGTTCAAAATTAGTCTTTAGTCTAAAATGTTGTAGATGAGTCTATTACTTTTTTTTTATTAATTTAAAGAATTCATCATGTAAAAAAATTATTTAAATTAATGAATGGAATACATTTTAACAGTCACTGGTCACACCTATTGGCATAACAATATAACAGATACAATGTTTATTTAAAGCTTTGTTTCAAAGGTCGTCTATTTTGATTGCGGCTACCACAGCATCTGTATAAACTTTTTTTTTTTTTTTCTGTAATTTAATTCAAAAAGTAAAACTTAAATATATTCTAGATTTATTAGACGTACCAAGCCACTTCTGAACCAAAGACAATGTCAGAAGCGTCTTACCTGGGCTAAGGAGAAAAAGAACTGGACTGTTGCTCAGTGGTCCAAAGCCCTCTTTTCAGATGAAAGTAAATTTTGCATTTCATTTGGAAATCAAGGTCCCAGAGTCTGGAGGAAGAGTGGAGGGGCACAGAAACCATGTTGCTTGAAGTCCAGTGTGAAGTTTCCACAGTCAGTGATGATTTGGGCTGCCATGTCATCTGCTGGTGTTGGTCCACTGTGTTTTCTGAAGTCCACACACAGCCATCTACCAGGAAATTTTAGAGCACTTAATGTTTCCTTCTGCTGACAAGCTTTATGGAGATGCTGATTTCATTTTCCAGCAGAATTTGGCACCTGCCCACACTGCCAAAGGTACCAAAAGCTGGTTCAATTACCATGGTGTTACTGTGCTTGATTGGCCAGCAAACTCGCCTGACCTGAACCCCATAGAGAATCTATGGGGTATTGTCAAGAAGAAGATGAGAGACACCAGACCCAACAATGCAGATGACCTGAAGGCCGCTATCAAAGCAACCTGGGCTTCCATTACACCTGAACAGTGCCACAGGCTGATGAGAATATCCTTATGCCTTATTAAATGTACAATAAAGAAAAAAAAAATCCTTATTTTAGAATGTATATTTGAGTAAGCAAACCCGTATGGGTGAATTTTTGGGGGGGCATTGTGATTCTGTTGACTGTCTGTCTATTATGTGTCAGCTCAGCTGATTTTTGGATTGATGGTAAAGGGAGAGGGAAGTTTATAAGTGAGATTAAAAAAAAACAATGCTTAAAAGCAACAAGCAGTTCTAAAAAAACAAATCATACTAGGCTAAATGGAAAATCATACTAAATACAAAACTGTATATTATATACTACTACTATATATATAATATCTCCTGTTTTTGTCTCCTTTTTTCTTGCTTTCAATACAAGCACAAAGGGGATTCAGATCCCGAAGACTCCATGCAGTGACGCTATACCCTCAACGCCAGTCTCTGCTCTTTGGATTTTGCAAGCTTTTCCTTGCTCCTTATTTTTAATAAACCTTTAATAAACATAAAAGTTCCTAGTGTTGGTTTTTGTGAAAAAAGGCAGATACACCTGTAATGTGACATTGTTTACAAGCTGTTATTAAGGTCTTTCCACAGTTGAAACACTGAGTGATCTATGATTAACACACAATTTAGCACACAATCTTTAGTTCTATGTAGATTGCTCCTGCTGACTTGAACATATTTTCTCCTTTCCGTGTCAGTGGGGAAACCGTGCATTTATACTGCTTTCTCTGAGCGACTGGATCTTCCTCATGCAGCACTGCAAACTATAGTGGAGACTACAAGAACATGTAGGAAAGGATAGACAAAATGCCTGACATGCAGTTTATTAGAAATCTATAAATCCATTGCACATCAGTGCAAAAGTCAATGTGTGTGTATATAATCATGTTTTGTTTTAGAATTGAATATATTATTTATGAATTTATATAGTAATAAGTGAATGGGGTGCATAAGAATTGTAAACATTAAGATTAGTTAAATTTCACTTAATTAAATTTTACACTTCATTTGTTTGCAATGGGTTTTTTAAGACAATCACCTGTCACCTGTAGGTCTCATGTCCTTGTGAAACCATAGTGAACATGACGCGATTGCCCTTAACTAACATACAAGTTTAAAAACATAAAAATACTTCAAAACAACTGCAACACGGCCTTTAACCAAGGTAACGTTAGCCAGAAATATGTTAACAAGGCAGGCAATGCTGGTTGACCACACTAATCCTCAAATATTAGCAGTTTTTATCTTTTAAAAACAACATTGCTGTAAATACATACACATACTACATTCACATGTCGGTGCATCATATAAATATTGTAAACCAATCCATTTATTGACTACAAATTACCAAAAATCATGGTTCTGTCTCTCTAACTCTATCTTTTTGAATTGCCGCCGAAGCACTTCCTGGAACTATCTAAAGTCTACGCGAATTACGTGACGATCAAGCGTTTTGAACTTCCGTTGTCGCAACTCTCTCTCTCTACATGGCTCTGGTAGAACCTTAATTGCAGTTAACAAAATAGCAAATCATATTTAACTTACTTGAAATCCACTCATACCCAGGCTGTCCAGTGAGCTTTGATCTAGATGTTTTATCCTTTTCATTCACTTCATAACTTCCTTCTGTATCATGTAAAGAGGAAATTGGGTTTTGTATGCGTGTGTGTGTGTGTGTGTGTGTGAGAGAGAGAGAGAGAGAGAGAAAGAGAGAATAAAATGCTCATATAAAAGCTCACATGAATTGCTATTGTTGTGGATGAACCTTGTGCTTAGAGGTAATGAGGTAGGCTAACCAAGACAGCAGGAAATCCGTTTGATGCAAAATTTATTTTACAAAAGAGTAGAAAAAAATCCCATGATGAAAAAAAATAGTGCTACAAACCAAAAAAAAAAAACAAAAAAAACAAACAAAGAAAAAAAAAAACCATTTATGTTATGTTATTGTAAGTTTTATTTTATTAAGTGAATCAGTTATTCGCTTTATGAGTTATCAATTTTGTGCCTGTGAAACAGTCTGTTCTCACTATGCAAATTATTTGCTGTAGCTGAGGGGCATCCTAAATAATAAGCTACTGTTGATGTCTCAGACAAAGAACCTCACACTGAATAATATTGACTAAAATGGCAAGAACTGGCTAAAATCATTCAGTTCCAACCTGTTTTCAGCCTTTGATACTGCTCACATGTGAGACTAGTGTCAGTGACATTGCTTGGGGGTTTAATAACTTCTGTTCTGCATATTGTGATGCTGATTTATTGCCATCTAGTGGTGTCTCTTTGAAACTACATCCATTCAACAGGCTGGAGCTGCAATACTTGAGACTTTAATGTAACATAAAATTAATCTAGCATGAAAAGTTGCCCTTTAAATGGTGATTTTGGCCTGGATGATCAGGGTTCTTGACCTTAACCCCCAGGGGTCTGAGTGTTTCTGGGGCCCTTGAGATGTTTTAACATGCCTTGATATTTGTGCTTATTTCAGCTACTTATAAGATACTATTGGCCAACAAGTAATTTTGCTGTATTCAGCACAAACTCAGCTACAATAATATGTGAGAAAAATAGATGTACGTGTTTGCATTTTTGAGGAAATAATGTTTATGCGTGGTTATTGAAAAAACAAAAAACAAAAAAAAAAAAGTCACTGAAATACAGCCACAAAACCAATAATAAATACACGTTCACAAGACTTCTGGGTATTGGAGGTTGTAGGCTAGAGTTTTTGCTACAAAATGATGTAAAAATTATCCTGCCTACTCGTTCATATAAAACAATATAATAATTTAAATTTTGTAAGACACTTTTTGTCAAGGAAGACAGTATGCAGGAGGCGTGAATCTTCATGAATAATGCTGTGATTCACACCTGAGAAGACAAAGACCCACATAATGACCTGCATAATGACCCGCATAATGAGCTCTTTCAGGTAGGAAGGCTATGTGAGGGAAAATTAATCAAAGTACAAAGTAGTTTTTTTTTCTGGTAGTTTATTCAGAATATAGTTAACAATATAAATGAAACATATTTAGAATAAATGAGGGCACATTTTGAATATACAGTTTTACCTGGAAATAAATCCTGTTCAAAGATATAAGTGAACATCACTTAGCTGGCATTCCAAGGTGTTTGGTGTTTCTTTGTACTGGAGAAAAAGATTCCTGCTTCCAGTCAGTGATATACCATTATAACTGTTTCCAACACTGGTAATAACTGAGTATCAAATCAGCATATTAGAATGATTTCTGAAGGATCATGTGACACTGAAGGCTGCAGTAATCATACGGACAATCATGCAGACAATAGCTGTTTGTGCAAAATGAAAGAGTTGGTGGAAGCAATGTCCAAGAACTGCAGAAAAATCTTTCTGTACCACTTCATGGTTTTTTGCTGTGTTGTGTAGTACTGTATCAGCTGATCAGACAGGTCAACGCCCCCCATGTGTTTGTTGTATCTCTTGGGATCTCTTTGGAACAGGTGTTTGGACATTTTCATTGTCACATCTGTGTAAAAAAAAAAAAAAAAAAAAATCCTGAGCATGCTGATAACACTATCACTATGGCCATGCATAATAAAGACAGCAGTTATTGTTATGTCATACAAGAACATATACTTTTGTATTATGACGATGTAGACCACATGTATGATAAACTAACCAAAACTGGGTGAAATATATTATGAATATGTTTAGAGAGTATCACATTACAAGCATTCACACTTGAGCAAATGTATACAAACATTTGTAAGTGACATTGTAAGGCAATTTTGTCAAAAGCTAGCCAAAACTAGCTGAAATATAGTCTGAAAACTCATATGAGTTTTAGATTATCACCATGCACAACAAAGACAACAGTTTCTGTAATGCCATACATGTACATATACGTTTTGAATTAAGATGTTTACAGTTAAATCTGTAAAATATTACTGTGCACTTACTCATGTTGATAACACAATCAAAGAAATTATAATATTATCATTATCAATCAGTAATGGCCATGCATAACAAAGACAGCAGTTTTCGTACAAGAACATATGCTTTTGTATTATGACGATGTAAACACTATTACATCTGTAAAATATTACGTCTGTGCACTTACTCAGTATTATTCTCGATCGCACAGAACTGAACGACACCCGTGTGCCCCTGTGCGCGGTGCTGATGAAGGCGAGCATGATGCAGACACATTCCTAAACAAATAAAACACTGTTAGCATACATTGTCCAAAGTAAACGGATGGGCAATTAGTGGGTATGGGCGCACAATGTATGTATATATCTGCTGACGATAGGCCATAGGACGGACAAATATCTATTGGCCATAGGCCGCGAGTATCTGTTGACGGGCCATATAGACCGCACGTATTTAGTGCATTTCAAACATTTACATCTGTATTCACTATAGGCACAATAGTGTGAAAATTCATACGAGTTTTATATTATCAGAAAAAGAATTATAAAACACTAAACAACTTACCTCGTACTTTTATCCTCCTCAGGGTCAATTCGCTGTTCGAAATACAACCTGTTCGTCATCTGAATCATCCTTCAAGGAAAACGTGAATTCTTCCTCGCTGTCCAGAATCATCTGAAGGACCTCTTTACCGGAGTACCGCACCATCCTCAAAACGCGATGAACGTTCAGTGAATCTGATGTTTTTTGTGGCATTGGCCGAGGGGCGTGTGCGATGCAGACAGTTCATCTCAACTATTTACCATGTGAACGGCGTGGGGGGTGTGGCGGTCTCAGCTCATTACAGATAATGAAGCGAGAAGGAAAAGAAGGAACCTCTCCTTGGTTTCAAACGAATTATATAAACTGAGAATATTTGTTTTTGATTTGACTTACTTCATTTAAGAGGAGACATTCTAAGCGTTATGTAGACATGTCTCTCATGTCTGTGTGGCAAGTATTTGCTGAGTTTCAGTTCATTTTAAAACGCATTTCAGAATTGACTTTACTGAGAGGGAGACATCAGATCATGTTCGTTTACTTTATTTTGCGAAAAGCACAAAGTTTTGTTTTTTTTGTGAGTGTATAACACTGGTATGTGTGATCAAATTCGGCTGAGTATTTTGAGTCTCTTTCACACTGATAAGAAAAAAAGCGAGGTGGTATCGCCGGCGCGACCGCCGACCCGTAGGAGTTAACTGTAACCAACAACTGGACTCTGAAAAGTGAAAAGCAGCCTATTTAATGTGCTTTTATTGCAAGCAAAGAGATACATTACCTCTCTTAAGTGGCCAAGGGCCAAGTTTTAGGAGGGAGGAACAAAAAGTAAGTGGCCACTCAAGCTCCCATCGTAAAGATATGGGGGCGGGTGGTTCACTCAGTCCTGGCTGCCCAAGGGGAGATCACCTCGAGGGCAGCCAAAAAGAAAACCTGATGCCTTTCAGCCCTGGTCCCTGAGAGCGACCCCTCCCGAGGGAGGTCTGTGCACACCATGCCATGTTGTGCCCGACATCCTTCGGAGCTCTCAGGGGGCGTCTCTACTAATCCCACCACCGTAGGTGAATTGGGAGGTAATCTTCGTTCTAGGTCAGTGTGATTGGTCTCTGCCAGTCAGCTGTGCCGGCTTTGAGCAGACCGATTCTAAAGGAAAAAAAAAATTCTCTGTCAGACTTTGTGGCAGTGTGGCAGTTACTGCCAAATATCTCTCAGTGGGTTCTGAATACCGTAAACAAAGGTTACAGGATTCAGTTTGCTTCCCGTCCGCCTCGTTTCAGTGGAGTAGTAACAACAATTGTGCGCTAGGAAGTTTCTCGATCAGAAGCTGCGCCCTCTTCTGGCAGAAGGATCCATAGAAGGTGTATGCAAGTGTAAGTGAGATGCAGGGTTTTATAGTTGGTACTTTATAATACCCAAAAAAGGTGGAGGGTTCTGTCCAATTTTAGACCTGTGGGGCCTAAACCATATTCTTCGGACATACAGGTGGACAGATGCTAAGTTAAGATACTAACTGTCAAGCCCTGGGTATATTTTTTTTACACATACGCTAGCGTATGCCCACAGTCGAACACACAGCCTTGCAAAGTATACTTCACTTGACTCGTACGAGTGCACTGGCGTTCGACCACGAGTTACAACCCATGTAAAATATTTGTTTTCTTTCATGCTAGAGTTGTACAAATGAGGGTACTTTCTAACCTCTTCGCACAATCTTGTGTATGTAGGCCTCCATTTTTGTTTTGGTCTGTTCTGTTTATGCAATTTTTCTTCGACTACCTTGTGAATCGACGGGTACTGTTGCCACCTTGTGGATAAACTAGTTACTGCAAAAAAATTAAATACACTTGTGCGACCTGCGTGTACAAAGTACGGGGGTAAAGCATACCATTTTTGGGTTCTTTGTTTTGACCTAGCCTTGTCCCCATGCACCTTCACTAAGTGCATGGATGCTACTCTGGCTCCTCTGCAACTCCAGGGCATTTGTGTACTCAACTACATCGACGAATGGTTGATAGCCCAGTCAGAAGAGTAAGCAGCACAATATCAAGATGTTGTGCTCGCCCATATAAAGAGTCCGGGACTCTTCTTAAACCTCAAGACAATTGGGCTTTCTCCCAAACAGAGAACCACCTTTCTAGGGGTAATATGGGAATGACCATGATGCAGGCACATCTGTATCCTGCATGTGTAGATTTGATCCTAACCACTGTGAGAGACATCAAGCTAGGCTATGAGCTTTCAGTTGTATGTTCTGCCACAGGTTTCACAGTCTGGATCCGGATTCAGCATCCTGCAAGTCTTTCGGGGTTGATCCAGGCATACGTCTGCGCTCAACAATTGTCTGTGCAGATCACACAGCCTTGTAGGGCAGGCTCTGTTCTCATGGCATGGCGGCGTTAGTATTCAAGTTCCCATAGCATCAACGCCATGATGCAGTGTCGAAGTTCCACTTCGAATGGGAACGTCTGGGGTCATGTATGTAAACTGGTTCCCATAGTGTCAATGCCATGAAGCAGCGTTGTATATTACGTAACCCCAGATGTTTCCCACTCATAATTATGCTTTCTGGTGGCATTCAAGTGCATTCAACTCATAAATATGATCTTTCTGACATGCCTTGAATGGACCATCTGATTGCTCTATTGCGCTGTTCACACGACCCACCTCTCGTTTTCGTGCTAGTTCCGCATTTGCAAATCAGTCTGAATGAATAAATAATGGTGTTATTGGGAAGACTAATTAAAAAGTAAGTAAACATCTCACGCACTTGATAGATATCTCTACTTTATGTCACATTACATTCAAACTTGAAATGACTTGTAAATGTGATCTGTGAGAAGCAAATGATCAGTTTATTAATCAGTTGATACAGCGTTCTTATGTTTACTATTTTGGAGTAAATTTAAAAATGATAAGAAAACTTGAGAAATATACTTAGTTTTAATAAATACAAACCCGATTCCAAAAAAGTTGGGACACTGTACAAACTGTGAATAAAAAAGGAATGCAATGATGTGGAAGTTTCAAATTTCAATATTTTATTCAGAATACAACATAGATGACATATCAAATGTTTAAACTGAGAAAATGTATCATTTTAAGGGAAAAATAAGTTGATTTTAAATTTCATGGCATCAACACATCTCAAAAAAGTTGGGACAAGGCCATGTTTACCACTGTGTGGCATCCCCTCTTCTTTTTATAACAGTCTGCAAACGTCTGGGGACTGAGGAGACAAGTTGCTCAAGTTTAGGAATAGGAATGTTGTCCCATTCTTGTCTAATACAGGCTTCTAGTTGCTCAACTGTCTTAGGTCTTCTTTGTCGCATCTTCCTCTTTATGATGCGCCAAATGTTTTCTATGGGTGAAAGATCTGGACTGCAGGCTGGCCATTTCAGTACCCGGATCCTTCTTCTACGCAGCCGTGATGTTGTAATTGATGCAGTATGTGGTCTGGCATTGTCATGTTGGAAAATGAAAGGTCTTCCCTGAAAGAGACGACGTCTGGATGGGAGCATATGTTGTTCTAGAACTTGGATATACCTTTCAGCATTGATGGTGCCTTTCCAGATGTGTAAGCTGCCCATGCCACACGCACTCATGCAACCCCATACCATCAGAGATGCAGGCTTCTGAACTGAGCGCTGATAACAACTTGGGTTGTCCTTATCCTCTTTAGTCCGGATGACATGGCGTCCCAGTTTTCCAAAAAGAACTTCAAATTTTGATTCGTCTGACCACAGAACAGTTTTCCACTTTGCCACAGTCCATTTTAAATGAGCCTTGGCCCAGAGAAAACGCCTGCGCTTCTGGATCATGTTTAGATATGGCTTCTTTTTTGACCTATAGAGAAGAGGCTCTTTTTATACCCAATCATGTTGCCAATTGACCTAATAAGTTGCAAATTGGTCCTCCAGCTGTTCCTTATATGTACATTTAACTTTTCCGGCCTCTTATTGCTACCTGTCCCAACTTTTTTGGAATGTGTAGTTCCCATGAAATCCAAAATGAGCCAATATTTGGCATGACATTTCAAAATGTCTCACTTTCAACATTTGATATGTTATCTATATTCTATTGTGAATAAAATATAAGTTTATGAGATTTGTAAATTATTGCATTCCTTTTTTATTCACAATTTGTACAGTGTCCCAACTTTTTTGGAATTGGGTTTGTAATACAATAATTGCATTATTATTGTAAAAATACAAAACAGAATTGTTTTGGTTATTTTTTTAAAGGGAAAGTAATATTTATTTATTTAATATGAAAAAAATGTGTCAGTATTAAGTGTAACTGAAACATTCACAAACAACAACAAAACAGTGAGGCTTCTTCATTTCAGAACACCACTGCATGCCACTAGCTACTTGTCACGATCACCAGCTGGAGTGCCCTTGATAGCCACCAGAGGGCACTCCACCCCGACTATTGCCACACCATCAAGGACTCAATTTCCCATAGTTCATTGCCTGGGTTCATCAGCCATGATTGTTCTCAGCTGTTTGTCATTAGCATCTTCACCTCTATCTATAAAAGCTAGGTTCTCTCATTTTCTCTTTGCTAGATCTTGTGGTAACACTTTACAATAAGGTTCATTAGTTAACATGAACGTACTTGGTTACTAACATAACCTCGGTTCCCTTGGATACGGAACGGAGTACTGCGTTGTCTGCCGTTTAGGCAAGACGCAACGGGGAAACTCCTGTTTTCACCAATTCTGAAGCCTTTTTTAATGACGCAGTGAAACTGCACGGCCATTGGTTTGTGGAGTTTAAGTAAACGAACCAATGACGGTGTGGCAGAGCCGTGCGAGCCTGCTCGAGCCCGCCAAAATGGGCGGGGTCTTGGGCTATATCAGCGGCCGTCTCGCCTTGGCAAACTGATTTAATTCGACTGAAGCGACGGCATGAGGCGTCCTACGAATAGCACGGCAAATTACGCAGTACTCTGTTCTGTATCTAAGGGAACCGAGGTTACGTTAGTAACCGAGTACGTTCCCTTTCGATACTACACTTCGTACTGCGTTGTCTGCCATTTAGGCAAGACGCAACGAGGATTATACAATCACGCCGTGCTATGAAGGGGGGACGACAGAGCATCCGAGCGGAGCACTGAGTAGGGCTTGCACGGATGCATATAGCATAATGTATCCCAGAAGATCGGGGACTTGAGGACACTGTAGTCGTCCTCCCATTTCTACATATTCTAGGAGCCCCTTGGGGCCTAGAGCATATATAGGGAATGGGAAAAATACGTTATTACCCAGACTTTAGTCAGGGCCATAAACGAGTGCTCATAAGCTGGTCACATTGGTGAGGCTTATGTAGAGAGAACCTGCGTTTGTAATGCAGGGACGTCCAGATTATAAAATCTGACAAAGGTGGACGGCGAGGCCCGCCTCACAAATTTCCGCGATGGACACGCCAGTGGACCATGCCCAAGAAGAGGCCATGCCCCTTGTGGAGTGTGCTCTAACACCTATGGGGCATTGTAGGCCCAAGGAGGAGTAAGCGAGCGCTATAGCATCGACTATCCATCTGGATAATCTGGGCTTCGTGACCGGAAGACCTTTCGTACGGCCACCGAAGCAGACCAAGTGTTGTTCCGACTGACGAAAAGAGGCGGAACGATCGATGTAAGTCCTCAGGGCCCTGACTGGACAGAGTAGGTTCAACTCCTGATCATCCTGGGAAGGAGGAAGTGCAGAGAAAATGACCATCTGTGCCCTAAAGGGTGTGGATAGGACCATCGGGACATATCCATGTCTTGGTTTCAGGACAACTTTTGAGTCGTTAGGCCCCAACTCAAGACAGGAGGGGCTCACGGAGAGCGCCTGTAAATCTCCCACTCGCTTTACCGATGCTAAGGCTAGCAATAAGGCGGTTTTTAGCGTTAGAGGACATAAGTCGACAGTCTGGAGTGGTTCAAAGGGAGGGCCCTTAAGGCCTCTGAGAACCAAAGACAGGTCCCATGTGGGAACCGTGCGGGGGCGGGGAGGGTTCAGCCTCCTACCCCTTTTTAGGAAACGAACAACAAGGTTGTTTCTCCCTATCGACTGCCCTGCTATGGGAGCATGGGAGGCTGCTATAGCTGCGACATAGACTTTAAGGGTAGAGGGAGTACGGCCCTTATTCATTAAGTCTTGAAGGAAAGACAATATCAGAGATATGTCACAAGTAAATGGGTTTTCACCCCGGGCTGTATACCAGGCAGCAAAGACTGACCATTTTAGGGAGTAGAGGCGTCTCGTTGACGGAGTTCTGGCTTGTGAGATAGTGTTCAGGACATCTTCAGGGAGGTTTGAAGGCTCCCGTCTAGAAGCAATACATGGAGATCCCACAGCTCGGGTTTGGGGTGCCAAATTGTCCCTTCTGCTTGGGAGAGGATGTCTCGTCTCAGGGGGATCGGCCATGGCTCCATGAACGATAGCTGAGACAGGTCTGAGAACCATGGTTGGCTCCTCCATAGAGGGAGGACCCTGTGGGCACCTTCCCTGATTCGTCTGATAACCTGGGGAATCAGAACGACTGGGGGAAAAGCGTACAGGAGGAGGGTGGGCCAGTCGTGGGCCAGCGCATCCTTGGTCTTTGAAAAGTAAATTGGGCAACGAAAGCTGTCTGAGGCGAAGAGGTTGACCTCTGCCCTCCCGAAGACATCCCAAATTTTCTGAACCACGAGGGGGTGGAGCAACCATTCCTCTGAGGGAAGGTTGCTCCGGGACAACATGTCCGCCCCCTTTGTTCAGCACGCCCTGAACATGTGCTGCTCTGTAGGCATACAGGAGGAGTCTGGGCCAGTCGTGGGCCAGCGCATCCCTGGTTTTTGAGAAATATATTGGGCAATGATAATTGTCTTCTGAGGCGAAGAGGTCGACCTCTGCCCTCCCGAAGACATCCCAAATTTTCTGAACTGTGTGGGGAGGAGCGACCATTCCTCTGAGTGAAGGTTGTTCCGGGACAACATGTCCACCCCTGTGTTCAGTACGCCCTGTACATGCGCTGCTCTCAGTAAGAGCAGGTTGTGTTGGGCCCACTCTAGGATGGTTTTCGCTAGAGTGAAAAGGGGGTTGGATGAGAGCCCGCCCTGGCAATTTATGAAGGACGCCACTGTCATATTGTCTGATCTGATCAGGACATGGTGTCCCGCCAAGAGAGGAAGGAAAGACTGGAGAGCTTGATATACCGCCATCGTTTTATGCTCCAAGCGCCTAAGGCCGAGTGGCCATCGCACAGAGCTCCCCACCATCTTGGAGGCGTCTGTGAAAACGACTTTCCTCTTGCACATAGTCCCTACAGCCACGCCCTGTTTGAACCAGCAGGGGTTCATCCAAGGAGCCATACGTTGGCTGGGAGATAATGAGCTCTTGGGAAAATTGATTCTGAGCCCCAAGCACTTTAAGTGGCTGAGGAGGAGGGACCTGTGTGACAGCAGCTCTGCTTCCGACTGGGCCAGAATGAGCCAGTCGTCGAGGTAGTTGAGTATGCGTACGCCCATCTGTCTCAGAGGGGAGAGAGCCACATTCACGCACTTCGTAAAAGTGCGGGGAGCCAGAGATAGCCTGAACGGAAGGACCGTGTATCGAAATGCCACCCCTTCGAAGGCGAAGCTCAAGAATCGTCTGTGATGGGGGGCTATCTGGATGTAAAAGTAAGCATCTTTCAGATCCAGGGAAAATAACCAGTGATCATTTTGAATGAGTGCTTTATTAGGGCCCAATTCAAGCATCTGAGATCGAGGATGGGCCTGAGACCGCCATCCTTTTTTGGGAACGAGGAAGTATCTGTAGATATGTAGAAGCCTGACTCGCTCAATGCTGGGGGAACCACTTCTATGGCTCCTTTTGCCAGCATAGTGTTTACCTTGGAGCGCAGGACGTGCACGTCCTTGCTCTCTACAGAGGTTTGGACCACTCCGTTGAACAATGGGTCCCTTTGACTGTTCTGGTACATAACCTCGATTTTTCTACACCCAATACCCATTTTGACACTCCAGGGATGGCCTGCCAGGCCTCAGCCAGTGTGGCAAGGGGTTAAATTGATTCGAGTGATGGGTCACTGCGAGTGGATCCGACACTCATAATCTGGTTGCTATGACAGCAATAAATTGCATGGGCGCGGGAACTTGAGTGGGCCCAGTGCTAACAAACACATTGTCTCCAGCACCCGGAACAGAACGGGGTGTTAGGTGGCATAAATATTCATGAAGAAAGCTCTTTAGACAAAATAGTTATGAGTCTCCATTTAGTTATAAGGGAAAACGTCATACATTAATGAGCTGTTAGCACTGCATTCAGCTGAGTGCTGTCAGTGCTATGTTTGCTCTCACAGCGTGCATAGCTGGGGAATCCCCTTGCTGCCGGGAGGATGAGACACGGGAATAGACCGGCGTGAGCTCACCTAGCCCCATTCAATCAGTTTTGTGATAGCATTGATCTTTTGTCTCAAGCCAGAGATAAAAAGAACAGTGGAGGTCAAGGGGAAGAGCCGTCTTCAGAGAAACGGTCTGTGAACGCCGCGCAGTGAAAGCATCCATCTTCAATGGAGGCGGCTTGCGGGGGCGTGGCCGGCAAGTGACGCACTCAGAAATTGGGCATTTTACAACAAACGTTGGAGAAATATGCTCTTTCAGACTGAATATATATCATGAGTCTCACCTGAGTCAGGGGAGAACGTCATGTCATATTCAGCTGAGCGCTGTCAGCATTGAGCTCGCTCTCACGCCCTTTGTAGTGAGAGCACTCTTTCTCAATGGACGTGGCTTGCGGGGGCGGGACCGGCAAGCGTCACGCTCAGAGATTCGGCATTTTGCAACAAACGCCGGAGAAATATGCTCTTTCAGAGTGAATATACACCATGAGTCTCGCCTGAGTCAGGGAAGAACGTCATGTCATATTCAACTGAGCACTGTCATTAGTGAGAGAGCGCTCGTCCTCAGTGAATGTGACTTGCGGGGCGGGGCCGGCAAAAGACACGCTCAGAAGCTCGGCATTTCGAAACAAACACCAGAGAGAATGTGCTTTAGTAAAATTAAGCTCTATGCTCACCTGACGGAAAATGGCAGGCTGGATGAGCCGTGCTCTAGGACGCTGAAGGCGGCTCGTGAGTGGCACGATCAACTGAAGAAGAGCAGGCGCAGCATGTTATATTCGCCAGACTGTGTTTGAGAGTTGGTCCGGCTGCTGCAAAACACCGGGATGCACGCGCTCTGCGCTGTAGGCAGCTCGGGGGTGATGCGCTGACCAGGCTGCTTGAGAGCGGCGTGGAGAGCAGAGCTGCTTGAGAGTGGCGAACTGATCTGGCTGCTGACGAAGCGGCGTGCTGATCAGAGCTGCACAAGAGCGGCGGGCAGAGCGGCGAGCTTAACAGGCTGCAGGCTGCTCATGAGTGGCGAGCTGCTTGAGAGTGGCGAGCTGTAATAGAGAGAGGCGAGCAGAGGAGAGGCGAGCTGATCTTGCTGCTGCAGAGCGGCGAGCTGATCAGCGGCGAATTCCAGCTGCTTGCAGTTGAAGGCGGCTTCAAGTCTCGGGATCAACGAAGAGATGTGATCTGCGTCGCTGAAGGAGAATGAATCAGTTTGCCAAGACGAGACGGCCACTGATATAGCCCGAGACCCCGCCCATTTTGGCGGGCTCACTCGCCATTGGCTCGTTTACTTAAACTCCACAAACCAATGGCCGTGCAGTTTCACTGCGTGATTAAAAAAGGCTTCAGAATCGGTGAAAACAGGAGTTTCCCCGTTGCGTCTTGCCTAAACGGCAGACGACGCAGTACGAAGTGTAGTATCGAAAGGGAACTAATAATGAACTGCACTTTTACAGCATTTATTAATCTTTGTTAATGTTAATTTCAACATTTACTAATATATTATTAAAGTCTTGTTAACATTAGTTAATGCGCTGTGAACTAACATGAACAAACAATGAACAACTGTATTTTCATTAACTAACATTAACGAAGATTAGTAAATACAGTAACAAATGTATTGCTCATGGTGAGTTCATGTTAGTTAATACATTAACTAATGTTTAACTAATGAACCTAATTGTAAAGTGTTACTGATCTTGTTAATGTTTGTACTGCATTTCTTAGCACTCTCCTGATTTTCCTGGTCTTTTTGTTCAGTGCATGTTCTCAGGATTTTTTTTGTTTGCCTGAATCTTGGACTCTGTTTTGACTTGGATTGTTTGCCCTCTGGTTTTGACCTTCTACCTGTTTTTAGATTATGCTTATGGATTACCCTTCTAATAAATACTGCAGTACAAATGTTAGAATGAACTAGCGATGAGTAAAAGAGAGAATCTGGCTTTTATAGATATAAGTGATGATGCTAATGACAACATTTATGGCTAATGAACTATGGGAAATTGAGCCTGCGTCTCTATGTGCATACTATCCATCCTAAATAGTGTGTGACATTAGTAATATTCAATTCTATTTAGGGCGGAGATAGTATGCACATTGGGATGCCTTGATGGTGTAGCAATAGTCGGGGGTGGAGTGCCCTCTGGTGGCTATCAAGGGCACTCCAGCTAGTGATCGTGACACTACTAGTGTATCTACAAAGGCTGCAGCCAATGAGCATCGGGATTCTCCACAGGTCAACATGCCGAAATACACTGAGAGGGGTGACCCATACCATACATAATTAAAACACTTATTATAGAAAACGATCATGAGTAGTCTTCATCTCACATTCATATAAAGACAAAATTGTTGATCTTTTGACATTCTGACAAAACAATTTTTAAAGTATAAATTAAATACAGATATTTCAGTAAATTACAGTAGATGTTTCATGTTTGATCTTCACTGGATCTTTGCAAATCTTTCTTCTTCCTGAGCTGGGCTCTAAAGGCCTTGCAGAAGATGAAGTATATAAGAGGATCGAAACAGACATTTAGCACTGAAATCAAGATAGTCAGTTCCTTCAGGATGTTTAATGCTTGAGCTGTTGTACAATCACTGCTGAACACGTAAGGCAGTCTCACCAGATGATAGGGCACAAAGCACACGCAGAAAACTACCACTAGAACTAGCATGTTGCGTTTAGACTTGTTAAACTTATGGCTGTTAGATGTGGTCTGTGTGGATAACTGAGCTTGTCGGATCTTTTGCAGAGTCTTCCAATAAAGAAAAACCAGAGACGTTAGCACAAACATGAAGACTACAATGGATGAACAGTGGATGATTTTGTAGGCCACACTGAGCTCAAGACTGTGATGGGATTCACAAGGAAATTCATCAGGCTTTTGACCCCACATGGTCTGAAGAAAGAGAATCAGGTAGATGGAAGATATGGCTAACAAGGAGAGCCAAGTAGCTGCGGAAATGTGGCGGGCAGTACGAACCGTCTGCAGAGCATGAGTCTCCAATGGCCGAACAATCTTCAGGTACCTGAGATGACAAAGTAAAGTAATCAGAATGCTGTTAATATCAATTTGCATTTCACTGTGAGATTAATTCACAGTGTATCACATACACATTTATCAACCCAGGCTTAGAAAAACGTGCCTGTAGTGACGTTTCTGCAAAATGATATTACGTTGCTTCTTGCACTTTTCATGAATGTGAATCTGGCAACGTTCTGGCAATGAAATGTCCGGTGAGTGGCACTAAAAGGTTAATGCTCTAATCTACAATAAATCTGACCCTACACCTTACAGATAGTTTTAACAAAAGCAAATGTGAGATAAAAATGCATTTGCTGAAGCAACCACTTGAACGCCATTTCAAAACATTTTTTCCTGGGGGGCGCGCCCCACACTTTGAGAACCACTGCGCTAGACGTTACACAGCTGTCCACGTCTGTTGCCACGGTTGCTATGCAGTACAAGCGGAAACTAGGGATAACGTAGATATTACGTCATTGACAGGCGACAAGTGACGGGCACTATTTAAAATTGTGAATTTCTCTGAATTTACAAATTCTTGGAAACATTTAGGATAATGTAAGTACACAATTGAATGAAATATATAACACTGTGCAAGTGGTTTTTTACATATTGTGCCTTTAAGTTTGATTAGATGCATTATAGAGACCTGGGGTCCTGTACAAAATAGTCTCAGTTTTCATTAATTTCTTCATTTTCATTTTGAAGATAAACAAAGGTCTGAGGGTTATGAATTGACTTGAGTGTAAGAAAATGATGACAGAATTTTCATTTTTGGGTGAACTATCCCTGTAATGGCTCGTGTCCACTCTTAAATGTAAGTGTTTTGGGTTTTTCACTCAGTTTTATGATCCACCAGATGAAATAAGTGAGTTGCATACCTGTTTGCAGCAATAAAGTCCATGAAGAGAATGCTTGCATACATGTTTAAATAGAAGGCTGTTGCTCCAAAGCTGCAGTAAATATTATGTATCGTCATGGAATAGTTAGCATTCTTAGCAATGCGCAAAGGTAAACAAAGGCAAAGGAAGAAGTCAGCTGCAGCCAGGTTCTTCATGTAGACCGTGACACTGGACTGGACACGCTGATTAGTGCAGAAATACACACGCATTGTGATGCAATTCAGCACCAGACTGACAAGAAACACTAGTGAGTAGCTAAATATGAAAACAGGGTGGGCTGAGACCTCTGCAAATTCACAGGAAACTTCTGTTGTGTTGGTTATGTTTGGTTTAATTTTATCAACTGGGGAAGAGGTGAAGATGGTTGCAGGTACTGCAGACTCCATCTAGATGAGCAAGAGAGAAACAGAGACTGATGAGAAGAAAATATATACACACACACATACATACATACATACATATACATACATACATATTATATATACATACATATATATATGCCCAGGATTGCCCCCTATACACTCTTTGAACTACTGAATGATTTAGATGCAGGCATCAACAATCAACAAAATATTCTGAACATTGCAAAACAAGCTACAATCTTTCAGAATATGATTATCATAACACTAAAGTGATCTACTGATGTAATTTCTCAGAGTTACTGTAATTAATTATGTGAAGTTAATCATCACATCACCCTTAGAATCAGAAATTAGACTCTGAATGTGATTAATGAATCAGGCTACTATATCATCAATAATATGTAGCCAACATCACTTGATCTTATTTTCTCTTGATTTTCCTTGCCATAGCAAATGTACCTTACAAACACACAGTTACAGCAGCCAGAAAAACAGTAACATAAAATAATCCAGGGCCAAGTGCCCAACTAAAGGAAACACTAATCACCATAACGGTGATGGCAAAACATTTTCAATAAAACATCAACAATGATTAGAGCTCAACCTCTGTCAATTCTCACTAGCTATGTTTCCATTCAAAGTTGTGAATTTAACTTGGCCGCAAAATGGGAATATTGCATAAAACATTTGCGAATAAAGCAGCATTTCCATCCCGTGTTCAAGGGAACAAAATTGTCACATCCTGGGAAATTGGTTCAAAATATCTGTAATAAAAAATGAAAGTTGCTGCAATCGGGGAAGCCATGTAGCTCTTTTTCCTACATCATAAATGACTTGCGCCTCAGAGCTGTCATGTTATCTTGCGTTCGGATGCCAGGTGTTTGGGAAAGCAATAATGTGAAATGCTTCTGGGAGAGAATTAAACCAAATCATTTTGACTTTAGCTTCAGAAGGATCAAACCAACATTTGAGATGCTGTGCAATGGAATTGGTCTGCTGGTTAGTTCAGTTATCCAGTCACATCCACTGTTGAAGTCACGTGAGTTTTTTTTATTGTGCGTCAAGGATTTATTCTGTAAATATTTTTCCATCGTAGTTAATGCATGTTTTTTTATCGGATAAAAAATGTATCCCTCTCAATTGAGCGTAAAAGTTTTTTTAATGCAAATTTTTAGAAGTTATGTGCATCTTGGCGTTTCCATCCAACATTTTTTATGCGATATCCCAACATGCGCATAAAAATAGATGGATAGAAACAAAGCTAATGAGAACTTTTTTTAGACATATGAAAGATCAAACTGCATGGTTTATAATAAGTGAAGCTGGTTGTAGAAGCGTCGGAATTTAAACTTGACTTCTACCATTTGGGAGCTGGTATCAACAAGCAGTACAAGCAGTCCAGTCATTCCTCCATGAGATAAAGTTTATTTTCCATTTTGTAGACAGCAGCATGCACGCACATTTTGGTTACAGCTGTTGAAAACAGATTCGCTCCCCCGATGCCATTTCCTGTCAATATTTAAATGTGTTTCACCAAAGGGGGGTGCCAACATTACAATTCAATCAATAAAAATAAACAGGAATATACATAAAATACATAAGTAAATTATACAAAAAGAATATAAACAAATAATTATCATGATTTGATATAACAAAGTTCATTCAGGTCCAAAAAATGAGGCAATTCAAAATGGAAACAAATGATTAAAGTGGCCATTACACTGGTAATGCTGTTTTTGGAGTTGTTTAATCATCCTCTGCTGTGGTCTTGAGAGATTTATTCTGTTATTTTATTTGCAGTTGATTTGATCTAAGGCTGTAGTTGTAAGTCAGTTGTTGTGTTTCTGCTCATCTTTTTTCTGTTGCACTTGCTTGTTAAAGGCAGGTGTTCATCACTAATGCTCAATCATCACTTGATTATCTAATTAACTGCAACACTGCATGCATCAATGTTTGTCATCAACCCTTGTACTATTTTTTAACACTGCTGCAAGTAATTTACTGTCAAATTACTGTGAAAAATACAGCAATGTACTGTAAAGCCTGCCAGATTTACTAAATGAATCATCTTAATTACACTCAAATATTAGTATAAGTTCAATGCACTTGAACACAGCTGTGTGTTTTGCACAAGATAGAAGGGAGTTCTGTTAAGGTGCTTTCGGTTCAGTTAGTTTGGATGATTCATGTGTACCCGCAAACTGTGCCCAAGTTCACCTAAAAGGGTCTGGGGTAAAGTTTATGTGAACTCTGGTACGGTTCTCTGCTGATATGAACTCAATCATACCAAATCACGGAAGTGAACTGCTATTGATGATGTATGATTCGATAAAACAGTGTGTCTGTGTTTGACTGACTTTCCTGACAAGCTTGATTGACACACTGCAAGCAAAGTGAATGTGCTAATTTCTGCTCGCCTTTGGGCTCCCGCATTCTTTAGAACATGTTCAGTATATTGGCGGCAGACACAAATCTCCAGCATTGTCATTACCATGCAGCAGGGGTAAACAGCTTCTTCTTTGATGATACAAATGCACCGTGTTTCAAACCCAAATAATATCCACCCTTTTCCTAAGCCCCATGATGCTTTGTGTGAATTATGGGAGTGAATTCCATTAAACTGTAAACAATCAGTGAAAGGTTCACTCAATTAATGCAATAATACGTTTTTTTTATTTATTTTTTTACTGGGTACAATGAAGTGATATATATATATCACCCTTCAACCATCGAACATTAAAATTAAATTACTACAACAAACCCTTAATAACCCCAAAAGCTTATTTCCACAGCAATATTCCGGACGTGTTAATTATCACTGCAGTAATATTTGTCTATATTATGTAACTCATGTTGCCTTAATCAAAAATATTCATTAACTTTAGCATTGAGTGGTAATATTTCAAAGTGCTTTCTGTCATTTTGAAGATAACAAATACTGTATTTACCTGCTTTAGAAACATTCCAGTAAACACTGCTAATAGGGATAATTGAAAAGGGGAGACAATTAAATTTTAAAGCAGGGATGGGCAACATCAGTCCTGGAGGGCCACTGTCCTGCAGAGTTTCGCTCCAAACCTAATTAAACACACCTGGACAAGCTGATCAATGTCTGTCACAGCAACACAGGTAATTTCGAAACAACAGATTTATTGAACGGATTTGTGAAGACAAGCAATGTTAGCAGGTAGGTAACTGACAGTGTTGTGCAAGTTACTTCCAAACTGTAATATATTATAGATTACTTGTTACTGTTATTTAAAAGTAATTCTTTACCTTACAATATTATTGTCTCAGAATTGTAATGCGTTACATTACTCCTGTATTAATTTTGAGTTACTTTCACCAAAATAACTACAGAAGTATAACTTAACATTCTAAAATGACAAAATGTACTGCAGAGCATTTTAGATCCAGTAGAGGGCGATGTGATGTAGCATAATGACTGTGGGCTATCCAGGCTACTAACAATATAGCTTATATTTGCCAAAGTGAAGGCTCAAGACAATGCAAGAAAGGATGACAGACAGAATCACAAACGATCCAAGTCTGTTAAAAGTATGGTAGAGGTAAAGTGATTATCTGACAAACTCGAAGTAATGTGCATACGTCCATCTCGCCAATTTTCCACTGGCCAGCGCGAGCACAGAGGCCAAAATCATGCCGCGTAAAACCCACCCTAAACACGCCATCACTGGACTACGTCACACAATACAAAGTTACACACCAGCGAGAGGGAGATGAATGAAATAAATCGCTAAACAAATATATCAGAAGCTGTCATTTAGTCTTTATTTACAAACTTGGACACCACACGCGGCTATTGACTGACCACGAACAGGTAATAGAACTTACTTGCAGCATTTTTCATTCGTTAAAGTCCACTTTCAAATAAAAATTTCCTGATAATTTACTCACCCCCATGTCATCCAAGATGTCCATGTCCTTATAGTGGACTTCAACTGGCCTCAAACGGTTGAAGGTAAAAATTACAGTTTCAGTGCAGCTTCAAGGGGCTTTATCTAGCGAAACGATCGGTCGTATTCTTCAAAAAGCTTACGCTGTATGTCCTACACCTTCCCTATTCAACTTACGTAACGAACGCGGCGCCAGTTCTGTTTTTTCCGTAAGTTTAATAGGGAAGGTGTAGGACATTCAGCGTAAGCTTTTTGAAGAATACAGAATCGCGGTCTGGTGGAAACACTTGTGATGCGATCATTTGTGTCTATAAAGCATATACATTTTCATTTTTTAAAGAAAATGACCGATCATTTTGTTAGATAAGACCCTTATTCCTCGTTGGGATCATGCAAAGCCCTTTGAAGCTGCACTGAAACTGTAATTTTGACCTTCAACCGTTTGGGGCCAATTGAAATCCACTATAAGGAGAATCCTGGAATGTTTTCATCAAAAACTTTAATTGCTTTTCGACTGAAGAAAGAAGGACATGGACATCTTGGATGACATGGGGGCGAGTAAATTATCATTTTTATTAGAAAGTGGACTAATCCTTTAATGTCTCGTGGTCTTGCTGTTTTTTTCTTTTTTCTTTTTTTTGAACACCTCGCAGACGCCAGACAAATATCTAGCATGCTAAATATCTGGAGCTGTCGGCCGACTCGATATCCTGTGGTGTCACGTGTCGCGACGCAACAGCCAATGAAATATACACTGATGTCTATGGAAGCAGCAGTAACAATCCATTCAAATATTATTTGTCGACGTTTATTCATATCAGATACACATCGTGTAAGTAACTATAAAGCTCACTCACTCTATTGTTCTCCCAGTTCACCAGCAACATGTATTTCAGGACAAATGGATGAATTCATTTATATATTAAGATCAAGGTCATTATATAGGTTTTTGAATGACAAAACACTCACTTGCACATATTTGAGAATCGGAATATCAGATAGTTGATGACATGGTGAGAAAAGCAATACATCTGTCATACAGTGTGGCTGCGGTGTGTCACTTGACAAGCATGACGCGTCGTCATGGAAACAATAAAAAGAAACGTTCTAAAATAACAGTCGCCTTAACTCTGGGAGGTCAGTCAGAATGTTTTAAACTTATGTGTGAAAGGGTTAATTTAATTTTAATTAAATTTAATTCAAAATTTTATCTAATTTCCTCCCAACATCTATTTTCAAATAAAGTCATTGGGTGACAGTTGTCATCAGCTCGTGTAGTGTGTAACCTCCTGTTGCAGATCAATTACGTAGAGTCACGTAGTGTGAACACCACAACGACTTCAAGACTCCACAGCAAGTCATGTAGTCTGAACAGCACAGCGATCTGCCGACGTTTAAAGTCCTGTAGTGTAAACTTGGCATAAGTGGTTCAGACATGAATGACGAGATTAGACAATGGTGAATTGAAGAGTGATTGCTTATATGCGTGTCTGATGAGGTGAAAATCAGTGGCAGGTGTGATGATGGCTGACTGAGTGCAGGTGGGGACCAGAAGGGATGCTGGGAAATGTAGTTCTTTGGTGACTGGGCTATTGACTGAGGACTGTGACTGGGCGAGAGACTGAGGATAGTGACTGGCTGGTGACTGAGGACTGTTAATGTCTTCAGGTTTACTAAGGCTACAGGCAGGTGGGGTTTTATCAGGGTTGAAGCTAAACTCTGCAGGACAGCGGCCCTCCAGGACCAACATTGCCCATCCCTTTTTTTCATAAGTTACAGTGGAATACAGAGCAAAAAGGAAATAATCAGGAGGAAAAGAATGCAGCGACTGAAAAGAGCTATTTTCATAGATATTCTTGTTAAATCAACTTTTATTTTTATTTTTTTTTTGTCAATTGATTGTATTATTGTTTGTCTATTGATTGTATTAATTTTGTGAAGCGACCTTGGGTTCTTGAAAGGCGCTATAAAAAATAAACTTTAATAATAATAATATTATTATTATACCACTTTTTGAGTGAAAGTTCCCCAAACCAGAAGTGTCACCCATAATTCGAAATGCAGTATGCTCGACAGGAAAAAGGTGGATAATGTGAACACAGTCCAGTGGGGGCAAAGGGAAGAGGAGCAATCGCACTCGGGTTCAAACCAAGTGTGAAAGTTTAGTGTTTAGTGTTGTCTGAGTTTTGTGGGTTACCATTGTGCTGAAGAGTAGAGCCTGTGGTTAAGTCAAGGATGGGCCAAAAAAAAACATTGATGCTATGCAACATGTTGTTTAATTTAAAAGGTGTAACTGTGTAGTTTCTGTCTATGTGGTAGTTATATTAGCTCATTATGTGTGCTACTGATTAACTGTGTGATATTTGAGTTAAAGTGATGTTTTTAGTTTTATTTATTTCACTATTACACATTAAAGGCCCTATTTTAATGATCTAAGCGCGTGGTCTGAAGTGCATGGCGCAGGTGCACTTAGAGCATGTCCGAATCCACTTTTGCTAGTTTAACGTTGGAAAAAATACTTGGCATGTTTGGCACGTGTAACAAGCAGAGTCTACGCACGTTGTGCACCCGCCTATAAGTGCATATTACAAATGTGCCCTTTAAATAAAAAAATAATAATAATAATTATGCCGCAGTCGTTTTCAGTTGCCTCAAAATAGCACCACGCCAACAATGCGCCTGAACACACCTCGATTTCAGACCAGCACGCCCATAGGCGAAGAGATGGGTGCAAGTGCATTTGCTGTTTAAACAACGAGGGTGCTGGGCGTGAAAATGGTAACTGCGTTGGGCTGAAACTAGCAATAAAACACTTGAGTCATGCCTGGCATTGCATTGCATCAGGTGTATGATAGGGCCCTAAGTGTTTGGGCAGTGTTTGCAGTTTACTTTTATATTAAGAAGTATTCTGTTAAGTTGACTCAAAATAAATAAGCAGTGTTGGGGAGTAGTTAACTACATGTAGCGACGCTACTAGTTTAACTACATTTTTCAGTAGCTTGTCAGTAGTTCAGCTACTTTTAAAACAGTGTAGCTTTTCCAGTAGTTAACTACTTTTACCAGCAAGTAGCGGTGTAGCACGACCAAAAGCTACAAGCTACAAGCTAATTCATTGAAGCAGCACAGCGTCTTACTAGATCACGAACTAAAATCGAGCATTACCGCCATCTATTGTTATATCACGCATCTTGCGGCTTTACAGTTAATCGAGAAGAGATCGTCTGATGAGAACGCTGTCTGTGTCGAAGACTTCAAGCACATAGGCTACATGTGAATAATAGCCTTTTTAAATTGATTGTCCTGCTTTATTGCAGTCTATATCAAATGTAGGCTATGCAAACTATTTTATTACAGTGGTGGGTCTGGTGACCCGCCACAGTTTTTTAATGAATCTAAGATCACTAACGCGGTGTTTTGCATCATTATATTGGCAAAGCATCTGTCAATTGAACAGTAAACAAAATCGCGATATAGCTTAGTGCGCTTATCACGGCTGCAAAGCCTGATCTAATAAAATAGGTTGCGCGGGTTTCAGAATGAAATGCACTGTGTTCACGCAAGAAGCACATGAGTTTAACCTGCATTTTTCTGTGTATCCAATTTAAGTTGCATATATTTTGTTCTTGCATGGGTGCAGGTCCGGTTCCAGAATCAAATCACTGAGGGTGCTTTTGAAATTAGTCAGGATACTATAGTAAAGTGCAGATGTAATGTGTAAGCAACGGCTCCACCAAAACAAGAATAGCAATGTATACAGTGAGACATTTAAGATTTTTTTAAGTCATTACTTTTACAAATAATTGGAATAGATTTTCAAAAATATTGATTCAAAAATTCAAAAGTTTTTCTAGACTGCATTTACATTGATTATTATTATTATTATTATTATTATTACATATTTTTGTCCCGTGTTATGGTTATGGTATCAATATTGAGTGTGAATCCTGCATTTATATGTAGATATCACTTCTGAAACTGCAGAGTGCAATTGGTCGTCAGTCCTATTGTAGCATGAAAAAAAAAAACTTTTATTAAAATTCTGAATGTATTATATATATTAAGCGTGCAAAGAGCGCTTCCTTTATAATCACTAAAGAATTGTAACTCATCTCAGTTATAGCTGTCTACACTGCACAATGAGTCTCTTACATCGTGTCTACACTTTGTTAATGAGAGGCTTCGCGAGTGTGCAAACTCAGTGCTGAACAAACACTCTGGCGTTTCTTCCAGTGAGTGGATTCTAACTAACTTAAACACCCCTGATAGGCCATTCCGTTCAAGAGATCAACAGCTATGTCTGTGATTGGCTATGTTGCTCACTGCTGCAAAATCACGTTGTAAATAGAAACATTTGAAATTCTCCAGAGCGCAAACACAAATACGCATTGGCAATAATAATATGATATTATTACAGAATCAACTGAGGGTGCTCTTGCTTCCGTTTGAGGGTGCTTAGGTGCGTAGAACCGCATTGGTGCATTGGTGTGACATTTGTAGCAATTTTGCACTTTGACAGTGTGAGATAATAGGCTTTATTTGAGTATTGTATCTTTTGATATAGTTTACAAAATAAAACAGTACACTTTGAAATTATAATTGTAGTGCATTGCGTTGTTTTAAACCGCAAACATTTTACTTAAACATTCTTCATTAACAGTTATTCAGTTATTTGTAATAGGCTATGTCATTTTTTTTTTTTTTTTTTTTTAAAAATCAAAGTAGTTTCAATGTAGCTAGCTGGTTTTTGTTAGTAACTTGTAGTGTAGCTAACTACTTTTTCAGAAGGGTAGCTTGACTGTAGTTTAACTACTTTAATTTATGAGTAGATTGTAGCTTGCCAAACTACAGTTTCAGAGTAGCTTCCCCAAAACTGGAAATAAGTTCTCATTTACAAATGTATTAGTCTTTAAACATGGTTCAAGCCAATCGGTATCCCCAAATGCAATGAGTTAACTTCCATGGAATTATTATGGTATAGGGAAGTGACAATCCTAAGGAACAGAGATAAAATGCTCATAAATGACTTCAAAATGCTATTGAAATGTATTTTTCTGGCATGTTAGGTTATATATTAGACAGTCCAACATGTTTTAACCCACATAAACTTTAAGTATAATAATCTAATTGCAAACAGTAAATAGAAAAGCCACATTACAACAAATACTGCTAATCTAATAGGTCAGAGTGAAAATAACCCTCTGCTTACAGCTTAACAGCATACATCATTTAGAAGGAAATAGCAATATTTCATCTAAGCCCCCTTTAAAAAAATAATATAGGCTCTTATAATTTTAGTTATAAATCATAATTTGCTGTACAGCTAATCAAACTTACTTGAAATCCACTTGTAACAAACACTGATCTTTTGGTTTTGTCCTTCTGTCACTTCAGCTTCCTTCTGTAGGTTAATGCAAAAAAAAAAAAAAAAAGATTGTGTTTCGTTCTGGACGTCTGAGGTGAGAAGTTGTGAAATATGAAGGAAATGCAAAAGCAGGCTGTTGATGGGGGGGGGGGGGGGGGTTGTGGTGAATGAAAAAACGCGTGGTAGATGAATAGCTGAAAGACAAAAATGATATGCTGGATTCATATTCATGCTGTACAGCATGTTAATAAAGGTTATTTGTAGGTTTTGGTATCTTTTTGGTGTAACATTGATTGATTGATTTACTACAGACCCTTATTTATTAAGTGAAATGTATTTTTTTGTAATGTAATATTCTTTCTTGTACATGTACAGGGGTTGGAAAATGAAACTGAAACACTTGACCACAATAATTTATTAGTATGGTGTAGGTCCACTTTTTGTCTAACAATAACCAACTGCAGAACTGCAGAACCATACGTCATGACAGTCTGAGGACGACAGCGCCAGACTAACAGCCTGAGGCCGGAAGTGGGCGGAGCAAATTTATCTTCGTAGGCATTGCTCCATTTGGAGCTTTTTAAAGTTTAAAACCATGTTAATGTCAAATATTTTATTAAAACGATCTAACTGAAATGATAGATGGATAGATACTCGCGTTTTGTTAATAGCTTAATCATATACACACAAACGCATAAATGTTACGATATATATATAGCCTGTGTGTGTTAAAACCCCCTTGTAACCTTTTAAATATTTTAAGTTAAAAGTTCATCAACTTGTTTTGTCATAAATAACTGAATATAAATTGAACACAAAGCCTAAACACTAAAAATGATAAACATTTACTAATTTGTCATAAAATGTATATTTTACTCAAGCATTTCAGAATGAACCATTGTTTTTCATAATATATAATACACATTACACAGTTGTACACTAGATTGCATGAATTAATCAAATTCAGATCCATAAAACGCAAAAACAAAACACAAAAGTTATTTATTTAATTTTAATAAAATGTACTTTTCCCCCTAAGTAGCAAAAGCATCATATACTAGCTGTGCTTTGCTCTAAAAAATTACAAAATCAAACCAAAGAGTGTAAATTGAACAGCAGGTACATGATGACAAATTAAATCTTTTAAAAAAAAATCATATCTCCATAAACATGCAATTAATTACAAGACTCTTTTTGTCCAGACACTTATTAAGAAAAATGTCCATATCATCCTTAATTTGGAAGCGAAACACTAAAGGCTCTTTGGCCAGTTGTCTGTCATCATCCGTTTCAGCCTGTGAAAGTTGAAGGGCTTGTTCCTGGTCTTCCTCTTTCAATATCATAAAGCAGAGCTCTTCCACTAAACCTTTGAAGACTTTTGGTTGTTGTGCAGCCATCAAGTGCAGCGCAGAGGTCTTCTGTGATCCGTGGCTCCTTCATGAGAGAAGGGTACAAACAAATGGGATGAAATGTTAGAAGTGTTTTTAACAATACTTTGTGTTGTAGTCAGCACAGCATGTATAATAAAGTTTTGACATTGTTTTTTACATGTTTATGTACTGAAGACATAAATCATACCCTGTCACTAATAAAAATTAATCAATCATGTTCAGTTTTAAATATTTTTTTTTTTTTTTTTTTTTAAAGGCAAGCAATTCACATGGCTTTTCACACTGCACTTAACACCAGGTTATCGTCATTCTAAACACCACTTTTAACCGTGGGTAAAATAACGCTCCACGCTTGTATATTTACGTGCTTTTGACAGTCACAGAAACGCTGTGCATTGTATATAAATAGAAAATTCAGCGTTGTAAAGAAAAAAACAAATGCTGACAGAAAATGCAACAATTGCAGTACAGAAAATACTGTTTAATTCTTTTATAGTCTGAAATGTCCATTCAGGATAAACTTGATAGTGAAGTTGACTATATGTAATGAGGATGTGCAATGCCTGAGCATTTATGTAAACATATTGTGTGCTTTTTCATCCAATCAGTGACACTGACACTGCAAATATGCTAATAAGGACGTTAACCCAGGGCTTAGTAATGTACAGTGTGAAATGCTGCATATATGAATACTCAGAATTAATTGTTAACCCCAGGTAAATGATGATCAGTGTGAAACGTGAATCAAGATGACCCAGGATTCTGTTTACCTGGGGTTTACAATCACCCAGGGTTAACTATTTCAAGTATGGAAAGCCCTCATATTTGTTTTTCATTCTAATGAAAAGAGAAGTTCATACATTTTTAAAAACTTTTATCCAAGAAGAATCTATCTGAATCTATTCTCCACAGTGGCAGAATCCTCAGTAGGGGAAGGACTGACATTCACATCGTGAAGGGAGCGAAGATGTAAGCCACGGCAAAGACTGCAGGGCTTCTTCAGGTCACATCGGGCTGCATGATGGGATCTGGCACAACGCCAACAGCGATCATGACTACGGATCCAGGTCTTAACTTGATCAGGAGTAAGCTGGGCGAATGAAGCACACTGACTCAGGTAATGCTCAGATGCATCACAGAAAGGACAATAGCGCTTTGCTCTAGCAGACTTGACTGGCTGCACGGAACCTCTACGAGGCATGGAAGATTCAACTCAGGAAGGGGACAAGGATGAGGATGGAGCTGAGGATGTGCCAACTCCATGCAGGATAGCAACGGATCTCTTGCCAGCATGTGAGCTCTTAGACATCAATTCTGTGTCTTAACTATGACACTAGGTCTCGTAACGAAGCCAATTAGAAAGTTCAACTAGGTTAGGGGTAGAACCAGGTTGACGAAACATGTGGTGACGAAACTCTGCTCTTTGCTCTGGAGGAAGCTTGCTCAGAAGGCGTGCGACGTGGGAACCACAACTCAACTCTAACTCCCCATCCCAAGGTTCTCAAAAGGCCGACTAGGGACTGGACTTGGAGAGCGAATCTCTGAAAGGCTGGGATATCCCCTCGTCTAACGTCAGGACTATCAAGAACATTAGCTATCTTCCGCAAGGCTAACTGATGTGGCTGGCCATACTTTTCATAAAGTGCTGTCATAGTATCTGTGAAGGGGGTAAGGGAATTCAAGTTAACATCAACTATCATCTTAGCTTCCTCAAGCTTAAGGTGATCTACTAAGATCTGGTACTTAAAACAGCTCAGTATAATCTGGGGGGAGCAGGTTCTCTAAGGCTATGCGAAGGCGAGCGAATTCACTAGGATCTGGCTGAGTAAACTTAGGGATTGTTAGAGGGGGACCATGATACACAGACTCAGAGGAAGGGACTACAGGGCGCAACCTAGGCTCTGAATGAGGAAGAAAAGCTGGGAGACTAGGATAAGCAGGTGCTGACTGGTGGTGGGTAGGCAAGGGCATGGCATTAGGAGTGAGCAACTCTCTAAGATCCTGAGTAGGAGACAGAGAGAACTCATCAGCATCTGGAACACTATGCCGAGAAGGGCGTGAACGAGTGGTAGGGAGCACAAAAGGATGCTGCTGAGACCATAGGCCGATAGGAAGTAGCTGCATCGGACAACTCTAGGTGACCTAACTGTCTAGCTAAAGCTGTGTCAAGCTCAGGCCAAGGTGGCGGAGGAAGATCAGGGAAAGGTCCACCATCTACTACAGGAGTGGACACACAGGGCTTCTCTGGAGGATTGGACCACCGTAACGCAGAGGGTTGCACTGGCGAAAGAGGTTGGCCTCTGGCTTGGTTAAGGTCTGCTCGAAGGGACTGTGCTGCTAGAACTAACTCTCTAACTTCTGCATGAACTGCTCTCAACTCTCTCAGGTCTGCTTGGAAGGCTGCACGCTCATGGCGCAGGTGCTGTAGCTTGCTGCGGTGTGCAGAAGCAACTGAATCAGCCGCTGAGGGTGAGGAAGGGACTGGCTGAGGGCACACAGAAGGCTGATGACTGGATGACAGGATCTGCGAGCCATCAGGATGGACACGGTCACCACTAAGGGGGGTAACACATGGCTGAAGGGACAGGGACCAGGCTGGGACAGGTGTCTCCACGGTGCGGGAAACATCAGGCTCTGAGACAGGTCTGCCTCGGGGAAACTGCACTTCGTACTGCTGAAGATAGACTGAAGGACAAGTCACGCTTCGGGTGAGCTCCGCCAACAATCACCTCATCAGAGTCCATCATATCAGAAAGGAACACTCCTCCGGCTCAAAGGACCACAATGTTAGAGAGACTTTTGACTGCCAAGATCTGATTCGTAATTATATGAGGGAACCCCTCTGGCTCCGGTCAGAGCACGATTTTATATAAGGATGAGGAGACAGGTCATCAGGTTTAGATGATGTATTGATAAAAGATAAGCCGCAGAGGTACAGGTATTTCACAGGTAGATATCAGTTACAGGCAGTAGAGACATTAGTCTGGAACACAAGAAATACAAAGGATAATGAATAACTAAAAAAATAGTTTGGCATATATACAATAATAAATGTCCATTGGTACATAAAGGCAGTCAAAGTATATTAAATCCTCATCAATAACATTTCTCCATGAAATATTCAATCCAAGGAAGGGAAATTGTACATTATAAGCCATAAGCAATCATCTAACATGATAAACATAACTCCATATGGATATAAGGGATATAATTATAGTGTGATCGCTCATCTGGTATAAACAGCTCACAATATCAAAATCACATCACAAACTTATCATTGTAAACCAGAACAGTGATATACATACACAAACAGAAGAAATAATCACATATGAAACAGCGTCATTAAGCTAGACTAACAGAAACAACAGCTTGCGGGCATGTCTAAACGTGCGTGTGACGCAGTTATAAATAACGCAATACCAATCTCAATAAACACAAAAATAAGGCAAACAGGCTTACTTGCAGGTCAATGACTAACATCTTGAGGTAATTCTGCAGCAAATATCACCAATAAACAGCAATAAATGTCCTTTCAGCGATCGGCTCTACAGAGCATAACAGTTCAGCAGGCAACAGCAGCTTAACCAAAGAGCATAGAACCCAAGAGGCGAAACTCTGATCCTTTTTGGGTAACAGCCACTAGGTGGCACTTCGGTAGCGCGGCAGCCAATTTGGGGGGAAAATGCCAACTGGACAATAGAATCCATCACTTCTTACGCACCCAAAATCGGCGAATCTCACAGCCAAATCAGGAACGCAATAGAAAATTTCTCAAATTCAGTAAATTTTATGACACCTACAGTAAATGTTGTATTGTCTTAGCCTATATGTTATCAGTTGTGGAATCCAACCATTAACGTACACATCGGAGGTAACGTAGTTAGCCTACTCTATTGAGAATTTCCATTTTATGCAACTTTACATATTTACTATTAATAGTAAATTAATAAATTAATAATTAATAAAGTTAAGATCATCATGTTTGTAGCGTGATCCAGGGGATTAAAGTGGAGTAAATTACTCCACTAGGTCTGAAATATATACATTTTAATCCCCTGGATTAAGTTTTTGAACACAGTGGCTGTGTTTTTTTGTTTACATAGTCTTGCTTTAACGGACATTAATATAAGACAACACTGCAAAAACAGTTTATTGTCAAGCTGTTATATTCTGTTATATATTTATTGTCCTACATTCCCAATTTTTCTGGTGCATGTCCTTAATTTAATTTCATATGTTGGTATTAATTCAGTGTTTATAATGTTAGTACTTGAACTTAAAAGAATTTTAACCCAAACTGACTGGGTTTCTAGAGAGCAAAGTGGAAGACTTAAACACAAAGTCTGTAAAATAAACTGTTAAAAGGATTTGATTATCACTAGTGATAGTATTTTATTCTGTGTTGTCATCATTCAGGATGACAAGGAAGTTTTTTCTTTAACAAAGCAGCTGATATTGCCATAGAAACTAGTGGACTGCGAGTCGCTTTCACCCCAAAATGGCGGAAGCGTAGGGCTGCTGCTGCGCGCTGGTTTTGCAATGGAACAACTTGTTGGAGCCGTTGATGGAACTCATGTTCACATCATTGCTCCAACTGTAAATGAGGAGACATATACAGGTATCAATAGAAAAAGATTCCACACCATCAATACTAATTCGTGATAATTTTGTACAATGCAAAGCTATTTTTAAAAATAAATTTTTTTAATTATTATTATTTTAATTTTAATTATTTTTTAACTTTTTAAATTATTATTAATAATAATAATAATAATAATAATATTATATATATATATATACATACATACACATACACACACAAAGTTCTGGCATGAAACTCTAATGGGCAGGCTAATAGGTCCTTTAACTCAGCCTACTCGTAATCACATCATAATCTATAGGACACAGATGATCGGTTCCTGCTGTATCAGTAGCCAATGAGCTTGCATGCTCAATCTTCAAATACATGAGTAGCATTTGCCTTAGCAGTGCAGTGCGCTTCAGAAACCCTCCACCTTCCCCAGCTCCACCTGTATAGATCTGCTACGGGTAATTCATGTATGCTATATTGTACAGCAGCAGCATGTCTTACTTGCTCACAGCAGCGTGTCGTGTATATATTGGCAGTAGCAAGTCCTGTACTTGCTCTGCAGCAGCAGCAGCAATAATCATCATCTGCATCAGCAATTAAAGCAGAAGCAGCTTAGCAGATTTATTCCGCCAAGACCAAACATATCTACATTGTCATACCCATTACCATGCCAAACACTCCGAGAGTTGTCATGACAGAAATATAATTACATTAAATGATTGGTGTTGTGCTGCTGTGACTTCACCCTTGCAGGCTCGCTATTGGCTGATTCAGAGGTTGAGGACCGCCATTTTGAGTTCACATTATTGTAGTCCTTAGTTCACAACACTTAAGTCAGCACTTAAGAATCAAACTTTGACTTTACTAAAAGTTGCTTTTAGCTTATTTATAAAAGTCTCCTACTCTTAGAAAAGTCCTACTTGTAACTAAGAAATTTTTAACACTTGAGGTCAAGGCTTAAGACTACTCTTAAAACCATTTCTGAGATATGGGCCCAGATTACTGTGCAGACCATGGGAGATGTTCAACTTCACTTTCATGTTCATCAAAACATTCGGTTACAAATCTTGCTGTGTATTGGTGCATCATCATGCTCATACACTCCCCCTTCAGGGTACAATGTTTGAACCATTAGGTGCACATGGTCCACCAGAATGGCATCAAGCACAGTAGGGAATGCCATGATATTGCGGCCCAAACCATCACTGATCCACCCCTGTGCTTCACTCAGGGCAGCAACCGACCAGCTGTGGTTTTACGTTTTTAGATACAAACCAGTTTAGTACCTAGAAATCCCTTTCAGGCAGCTTCATCTTGCATTGACAGTTACTCCTGTTTGATGTGGTGGTATGGCGACATTACCCTGGATACCATAGCTCTTGATACACCACAAAAACTTGCTGTCCTGGGCCCATATGTATAAAACTTCTCAGAAATACTCTTAATAATATACTTAAGCTTTGACTTAAGTGTCAAAAAAATTCTTAGTAAAAAGTAAGACTTTTCTAAGAGTCGGAGACTTTTATATAAGCTAAAAGCAGCTTTCAGCAAAGTGTAAGACTGATTCTTAAGTGCTGACTGAGATGGCACTTAAGTGTTGCAAATTAAGGACTACAATGATGTCAACCCAAAATGGCCGCCCTCAACTACTGAATCAGCCAATAGTGAGCCTGCAAGGGTGAAGTCACAGCAGCACCACACCAATCATTTAATGTAATTATAATAAAATAATTTAATTAAGACCCCGAAACTTTAATATTTTTATTTAAAAAAATTGCTTTGCAATGTGCAAAATTATCACAAATTAGTGTTGATGCTGTGGAATTTTTTTCTGTTGATATATGTCTCCTCATTTACAGTTAAAGCGATGATGTGAACATGAGTTCCATCATCAATGGCTCCAACAACTCCAGGGAAGCCCTGAAATTTTCATAAAAATGGCTTTCTTTTGCGGCATGGTTTGAAGATCAATTGGAAAGTCAATGAACTGCCATACAGTAATGGCTAAAAGTGACGTCCGGCATATGAAGATTGACATATTCACCCTTTATTCAAATATTATTAAAAATGTGTTAAAGATTTTGTAAGCATATTGCGTAGTTGTGCTTGAAGTCAATTGTTTTATTTGTGATAACTCAATGAAACATGCCAAATTGTGCAACATAATTTTTGGCCAGGTTGTCATACAAAGAAATTACGAACACAAACAAGAGTGGACCAATGAAATATTAATAACTGATTATGTTGCTGTTAATGTTTCTGCTGTTAATTTTCTGTGAGCTTTTTTGTTTTTCTAAAACCTGTAGCTGTAGTTTTCCTTTTTTGCCAAACAATTTTTTCAGATAAATACCTTCAGTAAGATTAGTGTTTTGTTCTTCCCTCGTATTTTTAAAATATTTAAAAAAAATATATAAAGAAAAATATTTTACTCATATTTTATGGTTTAAACAGACTTTTAGGGTCAATAAAAAAAAAACTCTGCACATCACTTTTGGCCACATTGGTGTGGTCAGTGCCACAATAGTGCTATTTAAGACCCTGCTTATTGTGGACTCAAGAGCACAAGTCATCATCAGTGGACTGCTGCATTTTTTTCCCAGTCAAACAAAATGCCAGTCCACAAAAATGTAAAAAAAAAAAAAAAAATGTAACTATTGCTTTCATTTCTACAGTGAGAGCATTGATTTGTAGAGTGGAAAAAAGTTATTATAGGGACGCAGATGGGTTTTAGAAGTCTGTTTCTGACGCGTGCTTTGCCTTGAATAAATTAAGTTATTGTCCATACTATTGGAATAAAGTTGGATATGCCAATCCATTTATTGTCCATTTGGCATTGCAAATAACAAAAATAAAATAAAAATAAAACGTCAAACTTAACTTCGACGCTACATGCTCGACATGGCACGGTCAAAAAGTTTGTTTGACCTTCATTAGCACTTGGTTTAAATGTACTCAAAATACTCACATGCCCTCTGTCACAAACAAAAATTACAATTCAATAAAATGGCTCCAACATACCGGCCCCTAATTGTTAATGACGTAGGGCATAAACAATTCAATCCATATATTTACATAAGGAGCCATCAAACAGTTCATTATACATCAATACATTTTGACAATTACTCTTGCCCCCCCCCCCCCCTTTTTTTTTTTTTTTTTTTTTTTTTTTTTTTAAGAGCACACTTTTTGCTTGTGAACTTTCTTTTTTTACATTTCCAATAAAAGACAAAGCTTTGTTATTGGTCTTACTATTGTGTTTGTTTTGGTTTGAATTCGTACTGATCTAACCAAACCTCTTACTCTTCCAAGAGTCCAAGAATTGCATGGGGCTGTAGAATCTACAATGAGTACAATATCACCAGGCATAAGATTACGTCTCTCTTTAGTCCATTTTTGCCTTTCCTGTAACAAAGATAAGTACTCTTTTATCCATCTTTTCTCAAAAAAGATGTGCGAGGTATTGAGCCTGTTTCTACCTTCTTCTTACATGATAAGATGATTGGGGGTAAGTGCTTCAAGATCATTTGGATCTTCAGACATTTTGGTGATGGGTCGGTCATTGAGAATTGCCTTAGCTTCACACAGAACACAGTGTGTAATCCTTCATCATCTAGTGTTTGTTGATGCAGAACGGAGGACAACACCTTTCTGACCAATCTGATGTTGCGATCTCATGCGCCACCATGATGTGAAGCTGCAGGTGGATTAAAAGTCCATTTAATTCCTTTGTGATTTTATTTTGATTCAACTCTGCAAGTGCTCTTTTCAATTCTTTTTCTGTGCTAGTAAAATTTGTTCCAAGATTACGCCATAGCGTTTCACACAAGTGCGACCTCTTTTTACATCAATTGGGCCAAAGTAATCTACTCCTACATTAGAAAATGGAGGTAGATCTGCGGTTATTCTTTCTGCGGGCAAGTCAGCCATTTTTTGCTCACCTAGCTTACCTTTGTGTCGTTTGCAGAAGGTACAGCTTGAAAGAATTTTTCTGGCTGTTGCATTGGCATGGGTAATCCAATATTTTTCTCTTAATTTAGAGAGCATATGGTTTCTTCCACTATGGCCACTCTGTACATGAATGTGCCTAAGAATCAGTTTGGAAATATGCTGATCTTTGGATAAAATAACAGGATGTTTCCTTTCTTCAGGCATAGCAGCTTTGCATAACCTCCCACAGATTCTCAGTAATCCATCTTGTAGAATGGGACTTAACTTGTGAATAGTCTTTTTTGATTTCAGATCTTCCAGATTTCAGTGATGAAATTTCCTTGCTGAACTTTTCCCATTGACAGAACTGAATAATAGCATATTCCGCCTCAGAAAGGTCATCTGGAGACAAGCACTGTCCAACAAATGAAGTTTTGGTTTGTTGCAACCTCTGTTCCAAGTCAATGGAATCACTTAAAGTGATCAATTGTTTTCTTTGGCGACTTACTTCAAGTAGAACTTTCTTTACTTTCAAGATCCATGCAACTGCTGTCTTGAGTCTTTTCCAATCAGAAAAGTAATTGATCAGCTTATGGGTTGCATTATTGGTGTCCTCCACATTTAAAACATTTGTTGAGAGCTCTTTCTTGAGTTCTGATCATCAACAACAATGTTTGACTCAATGTTTTCATTTGACCACTTTGAAACTGGTTCTCTTAGCAACTCTGGTCCATTTAACCATCTTTTGTTGGTTATGAGCTGCTGTACAGTCATTCCCCTGGATGCATCATCTGCAGGGTTTTGTGAAGTATGAATATACCTCCACCATGTCACATCTGAAGCTTCTCTGATCGCAGAAATCCTATTTGCCACGAAGGTACAGAATCTCTTGTTTTCATTCCTTATGTACTTCAGGACAGATGTGCTATCAGTCCAAAAACAAGAATTTTCCAGCTGAAGTTGTTCTCTGAACATTTTGTCAATGCGAATGGCTAGGACTACAGCAGTCAACTCCAAACGAGGAATGGTAACTGGTTTTAGGGGTGCCACTCTGGCTTTGCCAAGCAGAAAGGAAATATGAACAGCATTGTTACAATTCTGTAGCCACAAGCAGGTCACAGATCCATATCCACTTCCACTGGCATCTGAAAAATGGTGTAGTTGGGCACTAACCGGTTGTCCAAAATCACATGGTTTCAGACATCTGTCAACATTGAAAGTGCTTAACTGATCCAAGTCAGTAATCCATTTAATCCACCTTTGTTCCAGAACTTTGGGAATCTCATCATCCCAGTTATGGTCTGTTCTGCACAACTCCTGGAGGATAAGTTTGACTGGAAGTGTCAGTGGTGCAAGATATCCTAAAGGATCATACACTGAACTAATCACTGACAATATGCCACGTCTAGTTGGCATTCTTTCTTTGCAAACAGTTTTGAAATTTAAGGTGTCAGTCTGTACACACCATTGAAGTCCTAAGGCCCTTTCCACTGGTAGTTGGTCTCGATCCAAGTTGAGCTCATTAAGGTTCTTGGATCTATCTTGTTCTGCAATGGACTGCAAGACCTCACGGCTGTTACTGACCCACTGAGTTAGATGGAAGCCCCCTTTGTGACAGAGTGCTCAGGTCTTTGACCATCTGAATCGCCTCATACTCTGTAGGTAAGCTTTTTAGGCAATCATCCATGTAGAAGTTCTTATGCAGAGTGTTAATTACCTCTTCATTATAGCAGTGCTGATTATCTTTTGCAGTTCTCCTCAGAGCGAAACATGCACAACTTGGGGATAAAACTGCTCCAAATAAATGAACAGTCATTCAGAAGACAGCAACATCTTGTGTAACATTTCCGCCTGGCCACCATAGGAAACGGAGAAAGTCTTTGTCTTCCTCTGCCACTCTGACCTGGTAAAACATTGCTCTGATGTCAGTCATGAAAGCAACATGTTCTTGTCTGAACCTCAGAAGAACGCCAATTAAAGAGCTTGTGAGGTTTGGGCCTTGTAGAAGTTGACTGTTTAAAGATGTGCCTTGGTATTCTGCTCCACAGTCAAATACCACTCGTAACTTGCCTTTACGAGGGTGGTACACACCATGATGTGGAATGTACCAAACCTTACCGTCACATCGATGTAATTGATGTTCTGGCACTTTCTCAGCATAGCCTTGGATAATCATATCGTTGAGAAAGTCTGTATATTCTTGTTGAAACTTTACATTCTTTTCAAACTTTTCTCTTTATCCCAACAAGACGCTGTTTGGCAATGTTAAGATTGTTGGACACAACAACATCTTTGTTTTTGAAAGGCAGCTTCAAACTATAATGTCCATCTTTAAAGCTCACAGATTTCTCCATGATTTCCATGAACTTTGCATCCTCTCTGGATATTTCCTCTTTGTCCTCTGACATCTTCTCATTGAAATCATGCTGGTATTGCTTTTCCAATAGCAACTCCAAGGTTTCAACAGAGATCCTATTTACTCTAGCAGTATGTTGTTCATTTTGATAACTGCCTAGAGAACCATTAACGACCCACCCCAATAGGGTACGTATGGCATAGGGACCATCTCCCTGACTATTTACTACTTCCCACAGTTCAAGTAATTTGGAGGCATTGGTACCTATCAACAACTCTACTTCAGCTTGAATTCACGGAATGTGAATACCATCAAGATATGGCCATTTAGCTAGGTCTTCCTGATTGACCATGTTAGCTTGGTTTACAGACATTTGCTTTGTGTGTAAACTTCTGGTAACCCATAAAAATCTTTACCAGAAAGACTTGAAATCTCCAAGTTGTTTACCACATAGCTTGAGACTGTTGTTTTGGGACTCATTGTAAGCAAACAAATTTTTGTCTTTCGTCCATTCAGGTGAAGCTTCCTCATCAAACTTTCAGAACAGAAAGTAGAGGTACTGCCTGTGTCCAGAAATGCATAGGTCTGAACAATTTTGTTGCCTACTGCAGACTTTACTTGGACTGGAAGGATAGGTAATATACCACTGCTACCCCCGGCCCCTATATGACCACATGTTTGGGCAGATGACAGTGTTGTTGACAGTTGGTCCTACATACTGGTAGTGTTGGTTGTGTTGACAGCTTTATCAACTTTGAGTTCTTTGAAATGATTGTGAAGAACACTGGGATGTTTTTGGTTGCACACTTTGCAATTCAAGCGCCTTTTACACTCTTTGCTCCTGTGTTCAACATGTAAGCAACCAAAACAGACAGCTTTTTCCTTTATAAAGTTGACCTTTTCCCTATGTTTCTTCTTTTCAATCTCTTTACATTGCTCCAAAGAATGACTTTGTGAACAGAACAAACAGGTGGTGGAGTTACACTTGAATCGGCTGACTGGCTGTTCAGCATTTGCTTTTTGGATTTCACCAACAAGGGTTTTGTCAATGTTGGTGACACTGGTAGCAAAACTGTCGCCTTTCCCTTATGGAAAGAAAATATATTTCCCTATATATGAATGATCAATAAATTACATGATTTAACAGTATATTTGAAAATATACAGAAAAATATATTGCGTAAATATATTACAATATATTGAATAATACATAAGGAATTGCCGCTTTTCATATATTCAAAAATATGTGATAATATATTTACTAATATATCATAATGTATGTAATTTTATATTCAGTAATATACTTCATAATATATAGATTTATATGTGATCAGATATGGTACTGCATGCATAATATATTGCAGATATATTTACTCATGCAGTATAAACATATGGTACAATATATTATGGAACACATTTCTTATATTTTATAACAATTTACATTTTAAATGTTCCATATTTTCAAGTTAGTTAACAAAAGCACACCTGTATGTACTAAAGTTTCTACCAAAGAGATTATCACCGCGCTATAGCGTGCACAGCCGTTACTTTTTAAATAAAGTTATTATAGTCTTAATGGTGGTCAGCCAATCATAAACCTAACCTCAGACTCTACTCTTCAGCACAATGGTAACCCCAATAACTCACACATACCAGAAAACCTTTTAAATTCCAAAATAATACAACTTTAAACACTAACAGATCTCCCCCTATATCAATATTGAGCAAAACACAGGAAATAGTACTTAATTTTAACATTTACTCTCCTTTAACAGTTAGAAGCAAAGCATGCTGGGAACTAGAAGTCTGTTGTAACCACTGATTGTAACTCATTCCATCAATGTGTGTATATATGTGTGTACAATACATTCACATTTATATGGGAACATGTATGTGCAATGTATGTACACAATAAAGGATAAGACTTTATGAATGTAATGCTATTTTTGTCTCCATTTATAAATATTTTATATGTATCAATATATAGCCATACATGGTTAATGCATATATTGCAGTATATTTTGCAGTATATTCCCATATATTTTTGTTCCGTAAGGGTTCAACTTAGGCTTTGACTGGGATTGTGATTTCCATTTGTGTCATCCTTTATACATCCTTTGGTTTACCAGTTGTTCTATGGACCAACAAGTGATGTGGGAATGAGAGTTTATGCTGCCACCTGCCCTGCCTGTAGTTTGTAGTTTTTGTCTATACTGACCCAACCCAGCCCCTACTTGTGTGAAAATATGGACATTGTAGTTACTGTATGTGTTTTCAGTAACACTATTCAATATTTTCTGTTACAGACAGTTCTGGATTTTGATGCCGCCGAACTGCCACATGAGTTCATCTACGTGGATGAGGCAGGCTTCAATCTGGCCAAAACCAGGCGTCGGGGCCGTAACGTAGTTGAACAAAGGGCTGTTGTAAATGTCCCTGGGCAGCGTGGGGGAAATATCACCTTGTGTGCTGCAATTAGTGTCCAAGGAGTCATCACCATGCCACTCTAGGTCCCTACAATACAGGACAGATCATTGCATTTCTAGATGCACTACATGCAGTTGTGCAGGACAGACCGAAGTATATGATTGGCAACCACACGCCCGCATGACTCTTCTGCAAGCAATGGAAGAGGCATGCGGAGACACTGAGGTGGGATCAGTCCAAGGGTGGATTCGGCACACAAGGCAATATTTTCCCCGATGCCTAGCCCGCGAGGATATCGCTTGTGATGTTGACGAGGTCTTGTGGCCAGATCCGAACTCTTGGCTGTATAATGAAGCCCCCCCTTCATTATAAATCACTCAAAAGATATGTATTGAAGCGGCAGTGGATCCCAGCCCTTCAATATACAGTATATGGGTCAAAGACGAAAAAGGGTTTTCAAGGTTCAAAATAATACATGTAATACAGCTTTGAATTGTTGTTGTTTTTCAATACATCAGAATGGGTCCCATTTAATTTGTTTGTTTTTTTCAGAGCAAAAATGAAATATCATACATTTTTACCATGAGAAGACACCCACTAAAATGTCATTCGGTGTAACAATCTTGTCAGGGATATTTACAACAAACAATCTATGTATGCCATATTAAAGACTAATTACTTTTACTAATTACTAGTTTTTGCCTATTTGTCAGCAAGAATTTTTTACTCATTTAGAATTCAATAAAATTTACTATGCTCACTTATACTTTTTGATATATTTGATATATTTTTATATATTTTATATATATTTATATATTTCAATTTTTAAATATAACTGTTACATTTATACATATTTAATGTGCTTTCTATGTACAATATGTAAAATCACTTTTGTAAATTTCTATTAATGCAGACAATAGACAGATGTAAACACACACACACACACACACACACACATACATATATATATATATACACACACAGTGGGGCAAATGAGTATTTGATACACTGCCGATTTTTCAAGTTTTCCCACTTACAAAGAATGGAGAGATCTGTAATTTTCATCGTAGGTACACCTCAACTGTGAGAGACAGAATCAAAAAAAAAAAAAAAATCCAGAAAATCACATTGTATGATTTTTAAATAATGAATTTCCATTTTATTGCATGAAATAAGTATTTGATAACCTACCAACCAGCAAGAATTCTGGCTCTCACAGACCTGTTAGTTTGTCTTTAAGAAGCCCTCCTTTCCTCCACTCATTACCTGTATTAATTGCACCTGTTTGAACTCGTTACCTGTATGCAAGCCAACAATGTTGTGTTTTCAGAAAAAGAGATAAGAACACTTTTCCAGGACAATCCTGGTATATATCCAGTAGTGCTCCGATGTATTCAGAATGACCACAGACATTTCCAGTGACTGAAGATCCCACAGAAGAATGAGAAATGGGTCGATATAAAAAAGGTCAAAAACTCAAAAGATCAGGTCTATGGGAAAAGGCAGGAGGGACCGATTCTATAATAGAAAAGCTGCAGAAAGCTGATATTTTGAATAGAAACACTGAATATTCCTCAGATATATGGTCAGAGCTTGCATTAAGTTTTTTTAATGATGACTCACTAAAAAACCGTCATTGGTCTTAGACTATATGGACCAAAAATCGCAATGGCCTGAGAGAAAGCAGCAGCGAGACAACAAATTCAGCCAAGAGTTGAAGGTAAAAGATTTTTTTTTTACAGTGGGCTTAGTAGTTATTTATTTACACTCAGTTAATGTGTTAATGTATTACTGCATCAGAAAGTAATAAAGAATATAGCTGTAAGCAGCGATGACGGGCCCAAGCCCGGTGGCACCGCCAACCTGGTGGCTTCAGGGCAACTGTTCACAGCGGGCAAAAGGCATTTAAAATGGGTAAGCATAAAAGGACTATGTCAAAGTCATTTGAATACACCACATTTACTGCAGCAGTGGTGCCCATATGATCACAAACCACAACAGCCACATCCATGAGATTGTTTAAATTTAGATGAATTTCATGTCATAGAATGTCATAGATCAATTTAAAATGAGTGCAGAATATCATCCTAATCTGCCATGTCTGTTTTTTTCTCAGACAACCTCTATAAAAATTCTAGAGCAAATTACATACTGTTATTTGCGCAAATTCAACAGTGCTCTTAGAAGTCTAATCCAATCTAATTTGAATGTCTGTGATTGCTGATGCTGTATAATCCTAACACTTCTCTTCATGTGTTTTGACCTCCCTGAGCTATCGTTTGTGCACCAACCTTATGCACCAAAAGCATGCTTTCATTTAATTTCAATATGTGTGGTATACAATGAAAAAATAAAATTTGAAATGTACTTAAATAGTGTTTTTAATACATTTGAATTATATCAATAAATAATTAATTTAAAGACATATGCATCATACATTATATTTGCAAACACAGCACATGACCTTCTCTAACACCCATGTCTAGAAAACACACTCTCCTCTGTAAAAAAAAAAAAAAAACAGATGTAAGAGATTGTCTTGTATGAATCAATACATGAAATCACAGGTGTCGGGTAATAATAATTGTAACTCAAACAACTTTTAGAAAACTAGTCCTTTCCAAATAGTGATATAGTGTCATGGCTCAATTTCAAATGCATGTGAAGTTATCATTTGCAGTTCAAAATTTCATCAATTTCAAAAGTTCATTAATAACCCTCTACAGCACAGCGTTGCCCTGAGGCAACGGAAAGTTTTCTTAAACCCTATGTTTAGTAAATTTTTCTTTAAATGATTACAACCAATTAGAAAGGTTGAGAAAGTATCAAAGAACAGTCCAGTAAGGTGCGGGAGTCACTATCAAGCACCATTTAAAGGTGGGACGTCCTGTTTTGACACATGGTCACAGGAGCACGTGGTGTGAGAAGAAGGCAAGATTATTTGCTTTAGTAATCTTATTTAAAATGACATGAACTGTACATAAAAAATGTGTGTGTGTGTGTGTGAAGGTGTAGAGAAAACTTTTGTCAGGTTTTATGAAGTTTATTTTATTTTGCATGTTCAGAAATTCAGTTTTTCTTTTCGTTGCCTCAGGGCAACGTTGTGCGATAAGGGGTACTTTTCGAGGATGTTTTGGACAATACCTCACATTGGCTATAATGTGTTACAAGAATGGAATATGCGGGGTTCCTGGGTGTGCAGGAACACCCAAAGTGATGTGAAAAAATTGTAACATACACCTCTATTTCACAGCAGAGAAGAAATGCTTTTTGAAATTTCGTACGGAGTGAAATCTTATTACATGAAGTACATTATATGGCATGACACACTACATGATACAGACCTATGCATGTATCAAATTCAATATATCAATGTCTTTTAAGTGTTTTCCCCATTTTACTTAATGATTTCTTGACATTTTTTTTAAAAAAAAATTGATTTTGATGATACTTTTCTCTATGATTCTGTACTATTGTTGCACAACGTTGCCCTGAGGCAACAAAAAATATTTTGGGGTGGGGAGAGGGTGGGAGGCCAAAAAATTTTTTTTATCAATAAAATGTTCCCAAATGAACCAAAAAATGATGTGGAATATTTTTTTTTTTTTTCATGTGCCATCAACATGTGTGCAGTAGAGGGTTAAATGGGTAATCAGTAAAAGGGTTAAAGACCACTAATCAAGATTGTAATACACACACACATACACACACATACACATTTTAACAATTTATTTAAATCCATTTAAGAGAAATAATCCACAGGGAGATAAATATTATAGGTGCAGTCAAATACATGTACAAAATCATGGACCAGTAGCATACAACAGATCATCACAATATTAAGCATAACTCTCAGTTTTTATGGGTATAAGTAACAACGCCTTCGCCATATATGGCGGCTGCCTATAAAAGCAGACAGAGCACAGTACCTTGCTAACCGCTTAGCCCTTTTTTTGGGCACCCCAAGCTGTTGAAGCCCCTTTACTACCAGCCTGTGTGTATGTCGCTGCCAAATATGAAAACTAGTAATTCAGTAATCTCTGAAATGGTGTTTAGGAGTGGTTGGTATTTAACTACTTTAGTCATAAAGGCTTCCTCCATACTGGAGTCAAAAGTGCAAGCAACCTCCAAAACGAACACTTCTCTAGACTCCTCATTAATCACAACAACATCAGGTGTATTAGCCAACAGATGTGAAAAGGTTTCAGAGTTACTATTGCAATACTGGAACATGTATGGTTTTACACAGGAATGTTTATACATTCTTACTGAAGATGAGAAATGATTTGATATGTCTTTCACTATAAGGTCCACTATTCTGTCGTGGTGTGCTATGTACATTCACTTGTAAGTGTGGCAGCCGTTCAAAATGTGCGGCAATGTTTCAATAATCTGTTCGGTGGTGTGATGTAAACAATGGGGAACCTGAGTTGTACAAAACCAAATGGAAAGGATAAATCTAGTAGGAAGGAGGGGAGAGGAGGAGGGAGGGGGTAGGTGGGTTTGGACAGAGAGAGAGAGTCTACGTCTGTGTGTGTGTGTGTGTGTGTGTGTGTGAAAAATCCACAGTCAAACCAAAATATCTGACTTCCTGTTGGTCGGAGCTAATGACTGTAAATTAGAAAGTTGTCCAGCTTAATGAGACCAATACGTGTACCGAGTTTGGTGACTGTAGTTTAAAGTAACCCCCCACTTTTGTCAAAAGATGGCGCTATAGAGGCCCTCCTCCCCACCTGTTTCTACGTTTGCATCGAGTTTCATGCAATTTGGAAGAATGCTAAGCGTCTCAAAAGCATCCAAAACGAAAATTAAAGTTTGAAACGAAAAAAAGAGGGTGATCTCAAAGCATTTTTAAAGTGACACACTTCCTGTTGCCAATTGGTGGCACTATAACTTTGACTCACAGTAGTCACATCCATGTGATCAGCATCCTATAACAAACACACAGGTGAAGTTTCATAAAAAGCAATCAATGTATGCAGACGTTATATTTCCCAAAAGCATCATAAGCCTAAGTTGATCATAGCGCCATTGCCACCAATGAAGCTACGATCAACTTAGGCTTGCAATGCATTTGGGAAACGCAGCTTAGAGCACTACTATAGTGAATACTTTATTATTAAAGTAATTTGAAATTTTGTTAGCAGGTCCTCAACGCAAGCACAATTGCAATACTTCACCACAATGGTAACCCCAAAACTATTAACATAACAGAAACTTTTAAATACCAACATAATAGAACAGTAAACATTAAAAAGTCGCTCCATTTTCTCATCTTGCTAAAAACTGCTTAAAATAACACTTTATTTCAACATTTACTCTCCCAGTTCAGCCCCTTTGCAAAGCATGACGGGAAGTGAAAGTCCTGTTTGATTGAGTCCTGGTTGAGTTTACGTGATTGAAACATGTTATTTTAATATGAAAACATCAAGTTAAGTCAAAAAGTAATCGTTTCAAGTCAATTTAACATGAAGCAATTAAATTTGAACCAGAAACCTAATACAATGGTGTTGAATCAAAATAAGTTGTTTAAATAAAGTGAACAGCATCAAAAAATCATATTTATGAGTGTAGGGGATCAATAGGGCCCTGCGCCATAGTGGCTTGGGCCCTAATAATAATCCTTAGGGGAACAATAGGGCCTTCGCCTTTGGCTTGGGCCCTAATTATAGCCTATATAATTAATTGATTAAGTAATATATGAATTATTATTGTGTCAATGTATTACTTCCTTAATAACATTTTTTATTAACCCTTTCAGACCTGAATTATGTTCCACTGAGTATCATTTTTGTTGTTTGCGGTGGGTGAATGGGGATGTGTGTGTGTGTGGGTGTGTGTGTGTGTGGGGGGGGTGTATTTGTGTTGCTGTGTATGCACTCATTTCACAGTGACTGTCTATGTTTTTCACTAAAAGTAATGAAACAGTGAATGACAGTTTATGATCACAACATTGAAGACACACAATCAGATAAACAAATATTTACAAATAATTTTATGAAGACCTGATGGACATAAAACTTAAAACAAAAAATCCTGTGTTCTTCAGCTCTGAAAGATCTTCAAAATAACTGAACCAAAAACCATGTGTCCACTCCAATGGACACAGGGTCTGAAGGGTTAACTAATAGCGTAAATGAATGTGTTAACCCCTTAGCAAAACACCCCTTGCCAAAATTGATGCAAAAAGCAGTGACAGAGGTGGCAAGTTCACTAATAGTGTACATTAATGTGTAAAGTAATTTCCTTCAGACCCTGTGTCCATTGGAATGGACGTCACATGTTTGTTTTTTTTAAACCAATAAGATTTGATGTTTTTATAATAGAAGTATGGCCTGGTCACTGATTAGCCCTTGATCTGCCAATCACAATGAAAGTATGACCCATCACTTAAAAGGATAGTTCACCCCAAAATGAAAATTTTGTCATCATTTACTAACCCTCAGGTTGTTCCAAACCTGTATAAATTTCTTTCTCATTTTCTATCTCTATGGAAAGAAAAGTGTGGGATAGGATCAGGCCACAAATAGGCTCCTCAAAATTAAGACAACCTTGGACAGACCATGTGTATGACTGCTTTAGAGAAAAAAATCCATGTTGTACTCTCTCATTTAAATATCAACATGTCAAGAGTCCCTGGAGTAGAAAGAAAAATCTTCCATACTTACAAATTAAAGCAGTCTGCACATTTCCCTCTTCCCCAGCCAAATATTCGTTCACAGTGCAAAATAAACCTGCTGAACCGGGCCAAGATGTGAAAATGTTAGTACAACAAACCGGAGATATACGACACAAACTTTCAGAAAAGAAGGCTAGGCCAGCAACCCACCTAAAAAGAGGAAAATTAGCAAAGGCCCTATCGCATGGACCCAGTGAGCATTTTTACAGCACACTTCAAACAACACCAACCGAGGAACTCCTGGCTGGGAACATGACTGAATGTCTCAGTAAAAAAGTGTTGAAGGTAATAAGCTCGGAAATGAGAAAGCAGGAATCCATTAACTCTAACATAATGATGGAAATATCCTTAATGCAGACAATACTTAAGGATACTGACAAAAAATACTTCAAAATACCAGGCTACATACAGCTTTTCAGTGTGAATCCATTCATTGTTCATTTGTACACTGAGTTGGGCATCAGCATTCTTGTGCATCATTTGCGAAGTAGGTCTCCTGTGTCCCTCTATCTTGATGCCACTGGTGGTGTAGTGTCAAAAATTCCAGAACAGCCAAAGCCGGTGTTATACTATGCACTCACTCTTCCAGGAAATCCAGGTCGAGATGCACCACCACTCCCTATTTGTGAAATGCTCTCCAATGAGCACTCGGTACCACCAATCACATTTTGGCTCATGCAATTCACTTTGCATTTATCAAAGTACACCCAAATAAAAATTCACAAGGTCGAGACTGATTACAGCTGGGCTTTAATACAAAGTGTGATGCTTGCTTTCAACAAAGAGCGCATCAGCACTTACCTCGACAGAGCATATGACTTCTGCACGAACAAAAAAATCAGTGGATGAAATGAAGTCATATACTGTCCTGTACATTTGCTCTGCACACATTTTGAAAGCTGTGAGACAGGCAATCTCTAGGCAAACAGATGACAAAGGACTGAGAGACTTTGCCACATATGCTTGTAGCGTTGCCACATAAGGGAAAGCCTAATTATAGTTTCAATTGCTAATAATAATACATTGACTATTATATGTTAATAGCTTTCCTCTGTGTACCGTTTTCTATGGAAGCCCGTTTCCGCCACTAAATTAAAAAAAAAAAAAGAGTAATTGCGACTTTTTATCTCAGAATTCTGACTTTTTGTCTCGCAATTGCGAGTTTACATCTCACAATTGCGAGTTTACATCTCACAATTGCGTGATATAAAGTCAGAATTGCGAGATATAAACTCGCAATTGCGTGATATAAAGTCAGAATTCTGACTTTTTTCTTCGCAATTCTGACTTTCTCGCACCAATTGCGAGTTTATATCTCAGAATTCTGAGATATAAACTCGCAATTGCGTGCAATAAAGTCAGAATTCTGAGATATAAACTCACAATTGCGTGATATAAAGTCAGAATTGCGAGATATAAAGTCGCAACTGCGTGATATAAAGTCAGAATTCTGAGATATAAACTCGCAATTGCGAGAAAAAAAGTCAGAATTGCGAGTTTTTATCTCAGAATTCTGACTTTTTTTTCTCGCAATTCTGACTTTTTTTCTCGCAATTGCGAGTTTATATCTCAGAATTCTGACTTTTTTTCTCGCAATTCTGACTTTTTTTCTCGCAATTAACTGACGGACAGTGTCTCTGTCTGTAACAATTCCGGACATCCAACATTTCTGGTGCATCCAACGATAGCCGTGCTGCTGTCCTGATGTCTGAAGCTGTTGGTGTATAAAATGTGCCACTTCAGCTTCGTCTGTTTTATTGCGCCTCCGCCACAGCTGATTCTTATTATTATTACTATTATATTGTTATTATTGTGTCAAATTCATTAGTATATCCATTCTGTTAAAAACAACTTTTATTCACCAAATACTTCCACTGTAATTTGCAGAATTGCATGATTCTACCCTTGAATGCCCCTTTTTATGGAGCCACCAGACTTGAGTTGCAAAGTTACAAAGTTGATGAAGCATGATAGGTATTGGTGTTTTAGTATTAAGCCCACTAGATGGCAGTAAAAGCTGTTTTTTCTCCTTGAAACGCTGTACTCATGTACAAGGTTACCGAGGGAACATGCTATATGCATATTCTTGCATAATGCATATGTCCGGAAACTAATCTTTATGTGTCTCCTCCAGTAAAATGAAAATTTCTTTATTGGTAAATCCGCGCTAAAAAATAATCCTTTATGATGTCTTCCATTTTATGTAGAATAATAACGAAGCAGCAATCCTGATGGTCAGTCGCAATGAAAGGAAACGCAAGCAAACTAAGAACTGTGAGAAATAAAGTTTCACACAACAAAAAAAAAGTCAGAATTCTGAGATAAAAACTCGCAATTCTGACTTTTTTTCTCGCAATTCTGACTTTTTTTCTCGCAATTGCGAGTTTATATCTCAGAATTCTGACTTTATATCACGCAATTGCGACTTTATATCTCGCAATTCTGACTTTATATCACGCAATTCTGACTTTATATCACGCAATTCTGACTTTATATCACGCAATTGCGAGTTTATATCTCAGAATTCTGACTTTATATCACGCAATTGCGAGTTTATATCTCAGAATTCTGACTTTATATCACGCAATTGCGACTTTATATCACGCAATTGCGAGTTTATATCTCGCAATTGCGAGAAAAAAAGTCAGAATTCTGAGTTTATATCTCAGAATTGTGACTTTATAACTCGCAGTTCTGAGATAAAAAGTCGCAATTACTCTTTTTATTTTTTTATTTAGTGGCGGAAACGGGCTTCCATAGTTTTCTCCCTTATGTGTTGTCTGTGTTTGACCCCGATTTCTGCTCCCGCGAGATTCTCTTCGCGCTCCGTCGTCACGTGACGTTACGTCATCTCAGCGGGATGTTTACAATGTGTTTTTCCTATACAAGGAACCGGCACTCCGGCGTTTGACAGCGCGTCTTTTTCATTCAAATATATACACATTTTTCCCCCCAACTGCTTCGGATCTTGACTGTTTTTTGGAGTGCTGATTTTTCGCCGTCTCTTGTGGAGTATATTGTTTTGTTTTTGCACGGAATACTCGCCCCAGAGGACTTTAAACAGTTGGACATCTCCTGAAGGATACTGCTCTCGGACTTGCTATTTTCCCCGGTGAGACTGATCCTATATAAACTTTTACGCGCTGGACTCTTGAGACTTTCTCTCTCTCTCTCTCTCACACACACACACACACACACACACATTTACATACATTTTTCACCTTGGATGTTTAACGTGGTTTTTGTGTGTACACGGATTGAATTGCAAATACACTTAGGTTTATTGATGACATTTGTCTCCTGTTTTATTCTTTTTGTTTTGTGTTGTTTAAGTGGCACAATCGTTCCCCTTATTTAGTGTATCCTCCTGGCATACTACTGGAGTGTTACATGCTTTCGCAAGACTCCAAAATGCCAGCAACATGACTGAATCAAGAATGGTGTTCCGTGCATTATGTGCCTTGCTCACAACCCCACAAAACACAGACCTCGTCAAAGAAAGTCTGCGTATTTTGGAGAGTGTAATTTCAAGATCCAAAGAGGAGCCACTGGAAGAAACTACCCAATTTGAAGACTGGGAAATGTGTGAAAGTGAAGACAGAACACATGCAACGAGTATCAGTGGCAAATCACCATTCTATGCCTTTTTTCAGAAGATTATGAAAGAGGTGAAGGAAGAAATGGTTGATGATGACACATGGTTGGCAAAAGAAGACAACCCTTACTTTTGTCCAGGCATCCTCACAGTCCTCTTTGATACGTACCTTGCCATCTTTCCTCTTTGGAGTGGCTTGCTGTTGGGAGACCTGACTAGGCATGAATGTCATGAACAGGACATGGACAAGAGGACAAGAGATACCAACTGTCACATTGAAAGGTGGTTTGGAATTGTGAAACATTGCATAATGCATAAAGAAAAAAAAGTCAAACCAGGGACCTTCATAAAAAAAATGCACAAGTCTCTACAAGCGAGGTATACAGAGCATATCATCAAGCATGAACTTCCTCAAAAGCTTTTGCGCCAACCTGAGGCACCTTTGAATCTTGATCAGTCTCAAGAAACTTGGAAGAAGAAGGAAGAACGTTTCCCATCCACCAAATCAAAATTCTTTTCTGTTCCACAAAAAATACCTGCTCCCCAAAAAAAAGAGGATGAAGAAGGATGTGGAAACTTCAAGTTCTGATGCATGTCAGCTTCCTGCAGAGGTACTCCATGTAGATGAAGAGGTAATGAAGTCATTAGTACAAAACTTTAAACTATTAATTGCATATATGAAGGTATGCTATTATTTACTCTATGAACTTCATATCATTACAGATCCACAGGCTGTGGAAGAAGAAGGCACATACAGGGCTGCTGGTAGCCATTGTGAGGTCTCCTAGCCAGAATCTCGAGTTCCTTTTACATCACAAGGAATTCAATGCACTGAGGCCATGTGAATGGTTATTTGGAGAGGTACACATTACAGAACAAAAATCTAAATGCATAACTGTACAATTATATTTGTATGTAACAGTATGATAAGTAAATGCTGTCCTCAATGTATGTCATTCAAGTAATTTGATTCAAATTGAAATGCTTTATCATTTTTTAGACTATGGAGTGCTATTTCAGAGCTGTTCTTAATAAGGATGCAAATCTGTACCAGCTTAGCCATTTCACCACAGGTGTCATTTTAAATGGCACAAGAGAGCAGATGGAACGGCAAGGATTGCGAAAAGTGAGAGCAACTACTTATGATATTTAATTTTCACATGTACACAGCACAGACATGATCTTTTACATTTTTGATATAAACAGGTCAACTTTGAGCAATATGATGGGGTCATCACTTTTGTAAATATCACCGAAAATCACTGGAGGTTTGTGGTAAGTAAAAGAGTGCTAATATCAATGATAAACTACTACATATGCCCATATAGACACGTTTGATCTTTTCAGTGACATTTATTTGCTAATTTATTTGTTTCTTTTTATCCAATTTAGTTTCTACATGCTCAGACTGACACCCTTTTCGTGCTTGACTCTCAATGTGGTACAAATGAAATGCAAGAAGCCGAAAAGGCATGCCAAAAATTCGGGTATGATGGTCTGTTTTAAAAAAGTTATTTAGCATGGGTAGATCCAAAACAGTAATAATGGTAACTTAGCATAGTTGGTGTTGTGTAAGACCACCATAATCACACACTGAATTTTTCCAAAAAAAAAAAAAGAAGAGAATATTTCCTAATGAGAAGAAATCTGCATGGAAGACAACACTGGGTGGACAAGAAGTGGAAACCTGCTACAATCCAACATTCCAGCAAGGAGATGATGTGCCACTACAGGGAAAATGTGGCCAAATACATTTTGCCAGCATCAGGTATAAAGTACTTTGAAAGAACAGCTGATTTCCATGTTAGAGACATACAGATTAATTATAATCCTATCTACATTCAAATCATTGCAGTGTCAACAGAGGAGTACTGCTCTGTGTGTGGACGAAAAGAAATACCCCCAAAAGAGGAGCAATGCTCTAAGTGTGAACACAAAGAAATACGTCACAACGACGATCAATGCTCAAAGTGTGGATACAGACAAAGAGAACAAGTAGAAGTTCTCTGCATCTGGGTATTGATTATGCCATTTCTGCCTGTTGACTATTCGTGTTAAGTGAAAGCATGTGTTTTCACAAGTACATTTAATAATTACAACACTTTGGAAATAAATCTAACAACATATCCTATTTTTCCTCCAGGTTCAGTGTGAAATTTGTCTGAGATGGTATCATGTGCAGTGTCTGAACATTAAAGTCCCACCAGAAGAACAATCATGGACGTGTGATTTGTGTTCATAAGCTATTCAGTTAGAGGAGCTTATGCTGAAAGTTTTCATTGTAAGAAAAAATGTATTGCCTATTTGATATGTTATGTAAATACTTTACACTTGCATTTGGAGGTAGAAATATTTGTGATATTGGATAATTTCATAGCTGACTTTTTATTATCTACAAAAACATTTAAAACACCTAAAATGTTTTTTTTTTTTTTTTTCATAATTAGGATGCAAGTGAAGCGATATGAACAATGTAAGGGTTTTCAATAACAACCTTTTTTACTTTAAGAAAGTGTTGTGGTTTATGCTCTATGTGAAAAATCTAATTTCTCATGAATACTGCATACTTTGTTACTAGCAAGCACACACCCTCCTGCTCTTTATGTTCATGTATGATTATATTTGTGGAGTGAGACATGCTATATTATGCTGTATTATAGTCAATTTTACTATAATGTATAGTTTATATGTATAGAAGAATTTATTAGTGTTTTATTTTCTTATTATTTTGAACATTATTTTGTTTTTTATAATAAATTTCATAATCATAATCATAAGTCATTTATGTAGTTGTCATTGATTTATCATTATTATTATTTGATTAACATCATTGATCCATTTTATAATGTAATCATTTTACTATTATCATTCTTCATTTATGTAATATTATGTATTTTATTTTACTTATTATTTACTTTCTATTGCTGTTAAATGTTATGATTGTGTGGTCTAAAGCGATGTTTGTCTTCACTGGTAGGAGATAACAGAATGTCTCCATATCAATCAATGAGAAAGAAATTAATTTGTAAACATCTCTTATTATTATTTGCAAGAGTTCATAATTTGGATCTCTGCTGCTCCAAACATACCATCAGTAAAGTCTGAACAGCGTTAACTTGCTAGTACTTCAAAACAAAAATAACACACAGAAACTAAACATAAACGACTGGTTAATCAAACATACTCATAGTGTTTAATGTAGTAATATTTACTGTAAAAGTTTAGTATTGACCATTAATGTTTTTTAATGCTGTTTTTCATTGACACACATTTCCAGATGAATATCTTTTGAAAAAAGGCTCATATCAGTCTAAAACAAGTTGCAAAATATTTATCTCAATCTAAAGAACAGAGTCAAAGTGTTTAATGTACAATTGTTTACTTATAATTGTAGATTGTGTGGTCTAAAGGGACGTTTTTTGACTTCTTATAGGGACGCAGATGGGTTTTAGAAGTCTGTTTCTGACGCGTGCTTTGCCTTGAATAAGTTATTGTCCATACTATTGGAATAAAGTCGGATATGCCATTCCATTTATTGTCCATTTGGCATTGCAAATAACAAAAATAAAATAAAAATAAAACTTCAAACTTAACTTCGATTTTCTATTTAATAAACAAAAATACCATTCAAAACAAACTGTTAACGGGCACGAGCACAGTCCTGCACGATACGCTGCATGTTCGACAAGGCACGGTCAAAAAGTTTGTTTGACCTTCCATTGCGCCACCTGTATCTCATTAGCATTTGGTTTAAATGTACTCAAAATACTCACATGCCCTCTAGTGTCACAAACAAAAATTGCAATCCAACAAAATGGCTATTAAATTTCTTACTAGGTCAGTTAAAAAAAAAAAAAACCTTGAAAAGCTTTTATCATTTTATCAACTCCCTGTCATCATTTAACTCCAATACATTATATTTTTGTTGGAAAGTGCGTGGCCTCCTCATCTCTGTTGCCATCTTGTTACTCCTAACTAGGTTAGGAGACCTCTCCAGCACATAATTTAGGAGCTGAGACCTAGTCCTAACACTTAGGAACCTTTATGAATCACTCTTATTTGTACGGCATGAGTAAAATTACGTCATTCTTAGAGTAAATTTGTAGTCTTAAGTGTGTCAAAATTCTAAGCGGCTTTATACATACAGCCCCTGGTCACAGATGAGCTAGCAAGATGTGCACCAACAATTTGTCCTCTTTTGAACTCTGATATGTGTCCCATTATGTTGAGTGTTGTACTATTGCTCTGCTAATTCAATCTTCACTCATACTGATGGAATGTAAAATCAATGAAAATTGGCCAGCAGGCTGTGCATATATAGGCATTAAACCTCCAACACTATATTGCCAGAGTTTCAAGTTCAAGTTTAGTTCAAGCACTTTATTGTGACAACCCCAAAGGTGCATTTAAATTCTAGATTCAAAAGAATAATGTCCATTAAAATAAAATGCAGGTAATTAAAAAAACATATACTAAAATACAATAGTTACAAGATAAAATGGTTAATAATACATATAAACAATTAGCATAACAATACAAAAAAATAAATGCAATATAAAGGCTAAGAAAACAGAATCATCATTCAAAATATTCAGAGTTGCTTAGAATATATACAGTGTTAATACGAGTAACCACCATTATTATTGCACAAGTGTATAGCAGCATGAATTATTATTGCACGTATTATTGAACCACACATAGCTTGTTATACATGGTCAGACAGAGTTTAACAGTTATTGCTGTTGGGAAAAAAAAAAAAAAAATTAAAAATTCAGGCTGTAGGGTTGCCGAGCGACTAAAGAAACATTATCAGCAAGATGGTAGAAAACTTCTGCAAGCTTGTGATCCCACCAGCCATTCTACAATGCACGCAGCTCTCTCTGGGTTTTCCTCAATACCTGTCCCAATACTTTTGGCAATATAGTGTATTTCTTACAGTATGTACATGATGTCAGCTTAAAAAGCATGAAACATACAACGTTAGTGAAACTCACTGAGCTAAAGAAGCTACCATTATGTAATGAAGTGTAACATTTTTTCACAAGATAAAAAGTAAGACATTTTTTCAATTAAATTTTTTGACAAGGGCAGCAGGGACGGCTGTGTTCACAAAGTGCAGGTTTTCAGAGAATGTGGTTGTCCTGAAAATTTATGGTTGTTAGTTGGGTTTGTCACGCCTGTAAATAACTGAATTATGTGTGCAGGGCTGTCCTGGTTGCATTACGTGGGGAATGGGTGCTTTATTACTATGAAAATAAAGCCAGAAATGTAGTTCTTTAGCTTGGATTAGCATTTTCCTGTAGTTTAGGTACCAATACCACAATGGTGTTAGACATTTTATTGTTAGACTGAATCATTATTATAGTCTCTGAGTTACACTGATACTAGTGAGTTTTAGTGAGCGTCTACACAATAATTAATTTTCTGTCCATCAGAATAGAAACCACTTGAGCATTGAGTATCGAATTCGATACTTTTTAGGTACCGACCGAATTGCCTCGATACTATCGAGTTTTGAAAAGTGTCTTGTCATTCGGTACCAAATTTCGATACCTCCGAACGGAGCAGGGGAGAGTGGGCGGAGAAATGCTGTCGCTGTCTCGTTGAGCAATGTAATAACGTTGCACTACACTGTTATTTATATCTAAATATATAAAACTATGCACGCGAGAGAGACGCTGAGTGCGAGAGAGTGAGTGAATCAACGGTTTCACTTTCAGTTTATCTCCGAGAAGGACAGGTGAGAGCACCGGCTGTTTATGCGAGCAGCCGGTTCACTACAGTTACTCCAGATAGGCTAATGTGAACAGCAAAACAGAAGTGCCGCACTGCCTGCACAAACAGCGGGACGCGCAATGTTTTTTAGACTAGTTATAGGCAGGTACAACACACAGCAGCGTTACATCAGTGTTCGTTCCTCAAGTCTATAGAAAACACGCGACCGGTTCGTGACGGGCTCTAGTTCGCCTACACCAGCACAGGCTCTGGCTCCAGAACGTGAACGTGCGTCATTCTTTTACTTTCGTTTTCAACTGAATGTATTTCTCTTTAGAGAAAACCAATCAAGGAAAGCATGTGACTAGAGCACCTCCTAGTGGTCATTATATAAAACACAAAGGAAAACCCTACATGAGATATTGCTTTATAACTTAACAGCTTTAACTAAAAATATACACAAGTTTAACTAACACAAATGATATAATTTTATATTATATATAATTATATGTCCAACAATGATGTAGGTTAACGCTGGCAAAATATAAGTTTGAAGGGAGTAAAGCCTGTTTAAAGGCTGTTAAGGAAATGTAATTTAGCCAAATAAGAACTTTAATTTTAAATAAATGTTAATTTATAAGCAGCCTTTTTTATTCCTTTGTGCAGTGGCTCAGGAGATGAGTCTTTGAGTCTGTAAAAAAAGTCAACAAACTTAAAATATAAAACCAAAGATTTTTTGAGGTAATGTAATCTTGTTAAAACAGATTTTATAAAATTGGTATCGAACAAGGAATCGGTATCGAAGTTAAGGTATTGATATCGAAAATTTTTGAACGATACCCAGCCCTACTTGAGCATCACTACTCAAGATTTTCTCCATCATCAAATCTTTCCACCTTGTGTGCCATACTGATGTTTACACGTTTTTTTTTTTTTGGATTTGACTGTCTTCAAACCGTTTCTGCATCTTCGGCTGTACAGGTACAGATTCTCCCATTGTTTCCACTGATAAAGTGCAATAATAAGTTTGTTTCATTGTCTAATTTTTGCTTTTCTATCATCAAACAACAATACAAGCATATCTACAAAGGCGGCAGCCAATGAGAGTAAAGATTCTCTCAGACTTTTAGGGTGTGTTCACACTTGTCATGTTTTGTTCGATTAAAACGAACCCTGGTGCGATTGCTCTGTTAGTGCAGTTAATTTGAGCATGTGTGAACGATGCCATCCAAACCATGGCGCGCACCAAACAAGCGGACCGAGACTGCTGAAAAGATGGGTCTCGGTCCGCTTCCAAATAAACTCTGGTGCGGTTCGAATGATATATGAACACAACGCGGACCAAAGACATGTAAACAAACCAAAAACAGGAAGATGAGACCCTAAAAAGGACAGAATCCTTGCGCATATCGGTTTTTCTCGTCATAGTCGCGAGTTTGCCCATCACAGGCATCAGACGCGCGTCTCCACGCAGCAGATCATTCGTGTGTGTGACGGAGGGATTCCCGCCGCTGTTTTGACTCCTTTACACATTTTATAAGCTCTTCACAAATTCCCAGCTGGCCAAAATACCATCATATGCAGGCTACGCACACACAACAAGCGCATTTATCTCAGCACACAGCAAGGATGTTCGGTAAGTTCCGTCTCAAAATAGGCAATACGTCATAAAATCCAACCAATCAGGTTGTGAATGTATCTCTATGCCTTTAGGTTTAGTATCTTTTGGTTCGGTGATAAAATTGCATCTGAACGCTAATCTTATTTTGTCCGCAAAATAATATAGGTTTCATAGACAATTGGAAAAGTTTTTGGGGCAGACCTGACCTGTTGAAAAGAGATGGTATTCATCCCTCCCGGGATGGTGCTGCTCTTCTCTCTAGTAATATGGCACATAGTCTTAGAGCTGAAACATGACAAACTGGGGCCCAGGTCAGGAAGCAGACATACTGGCTAAACCGACCGTCTGCTAGCTGCCTCACGTTACAGAAGTCAGATAATTCAGATAACTCCCAACACATAGAAACTCTTACACCTAGATATTTTCAAATAGAGACTGTGTCTGTACCCCGAATTAGTAAAAACAAAAAACTTCCAAACCCATTTAATGGTAAAAATTTAATTGATGTTCAACAAATAAAAAATAGAGATAATAATGCTAAACAAATGATAAAACTCGGGTTGTTAAATATTAGATCCCTTTCTTCAAAATCACTTATTGTTAATGATATTATCAAAGATAATAATCTAGATGTGCTGTGTTTGACAGAAACTTGGCTAAAACCGGATGATTACATTACTTTAAATGAGTCTAGTCCTCAAGGTTATGATTATCGACACAATGCCCGTGAGAAAGGCAAAGGGGGTGGTGTTGCTGTAATCTATAGTAATACTTACAGTATTAGTCAGAAGTCTTTCAAATATAATTCCTTCGAAGTGATGGTACTTTACGTAACATTATGTAAGTTGACATTTGTGCTGGCTACTGTATACAGGCCACCAGGACACCATACAGACTTTATCAAAGAATTTGCTGACTTTCTATCGGAGTTAGTACTAGCTGCAGATAAAGTCCTTGTTGTTGGTGATTTTAATATCCATGTAGATAATAAAAAAGACACATTAGGATTGGCATTTGCAGATATTCTAAACTCTATTGGTGTTAGACAACACGTGTCAGGACCCACTCATTGTCGTAACCATACTTTAGATCTAATATTGTCACATGGAATTGATATTGATGCTGTTGAAATTCTGCAGCAGAGCGATGACATCTCTGATCATTATCTAGTCTCGTGCATACTACATTTAGTCAAGGCGGCTAAACTGCCTCCATGCCATAAATATGGTAGAACCATCACTTCTACCACTAAAGATCGCTTTATAAATAATCTTCCTGATCAGTTTCATCGCCTTAGCATACCAGAAAGCTTAGAAGACCTCGATGTTGCAACAGAAACTATTGCCTCTGTCTTTTCCAGCACATTAGACTCAGTTGCTCCTTTGCGTTTATTTAGTTTAAGGAAATTAATCCAATGCCATGGTATAATGAGCACACTCGGGCCCTAAAGTTAGCAGCCAGGAAAATGGAGCGCAGCTGGAAGAAAACAAAACTAGAAGTATTTCGCATTTCGTGGAGAGAGAGAATGATTGAGTACAGAAAGGCCCTAAAATCTGCTAGATCTGCCTATTTTTCAAAACTTTTAGAAGAAAATAAACACAACCCTAGGTATTTATTTGATACAGTGGCTAAATTAACAAGAAATAAAGCTTCAACTTCTGATGTTTCCAAAGAGCACAGCAGTAATGACTTTATGAACTTCTTTACTTGCAAGATTGATAACATTAGAGAAAAAATTATAACCATGCAACCGTCTACTACAGTATCGCGTCAGATAGTGCATTGTAGTGTCCCTGAGGAAAAATTCAATTCATTTACTGCTTTAGGAGAGGAAGAATTGTCTAAACTTGTTAAATCATCAAAATCAACAACATGTATGTTAGACCCTATACCGACTAAGCTATTGAAAGAAATGCTTCCAGAGGTTATAGATCCTCTTCTTAATATCGTCAATTCATCTTTATCACTAGGACACGTACCAAAAACTTTTAAGCTGGCTATTATTAAACCTCTTATTAAAAAACCACAACTTGATCCTAGAGAATTAGTCAATTACAGGCCGATCTCAAATCTCACTTTTCTGTCAAAAATACTAGAAAAGGCAGTATCATCACAACTATGTTCCTTTTTAGAAAGAAATAGTATCTGTGAGGATTTCCAGTCAGGATTTAGACCGTACCATAGTACTGAGACTGCCCTCATTAAAGTTACTAATGATTTGCTCTTATCATCAGATCGTGGTTGTATCTCTCTATTAGTGTTACTGGATCTTAGTGCTGCATTTGACACTATTGATCACAATATTCTTTTAAATAGACTCGAAAATTATGTTGGCATTAGTGGAATTGCATTGTCATGGTTCAAATCATACTTATCTGACCGTTATCAGTTTGTAGTAGTAAACGAAGAGATGTCATATCGATCACAAGTTCAATATGGAGTACCGCAAGGCTCAGTACTAGGACCGTTGCTTTTCACTCTGTACATGCTACCCTTGGGAGATATCATTAGGAAGCATGGCGTTAGTTTTCACTGTTACGCTGATGATACTCAGCTCTATATTTCTTCGCGCCCTGACGAAACTTACCAATTCACAAAATTAACGGAATGCATAGCTGATATAAAAAATTGGATGACCAGTAATTTCCTACTACTAAATTCAGAAAAAACAGAGATTCTAATTTTTGGGCCAAAAACTTCATGTAATAACCTAGAATACTGTCTAACACTTGATGGCTGCTCTGTTAAGTCTTCGTCGTCAGTTAGGAACCTGGGTGTGCTCTTTGATACCAATCTTTCATTTGAAGGCCATGTTACTAGCATCTGTAAAACCGCATTCTTCCATCTTAAAAATATATCTAAACTACGACATATGCTCTCAATGAAAAATGCAGAACAGTTGGTTCATGCGTTCATGACCTCAAGGCTAGATTACTGTAACGCTTTACTGGGTGGTTGTTCTGCTCGCCTGATAAATAAACTACAGCTCGTACAAAATGCAGCAGCTAGAGTTCTTACTAGAACTAGGAAGTATGATCATATTAGCCCGGTTCTGTCAACACTGCATTGGCTTCCTGTTAAACATCGTATAGATTTTAAAATCTTGCTAATTACTTACAAAGCACTAAATGGTTTAGCTCCCCAGTACCTGAGCGAGCTCTTAATTCATTATAGTCCTTCACGTCTATTGCGATCTCAGAATTCAGGCCAGCTGATAATACCTAGAATATCAAAATCAACCGCAGGCGGTAGATCCTTCTCCTATTTGGCACCTAAACTCTGGAACAATCTTCCTAGCATTGTTCGGGAAGCAGACACACTCTGTCAGTTTAAATCTAGACTAAAAACGCATTTCTTTAACCTGGCATACACATAACACATTACCAATTTATATTTTCAAATCCGTTAAAGGATTATTAGGCTGCATAAATTAGGTCAGCCGGAACCGGGAACACTTCCTATAACACATGATGTACTCGTTACATCAGAAGAAGAATGGCATCTACGCTAACATTAGTCTTTCTGGTTATCCCGAGGTTCACCGTAGTCAACCGGATCCGGGCCGTATCCAGGTGAGACCGAGGACCTGCGCCTTGACACGACCACAACGCAGCCCTGAAGTATCAGCAGAGATTGAGTCAACTAGATCATCCACTGTGAGGGCCTCATCGACACGACAGCCACGACACAGTTCCTCAACAACCGTCCATACCGGCGTGATGAATACGATCCTCAATTGGATGGAACTGGAATAAATACTTTGAATGCTGCGATCCTATTGGACTTACGATGGCAACCTGAATCGTAACAAAGCACTGTTGGCCAGAGGAGAACTGGCCCCCCGACTAAGCCTGGTTTCTCCCAAGGTTTTTTTCTCCATTTAAACACCTATTTGCCACTTGTCTGCCACCTGATGTCACCTGATGGAGTTTGGGTTCCTTGCCGCTGTCGCCTTTTGGCTTGCTTAGTTGGGGACACTTGACATTTGACTTGACATTTGATATTCAACAGTGCTTTGATCTGCCTGCATTGACACTATTCTTTAAGAGCTGCTGTGCAGCCAAATAATGTACCAGTTATCAATGTAAAGCTGCTTTGACACAATCTACATTGTAAAAAGCGCTATATAAATAAAGGTGACTTGACTTAATCGGACCAGGACTATATGTTTGTTTTTTGGGTTTTTTTAAAAAAAAAAAACTATCATGAGTACATTAATTACAGTAAAATGTTTACAAAAAGTAAAACGTTTAGCTTAGCATTTGTTGTTGTTGTTGTTGTGAATAGTTGCTATGAAGCCTGTATTGTTGTTGTTGTTGTTGTTGTTTTTAATATTGCAGTAAAAGAAGCAAGCTGTGATATTTTGATTGGCAAAAACCAATAGAAATGGGTTCTGCATCAACTAAGTGTAAAGTCTAAACACATCCTGTCTCTCCTGAGCCAAAGAACATCCACCATTGTGGTGCAGTGCTGCATGTAAACAACAGATGTGTGAAATGTGTGGGAGTGTGTGCTATTTTAAAGGAGCAGATCAACCCAAAATATCATTATTGTCTCACCCTCATCTTGTTCCAAACCCGTATGATGTTCTTTCTTCTGTGGAACACATCCGAGGGGGCCCACAGCTGGGGGGCCCAAACTACGGCCCTGCCAATGGCACTTATCTTTTAACCAAATGTCAGATGTCCTAAAATGATGGCATCATCACCACATGATTAGACCTTATTTGATTTGAGAACTGCAGGATGCAGCAGAAGGGCAAGATTTTCCATGAATAAAGACTTACACAAGACCTCACACAAAGCTATTGTATGAATTATTTATGTTGCTTTTTTTTTTTGTCATTTTGGAGCTTGATACCCTAAGTCTCATTGACTTTGATTGTACAGAAAAGATTGTCTGGGATATTCTTCAAAATACTCTCTTTACTGGCATATATGGTTCCATAATAAACCTTTGACACCCATGGAAACTTTCCATTACACAAAAAGGCTCCTTATAGTGGAAAAAGGATTTTTAGATTATTAAAATGTTCTTCACACTAAGAAAAATGTTTCTTCTGTGGCATCACTGAGAAAACCCTCTTCTGGAACATTTATTTTTAAAGTCAGATGACATGATATGAGGGTGAGTAAATGGTGGCAGACATTTTCCTTCCCTTTGAGGATTGGCTTACTTCAGTAAATGATTTTGAAAGCTGTAGTTGAAATTTGTTGTTTTTTTTTTTTTTTTGCAAAACACCACTTCAGTTTGACTCTTTCATTCTGCCTCATCATTCTGCAAGGAAACCACAGCTAGGATTGTGGTTTTAAAATATAATATCTGCTCTTCCATCTTGCAAATGGCCAATGTGCATTTCCCTTGTTGCTCTTTCTCTTACAGATTGCTGATACTCAGCCCAGTGCCGATTGAAGGTCTCCTGTTCTTTTGGTTTACAGAAGACATCTTCTGCAAAAGTGATTCTCTGAATGTCCTGCACATGAAGAAGTAAATAACAGGATCCAGACAGACGTTAAGGGCGGACAGGAAGAGCGTAGCTTCTTTCAACTGGAAGAGAATGAAGCGGCTGTGCTCACTAAAACCAGCCTCAGGCCTTTGGCTAAGCGTATAGGGTACGCGACAAACGTGGTAGGGCACAAAACAGAAGACGAACACGGCCAGCAAGCTAAAGATGCTTCGATTTGACCGTCGTCCTGCCTCACTGCTGTCCTGTTGCACCCGTTTGCAAGAGCGGTACACGTGACAGGCGATGGAGGTGTAGCAAAACACCATCAGCATGAACGCCACCCAGAAGATTCCAACGTTGAAGTGGGCTGAAATTTCATGCCAGCGCCGACCCAGTTCACATTTTAGGGCAATGCAGGAAAAATGTTTAGGCATGGGCTGGTTGGTTAATATGGTGTTGGGCAGCATGAAGAAAATCATGACGCCCCAAGTTAGCAACGCGAGAGCCTTCGCTACCGAAACGCGCTGCAGAAGGGAAGACACAGCGGAGGCACTGCGGACGACTTTGAAGTAGCGCTCCAAGCTGATGAGACTCATAAAGGTTATTCCTGTGTACATGCTGAGGTAGAAAAGCACAGCTGTGTAGCGGCAAACTATCAGCTTCAACTGCAAGCCGCCGTAACCGAGATCACCCACCACACGCCACGGGTAGGTAAACAGCATCAGAATGTCTGCCACCACCATGTTTTTTAGGTAAACAACTAAAGCTGAGGAGCTGGGAACCCTGAAGAAGATCCAAGCGGCAAGTCCATTGAGAATGAAGGCACAAGCACAGATGATGGAGTAGAGCACAGGTAGAACCTGATGTGTGAACACACTGCTGACATTCGTGCCGTTTTTCTGTTCCGTCTGTGTATTGTTGATGTAGTCCATATCTAAAATGGAAAATGAAAGAACTTTTTTTAGTGCGTGCTTTGAACCGTGCCACAATATTTCCTGGTATCATCACTGTTTTAACTTCTTCTAGGCCTTTTTGCGGATGTCCAGAAATAAAAAGTGCCACATATGCCACTTTTAAAGTGTACTGCTGAATGTACGTAAAGTACAATATACTTTAATGTCATTTCTGTTGAAACTTGAATGTATATACAGTATTTAAAAATATTTATAATTACACATTTGTTATGATAAAGTTGCAATTTAGTATATTTAAAATAAATTGATTAAAATGTAATATTGAATTTAAGTGGCCTTTTATTACATTAATATGATTATCTGCAAGTATTAGTCTTATCAGAATTTTTTCTTATTTAAAGAGATAGTTCATCCGAAAATGTAAAATCTGTCATCATTTACTCACCCTCAGGCTGTTCCAAACCTGTGGAACACAAAAGGAGATGCTGTGCAGAATGACACTCTTAGTCACCATTTGCTTTCATTTTATGAGAATAAGATGCATTGGAAGTGAATGGTGACTGAGGCTGTTAGTCACTAACATTCTAACATCTCCTTTTGTGTTCCACAGAGAAAATGTCTTTTGGGTTTGGAACAACACAAAGGCACAGAAATAATGATATAACAGAGAAAAAAAAAATAATAATAATAATTCTATGTTAACTTTTTTTAGATTTTGATCAAAAGGACAATTTGAATGTCTTCAGTCTGAATATGGTGCCATTTGTATTTAGACATTTTTAAAACAATCAAAATAACTTTGTCATATCCTCTTATTAAAAATTATTCTAAACTTTAACCATAATAAAAGAAACTTACTTGAAGACGAGTCAGCTTGTATCATGACAGAGATTAAGAAGCATGTTGGGGAGAAGAGCCTCACATGATATTTCAGAGGAAGGGGGCGTTGACTTTGAGACAGGAACTAAAAGAACTGCTCAGTTTGTCTCGTGGGTGGACACTTGCTCAGCACTGCAGGAGCTTCCTCCACTGATATGTCTCTGTATACAAATAGATTTCTTCTCCCACTGCTTCAACATAACCCACTGTGACAATCTGATCATTGCTAATACGTGTATATGGAGTTACCAGTTGTGTTTCAATAAAACCAACTTTATTTTATTAGCTTTATTTTCAGCACACATACAATGAAATAGCATTTCTCTGAGACTCAATGAACAGTGCAAGACAACATAAGGTGCAACAAAATATGACAATATAGATAAGACAATATTTAAAAAAGAATATTATAGAGAACATAGGTCATGCAAACCAGATATGTTGCTTTGTGTGCATAATGTACACCATACCATTCAAATATTTGGGGTCAGTAAAGAAGTTAATACTTTTGATCAGCAAGGGTACATTAAATTGACAGTGAAGACTTTTACATTGTTACAAAAAATTTCTATTTCAAATAAATACCTTACACAACATTATATTAAATGGCCCCAAAAATGTAGAATATAGTGCAATATTTGTACTTGTTGATATATATATATATATATATATATATATATTATTTTTCTTTTTTTTTTTTTCTGGAGCTTGACTGTGTGAATGTATGGAAAAAAGCAACTTAAACATTATGCAAAAATATTTGCTTTTTTCCACAGACAAAAGAAAATCATATTTTGGAAAAGCTTGAGAATCAGGGAAATATAACAAAATTTCCATTTTTAGGTGAATTATTATCATACCTCCTCCAGATTCACTAACAAGAAAATAAAATATATTCATTTACAGAATAACTTCTTATCAATTTTACAAATCCTATAAAAAACATTACACAATAAAAAGGAATACAACACAAAAACATTTACAAAATAACATTTACCGAACATTTACTGTTGTCCGAAGAGCTTTCCTGATTTATTATTATTAGCTTTCCATATGAGGATTGAGTGGGAGTTCAAAGGGGACTTAAATATGGATGTTGTGTTTGTCAAGCACAGTTTAAGCTGGTTTCCTCTCTCACCCCATGCTGAGTGCTGTGGAATATGAGACTGTAATAAAACTGCATCATTTATTATTATTATTGTATAATGTGTTTACAGTGGTGGCAGAACCATCAATATATGAGGGGGGGAAATTATATGTATATATATATATATAAAACCCTAACGCAATATGCTTACAAAATCTTTAACAAATTTTTAATAATGTTTGAATAAAGCATGGAGATGTCCATTTTCCTAAGGTGGACATCATGTTATATTTGTATATTTAACATATTTTAGATTCTATATTGATGTTTTTAGCAAGCAAAATAAAATAAAGAAAAGTCTTAAAATGAAAAGAAATATTTCTGCACTACTGCTATGTCACTAAATAAGTAAACTGATCTAGATAAACTCCTTTGTACAGACGGTCAGATGTTCTTGCTTCCATTAAAGCTCAAGATGAAAAAAAATTCTCAAATGATGCAGGAGAACATGATCATCAGGTTTTACACAAACTTGTGAAGTTCATGCAGCTCAAGTGCTGCTGTCATTAAAGCAATGAAATCAAATAGTGATTTCAAGTGAACCTGTTCCCAGCCAACATTTCATGGTGGGGTCAATGTAGGCAGAATATGGGCGTGAGGTATGGGTCCTTCATGGGTTTGTCCATGTCAGCCCTATCTGAATTAGTCCCAGTATGGGCCTTAAATGGGTTTGTCCATCGGTTTCATGTCAGCCCAATCTGAATTAGGCACAGTATGGGCTAATTCAGATAGGGCCAACATGGAACCCATTTGGGAGCCCATACTGGGACTAATTCAGCTAGGGCCAACATGGGACCCATGGACAAACCCATTTGGGGGCCCATACCTCACACCCATACCTTGCCTAAATTTTTGCAGTTCCGTTTCGTGCCACTAGTGGTGCAGAAATCACACATTTCACCTTTAATTTAACTTACTAGTTATTTTGTCGAAATCTTTGAAGGTTAAGCTGCGCCCTGAAGGTCTTGCAAAAGACAAAGTAAATAAGTGGATCCAAAGAGGCATTTAGTACTGCAAGCAGGACGGTCAGCTCCTTTAGGATGTGGAACGCCTTAGCTGCTGTACAGTCATGCAGCTGGGGATTGATGAACAAGTACGGCAGTCTCACCATATGATAGGGCACAAAGCACACGCAGAAAACCACCACCAGTACTCGCATGTTACATTTTGACTTGCTGAGCTTAGAGTTCCCAGTCTGTTCCGGCATAGTGCGCTGAGCTTGTCGAAGCCTCTGTACAGTCCCCCAATAAAACAGAATCAGGGATATCAGCACAGACAAAAATATTAAAAAGGACGCGATATGCATGACCAAGTAGATCTGTTTGAGCAAGCTGTTATGAAAGATTTCACAGTTGAAACCACTGTCGGGAGAGTTTTCTTTATCAGAACCGACAAAAACAGCAATGTAGACACAAACAAAGAACAACAAGACAGCCCAGGTCACTATGCAGATGTAGTTGGTCGAGCGGACTGTTTGCAACACGTGAGTCTCCAGTGGCCGTACAATCCTCATGTACCTGAAACAAAGGAGCAAAGATTTTAAAGAATACAGAGAAGGCTTTCAAAATACAGCAATAGGGTTTGTGACAAGCAAGGGTTTGTGACAAGCAAGGGTTTGTGGCTTCATGACTAGCAAGGGTTTGTGGCTTCATGACTAGCAAGTCATGAAGCCACAAATGTCACAAACCCTATTTCTTTTTACTGAAGTAAAATATAATTTGTTGAACTGTGATTAGATTACACTTTAGTCTAATCTAATTAACAGTTTAGACTATATAGATTATATTGTATATTATACAGTGCTGCTTGAAAGTTTGTGAACCACTTGCAGATTCTGTGAAAATGTGAATAATTTTAACAAAATAAGAGGGACCATACAAAATGCATGTCATTTTTTATTTAGTACTGTCCTGAGTAAGATATTTTACATAAACGATGTTTACATAAAGTCCACAAGACAAAAAAATAGCTGAATTTATTAAAATAACCCCGTTCAAAAGTTTGTGAACCCTCGATTCTTAATACTGTGTGTGGTTACCTGGATGATCCACGACTTTTTTTATGTTTTGTGATGGTTGTTTATGAGTCGCAGTTAAACTGCCCAATATTCTTCAAAAAAATCCTCCAGGTCCCAAAAATTCTTCAGTTTTCCAGCATCTTTTGCATATTTGAACCATTTCCAGCAGTGACTGTATGATATTGAAATCCATCTTTTCGCACTGAGGACAACTGAGGGACTCAAACACAACATTTAAGTACTAAATGTACTAAATGAAAAAAAAAGGCAATCGATCATCCAGGTAACCACACAGTATTAAGAATCAAGGATTCACAAACGTTTGAGCGGGTCGTTTTTATAAATTCAGCTATTTTTTTTGTCTTGTGGATTATATGTAAACATTTTTTTATGTAAAATATCTTACTCAGGACAGTACTAAATAAAAAATAACATGCATATTGTATGATGCCTCTTATTTAGTTAAAATTATTCACATTTTCACAGATTCTGCAAGGGGTTCACAAACTTTCAAGCACCACTGTATATTAATGGGTGCTTCTTTTGTTGATTTCGGAATCATTGAGGGTTTTTACTCAAATTCGGGTGATTAGCCCTGGATTTGAAACCTGGTGCGAGGTAGGAACTGGCTGTACCGGGTGCACCAAATCAGCACAAGAAAGGCCCTAGCGTGGGCAGCCTTCTGGAAAATGAAGGACATATTTCACTCAAAGAACCTTCCCATCCGTCTCAAAACAAACATTTTCCAAGCAGCATGCCTATCAATACTTCTGTACGGTTGCGAAAGCTGGATTATAACAGAAAAGCTCAAACAAAGCCTCAACAGTTTTGCCACCAACCGCCACAGAGTAATGCTCAACATCAAGCGCTTGGACAAAGTCTCAAACGCAGTGATATACCAAACGATCGGTATTGACCCGCTAGACCTCCAGATACAAAGGAGGCAACTTAGATATGTCGGTCATTGTCTACGCAAACCAGAGTTTGAGCTGATTAACAAGTACGTTCTCTATCAACCAATCGAAAGACACGGGCGAAGAAAGCGTGGTGTAACCAAAGCTTCTCTACCCGCAGTACTACTCTCAACAGTGAGATAACACCATCAGTTGACGGAATGGAAAAAGATCGTTGACGCCTGCAAACCACAAATATTTGCAGCCGACTGATGATGATGATGATGATGATGTATATTATTATATTAAGGCCCGGTTTGACAGACAGGGCTTAGACTAAGCCAGGATTAAGCCTTAGTTCAATTAGAGTATTTAAGTAGCTTTTATAAACGTACCCTAGAAAGAAAGAAAAAATTACTGGTGTGCATCTTGAGACGAAACAATGACACTGACTTATTTTAAGATGTGTCAGAGCAAGTTACTTTCAGTTCAAACATACATTTTAGTCTTTAGGACTAGCTTAAGCCTTGTCTGTGAAACCAGGGGAATAATATATATTAAAATACATTTTAAATTTGTTTTCATTATCATTACAATTATACAAATATATTTAATTATGTGCATACAATTACACTATCATTACACAATTTCAATGTGATATATAATGATAATAATAATTATTACTTATTTTATAACTATTATTTTAATTAATATATTTAATTATTAATAATATATAAATTATACATTTTATAATTATAAAAAAAAAAATCTTAATTTTTATTTTATTGTAAGTAAAATATGGTTTTACTATTTATTTATTACAAGTAGATGGATGGATGGAAGGATGGACGAACATCCATACCTGTTTGCAGCAATGTAGCCCATGAAGAGAATACTGGAGTACATGTTGAGGTAGGAAGCTGGAGCACCAAACTTACAGTAGATACGCAGAATGTCATCCGAAGTGCATGCATATTTGACAATGCGTAATATCAAACACAGGGAAACAAACAAGTCGGCTATAACCAGATTCTTGAGATAGACTGTGATGCTGGACTGACTTGTAGCTTTATAAAAATACACATATATTGTAAGGCTGTTTAGTGCCAGGCTTGCCAGAAAAATCAGTGAGTATACAGCTATAAAGAATGTACGAGCTGGCATTTCAGACAAGCCACAATATCCTTGAGTTGAATTGGTTGTGTTCTGGTCCATGATTGAGCTGGATGGTGACCCAGACATGAGACAGATCATTATCTGCTGGAAGAGAAGGTGAATTTTATTATACAAAATGGGGGCATTTTCCAAAATACCAAAACACTTTACAATAAAGTTTCAATTGTTAACATTATTTAAAAGTAATCTATGTAACAGTATTCTATTTTAGTTAACATGAACTAACAATAAATAATACGTAATTGTTAATTTCAACATTTACTAATATCCAAATCCACAATTGTATTTGTTTACATTTGCTTATGCACTGTGAACTAACATAAACAATCAGATTTTTACTAACATTAACAAAGACTAATAAATGCTGTTAAAAAAGAGGTCAAAATGCTTTAAAAAATATAAGTCAACTACATGTAACCCGATTCCTAACACCTAACCCTAATCTAACAGTCTACTAATACTCTAATGACTGCTAGTTTACATGTAGTTGCAAAGTTACTTATAGTAGAATGTCTAAAGTGGACCATCGAAATATGATTTAACAGCATTTAACAGCAGCATTCAAGTAAGAAATGTATTCGAAGTTATTCAATCAAGAACAGTGAGTGATTCTCTGTTTTTCTTTTGTTGATTGGTTCATATTAACAGCATATGTAGCAGTAGGTACTGCATATTACTCTGCTTTCACTTTAATACACAGATCTAATATACACATGCGATTTCTGTCCCTGCTTTTTACATTCACAGACTATGATTGTGAACTTTGTGTGTTTTTGACATAACCTTGTGTGTATTTAACAGTTTAAGCACAATAAGATGAGAAAGACAACTTAGTTCAATGCTCAAGTGATGCGCCGACAGCCATCTTTCTGTGCATGTGTTTTAGATGCGTGTGCTCAGAAAACCATATATCAGAAGAGTAGACTGATATGACTTTAAAACGTGTGCAGATAATTAACTTTCCTGATGACTTAGCATGTCACGTAAGCGTGACCGTGATAGAGATGATAATCAAAATCAAACAGATGTTTTGTTCATTTTTGATTCTGAGCTGAAATTTCACAGACTTATTCTGGGGGGACGCCTGAGACTTAAATTACATCTTGTAAAAAAGGAGCATAATTGTTCCCCTTTAAAAAGCCAGTGCAAAAAAGATATTTTTTACAGTGCTGTTCAGATATAGTTAAATTGAATATTTCATCTAAAATGGAAATATCAACATTATTTACTCACTCATGCGTCATATGTCATATGGCTTTCATTTGTGGGTGAACTAGTTCTTTAAATATACACTATATTGCCAAAAGTAACTCTAAATCATTGAATTCAGGTGTTCCAATCACTTCCATGGTGTTCCAATCACTTCCTTCCTGTTCCAACATGACTGCGCACCAGTGCACAAAGCAAGGTCCATAAAGACATGGATGAGCGAGTTTGGTGTGGAGGAACTTGACTGGCCTGCACAGAGTCCTGACCTCAACTCGATAAAACACCTTTGGGATGAATTAGAGCGGAGACTGTGAGCCAGGCCTTCTCGCCAACATCACTGCCTGACCTCACAAATGCGCTTCTAGAAGAATGGTCAAAAATTCCCATAAACACACTCCTAAACTTGTGGAAAGCCTTCCCAGAAGAGTTGAGGCTGTTATAGCTGCAAAGGGTGGGCTAACTCCATATTAAACCCTACGGATTAAGAATGGGATGTCATTAAAGTTCATGTGCACGTAAAGGCAGGCATCCCAAAACTTTTGGCAATATAGTGTACTTAAAAGAGAAACAACTTATACGACTAATTTCTTCTTTATCTATATTACTCATGCTTTGACAGGTTCAAAAATATAAATACAGTTGTGTTCAGCTTCCTGTCCTCTACCCTTAACCACAAGCTCAGCACACAGACACAAACTATTTCATACCTCAGTGACCCATTTATACTCACTTTTATTCATTACTTTTTGTATTTATTTAGATTTTTCTTCGGTCACTTTACTAGATGATCACTAGATATGTTATAATAATAATAATACATTTTATTTATATATAGCGCCTTTCAAGGACACAAGGACGCTTGTTACATGCGGTGCCAAAATCTGAGACCATAAAAGTGTCTCATTCTTTCTCTAACGCTTTGCTATGTTGAGACCAATGAAACCACATTCCTCCAGATGAGTATGCAAATTATATACTTGTGTTTCACTTCTAATATTTAGCCAAATACAATAGTGACACTAGAGTAAGGTCTCATTGTACTTTTATCTTAATAATGTATTAGTAAATGTTGAGAACAACACTAAGTTTAATAAATGTTTTTCATTGTTCATGTTAACTCATGTAGTTAACTAATCATAACAAATGAACCTTATTGTAAAGTGTTACCAATACACTAATATACTAATGATATATTACACATAATATAGTAAATTACAATAATAAATAAACATGTTTGAAAACATTATTCTAATTTTCACCTATACAGAAGTTGACTTTTGAAAATCTGTCATATTGATTAAACTGAATTTGAGCTGAATTAATTTACATTTTACACTAATTTCTTTAGTTTTTTTCTTCTTTTTGACTACTTTTACAGTTTCACATTATTTTAAACAAAGCATGACTTACCCGTAGCTCTCTAGCTTGAAAGATGAACACTGAACACTGTCTGTCACTTCCTTAAAAACAGGAACTTCATCTTGAGTTCCTCATGTATTTTAGATGATGCAGTAAAATATTTGTTTTTATTTTTTTTTTGGTAATAGGGAATTTGTTCAATTTAACAGAAGTTATTTGAGGTTGGTTTGTGACAATGATTATTAATTCACAACTCTCTTTTGCATCCTGTTTGCTAATTCTGAAATTGATATGAAATATAAAAGACATTCTCAGTTCAGTTCTGAATGACAGACAACGTCTTAATTATCTAATCAACATGTCTTGCTCACACAAAAAGTTCATTGTCTTTATTACTCCTCACCATATTGCTTTCATCTAAATAAAGCCAGATGACCTCTCAGCTCATGTCTGCTGTCCACCTCCGCATCGAGTCTTTGCATGTTTTCTCAGGACAGCGATGACCCCCGGCTCTGATGCTTTCTGACCCTCTTAGCCCCTTGGAATCAAGACAGCGTTTGTCTTTCTCAACTGTCCTCTTTACTGGGAAAATTAGCTTTTTTTTCGCCCTGTATTTCGCTGTGGATGTCAGGAAATCTCTGACATTGGTTTTCCACACAGAACAAACAAGACATAAATAGTATTCAACAGAAACGATGAGATTACAAGCACCATTTACAAAGCATGACACATGTAGGTGTCTACAAATTACTGAATTTTAAGTACGTTTTTGTTTTAAACGGCGTTTTAAAATGAAAACGATCCTCGTCTACACTGGCATTTTCACAGCGTTTCAGAAACGATCTCCGTCTACACTACGCGGCCGAAAAGGGGTGTCACATGACCGTTCATGCACACTGGGCACACTTACAAGTGTAAACAGTTGCCTCTTGCGCATGTAGGTAGCTGCAGTATTAAAAAATATGCTGAGTTTAACTGCACAATGGCTGCTAAAAATGACAACAAAGCCAGCAAAGATTGCAGTTCAGTCTCCATGTTATTGTTTACACGGTTGTCAAGGATACGCAGAGCGAACATAGGCAGCTACGCCATCATTTTCAAAGTCTCTGTTTTGGTCCGTTTATACTCAAATGCAACCCCGGCGTTTTCAAACTAAAACAGGGTCTGCAGCATTTTCGAAAGTCTCAGTTTTCGAGGTTCGGCATAGTGTAAACGAAACGCAAAACATATGCGTTTTAAAATGAAACCGCACTAGTGTAAATGGGTCCAAAGTGCACATAACATACAAAAAGGACAACACCAGAAAAAGACCATGAGAAACACTGGGGAATAAATGGGGCAAACAAGGGACAGGTGTGAGTGATTAGTTACTTTGGAAACTAATGAAGGCAACTATGGAAACTAACAAGGTAGGCAATGAGACAAAGGAAACAAGAACAAAAACACAGTAGAAGACAGAATACAGGAACAATGGAAACAAAACACTAGAAAAAAGTTCAAAACACAAAACCAAGAACCACAAAACTAGGGGGACGTAACAGAAATGATGGGGAAATGATGAATGACATCATGTACACTGGAAAACTGTGATGCTTATGAGTCGCCTTCATAAAACCAACAGCCTTCCTGTCATCAGATCAGACCTCTAACAACCACATTTTGTAACAAAAAAGAAAAAAAAGTTTTTCTATTGAAATTGAGGAAGTAGTTACACAAAAACTGAAACCAGAAGATGTAGTGAACTCAGCAAAACCCAAGGAATAACATTTCTAAAAAATGTATAAAATATGTAAGCAGAACATTGCTGTTGGTAACTTATATTCATTAATAGATCAGATGTGTACACTCTTAGAAAAAAAGGTTCTTTGGGGGTCTGTATAGAACCCTAGGGTTCTTTAACCGCGCGCGTCTTGCGCGAGTAATTAGAAAAGCGCGTGAACGCAACATTTTAAACTTCAACCGTTACGGACGTCCGTTTGAGCTCAGCGCTCGAGAGGACGACGATTAAATTGGTAAGTGAGAAAATTAATATCTCTTACGTTATTTTAATTACATTTGCCTAAATCCTTGATATTTTTACACACCTTACATGTTTTTTTCAAGAAGCAAAAAGAAGAAATGTGGTTTACGGTGCTGTCCGGGCCTGCGCTATTCTCCGCCAGGAGGTTTGTCATTTCTTACATGAATTCCTAAAATCTCTGTTAAAAAACGGTTGTGGACTGATCAATAATGGTGGCGAGAGTTCATGTTATATCCTAATACACTTTTCTTTGTACTGTAGATTGTATTGGACCTAGAAAACGCATAAGAAAACGATGTTTCAGGAGCAGTCAAATCACGTGATCACTGTACAGCCAGACCGCACTGTTATAAACATGAATTCAAGAGAAACCCCGAAGAACAAAGAGAGGAGGTGATGAAGATGTTTCTTTTGTGGATATAGCTGTGAGTATTTGGTGTTTGCAGTTATAGCACACTTTTTTTTTTTCTGAATTAATTGAAGGCCTAATTTATGCTAAACACTATTTGGTTCTTGAAGATGCATTATGAAATGAAGATGAAGAAAATACCTTCACCTAACTGCAAACCAATGACACAAAAAAGTACATTATTTTTACTCACAGTACCAACTTTGGGAAACTTGTAAATCTGCTAATCTGAAGTGGCTTATATTTGTTTTTCTATTTTCCATGTTTAATGCAATAATTAATAATAATAAATCAATTAATATTTCTGTTTGCACTCTCACTGCAGGGATGGACTCTGGAGTGCAGCATTACTTCAATAAGATGAAAGTAACACACTCCTCTATGATTCACGTAAGTTTTAAGATGTAATTGTGAGAGATTCCTTTCTGTTTTCTGTTGTACTGTACTCTCCATAAGTCTAATAAATGTTTTTCTGACTTGCATCTCCATCTTAGGATGTCAAGCCCCCTGATCGCATCAAAATGGACGTGCCGACTGATCGAAAACACAGAGATGTCAAAAGTATCTGTTGGCTGCCTACTTTTTGTTCAATATGGAGCATCCAAAAGCCAGTTTCTTTCATTAAGCACTATTTAGCCCTTCTCAGTACTGAATTTGTCATGGGTCATTTGTTTTTATTGTTTAAATGCTTATCTGAATGTTAAATTATCATTTAACGCTTATGAATTTAAAAACAATTCTACTTTAAAAAAGGTGAAACCTTCATCAAGCCCTTTAGATATAATGCCAACTTTGCTGCTTTTAAATGTATTTGATTTAATTGGACCTTATGTTGTTAATTTGATTAATCTTTCTCTTTCTACTGGTTCTGTGCCTAGCTTTTTTAAACAAGCGGTTGTCTGCCCCTTTTTGAAGAAACCCAATTTGGATTCATCTGATCCAAACAACTATAGGCCCATCTCCAAACTGCCTTTTTTATCGAAAATCTTGGAGAGAGTGGTAGCGGGGCAGCTGACTGCATACCTTGAGGAAAATAATTTTATAAATAAATTTCAGTCAGGTTTTCGGAAATGTCATTCAACTGAGACCGCCCTGCTGAAAGTATCAAATGACACTATGATGGCAGCTCTTGATCCTATTGGATCTATCTTCTGCATTTGATACACTTGACCACAATATTTTGATAAATCGTTTACATATTGAAACAGGTCTTTCTGGAGTAGTTCTTGACTGGTTTTCCTCCTACCTGAGCGACAGAACATTTTGTGTGTCAATTAATAATATTCTGTCTGAGATGACCCCCTTGACATATGGAGTACCCCAGGGCTCAGTTCTAGGTCCCATTTTGTTTTTTATTATATATTCGCCCTCTTGGTGAAATAATTCATGGTTTTAAAAATGTATCTTATCACTTTTATGCTGATGACATCCAGCTGTACTGTTCTTTTAGAGATTCTGAGTTTGACAAGTTAACTGATTTACTGGACTGCCTGTCCTGTATAAAGAACTGGTTATTTAATAATTATTTACAATTGAATATTAAAAAGACTGAAACTTTAATCTTCGTTCCAGACCATAAGTTATCTCAAATTAAACAGCACCTTGGCTCCTTGGGTTCTTCTGCTCAGACGAGCCTTAGGAATCTTGGTGTTATGTTTGACCAAACTATGTCTTTGGACAGTCATTCTAGACAGCTGGTCAAAAATTGTTTTTATCATTTGAGAAACATTTCTAAATTGAGGGCGCTATTGTCTAAAGCAGACTTGGAGATAATTATGCACGCTTTTATTTCTTCTCGTCTTGATTACTGTAACTCTCTTTTTACTTATTTAAATAAATCCTCGCTGGGTCGTCTTCAAATGGTGCAAAATGCTGCAGCCAGGCTTTTAACAGGAACCCGCAGAAGGACTCATATTTCACCAGTATTATCCTCACTACATTGGCTTCCGGTCAAATTCAGAATTGATTTTAAAATTTTAATTTTGACTTTTAGAGCTCTGCATGGACAGGCCCCCCAGTACATTACTGACCTGTTGACCCCTTATTCTTCCTCCCGTACTCTTCGGTCTTCAGGCCAAAACCTTTTAATGGTTCCTAAAGTTCGTTTTAAAACTCGGGGTGACCGGTCTTTTCAAGCAGTTGCACCTAGACTCTGGAATGCCTTGCCCCTGTCATTGCGTGCGGAAAATTCTGTAGATTCTTTTAAAAAGCAGCTGAAGACATTTTTATTTAAACAGGCTTTTGGTTGAATGGGTTGTAGGGGTGCTTGTGCTTTATTTTTTTGTGTTTTATGGTTTTTTGTCGTTTGTTATAGTTTTATTTTGTTAGTTTTGTTGTACTCTGTAAAGCACTTATCTGTGAAAGGTGCTATACAAATAAAGTTTACTTACTAAAATAAGTTTACTTAATCTTTTAGTTCATTTTTTTTAGAAACGTTTATTTATGTTAACTCTTCTAACTATTGCTCTATGAATTGCAGTGTGTTTTATATTGCTTGTGTCATTGTAAATGCTAATAAAAATGTCTTAAATGATTACATATTATTTTGATGTGTTATGCCTATGGGTATTTAAGTTTTTCTAGTGATAAAGTAACTATATATGCAGGTTAATTCATAAAATTTAATTAAAATAAATTAAAAACTAAATTAATAATATGAACCCATAAAAGGTTCTATATAGAACCTTTTTTCCTGGCAATGAAGAACCCTTTAAAAGGGTTCTATATAGAACCTTTAAGGGGTTCCAAATATGAAGCGCCTGATAGAACCTTTTCAGGTTCTATATAGAACCTTTTCTTCTAAGAGTGTAGTATAAATGCTTACTTTATATTTTAGTTTAGCATGCTTTAAAATGCTTTCATTTTGAGAATGTTAAAGGACCGTGTGTTTGCTTTTGTGAAAACTGAAAGTGAAAATGTGAAATTGCTTCACTGTCTGTTGAGCATTCTGATTTACAGTAACGTGAGTCAAACTAAAGCAACACCGGCTGAATCTTGTGATTTGTTGCCTGACTTGTGGCATCGTCCTCTGGTCTAAACCACGTGTTTTGTCTGTCCTTGGTGCTGAACCACATCAGGTGTGTGAAGCTCAGTGCTTCAGAAGGGAAGTCAGAATAAAAGTGGAAACAAAAGTTGGGTTAGCTTTTCCCACAAGAATTACAGCTCTTTGGCTATTGTCCTGACCCTGATGATGTAATGATATTTATTGTGTTCCTAGAAATGCAGTGATATCCTTTCCTAGAGTTCCTTGAAATATGATTGTTGTGATTCTTTGTCGATTGGTGTTGTGTAACAGATCAGTAATGAATAAATAAACTAGAGCGACAAGAGCAAAAGTGCTTTTTAGTCACAGTAAATTGTATGCCTTACACCTAATCCCACCCTTAAACCTACCCATACCACTAAACCTGCCCCTAACCTTATCCGTATCACACTTCAACAGCAGAAGAAGTGTTTTGCATTACAATATGAACACAATAAGTACACTATACTTATTTTTTGATGTAAGTACAGAGTAGTTAAGGCCACCTTAACTACTATAAAGTGGGACCAAATACACTATATTCTTTGCAATAGACAAAAAGAAAATTTATAAATGGATTGACACATAAATTATGTTTGAAAATATTAATCATAGAAATAATCATAAACGAATAATCATAATGATCATAACCTGACCCAACCCACTAGGGGAGGAGCTTGCTAAAAGAAATTAAAGTACAGTTTCCATGGTAAAGCAACATCCGATTTTAAAACGGTTTTCACAGTCTGAATCTTGAGTTTGTAAGCTTTCGAATGATACCTAACTTATGATGATTACTAAAACGTGTGATATGAAAAAAGACAATAAATAAAAAGAGCGCCAAGCTTCCCTAGTCGGTATGAAAGTGAATAATTTAAATAATAAGAAACAAGCATGGTCAGAAATATGACCTAGTGGTTAGCACACATGATCAGACCTATCAAACTGTGTCATTCATGTGGGTAACATGACTTCACGCCAGTTCCCAAACCTCATACCGTCTAAAACCCATTCGTTTCTTGTTCTTCTTCTATTGTACCTGGCAAGAAAACGTACAATGAAATGAAACCACACGTACCATCTTAGATGAGTGACTTAGCGAGTGTATGTCTGCCTTTAACATCCTCTTTCTATTCCCTTTTTTGTCGCTTCTGTAGCCCCAGCTCTGACAAATTTTTTTTTTTCATTTTTAGGAAGTATGTCAAGGATAAAAATAAATGCACCTCGGCCCACATAAATTAACTGAATTAACATTTCCTTGAAAGTCATTTCCATGCTACAAAATAAGGAAATAACTTTAAAAAAAAAAAGAGTTGCATCAACATTCTTCATCATATCTTATGTTGCATTTCATGGAAGACAAAGTCATGAGTTCGAGTGAATTACAATTTAATTTTTTAGTGATATATTTCTTTAAACATCTCATGCGGACTGTAGCATGACTCGCTGATGCACGTGAGAGGCTGCAGGTTTATGGTTCCTCCGCTGGTCTCTTTCAAAAACATAATCCACTCGGAGTCATTGTGTTGGAGTTTCATCTGTAAATATTTGCGTGTCCAAGCAGAGCAGATTTGAAAGAGTGAGAGGAAAAGTGCAGCGCTGTGACAGAGGAGACGCCAGCAGAGAGAAACAATAAGAAAGAAAAGAGGAAGTAGAGAAGACAAATAAGACAGACTAAATTTATGAATTACATCCTGAGAATCCACAGCAGGGGTTCCCTCAACTCAGTGTTATTTTAACCCAGCACTTTCCGGAAAACTGTGATGCAAATTCTGTTGAAAGCATAGGCCTAATAACCATTATTAGGCCTATGCTTTCAACAAAATTTGCATCACAGGAAATGTTTAATACTTTTTTGTAGTCAAGACTTAAATGTAAATATTTATTTATGTCTATTATGTTATGTTGTAATCACACCATAAAGTACTACAATCCACAGTTTGAGGAAAGTAAGTGAAATTATATAAATATTAGTATATTTCCATTGTTCGTAAATGAATAGTAGCTTACAGGTGCTGCCATTTGTAAATAATAATAATAATAATAATAAATTATTAATTTAATTTTCACACCATGTCACCATACCAGTAAAATTATCAATATCCAGGAAAACAATTATAAGCATATACTGTATATTGCACACACAGAAGAAACTGGTGGCACATATGTTTTGTTTTTTCATCATTCTGCAAAATCAGAAAACAACAAGAAATCAGATTTCGTTTCACAGTGTGTTGCAATGACTGGCAGTGTGACTTCATATTAAAGTGGAACTGTTGCTCAATAAACTCAAGTTACACAATCCCCTGATATGTCAAAGAAAATAAGGGCAATGTATTCCACCAAATAAAGACTGAAACTCACTGAAATTAGCATTACATTAATTAGACAATAATGCAAAATGAACCTACACAACTGTGTACCAGCAATTAAAGGGTTAGTTCATTCAAAAATGAAAATTCTGTCATTAATTACTCACCCTCATGTCATTCCACACCCGTAAGACCTTCGTTCATCTTCAGAACACAAATTTAGATATTTTTGATAAAATCCAGATAAAAGCTGTCTTGACTCCTCCATAGGCAGCAATTTAACAACCACTTTCAAAGGTAGTAAAGACATCATTAAAACAGTCGACGTGACTGCAGTGGTTCAACCTTATTGTTATGAAGTGACGAGAATACTTTTTGTGCGCAAAAACAAAACAAAAATAACGACTTTATTCAACAATATCTTCTCTTCTGTGTCATTATCCTACACTGTTTACGTCTAGCGCTTCCAGGTTCTACGTCAGAACGCCGACTCATTATTGGCCGGCTCCTGCGTCGGCATCACGCGCATGAATCGTGCTGCTCACGTGATCAGCTTCGGCCATACTGAGCCGGTGTTCAGACGTAAACATGGAAACCTTTACTGTGCTTACTGCGGCAACTATGTAAGGATAATGCCAGGGAAGAGAAGAAATTGTTGAATAAAGTCATTATTTTTGTTTTTGCGTACAAAAAGTATTCTCGTTGCTTCATAACATTAAGGTTGAACCACTGCAGTCACGTGGACTATTTTAAAGGAACACTCCACTTTTTTTTGAAAATAGGCTCATTTTCCAACTCCCCTAGAGTTAAACAGTTGAGTTTTACCGTTTTCGAATCCATTCAGAGATCGGTACCACTTTTAGCATAGCTTAGCATAGTTCATTGAATCTGATTAGACCGTTAGCATGTCGCTCAAAAATGACCAAAGAGTTTCAATATTTTTCCGATTTAAAACTTGACTCTTCTGTAGTTACATCGTGTACTAAGACCGACGGAAAATGAAAAGTTGTGATTTTCTAGGCCGATATGGCTAGGAACTATACTCTCATTCTGTTTCTTGAGCATCAAATCAGCATATTAGAATGACTTCTGAAGGATCATGTGACACTGAAGACTGGAGTAATGATGCTGAAAATTCAGCTTTATCACAGGAATAAATTACATTTTAAAATATATTGAAATAGAAAACTTAAATTGCAATAATATTTCACAATATTACTGTTTTACTGTAGTTTTGATCAAATAAATGCAGTCTTGGTGAGCAGAAGAGACTTCTTTCAAAATCTTACCAACCCCAAACTTTTAAATGGTACTGTATACAGTATGTAGTGGTATTGATTCAAGTAGTCTTATGTATGTATTGTTTTTATTATTATTATTATAAGTTATCATTTATTAAGTATAGGGCCTACTGATGCCCACTTTAACATCACTTAAATCTGTCAATACTGGCGCGTGATACTAGGGGGCGATAGTGAGCTGCATGGCGTTCCACTTTTATGACTGCCAGTTATTGCAGTGAAACAAAATCTAATATCTTGTTGTGCTTGTTGATTATGCAGGTAAGATGAGTGATGTGATATTGCAACTTTTCTAATGTTTAAATGTGTATTTAATGTGTTTGTTTGATGTACTTGCGTTTTAAATTGATAAACCGCATTGGCCAGGGGCGGATTAAGGTCTACACAGGCCCCCTAGTCTAGGCTCTGGGATTTCTAGAGCCCTGCCCCCAATAAAATGTTGTATCACTAATAATCATAAAAATGTGTGATATATTTCAAAACATATAATTGAGTGTTTACATACCATGAACAGAGATCTGGTCCATGGTCTCTCCCCGTTTGAAAAACTCTGCATTAGCGATTGACAAATTCAGATTCAAGTAGCTTCCATTGGCTTCATTGGTAAAAAGGCATTACATTGCCAAAGCATTGTCAGGGCTCTGATCCAATTGTGTTGAGCGTTGTCTAATTTACAGGCAATGATGAACAGTGATTTACAGCGCTCTGATCCAATGGCGTTGGGCATTGTCAGATTAACATTACCTGTTCTCAAGAGCCAGTTTAGAAAACAAGCACTCCCCACTAGCATTGGTGTGTGAGCTTACAACTGAATCTGACGTAGGGAGGGGTGATGTAACATTAATTCGTCATGTGTGCTGGGAGCTCATCAGTTGCCTGTTTTATTTATACCTCCATCCAGTAAAACTAGTAATTACTGGTACTGCAGAAATAGATTAATCAGAAAATTAAGAAAGGTACTAAAGACATTGTTAAAGGAACACTCCACTTTTTTTGAAAATAGGCTCATTGTCCAACTCCCCTAGAGTTAAACAGTTGAGTTTTACCGTTTTCGAATCCATTCAGCCGATCTCCGGGTCTGGCGGTACCACTTTTAGCATAGCTTAGCATAGTTCATTGAATCCGATTAGACCGTTAGCATCTCATTCCGGCGTAATAATCAAGGAACTTTGCTGCCGTACCATGGGTGCAGCAGGCGCAATGATATTACGCAGCGTCTCTCACAAATGTTTCCATGGTTGCAAGGCACGCTCCCTGTGCAAGCAGGGGGTCACAGACGCTGCGTAATATCATTGCGCCTGCTGCACCCATGGTACGGCAGCAAAGTTCCTTGATTATTACGCCGGAATGAGAGTATAGTTCCTAGCCATATCGGCCTAGAAAATCGCAACTTTTCATTTTCCGTCGGTCTTAGTACACGATGTAACTACAGAAGAGTCAAGTTTTAAATAGGAAAAATATTGAAACTCTTTGGTCATTTTTGAGCGACATGCTAACGGTCTAATCAGATTCAATGAACTATGCTAAGCTATGCTAAAAGTGGTACCGCCAGACCCGGAGATCGGCTGAATGGATTCGAAAACGGTAAAACGCAACTGTTTAACTCTAGGGGAGTTGGACAATGAGCCTATTTTCAAAAAAAGTGGAGTGTTCCTTTAACAATGTCTTTAGTACCTTTCTTAATTTTCTGATTAATCTATTTCTGCAGTACCAGTAATTACTAGTTTTACTGGGTGGAGGTATAAATAAAACAGGCAACTGATGAGCTCCCAGCACACATGACGAATTAATGTTACATCACCCCTCCCTACGTCAGATTCAGTTGTAAGCTCACACACCAATGCTAGTGGGGAGTGCTTGTTTTCTAAACTGGCTCTTGTTGAGAACAGGTACTGTTAATCTGACAATGCCCAACGCCATTGGATCAGAGCGCTGTAAATCACTGTTCATCATTGCCTGTAAATTAGACAACGCTCAACACAATTGGATCAGAGCCCTGACAATGCTTTGGCAATGTAATGCCTTTTTGCCAATGGAAGCTACTTGAATCTGAATTTGTCAATCGCTAATGCAGAGTTTTTCAAACGGGGAGAGACCATGGACCAGATCTCTGTTCATGGTATGTAAACACTCAATTATATGTTTTGAAATATATCACACATTTTTATGATTATTAGTGATACAACATTTTATTGGGGGCAGGGCTCTAGAAATCCCTGAGCCTAGACTAGGGGGCCTGTGTAGACCTTAATCCGCCCCTGGCCAATGCGGTTTATCAATTTAAAACGCAAGTACATCAAACAAACACATTAAATACACATTTAAACATTAGAAAAGTTGCAATATCACATCACTCATCTTACCTGCATAATCAACAAGCACAACAAGATATTAGATTTTGTTTCACTGCAATAACTGGCAGTCATAAAAGTGGAACGCCATGCAGCTCACTATCGCCCCCTAGTATCACCCGCCAGTATTGACAGATTTAAGTGATGTTAAAGTGGGCATCAGTAGGCCCTATACTTAATAAATGATAACTTATAATAATAAAAACAATACATACATAAGACTACTTGAATCAATACCACTACATACTGTATACAGTACCATTTAAAAGTTTGGGGTTGGTAAGATTTTGAAAGAAGTCTCTTCTGCTCACCAAGACTGCATTTATTTGATCAAAACTACAGTAAAACAGTAATATTGTGAAATATTATTGCAATTTAAGTTTTCTATTTCAATATATTTTAAAATGTAATTTATTCCTGTGATCAAAGCTGAATTTTCAGCATCATTACTCCAGTCTTCAGTGTCACATGATCCTTCAGAAATCATTCTAATATGATGATTTGATGCGCAAGAAACATTTCTTATTATTATCAATGTTGAAAGCAGTTCTGCTGCTTCATATTATTGTGGAAAACATGATCATTTTTTTTAGGATTATTTGATGAATATAAACCAAAAACAAACATTTAATTTTAAACAGAAATATTTTGTAACAATGTAAAAGTCTTAACTGTCCTTTTTGATCGATTTAATGCATCCTTGCTGAATAAAAGTATTAACTTCTTTATTTTATACACACCACTGTTCAAAGGTTTGGTGGGTTTTTTTATTTTTTTTATTAAGAAATTACAATATAATTACAATATTATATTTAGTTTAAGCGATTGTTTTCACTTAATTTCAATTTAGTTTAATCAAATTCATATAAAGGTTGCTGAGGACCATACCAATACCCACTGACAATTTGTGGCATATATAGCAAAAATACACTATAATATACATACTATTTTAAGGGGCTGCTCACTGCAGCGCAAATGGGTGGAGCTTGGCAGTTTAGCCACGCCCTACCTCTACACATAACCCTATCTCTAAACCTAATTAAGTCAAGCTCCACCCAGAGGGGGATCTGGACATTTGGCTCTGCAGTGAGAAGGACTTGGTATGGAGCTAGAAATATGACATAATGATCTGAATTTGAATTGTGTAAATTTGAATTTTTGACAAGTGTCATTTAACAGAATTGAATATTGAGTGCCATTTTATATAGATTTGAATTTGAATTTTTTAAACTTGAATCCTGGACATTTGAAGTTGAAAATTTTTTATGGCATAATTTTCTACATATGTATTTTCAAACAGCGTATTTTTTGTTCTGAATTCTTAGACTGCAAATATTCAAGTTTTCAACATGAACACCAAATTCAATATTCTAAAATTCAAAACGCAGAAATTCAGATCGTACTGAAAGTAGGTCAGAGGTCCAACTTCCGGTTTCCACAGGGAAGAGTAGAGAATCTCGGAAAAGTCGAAGGTTGCATTTTGGCCAATTACAGAGCAGCATAATTCTCAGCATGCGAGACGTTTATCTCTGGGGGTCTCTGCTACGATATTTGTTTTAGTAAAAAGTATATTTAGTATGGAAGTGATTAGCATGCTTAACAGTCACACAACTCTACAATTACTATATTTCTGTTGCATTCTGTTATCGAAGTTGGATGTTAGGCTATTTCACTCACTGGCGTTTTCAGCTCAAGAACGTCACAAATGATCATTCAGATATGTGTAACATACCAGGCACGATTACATGATTTATTTCTGCTCAATATCATGCAAATTGTAGGCTTATTAAGGCATTTAAAGGCTAATTCACACTCCAAACTCCAACAAACACCACAAACACAATTGGATGACTGTGGTGTTCACGCAGACAGTGCCATGCCCCGCTAAATAAATAAATAAATAAATAAAAATAACTTAAAAAAAAGCAGTGAGCCATTGAACCAACAATGACCCATTTTAAGACTGCACAAGGTAAAATGGTTTGCTTCACTTGTGGAGTTGTCAGATCAGCCAGGCTCTACTGGTTATCTCTGCTCACTTCAGACAGTGCAGCTGGTCCCATCAGGATAATGTCAGGTTTTTATGTAGCCTATATTTTTTAGGATAACTTAACATCATTTGTATTGTGGGATGACCACAGGCCCAGACTGGCCATCAGAAACTCCGGGAGAAATCCCGCTGGTCGGGAGACTGATTTGGTCCGCTGCCCAGCTCACTTTCATTTATTTAGCCTATTTAGAATCTTTGTTATTAATTTTATTATTACTATTATTACCTGCCCGATGTGCACAAGTGATTTCTGAATTTGGCATTCAATTTAACATACGCTATCATCTCTGGTGAACGACATCTGCACGCAAAAGAAAAACTGTAGCCTACATGAAGACGGTGGCGTTCCTTGATGGATCTTCACTCTAAAGATGTGCGTCTCTGTGTCAGACAAATTACATTTTAGACAATTATGTTCCTTCTCCATCCATGCGATGTATGCACATACTGAATGAGTAATGTTTTTCTATAGCATACTGTCTTGAACTTCGCTAGTAGGCTATATTAACCTATTTCAGAGGCGGCAAAAATTTGAATTTAAAATGGACTGAGTAAAGCTCTCTTCATTGCAACCTCTACTCATCATTGTGTAAACACATTATGGCCTATAACTTTTGGTATAATGTTAAAAAATGTTATTAGGGTTATTTTAACTGCCATTTGCTATATAGATAATAGGCCTACTATATATTATATATAAATGTATAACGCGAGTAAATTGGCCTTTAGAAAAAAAAATATAGGCCTATACAATTATAGTAATAGGCTATAAAAATGTATAAAAGGCTAAAATTGTAAAATAAAGCACTAACTATAGCGGCATTCATTATAAACAACATATAGCCTAAATGCAAAGCCAAAATGAATTTATTTAAAAGTAATACAAACGGCGTTGGGCTTTCTCATTCAGCACTAATCCAAATGTTTCCATATTATTCGAGATGTAGGCTAACATTTGGTTGCTAAACTTTTACTTAGTAAACAAGTTTTTGTACTTCACTCTTGTCCTCGTAAAATATTCTTCACATGAGCAAAAATGTGCTTCGCATAACACCACAGTGAGGCGGTGGTCACGCTGAACTCGAGCAGTGTCATTTTTATAGGCTATATTCGGTCGACTGCATTTTATTTTGATGAACAGTCTGTGATGTCAATTTAACAATCCAACTGATAGCCTGTTGTGTGTACTGTACACGCGTGAGGCGCCGGCGCGATCACTTGGATTCTTTCCTTAAACAGCAGTAGGTTATAATACTCCATCATTTATGGTCATACAGATAACACATCATCATTTAAAACTTTAAAGCGTGCGTTTACGTTTATTTGTTAACACTTACAAATAAAAAAACAGGATGCGCTTTCTATCATTTCCATGAACAGATTTGTGGAGCGCAAAAATTAACCAAAATTCAGCACAGCCTATACTACGCAGTTTTTTCTTTTGTTAATAATATTAATAAATCAATAAATCATGTAATTGCACCTGCCATGTTACACATATCTGAATGATCATTTGTGACGTTCTTGAGCTGAAAACGGCAGCAAGTGAAATAGCCTCACATCCAACTTCGATAACAGAATGCAGCAGAAATATAGTGATTATAGAGTTACTGTTACGCATGCTAATCACTTCCATACTAAAATTTACTTTATACTAAAACAAATATTGTAGCAGAGACACCTAGAGAAATCAGAGAAATGTCTCACATGCTGAGAATTATTGCTGCTCTGTAATTGGCCAAAATGCAACCTTCGACTTTTCCGAGATTCTCTACTCTTCCCTGTGGAACCCGGAAGTTGGACCTCTGACCTACTTTCAATACGATTTGAATTTCTGCGTTTTGAATTTTAGAATATTGAATTTGGTGTTTTGAATTTGTTATTCATGTTGAAAACTTGAAGCTGTATTTTTAAGAAGTGAATATTTGCAGTCCAGGAATTCAGAACAAAAAATACGCTGTTTGAAAATACATAGGTAGAAAATTATGCCACAAAAAAATGTTAAATTTCAAATGTCCAGGATTCAAGTTAAAATATAAAAATATAAAATGGCACTTAATATTCAGTTCAATACACAATTCAAATTCTGATCATTATGTCATATTTCTAGCTCCATACACTTGGACTATTTTGGGGATTGTTAGGGGTGTAAAGATAGACAAGATATATGTGGCCCTCTTGTGGCCACTATAGGATAAAAAGCAGTTTTCTCTAAAAACTGATTTTTCTCTTTCCCACACAGCTATAAATATGCTGAGGTCATGATTCTGACGTGTCCAGTCTAATATTGTTGTCTCAGATGTCTGTGAATTTAGTTTTTGTTGAATTTGGGTTTTTCTGTTTTTGTCTGGCGCACAGTTTCACAGTACTTCTGAATTATGAACAGAATCTACCATGTTTTAAATCAAAAACATTTTGTGAAGTTTTTTTTTCTCTTGAAAAGTGTGCTGCTTGCATTTTTTTTATTAAAATAAATAAATGTAATAAATGATGCATTCTTTTACACACTGAATTGTTCATAGAATTTTAATCTTGTAGAAATCAAACAATAAATAGAACATCTATTAACAGCATTTCAGTATCAACAAAACTATATAAAGCCAGTATTTTATCACATACATACAAAAAGTAATTACACATAAAAATTGCATAAATATGCATTAAAAATTAAAGTGCGTTCTGAGAATATATCACAATATATTAATTATATATATATATATGTGTGTGTGTGTGTTTTAAATAGCTTATTTATATTTGTTCAGCATCATACTGAACCTGCTGAGCAACAGGAACATGGACTTATGTGATGACAGTGTAGAAAAAGATTCAGGGATGTGAAAACTGACTTTCCTAATCCACTTCTCATTTCTATTTTTTCTCTGTTTAGTCATAAACAGTAGTCATAGCTGACTGTTTAACCCAAAAAATGTCATTCTCACATGCAAATGAAAATAATAGAACCTCTAGTCATTTCAAGCAGGAACAACCTAAAAAGAGAAAGAGAAAAAAAAAAGTTAAAAAAAAAAAAAAAAATGCTGTAGAAAATGATAAATTCCTATAAAAATGCAAAAAACGCAAAAAAAAAAAACAAAAATGCATAATTACTTGTATTGTCTTTGAAATATGGTTAAAGTGCTGAATGTACTCAAGCATTTATGGTAAATTAAAATATAGTTAAACTTCATTTCTATTAAAACTTATGTCATGCATTTAAAAATATTTGTAATTACACATTTGTAATGATGAAGTATAGAATATTTAAAATAATTTAACTTTAGTGTGTAATTCGATATTACGTTTACAGTTTAAACTAATCTAGTAATCGTGTATACGTGTTTTAGTATGTTAGTCAACACATTATAAGTGTACTTTAAAGCACAAAAGATTAAAACAATTATTTAAAATGTAAAACTTTTAATTTGACATTATTACAAAGTGCTCTTAAAAGTGTATTTAAGTGTGTTAAGAGTCAGTTAACAAGTCATGAAAGTGTACTCTCTTTAACTTACTTAAGAGGCCTATTATTTAATCAATATTATATTACAGTTTTTTTTAAATATGCTTTGAAGATTTGAAGTACACTGCAAGTGCACAGTGAATACAATGAAGTGGACTTTTCACAAAGGTAGGCTCTTTGTAAAATACCTTATTCTTGCAAAAGCCAGGTCCACACATGAACTCCAGTAAGGCGGTGAGGAGATGCAGAGCGCAGAAGATGAACTCAAGGCCACTTGCTGCCATGAGAACAGAGAAAAGAACAATATTCCAGACCACGACACCTCGAGGTTCCTCACAGGCTGATGCCCACCGCTCCGGATCATACAGATACAGTTTCTCTCTGCAGTAACAGATACACAGGAACATGGTCATCATTTATTTATAGAAATATCATTATGCTTGAGTGCACTGAATTTTTATAGTACACGTGACAATGTTAGCTGTTGCAACCCAGACTCGTTGGAAAAAATGCATGGCGACATATCTGACACGACACTTTCAGAGTGAAATGTCCAGTAGATGGCGCTAATTGTGTTTGGTTTTATCCGAAACAGATGAACGTTAATGTGGCAACATTTTATTACGTGGTAATTGCAACTTATCTCACAATTCTGACTTTTTTTCTCAGAATTGCGAGATTTAAACTCGCAGCTGTGAGTGATAAAGTCAGAATTGCGTGATATAAGGTCAGAATTGTGAGATATAAAGTCGCAACTGACTTTTTTTCTCACAGTTGTGAATTTTTAATCACACAATTCTGACTTTATGTGAAGTCAGAATTGTGAGATAATTGCAAATTATAAAGTCAGAATTGCGTGATATAAACTCGCAATTCTGACTTTTTTAAGCCTATATCTCGCAATTCTGACTTTATATCATGCAATTCCGACTTTATAACTCTCAACTGAGTTCATATCGCAATTCTGAGAAAAACGCCAGAACTGTGATATAAACTCAATTGCGAGAAAAATTGTGAGATAAAAAGTCGCAATTACCTTTTTTATTTTATTTTATTTTTTTTATTTCATGGCCGAAACAAGCTTCCACAGTTTATTGTATGTATCACAGCAATTCTGAATTGAAATGTCCATTGAGTGGTGCTAAGATAATGCTCTGTCGCGCTTTAAAATAACCTATAACCCCTAAACCTACCCGATAGTGTTAACAAAATCAAATGTGAGATATAAACACATTTGCAACCATGCTATTTTAGTTTGCTTCTACAATTCTTTGAGCTCTTTTATCGTGACTCACGTTTCAGGTGCCGTGACAAGTACAGTATCTCACAAAAGTGAGTACACCCTCACATTTCAGCAACCATTTCATTATATGTTCTCAAGGGACAATACTATAGAAATGAAAATTGGATATACTTTAGAGTAGTCAATGTGCAGCTTGTATAGTACAGATTTACTGTTCTCTGAAAATAACTCAACATACAGCCATTATTGTCAAAATAACTGGCACCAAAAGTGAGTACACCCTAAGTGAACATGTCAAAACTGTCCAAAGTGTCAATATTTTGTGTGAGCACCACTGTTATCTAGCACTGCCTTAATCCTCCTGGGCATGGAATTCACCAGAGCTACACAGGTTGTTGCTGGGATCCTCTTCCACTCCTCCATAATGACATCACGGAGCTGCTGGATGATAGACACATGGCGCCTCTCCAACTTCCGCTTGAGGATGCCCCACAGGTGTTCAATAGGGTTTAGGTCTGGAGACATACTTGGCCACTCCATCACCTTCACCTTCAGCTTCCTCAGCAAGGCAGTTGTCATCTTGGCGGTGTGTTTGGGGTCGTTATCATGCCGTTCGGCCCAGTTTCTGAAGGGAGGGCATCATGTTCTGCTTCAGAATGTCACAGTACATGTTGGAATCCATGTTTCCCTCAATGAACTGTAGCTCCCCAGTACCAGCAGCACTCATGCAGCCCCAGACCATGATGCTACCACCACCATGCTTGACTGTAGGCAAGACACAGTTTTCTTGGTACTCCTCACCAGGGCACCGCCACACATGCTGGACACCATCTGAGCCAAACAAGTTTATCTTAGTCTCATCAGACCACAGGACATGGTTCCAGTAATTCATGCTCTTGGACAGGTTGTCTTCAGCAAACTGTTTGCGGGCTTTCTTGTGAGCCAGCTTCAGAAGAGGCTTCCTTCTGGGACGACGGCCATGCAAACTGACTTGTTGCAGTGTGCAGCGTATGGTCTGAGCACTGACAAACTGACCTTCCGCTTCTGCAACCTCTAAAGCAATGCTGGCAGCACTCATGCGTCTGTTTTTTGAAGCCAGCTTCTGCACCTGATGCACAGCACGAGGATTTAACTTCTTTGATCAACCCTTGCGAGGCCTGTTCCGAGTGGAACCCATCTTGAAAAACCTATGTTTTACCCTGGCCACTGTACTGTAACTCAGTTTCAGGGTGTTACCGATCTTTTTATAGCCTAGGCCATCTTTGTGGAGAGCAACAATTCTAATTCTCAAATCCTCAGAGAGTTCTTTGCCATGAGGTGCCATGTTGAACATCCAGTGGTCAGTATGAGAGGATTCCACTCAAAGCACCAAATTTTAACTGCTCTAATACAAGATACACAAATTTGTATGGTCCTGTCAAGCAGACAAAAACATGAACATGATGAATAGGACATGTGGCTTTGCATGGTTAAACGACGTACAGCTTTTATCACTTAGGGTGTACGCACTTTTGTTGCCAGCTATTTTGACAATAATGGCTGTATGTTAAGTTATTTTCAGAGAACAGTAAATCTATACTGCTATACAAGCAGCACATTGACTACTGTAAAATATATACAAGTTTCATTTCTATAGCATTGTCCCTTGAGAACATATACTAAAATGGTTGCTGAAATGTGAGGGGTGTACTCACTTGTGTGAGATACTGTAAGACATACAAAGATATTGATCCAGGAACATGTTCTACAAGTCGTGTTTCACGGGACTCGTACTCAAAGCGATGCGTTCCATCACAATGCTGTATCAGGTGAGCTACCGAGCAAGTGTACTGTGTCAGAATAGCCATACACGTGGTGCTGATTATGTGATGCAAATTTCAAAATGTATTAGTTTACAAATGGTAAAAAGTGTTTTGAGGTCATATTGTGCAAAGAACCACACGAAAAGTCTTTATTATTCGATATAATCATCATTTTGTGTGAAAAGAAATGTGTTGCCTTTTTACTGCCTCTAGTTTTCATTTCAGCTAGAAACTGCAGTGATTTATATGTTTGATACATCTTTTGAGTTTTGCAAAAATGTAGGTAGAGGCACATTTTCACTTTTTAGTAGCCTACACTAGCACATAAATTGTGTCAAAGCTAACACACAGGAACTAAATGACACAATTTCAATATCATGTGGTCTTTAAAAAATTACCTTCGCTTTTTGTTATGTAATGCTTTAATGTTTAATCAGTGAGCTCACAAAAGTCTGTTTGCCACATTTGATTTGTTTCTCGATGAAACAAAACTACCAATGTTTACGATTTTGCCTACTGAATAAATAATAGTAAGTTAGCTCTTTGTAAACATAGTGAAAGAATATAACAATCTCAGGTCTTACCCAATTTTGACTTGTTTTAATGGCCGTTCCCACTTTAGGCCTTCAGTGCCATTGTGTAAACAGAGGGGTCCCAGCGCCAGCCCCATCCCACTGACCACGAAACACAACCCAGCTGACACAATTGCCAAACATGTGTATCCCAACTTACGCAAAACCTGGACACACAACAAGAAAACTCAGAATAGTTTACAGGATAGTTCCTAAAAAAATCTCAAAGAAATCCCCAAATTTGCTCAATGATGTTACATCATAAGGACAGGATATTTGTTCAAAACATCATGTTAACAAGTTATTATTCAAATGGTGATCATGGTTAAAAGGAAAATACAACAACAACAACAAAACTAATGCATAATACAATACAATTCTCTTACCTCAGCAGTAAAATAACAGCATCCTTTCTTTTCGTAGTGTGTTGTAAAGCCCCGAGCAGCCACAAGCACCTGACAAAACAAAACAGTCATCAGAGCAGTCTTGTTTGACGTAAAATACAATTACATCATGTGATGGTGAAGCCCTACTTATGATTCAGTTCAGTTCAAGACAAGGAGGACAAAATCTCTTTCAACTGAGAATGTTGAAACCAGAACAACAATAATAAAACCTTAAGGAACACAACTGTGTATATATACTGTGTATATATATATACACACACACACATATATATGTATGTATGTTATTGTGTATATATTAAGGTCATTATTTATTATTTATTTGAATAATTATTATAAATGTTTATAATATACACATTAATTTTTTATATTAATTTTCCAATGTTATTATTATTTTAAAATGTCTTTATCGTGTAATTAAACAGTATCAGATCTCCTAAAACCAATAAAGGACTAGAAAAGCACAGGTAGTGTAATGAAAACTCACCAGAAGTCCCGATGCCCATATACCAGAGCACCACATGGCCTCTCTGGTCACATGACGCTCTGTCAGGTACTGATACTTCATGTCAGGAAACAACAGCAGCACATTTGCCACCATGCAGACAATGGCTATAGGGATCAGAGCCATTCCCACACACCTGGAGCAGTGACTGACACACATCTCAGCTCAGGGATCCTGTACACAACATCAGACATTACAGTTCATTTTGTCATTGCTGAATCCACTTTATCCACATCAGTGTTTTGCGACTGTATGTACAGTGTGCAGCATCGTCATAAATGTTGTCTTTATGAACGATATGAATTTCATTGCATTAGTATGACTCAGAAGTAACTTTGTTTTTCTGAAATATTTTTGCAATTATATATATATATATAAAATAAACCTAAACCGTAAATTATGTTGTATATATTTTTATGCTCAAGCATCAAAATATTGTACTTTCTGGACTCTCTGCTGTGTTTTGAGATAATGAAGAAAGCCTACCTGTTGAAAGCCTGTAGAATATGGTTTTAGGATGACAGTCTGTTGTCAGGAATACTCAGAAGAGTCTTGAGCCGTGATTGAGCATCCAAGTATTCCAGGATGAGGAACTTTGATTGCTTAAATACAGCTGAGTGTTTCCTAACCACATTTCGGTGACACACACAGACACAGCCAGCTGAGGATGTTGAAACCAAATTGAGAAGGGGAAAAAAACAACAAAAAAAAACTGCAGTTTGCATATACAGTAACACTTCCCAATAAGGTCTCATTTGTTAAACTTAGTTAACATGAACTAATAATATATTTTTGTACAGCATTTATTAACCTTTGTTAAAATGTTCATGTTCATGTTACAGTTCACAGAGCAAAAACTAATGGTAACTTATACATGTGCTGTATAATAATTGTTCATTTTTAGTTTATGGTAACTAATGTAGTTAACTAATATTAAAATGAAACCTTATTGTAGTGTTACTCATTTACAATATATCAGCCAATGACAGGCAAACAATAAACATTGCACATGTGAACTAAATCCGACAAAACAAATCAAGTGACCGGTTGCATAAACTGTTTAGACTAGTCGTAAAAGTTAGTCATCTATTTTTTTTTTCTTCAAGACTGCTTCTGGTCAGTTACAAAAAAAAAAAAAAATGTAGAACGGTCAAATTTAAATCAGAAAAGTAAGACCGATCACCTCCTGTCTTACTGCTAGTTGGTCAAACTAGTTCTTAAGACACAGTCTTAACATAGTGGCTAACTTCTTCAAACTGGGCCCAAATCTCTTTAATGACACTACAGAAGACTATATACACAAGTTTAACTTAAATTAAAGTGTACAAAATACAAGGACTGGCAGCATTAAGAAAAAAACAAAAAACAAACAAACAAACAAAAAAAACAGTTACAATGGATTGCAGATTGAGAATAAGTACTGTAATATTGTTGCGTAATGTTGAGCGCCTACCACAAAAACAATTTCCACTTTCCTTTTCCTTAAAAAATAGTGCATTACAGTGAAGGACTTAAAATGGAGAAGAATGGGGCTAATTTATACACACTTTAATGCTTTTTCAATAGTATGTAAGATGTAAACAATATGTGTGTTAACATTTTAGCCTGAAAAATCACTAAGTTATATCCAATTTTACAACTTTGTTGTAACGCCATAATCATTAAAACCCCAAAACTACTGCAAAACGGATGATTTAACCAGCTTTATAGATCAAATAATACACAAGTTTTAACAGAATGCTTTTCTAAAATTATAAGCATCATCACATTTGTGTTTTAAAATCATCCAAAAATGACTGCACTTCCATTGTAACTGCCTCACTGTAACCTAGATTTTTGCATTTGTTCTTAAAGAAAACAATTGATGAGTCAAAATTATTGTTTGTGGTAATCAACATTATGCCATAAATGCTGCTGACAGAGCTTAAAGGGATAGTTCACCCAAAAAATGAAAATTCTGTCATTTACTCACCCTCAAGTTGTTCCAAACTTGTATAAATTTCATTGTTCTGTTGAGCACAAAGGAAGATATTTTGATGAAAGTTTGTAACTAGGCCACTTTGGGGCACCATTGACTTCCATAGTAGGAAAAAAAACTACTATGGAAGTCAATGGTGCCCCAAAACTGTTCAGTTTAACACATTTTTCAAAATATCTTCCTTTGTGTTCAACAGAACAAAACAATTTATACAGGTTTGGAACAACATGAGGGTGAGTAAATGATGACAGAATTTTCATTTTTTGGGTGAACTATCCCTTTAACTTACATTGAACTCGGAATATTTCTTTAAATGTGAAATAGCTGTGCAACTAATGTCACCAAACCAAATAGCTAAAATAATGACCTTGCTTTGTTTGCGTTTGGTTGGACGAACCGAAACATTGGTTGAGCCGATGCCACCATTGCTGTATCTGGCGGGCTGGAAAATTGAACGACTCTGTACATTTTGATTTTCACATAATGCTAACATAGAAGTGCGCTTTATTGCATTGAATGTGCACTTTTTGTGTACTTCAAATCTTAAAAATGTATAATTTTTTAAAAAATGTGATAGCATATAATATTAATGAAATAAAATGCCACTTACTGTAATTGCACTTAAAGAGAATGCACTTGACGTACTTTTTTCCACAAGCGATGGCTTCTGAAGCTAAATTTGTTCATACTTTGCTACTTTTATGATGTTTATGATGCTTTTGTGTCCTTTTTGAAGCTTGGAAGCTGCAGTCCACATTTATTATAATTGCATAGAATAGAGTGACTAGTCTTCTAAAATTTCACCAAAGAAATAAAGTCAGTTTAGTATGACATGAGGGTGAGTAAATTTCTTTTTTGGGACAACTATTCCTTTAACCCTCCAGTGCTCTAGGTCAATTTTTTATTTTTTTTATTTTTTAACCTCATCGGAATGGTATGAAACTTGGTAAAGGTTTTGGCAATTACTATGTGAAAAAAAATATTATGGATATAATTTGAAAAGGTTAAATGGTCCTGAAAAAAAGTCACTTGTACTCCTTAAAATGAATAGGAAGCGAATTTCATCTAGTGGAAACGCTTGGTACTGCAAACAAACCCAAACAAAATCTTACTGAAAGCTCATTTTTTGAGATATCAACCTTAAATTTGGAACACAGCTTGTTTAGGTTTATGGCTTTGATTCACAGTTTTAGAGTAAAATATGTTTTGGAAAAATATGTGTTTCATAAAAATACAAAATATTAAATAAAACATTATTGAACTAAAATATAGTACATTCATTTCATTGATTGATTGATTTAAAAAATTGGTCTTTTTGACCGCCACGCGAGTTAAACATACAATACGCAACATAGTTTCTTCACTGTACACTTATATCTGCAACAATGTTCTTGTTTGGGTTTGAATGTGTAGTTTGACACGTATGCACAATATGCACCCCAGATTGCATCACAATTCTTTCACAATTCATACACAATTCAATGCTTTTCAAAGGTCAGTTTGTAGGACCCATTGGATTATTCTTATTTTGTGCTCTTTCTTTGAGATGATCAGATATCTGACCCACTTTGTGGTTGCGTGCAACAACTGGAAGGACACTGTATGACCAAACTATGATGCAGTTCTGTTGCATGTAAAGAGCATGTCAAATGACCAGACCTCCATCACAGTCAGCAAGCTCACAAGACAGTCCATGAATCAGGCTGCTGTGAGGGGATTTTTGTGTAGGCCTGTCAATGCAGCAACTGCAGAATTATTTGAATTTTTAATCATTTTATTTTTTTAATTAAATGTTACTACTGAACTACTGAAGAATCATATCCTCCCAATTTGCTAACCACAACTGTAGGTTGCTGGCATAAGGGAACATGTTCCCCTTTCAATATTCACTCATCATATATGTGGTTGTTTAATGGCTGATGCTTCAAGTCTGCATGAGATCAAAATTAACCGGATCTGCTTCTTCTCATTTTGAATAATTATCATTCAAGTTTGGGGTCATTTTTTGAAAGAAGTCTCTTATGCTCACCAAGGCTGCATTAATTTGATCCAATACTTTTTTTTTTTTCAATTCCATTTGCTGACTTCATCTTTAACAAGCAATTATCATTGCACACTTTAAATAGAATCCATTTAAATATAGCTCACTGGCTAATTTTGGATATCACTTCTTTCTATAAAATCCTGGGGGATTTTTTGTCACAGAAACAAGTAAGGAATATTACTCATGTTGTATAAAGACACACGAGACTCAACTGGGAAGTGCTGAAACCAACTTCAACTCCAAAATATGGGAAATACTAAAAGAATACCATAACAGGCTATAAGCAAGCCAAAAGGAAGGAACTGTCTTTTAGCTGTTATAAACCTACTTTAGTGGAATTTGATGAGGCAAGCCTATCTGACTGTTTCCCAGGTTTCACATGACATTTCTGACGATACTACTTCTCAAAATGCAGTGCTTTTGCAATTCTTATATAGAAAGAAAAAAAAAACAAAGCCGTCATGACAATGCAGATCAGCAGTTATGCCGAAGCTTTCCTCTTTAGGACGTGTGAGATGTGAGTCGCATTAGCATTCTTCAATGTAAGATTAGGGGTTTGAGAAAAAAAAAAAAAAAAAAAAAAGGGTTACACTTTATTTTAAGGTATCCATGTTACGGTGTAATTAAACATTTAAGAACTGAGTAATAATATTTAACTGCATGTACTTACTATAGGGTTAGGACTAGGGTTTGGTTTAGGGTTAGTTGCATTTAATTATGCATAATTTATAGTTATTACTACATTAATTACATGTAACGTGAAACAAGGACACTGTAAAATAAAGTGTTACTAAAATAAATAAATAAATAAATAAAAATATATATAGTGCTTCCCACATATAGACTTTACTTGGGTGGGCCGCCCAGGTATATTAACGGCCGCCCAAGTATATTTGGAGACATTTTTGCTTGTATTATTTTTATCCTCCTATACTTTTTTATCCGCCCGAGATAATGAAACCATCTGCGATTGAATAACTAGTGGAATAACTATCTCCCCTCACCCTACGTGTTACAGAGACATGTTACTTTTGTGCACGAGAACCGTTTACCCCCGCTGACATTCCCACGTGCGCTGCAGAGACGCGGTGGATATTTAACAAAGGCGGCGTTGTTGCGTGTTCTACAAGCTCCAGCGACAGCGCTTCAGACTGCTTCAAAGTGATTCACAATCAATGAATAGCGCATATTTATGCCAAGCAATTACTAATGAACTCGAGATGATGAATTATGACAACGTCTACTTTATGGCCTTTATATAATATGTTTTAGACATGATTGCAAGAATGCATATTTTCTCTCTCTCCTCTGAAGGATCAGCCTGCAATAGTATACACATTTCAAAATAAGAGTCCCTGTGTATTTCAGGCTTGTTTATAATTAAGTCACACACTAATTTTTTTTTTCTTCTTGGCATTATTGGTATTTTTGTTACAAAATAAATTGTATTTAATTTTATTTCAATTGAATTCATAGTAAACTATTGTAGTCTCTCTGGCTGGGATGCTCCTCACAGGAAGTTACTGTATCAGTAAAATCTGTGTCACCTTCACTGAGAGAGACACTATATGGCAAAGCAAGGAGAACTCAACCATTTAAATACTATAATTTTGCATAATTTACAATGCATAATATTAGTATTTAATTAAATGTAATAGTAGCCTATGTAATTAAAATGAATTTTAATAAATAAAAATATTGTTAAAAATCACACATTATTTGTTGTTTGTCACATGTAGTAGAACATTTTTGTGACATGAGTAATAGGAGGATTTTTCACCTGGCTACCACTGCAAGCATATTTCAAACCTGTGGGAAGCACTGATTTATATATATATATATATATATATATATAGTCAGTGTTGGGGAAAGTTACTTTTAAGTTACTTTTATGGAAAGTAATCCGTTACATTACTTTTGAGTTACTTTTTCTCATCTGGGCTAGGCTGTTTGTTTGTTTTTATACCAACAAAGAAATTCTATTTTTGACAAATATAAAGGCCCTTTCACACCAAAAGTGAAATGAATAAGCCTCAGGCTGAAGGAAATGCAAATTCACGCCTGTACAGTAGAGCTCAAACAAACAAGCCTTTCAGCTGTGCTGCCATTCAGAAATACAGAAGAATAGGACGCAGGAGAAGAAGTAAATGACTAAGTGTATGCTCACATTTAGTCTAGAACTAGTCTAGAATAACCAACATGTTTACACAGCGCACACAACGCCTCTGCACTCCCGATTTCTCTCAATATGGGGACAGGAGAGCTGTCAGTCAATAAATGGGAAAAGAAAGTAACTTGAGTTACTTATTTAAAAAAGTAACTCAGATATTTTGATGTAAATATATATATATATATATGTGTGTATGTGTGTGTGTGTAATATTTAAAAAAAAAAAAAAAACTGAATTATATATAAAATTTTCATCCATTTGCATTAGAGTTAAAACAAACTAATAAGCTTAATGTGATGCATATGTCAGTCATACATAAGTGTTTATATATATTGCTCAATGCAGTTTTTCAGTCTCATACATTTTAACTAAATGATTATTGCATGTTTCACAGCTAGTCATATTTTAACTGTTCATAACTTTTAACTGAATAAAAAGATTTATATGGAAGCTTGTTTCTGCCACAGAATAAAAGATAAAAAAGGTAATTGCGATATTTTCTCTCACAAGTCTGAGCAAATAAGTCAGAGCTACAAGATAAAATTTGCAATTCTGACTTTATTTGTGACTTTATAACTCTCAGTTGAGAGTTTATATCTAACAAAAGTCAGAATTGCGAGATATATTTTTTTTAAAATCCGTAACGGAATCAAACTTCCATAGATTTATGCTGATTCTAAGCTATTTAAATGAATGCATTTTAAAAAATATGAATAATCAAATACAATCAAATTGATTTTTTGAGTGCAGAAATCTTACAGGTTTCATTTATGTATTACTAATAAATGTGGATCACATTAAGCTTATTTTGTTCAGGTTAAAACTGTGTAATCCAAATGGATTGAAATTGTATAAGTAATTCCAATATATAAATCTTAAATTTAGTCCTAAATTTATTGAGTGTAATAACCACAAGGAATAATCTAGGCCCTTGCATTTAGCTTTTCACTTGTCAAATAACCAGACTACAACAACAAAATTCTGTAAAGTAATCTTTTCTTTATTTAATCAAAGTGAAAATGCTTACAAAAAGATTTTCTTCTGCAGCATTCACACCTTTTTAAACTCTAAGCTAGTCATGACTTTATAAACACTTATAAAATGAAAACCATTCCAAAACTATCATGACTTTACAGTATGGACCTCTCTGGAAAGGCACTGAAGGAGTATTAGCAACATATGATATGAGCAGAAACCGAACAAGATAACGGAACACGGCTACACAGCGTTCTTTAGTAGCAGCGCGGCAACTACTAACATCTGTTTCAAGTCTGAGGGGTGTTTGAGGAACCAGATCAAAGCAGCAGAGGATCATTCAGCTGCCCATGTTGGGGAACATCTCAGTAAGGGTGGTCTGCTTCGATCCCTTTATCAAGCTAGTCTGGACCGTCGTTGAAGACGACGCAGGGGTCGATCCCAATGTTCCAGACAGTCTCTTTTCAGTTTTCCCATCGTCCCTGCGCCCCGTGCTGTTCCTCGCAGTCGACCGTGACGTACTAATGTTCTTTTTCGTACTCTCCACATCTGGGCTTGTACTTGTGGAAGCCGGAGTGTTTTTTTGCCGGAGCTGATAGCTATCGGCTGAACCCTTCCTGCGGTCCACAGTGTTTTCACGGTTCAGCTCCCTCTGAAGTCGCATCGCCAATCTTCGGTCCTCTTCTTCCTGCTGCCAGCGGCTCCGTGCGGTCTCCTCGTGCCATGCCATTTCAGACAGGAAAGGGCTGTTGGCTGAAGGAGATTCACACTGCGGAGCAGCACAAGGCCTCTTAGTGTGTAGATCGGCTTCACTCAGAAGCTCTATCTCTGAACTTTTCCTTTTCGAAGAGCTGCTGTTAGGACTGTTAAAAACAAAAGTGTGTTCTGAGCAGCTGGGATTGAAGTTGGAGGTGGAGGGTTTCCCATTGTAGTCCAGCACAGGCATGGTCTGTTTGACTGTGTCCTCCACAGATGGTGCTGTGAGGGTTTTTGGAGGGCTAAGAATGTTCTCCTGAAAAATGGAACATTTATCATCTTTAAAATTAAACTATGCAACTATGTTTTACCTTCCACTAAGCATGCATGAACTTTACATATACACTACTATACAAAGGTTTTGGATCAAGTAAGATTTTTTTTTTTTTAAGAAGTGACAGTGAAGATGTTACAAAAGATTTCGGTTTCAAATAAATGCTGTTCATTTGAACTTTCTTTCCATCAGAGAGTCCTGAAAAAAAAAAAAAAGCATCAGCTAGAGGTCGACCGATTCATCGGTTTTGCCGAATAATCTGCACCGATAACCGATTGGTGGAACAATTGGTTATAGGCAAAAATCCATGCCGATAGTTGTTCCGGGTTGCGTTCAATTTTGGAGTAGCTGAGAAGGGTCTGCTGTCATCATACAGTACGAGAGCGGCCTCTAGAGGCGGAATCACTAATACCTCATGTTTATTTTGACACGTGAGGCTGCGCTCTACACGGAGTACGCTGACACTTCAGATGCGCAATTTGCTCATTTAAAACACCGACAGTGAAACGGTATAAATACAGAACATGTCATCATTACAAAGTAATTAATTTGCTGACTAGATGCTGCATTAGGACACTAACATTAATAGTACCTCAAGCAGTTAAATCAATGTGACTAATGTAAACGAACGTGCATTAGTTTAAATTTAGCTGGTCACTTATGCATACATTAGCCGGCCAACATGCATATTTAAAGCTAGTGACATGCAGCTGATAAAAATGTTCATCCAGCCAACAGAAAATATAAACATCAGAAATGCATCCAATTTCAGTTTGTTTTTTTAAATCAACACTGCGATACATATTTAGTTATTTTGATGAGATAATCATCAAGTGTTCTAAAATAGAAGCAAATAAAGTGAGAGAATATACATGTAATATACATTTATGTAATTTCAGTACTCTGGCCTTTGTGTCGATATTCAAAGATGGCCATCTTTAAGCATGACTGTTTGTATTTATATGAAATGGTAACACTTTACAATAAGAGTCCATTTGTAACATTTAACTAAGGTTAAATGCTGTAGAAGTGTTGTTCATTGTTAGTTTGTTAATTTCAACATTTACTAATACATGTTAGGGCTGCACAATTAATCGAATTTCTAATCGCGATTACAGATGGCGCGATTACAAGGAAAAATATCCACTTACATTATTCTGCGTGTTTAAGAGGTGTGTTTAGAGCACGTTACATCACGAGAGGCGAATCACGACTACTTCAGAGTGTAAAAGGTCTAACCTAGCACAAAAGGAGCTACCAGTGACGTAGGTGTACGCTGATATGTCGAACGCACGCGAAACACCAGCACCCACCATTTTTAAAAAGCCGTGTACACAGCCTATATATATTTACTCCACGAACTAACTCTACAAACATGAAAAACATTGATAGGACCTCTCAACCTTACGCTAAGGAGAAAATCCAGCGCGACTTTGAGCAGACCAAGCGAAACATGATTATGTATTTCTGCTAAGTTAGCAACATTGGGCATCAACCACACTGCAAAAGCTAATACTTTTTCATATACGGTCTACTTTCTTTGTATAACAGTTCTATCTAATAACGTATTAGACAGGACTGTTAAACAGATCATAAACTAATGAAGACGAAGAATGTGAGCACTGTGTGCTCAGGATCTGTCAGAACTGTTCTCAGCGCCGTCAAAATAAAAGTAACAACAAAAAGCGCAGTTTACGTCATTTCAGGCCCTAGGGGAACATTAGTTTGCATGGCTAGTTCCTATATCTAAGTTCCAAGAACGACCTGATGCTTTTTTTATTATTATTTAAAGAAGAAACCAAACCAATGTACGTATAGTTGACATTTGAGGTTTAATGATATAGAAAAATATTTTAAAAATTCAGAAAGTGTTTTCAGCTTGTTTTTTATTTTTATACAAAAAGATGGCATGCAGTTACTTCAAAATACATCATTCAATGTAAATTGTGATAATCAATTTATAATCGCAATTATAATTTCAAGGGAATATTCGACAATTATGATTTTTGTCATAATCGTGCAGCCCTAATACATGTCAACATTTACTAATGCATGTCTTTTATTTACGTCAATATTTATTAATATAATTAATATATTCATATTTATATATATGTGTTATGTTTGTTTTTTTTTATCCAGTATCCAATTTAAAAGATTTCGGTTGATTAATCGGTTATTGGCAAGTATGGTCCAACCTAGTTATCGATATCTGTAAAATCCACAATCAGTCGACCTCTAGTATCAGCACATATTAACCCCTAATCTTAACTGTTATCAACATTGATAATATTAGAACGATTTCTGAAGGATCATGTGACACTGAAGACTGGAGTAATGATGCTGAAAATTCAGCTTTAAATCACAGGAATAAATTACATTTTAAAACATTTAAACAGAAAACAGTTATTTTAAACTAATAATATTTCACAATATTACAGTTTTTTGGGGGTTTTTTTATTAAATAAATGCATACTTCTCAACAACGTTATAACAGATATAAGAGGATTTTTCCCAACATTTAATTTTATGTCTTTTTTCATAAGCCTATTTGTATTTTAGAGAAAAACTTTTATTAGTTTGGTATTAAAATTGTAAAAACTTTCCTACAGAAAACATATGAATCAATGTCTTTCACACAAAAAAAGAATGCACTATAAAAGTATTTTTAACAATTTAGTTATACCTTGTAATGCAGCTTATAATGAATTGAATGGTCTTGTGTATAATTGTAACCACAGTTATATTACATTATAATACTTATCTATTCACTGAACACAGCTTTAGAAAGTACAATGCATTAAAACACACGACAAACAACCAATTTCAGAATCTGCAATTATTATAATGCACTTTAACTTTGGTTACAATTATTTGTTAAAATATATAATGCATTTTACTGTACATTATGAGTACCTTTATATTGCATTATACATTAAAGCTTTAAGTAAAGTGTTACCAAAAAACTTTAGATGTTTCTTTAGATGTTTATAACATTTAAAAATCAAATAAAATACAACTGATATCTACAAATTATTGAAGCTTTTGTTCCACATATGTGGCATGTATGACAACATTTATTTATTTTAAAAAGTAATTAAATCAATTTGTTTTATTTTTATCATCACTATTAAAATTAATATTAGGTTGTAATGATTTCATTTATAAGAGGAGGAGACAATCAAAGCATCATCAAAATCACCTTATTAGCCATCAAAGAGGAGTTTGGGCTGCTGTCAGAACTGCTCGGCTGTTTATGAGACACTGGACGCAAAAACCTGACATATAAGAGAATGCAGTGCATTAGAAAACCCCTTTTTTTATTTATGGTCTTTCAAAACTTTCAACAATAACCAGACCTGAAAAGATGAGTTATATTACTGATATACTGGGACTCAACAGCAGGTACTCACTTCTCAATATCCCCCATATTTGGCTTTGTCTTCTTAGCTGGCGTAGCATCAGTAGGTTTGACGTTCCATGGTGACTCAGAGATTGGTCCTGAATTCTGCACAAACAGCATAAAACAGCATTAATCATCCCCAAAAAGTTTTGCTGAGCTTCAGACAACAACAAAAAAAAATAAAGCTGCAGCTGTATAAAGGCATTTTGTGAGTTTTCAAACATTTATTCTCCTTTATGTGTGTGGTTTAAACCCTGATTTGTGATTCATTTTTGGAAATATTAAAGTGCCCCTATTATGTTTCTTCAGATATTACCTTTCATGAAGTGTGTAATATAGCCATCTGTGAATCTAAAAGGTCTGCAAACTTTTAAAGATCAAAGTGTATGATAAATTAAGTTATTGTCTCCCAAGAGAAAGAACCGATTCTGAACTGTCTGAAATGAGTCGTCAGTAATTCCAGTCTTACTTCCTGCATGAACCTACGTAGGTTTGTAACAAATTTACATAATGCCAGCCTATGGTCTTCATTGGCTACCCTGTACAACTACCTCAAACATTGTAGTTGTACAGTAGTTGAGGCCTGGAAGAATTTGGTTTGTGTTGTTGAAATGACAAGACGCCGTTTTCTTCACTGTGAAAGCAAATCCACTTTGCATGTACTTCCAAAGGATGAGTACTCGAATTGATACGGTAAAATCAGCACCATTGTTACGGTTCGTATCACTGTGTATTCAAGTGGTGAAGAAGCCTCCAGATCTGAAATTCAGATATGCTAATGGGAGCCAATCACAACAGACTGGGCCACCTGACCAATCACAACAGACTGGACCATCTGACCAATCAGAGCAGAGTAGATCAATCACAACAGACTGGACCACCTGACCAATCACAACAGACAGAGCCATCTGACCAATCAGAGCAGAGTAAGCTCTCGGAAAGTAGGGGTTTAGAGAGACTGAATCCTTTATCGAACCGTTTCAGACACTGTGAGAAAAGAGCTGATATTGCAATGTATATTATGAGAAAATTAAAGTGTTTTTTGACCTCGAGGAGACCTCGAAAACAAAATTAAGAGCCTTTAAAAAAGCATAATAGAAGCACTTTAAATTAAATAAACAAAAATAAAAAAGCAAATAAACATTTTATTCATGTTAGCTTTTCTGAATGATGCTGTCACTCAGTAGGGGTTAGCTACTCTCGCATTCAATTTTAGTTTGTAGTTACTCATGAAGTTATATTCACATAAATTATAACCTTGGGTAACAATACTTGAGCTTGACAAATGCAGTCAACGCTTTAGGAAAACAGAATGAGATTATTTACATGTTTTCCTGTTATGCTCAGACAGTCCAAATGTCTGCTGTCAGATTTTATTGTTGTTTTGACATGTTATTAAAACAATCTTGACAAACAGTTTTGGGGATTTCAGTCTGTCCAAGCAGAGAGGAGCCGCACTTTTATGACTGTGCATGTCACTGGATTTGGCTCACGGTCTCTGATGCGTGACCTCACCAGTTCTTGGCTGAGCAGTCTGGCCAGTTTCTCATCATTCTCCAGCTGTTGCTCTTCCTGCCTCCTCCTCTCCTCTGCCATACGCTCCTCCTCCTCAGCCAGCAGGCGCTGGATGTACTCCTCACTGGCTCTCCGCTCGGCTTCCTCCAGAGCTCGCTTCTCCTCCACAAGCTGTTCAAAACAAGAGATGAGATGATGACAGCTACCCTTCACAACAACAAAACACCAAAAACTAAATCTGATCTGCACTAAAATTGACCATGTCATTACAAGAAAAAAAAAGAAAAAAAAAGAAGAAAAAAACATCATAAAATCATATTATAAAAATAAAAAAAAAATGCTATTAATCTTTGAAATAAGTCTTCAAATGGACACTACTATTGAAAAGTTTGGTGTCAGTGAGATTTTGTTTTAAATCAATTCTTTATTCAGTAAGGATGCATTAATTTAATCAAAAGTGACAGTAAAGACTTTCATAGGCCTTGTCCACACTAATACATTTTCATTTGAAATCTCATCTTTTTCTCTCAGTTTCCATCTTCCGTCCACACTGAGACTGTTTTTGTCAACGAAGCTTTTTGAAAGCTCTCCCAAATGGATAAATTTGAAAACGCTGTGAAGTAGCATGGACTGTGAAAATGGAGGCGATGGAAAACAATGCATGTTTAGTAATGTGATGCATATTGTACATATAATATCTATGGTAATATCTGCATTGCTCTGCCTGATATTTACTTTCATAGTGTTTCTAAAGATAAACGTTCCATTGCAGGGCTCTACAGTGCGCCCATTTCACTCGCATTTGCTCCTGAAAATAACTGCGTCCAACTGTGAAAAAACATTTAGGCGCACTGGTGCGAGTGACCCGATCAATTCTCATGAATAGACCTACAATCGGACTCCCAATATGCATCTAAACTGAACAACAGTTATGTTTCGTACTGCAACCGGCTGCTTTTCATGCCTTAATTCAAAGACTTTGCTTCAGTCAGCAGAGCAGAGCAAGTGCAAAAGACGTGCGCGACGGACTACACTTCAGAGATTGTTTACAAGGTGCAACCGGTGTTACGCAGCCACGCGCACTTACCAGACCATCTCATGCTGCTGTTTCTTTGCAGCCAAATTAATTGTAAATACTACATTTGGATTATCATAATCAAGGTCGGAAATTAACGGGGGCTTGGGGCAAAAATGCCTCCAAAAATTGATTTAAAAAAACACGCGCACCGTTATGAATGCCCGTACTTTCACTTTTGAAGTAGCGGCAATTGCTTGAATGGTGGGTGGATTCATTATTATTCTTAATGAAAAACACAACAACAAAACAGTACAATGACAAACTCGCTTAAATATGCGCGTTTACATTTCGCTTTGCAATCAAATTTTCATCCATCATCTTGTCATTCAGAAAAATGAGGCGAAATGGGCAAAGTGAGGTGAAATCTGACTCCTGCTGCTGATCTGAGCTGACTCTCGTTCGGCTCACTGAATTGAGCAGACGCATTCAGTTTTTAACTGTAGTGTCTATTTTCTAACTGAACTAAATGATTATTATTACTATAAAAAAAATCAAAACGACAGTGGGGCCGGTGCTGCTGTCACGGTGGGCAAGTGATTTAACCGGTGTTGCGGCTGAACACCGGTAACACTGTCGATCGCAGCAAACCTAATATGTAAGTTAAGTAATATCACACGAGTAGACTCCTGTTTCTCTGAGTATTGGCATGATTGCAAATGTGATACTTACTGATCTGATTTAAGTCCAATAAACAAGTTTATATTAAGTGAAGCAACGGTGATTCCTGAATGAATCTGCGCTTTGAACGACTGAATGAATGACTCGCACATTAAGATTTACCGCCACCTACTGGCTGTTTTATTTTCATATTTACACGTTACATAGATTGTTATTACTTAAAATATTAAACTTTTAAAGATCCTTTTTTTTTTTTTTTTTTTTTAAACATATTTATAAATTCAAAAAATTATATTTAAAAACATTTGTACAACATTATTGACCAATGAGCTGCATTAAGCAGTCTATGTAAATGTCTAAATAATACCAAGCTTCTGTGTCACTTCTACAGTGCAAAGATGGATTTTTTTGATGATTTCTTTTGATTGGTAACAGTCTCATTGGATGTTATTGTTCTTACTGAATTTATTGTTCAACATTTAAAAACAAATTTTCTATTTTAATTTAAGAAATTGATTAAATATGATGCATACATTTAATAAGATTAGAAAAATTGCTCTTATAATGGTACAAATGCCCCAGGAAATTAATTTAAAGGGGCAAATATCGCCCTGTAATGGGAAAGTTAATGTCTGTTATTGATCAGAAAGTGCTCCTAAATTTTTGACTGTGCTCCTAAATTTTTTTTATTAGGAGCACAAGTGCTCCCAAAGAAAAATGTTACTGTAGAGCACTGCATTGCAGAATATTCGTATTACATTCCTCCAAGGCAAAACATGATGACAATTGTGTTTTAGACCATATGAGTTTGAGTGCGACCTGGACGCAACAGTGAGTCATGCTTTGAGCGAATTCGTAAACACCTCTGATTGGCCATTGTGTTCACGCGCTCATCAGATATGTCTGTGATTGGCTACAATAATCAGCGCTTCAAAAACATGTTGTAAATAGTCATCAATGATGCTCTTCACCGAGCGCTAACACAGATACACACGGGAGCGGAGCGTTTGAAAGTAGACCAGTCCACTGATAGACGCCTGCTTTCTAACGCTCCCGCTTTCAAAACTCCTTCAACCATTTCCGCATGCTTTCAAACACTCCTGTGCGTTGATCATTGTACCCAATCACAGACATATCTGATGAGCGTGTGAACCAAGCGTGCCACACGAGTCCTGAAAAGTGAAGCCAAAGCGTCTTGATCGCCCCCAGGTGGCTGGATGCAGTATAGGCCATAAACCCCACTCTCTCCATGTAATGTAATGGGACATGAGACAAACTAAACAGTCAAATATTTTTTTCCAAAGATGGTTTCTGTCATTTTAGGCAGTTTTTATTATGCTGATGTTAGTTAAAGTGTTCGTTCTTTAATTAAGTTTGTTTTTAGTTAGTTATTTGATGCTATAAAAATGCGGGTTTTGACATCATGATTGACAGCTGAGATTGACAGCTTCTCTGAGTGAAGTAGTCACTGAAGCACCAACAGACTTTTTCTGGATCTTCGGGAGGAGATTGGAGCTTTAACTTTAATTTCTATATTTCCAGAACTGTTTGTTTCACACCGAGTTGATCTGCAGTATTAACCAGAGCCCGGCCAATTTATCGGTCTGCTGATTTTCTCGGCCGATATGAGCCTGTCGCAGATATATCTGCATCAACATTAGGGGTGCAACGGTTCAGATTACTCACGGTTCGGTTTGTATCACGGTTTTAGGCTCATGGTTTCAGTACGGTTCGGTATGTGCTATGTTCAGGGAAAAAAAGTACTACTGTCAAATAAAAATAAAGAAAATAAGAACAAATAATCAAACAGCACAAATAAATACAGTAAAACAAAGATACAAATAAATACAGCTTTTCAGGTTTTTCATGTATCCAGTTTTCAGGTACAAAAATTGAATAAAGTAGCTAATAAAATGTAAAACAACATTGCATGTAATCTTCACTGTATAAATTAAATAAAGATCAATCATTTTTAATTATTAAGTTACTATTCAGTCATGAGCAATGAGTGATTTCCATGTCTTTTGTTGTTTGATTAACATCACTTTCAGACAGCAGGAATGCAAGTGCTGCTGTCTCTAATACATGGATCAGTACTCTGATACTGAATACATGCGTTCTTTCTCGAGTGTGTAAGTTCACTTAAGACATAACCGACTATGCTTGCTAGGATACTCGCCAAGACGGGCATGTTGACATAATTTTGTGTGAATTTGTCCGTTCAAGCACAAGAATTGAAAGAGACCTCAATATTTGCGCGCTGTACACGCACTTCCGCGTGCACGCTTCAGATGAGTGCACAAATCTTCTCACAGCGCGCGTTTAAGTTCTCTTTCGCGACTTGCACTTGAATGTTTAAATTAGCAAGGCTTAAATGAGTTTAGTTTAAACGCAGATAGCAACGTGTGCTGTTCAGGTCTCACCTGCGCTCGCGCGCTGTCAACACCGGGTGATGAAGGCGTAAATGACTGCTCATATAGAGCATACGGCACTCGCATTGAACAAAGTTTAGGGGAAGCCAGAATGCGTATCCATCGACAGAAACATACATTAGCCTAACTCTGTCTGTCTGTTTTATTTATTTTCTACAAACCATATTATAGATGCGTATGCGTCGTCAGATATGAGATGAACCGCGGTGCAAGTGCGTGCCGAACCGAGTGTGTAGAACGGTACGGTTCTATTTTTTACCGAGAACCGTTTCACCCCTAATCAACATATATGCCACCAATATGAACATTTTCGACACGCACTTGCACCGCGGTTCAGCTCAAATCTGAAGACACATCTATAATATGGTTTGTTGAAAATAGCAATGTGTAAAACAGACAGACAGAGTTTAGCTAATGTATGTTTCAGTCAATGGATATGCATTCTGGCTTCCCAATACGTTACAACAGCGATGATCAAAAAGCGTGGACAAAACAGTCACTCTTTGTAAACTTGGTTCACTGCGAGTGCCATATGCTCGAATACGAGCAGTCATTTACGCAGTCATCACAGGTGAGACATGAACAGCACACGTTGCTATCTGTGTTTAAACTCAATTAAGCCTTGCTAATTTAAACATTCATGAGCAAGACGCGAAAGAGTGAGAAGAGCGAAGTGCTCATCCGAAGTGCGCACACGCTTATCTCAGACTGCACGCAAATACTGAGTTCTCTTTCAAGTCTTGTGCTTGAACATACAAATTCACACAAAAATTGTCAACATGCCCGTCTTGGCGAGTATCTTAGCAAACATAGTCAGTTATGTCTTAAGTGAACGTTTAAAAGTTTAAAAAGACAACGCATGTGTACTGGATATGTACTGGATCGTGCATTATGTCTTAAAGGGAAAGAAGCCTAATATTCCTGCTGTCTGTGTATTTAATGTTAATCAAACAACAAATGATGAAGAAATCACTCACTACTCTTGACTGAATATCTTTTGTATCTCCAATGATGATTGACTTAATTTATACTATAATATGCAGTGTTATTTTATATTTGATTATTTTATTCGTTTTCTGTACCTGAAAACTACTATTAGATACCTGCTGTTGCTTGTAGTTTGATTATTTGTTCTTATTATCTTTATTTTTATTTGACAGTTGTCCTATTTTCCCTGAACATAGCACATACCAAACCATACCGAAACCGTGACCCTGAAACGGTGATAAAACTGAACGGTGAGTAATTTGAACCGTCGCACCCCTATAATATACGCATAACGAATATCGGCCGATATATCAATATCATTGGCCCCCCAAAAACCTATATCGGTCGGGCTCTATTATTAACCGAGTGTGGGCGGACTTTGATATTGCGGCTCCACTTTGTGCTCACTACTGCGCAGACTTGAGAGTCAAGATGTCAGCGCCATATTGGCACACTGGCGGCTTCACTTACTACAATGGAAGAGAGTGAAGGTGCGTCGTCCATCTTTTTTTACAGTCTACTACGGTGTGAACACAATGGCCAATCAGAGGTGTTTACGAATCCACTCAACAGCGCTCAAAGCGTCACATTTTTAAAATTTCCGTGGGTACTTTAGACAACGCTAGTAGTAATAATAATATTAATAATAAATCTTAATTGTAATTATCTCGCTATAAAAAACTAAGAATATTGTGCATGGAAAAAAAATCAAAATGAGTCAAAGAATAAATATTCTATCAGATCTTTCAAAAAATCCACTGCAGCAATGTTGGGATGCAGCATTGTGCTCTGAGCAGGACTGGACACACAAACAAAAGTATTGGCAGAACAACAATACAACCCATGTAAACATGGGATTGCTGTCTGTAATGTGCATTCATGAGGCCCACCTGTTGTTTCATTGACTGCTGGCTAAAAATCCACCACCATCATGAATCTCTCACCTTGCTGATCTGGTCCTCATACTCTTTCCTCAGCTCTCCTGGTTGACATACTCGAGGTCTCGAAATCAGCACTGGGGGGAAAAAAAGCAATATGCATTACCATGATACAGTTATTAGGCACATACTGCTTCAGTCAAGCTGCGCTCCATACCATCATCACAATCGTCAATTCCCTGCACTCTCCGCTCGCACTGAGTGGGGAAAGCGTCCTGTATGCGTCTCCACAGCTCCATGTTGACCAAGGTCTTGTTCCGGCTGTTGAGTCGTGCCCAAGTGGACACACGTTTTCGGCAAAGCGGACAGCACATGTTGGACTTGTCCACGGTTTCCAGAAAGCAGGGTTTGCAGAAAGTGTGTGTGCAGGGCAGAGTGACCGGCTCCAGGAATATATCCAGACAGACCGGACAAAGACAGTCTGAACGTTCAAGACCCCCAGAGCTTTCTTCAACCGGACCCATGTCCATTTCAGACACAGGCGGCATTCTGCGGCCGGCCTCTCTGTGTCAATAAATGATGACTCCCTCTCTCAGCTTCTACTGCAGCATATGACAGCCAGCTGAAAGACAAAACAACAACTGAAAGGCTGATCTAAAACATAGTATTATTACCCAGAAAGGCACTACATTAGATCCAGGGTTTCCACCACCAAAGTACAGCAAATTTTGTATGGAGAAAATATATAAAACGTGGAGTTTTCATGGGTCTCTAAAGGTTGAAACCCCCTGCATTAGATAACATTAAATCTAATGTAAATATCTACGTATGAACTGCTTATTCATGTGTCTGCAAACCTGCACATCAAATAGAAACTGTAGTTTTATCGTTAAATAGTTAAGTGTTCATCATTAGCAATATTAACCTGTGTGAATTTTAACACGAGACGTCCAAAAAGGCATAATTCATAAACTACTGTCAATAAAATATATTTTCAGATTACGTCCAAATGAACTGAGATTTATTTTAAACAAGTTCTTATGCTAACCAGCATCTCAATGCTAGTGTAATTAGCAACTTTCCAGCAGTGTGAGTGATTATTGAGGGTAAAATTGAAGTAAACCTTCTATTGAAGTAGGTAACGTCTCTGTTGTTATATGGTTTATTAATGCGAATGTCAAAAACAATTACAAATATTACAATTCACACTTATTTGCTTACTTACTGACTAGGCCCCAAAATCCCGGGAATTTTTTGCGCCCTACTACTCACGCATGTGAAGCCATGAGCGCCAATAACAGACTTGCATTTCAAAATAAAAGTCCTTCGATTTTACAATGGACTTCAAACTGGGTTCCGGGGCTCACAAGGAGGTCTGTCGAAAATTCGCCAAAACAGTGTAAAAATGTAAAAAATAAATAAATGCAAAAATAAGATTAAACTAACTAAATAAATGTAATTAAATAAATAAATAAACTGATTAAAATAAATAAATCGATTAATGAATAAATAAATAATACATCTGTACAGCACATGGTGAGTAGAAAAACGTAAAAACGTAACAAAATAGAATATTTTCCAAAAATCATAATATTCATTTGCACAGCCTTTTAAATTGTAGGACGGGGGTCCGTCGCACTAGGAAGATCCTATTAGGGGGTCGATGGCATCTAAAAGACTGAAAACCTGTGCTAGTTAGCTTGGTACCAGATGGATAGATATAATAGGCTTTTCTAAAATTAATAGGCCACTTTATAAGACTATATCATCAATAGTTAAAAAAAAAAAAAAAAAAAAATGCTGACAATGTTGAAATGATTCTCGTTCTGATCTTATAGTGTATGATCCTGTGACCAGCAGAGGGAACTACTGTTACACACATCAATGAAATGTGAACGGATGTGTCCCAGTTCACACACTATGCACTAAAAGTATACTTCACTAGTCACGGGAAAGTACATACTTTTGATTGTGTAAAATAGTGCATCATGCCATAAAATCTCGCCTTAATAAACATGTAAACATCATCAGCATCTATAGGCTATAGTTGCTAAATCCATTGCCTAAAAATTAATTCACTTTCATTTTAGGTTCATGAGACCCCGTGAAATGGCTTGAAGCAGTTTTCTTTCCTCGACTGACTTTTTTTTATTTGGTAACAGGACGTTTTGGTACATTTAGATTTGGTCCCTTTTTGAATAGCCAAAAGGGTTAAGCTTACATGAATAATGATTTTCTTCCATTTTTCTTCTATTCTTTTTTATTACAGGTTTTATTACAATTTTAATTATGTATATGAAAATGCCTATATTTATACTATATTTTATCTATATTCCTTTTGTTTTTTTCTTTTATTATAAAATAGATGTAATAACCCACTATCTATCTATATATACACACATACATACACACACACACATTCAGCATACTATTTTCAAAATATAATGCGAGACACACTACTGTATTTGTTCCTCATGTATTTTATTTAGGACAGCATTAAAATTAGGAAATTATGTTCCGATAGTTCATCATGAAATGGTCAATGTAATGCCATTGACAATCAACAGGCAACAGTTTATAAACATCTATTCACTGTAGAGTCACCAGCCTGACTTAAAAAGTGTCAAATATCGGATGGTCAGGGTGGAGGTTTGTTCTCATGTTCAGGAGATGGATTAAAGGAAGAGGAGATACTGTTTGTAGGATTCTGTATTCTTCGTCGCAGCTCGAACGTTTGCCTCTCCACCTCCTCCAGAACACTTTTACTCAAAGACTGAAGGAAAAGGTCAATATGTAAGAGAACAGAGAAAACAGCAGTCCCACACAGTATTTAAATGGAATCAGAAATCAACATAAAAAATATAATAATTATTATTATATTAATTCTTATATATTATTTCATAATAACTTTGAGTCTATATAGAAGTCACCTGATTCTCAGCCAGTGCCTCTTTGGCCATGTAATGCTCTCTTTTGATCTTAATTTCCACCTCCTCTGGAATATCTGGCACCATCCAGTCAATAATATGTCCAATTAGGAGTACAACATGCTGTAAACCCATCATCAACATTAAAAATTGTGTTCAGTTTTCATTTTATAATCATCTATATCTACACTATATTGCCAAAAGTTTTGGGATGCCTGCCTTTACGTGCAACTTTAATGACATCCCATTTTTAATTCTTAGGGTTTAATATGGAGTTAGCCCACCCTTTGCAGCTATAACAGCCTCAACTCTTCTGGGAAGGCTTTCCACAAGGTTTAGGAGTGTGTTTATGGGGATTTTGGACCATTCTTCTAGAAGCGCATTTGTGAGGTCAGGCAGTGATGTTGGCGAGAAGGCCTTGCTTGCAGTCTCCGCTCTAATTCATCCCAAAGGTGTTCTATCGGGTTGAGGTCAGGACTCTGTGCAGGCCAGTCAAGTTCCTCCACACCAAACTCGCTCATCCATGTCTTTATGGACCTTGCTTTGTGCACTGGTGCACAGTCATGTTGGAACAGGAAGGGGCCATCCCCAAACATGAAATTGTCCAAAATGTCTTGGTATGCTGAAGCATTAAGAGTTCCTTTCACTGTAACTAAGGGGCCAAGCCCAACCCCTGAAAAACAACCCCACACCATAATCCCCCCTCCACCAAACTTTACATATGGCACAATGCAGTCAGGCAAGTACCGTTCTCCTGGCAACCGCCAAACCCAGACTCGTCCATCGGATTGCCAGACAGAGAAGCGTGATTCGTCACTCCAGAGAACACGTCTCCACTGCTCTAGAGTCCAGTGGCGGCGTGCTTTACACCACTGCATCCAACGCTTTGCATTGCACTTGGTGATATAAGGCTTGGATGCAGCTGCTCGGCCATGGAAACCCATTCCATGAAGCTCTCTACGCACTGTTCTTGAGCTAATCTGAAGGCCACATGAAGTTTGGAGGTCTGTAGCTAATGACTCTGCAGAAAGTTGGCGACTTCTGCGCACTGTGTGCCTCAGCATGCGCTTACCCCGCTCTGTGATTTTACATGGCCTACCACTTCGTGGCTGAGTTGCTGTTGTTCCTAATTGCTTTCACTTTGTTATGATACCACTAACAGTTGACCGTGGAATATTTAGTAATGAGGAAATTTCACGAATGGACTTATTGCACAGGTGGCAACCTATCACGGTACCACGCTTGAATTTACTGAGCTCCTGAGAGTGACCCATTCTTTCACAAATGTTTGTAGAAGCAGTCTGCATGCCTAGGTGCTTGATTTTATACACCTGTGGCCATGGAAGTGATTGGAACACCTGATTGGAATTCAATAATTTGGAGGGGTGTCCCAATACCTTTGGCAATATAGTGTATATCGCCATAATATGGAAGCTTGTTTCCGCCACAAAATAATAAAAAAAAATAAATTAAAAGATAATTGCGACTTTTTATTTCACAATTACGAGTTTACATCTCGCAATTCTGGGTTGTGATATAGACTCACAATTGCGAGTTATGTCAGGATTTTGTGATACTTGCAATTGCGAGAAAAAGAAATCAGAATTGTGAGAAAACAGTCAGATTTCTGAGATGTAAACTCGCTATTGTGAGATAAAAAGTCGCAATTATCTCGTAATTTGTTTCTCACAGTTGAGTTTATATCACGCAATTCTGACATTATAACTCACAATTGCGAGTCTATATCACAACTTTATATCTTTATATTTATATCAAGTTTTTATCACGCAATTCTGAGAGAAAAAAAAGCCAAAATTGCGAGATAAAAATTCGGAATTACCTTTTTTATTTTTTATTCAGTGGCGGAAAAAACAAGCTTCCATAATTATCAGAACAAATGTATGTGCAAAGTTTACAAAATGATGTTTGGTCAAACTAGTACCAGACTGTGCACCTCGAATATAATGACGAAACTCAGTCTTATGGCCAGCAGATGAAAGTAATCTTGTGTGTACTGTCCTTTCTCATCCCTGAGGCCTCGATATCTTAAAAAAAAAAAAAAAAAAAAATTGACACTTGATTAACACTTATAATGGCTTATGTATTAAAATATAAATAGAACACAGATTTAAATACAGAAACATTAATACTGTCAGGGGTTCGTTGTGTATAAACGCACTAAGATGAAGGAGCATCAATATAATGTCTTTAATGACAAAACTCAGGAGATCAGGAGAACAGAGGGGTAAATCTAAAACACACAACGTAATATAAACGAGAACAGATGGATAATGATGGAGAACACAGGGTATAAATACATGGAGCTAACAAAAGGAACTAATGAGATAATTACTGATACAACAGGTGAGCAAACTGACTAATCAAACACAGGAAAACTAGGTCACAGGGAAAAGACACAATAAAACAACATTACTCTAACAGAAGCTCTCCTTCCCAGAAGGCGCGACCTCACACTATAAAGAGTTCATCAGAGGAGGGAGGATGGCATGGAAAAGGAAAACAAAAACAGACCATGGAGGGAGGAGCCATGGTGTCGACTTGGCAGGCTCCACCCTGGGGACGGCCGATGGAGACTTAGCCACTGAAGATGGAGACCCAGGTGGAGCAGATGAGCCAAAGAGCCCACACGACATCACTGGCACTAGAGACCGAGGTGGAGCTGTGGTGATGAGCATCCGAGGTGGAACGTAGAAAACTGAAGACTGAGGACGATGGTGGAGCTGGGGAGAAGAAGGTGCTGGCAGGACGACATCTGACCAAGGCAGAGCCTGTAGGATGAGGGAGCCCGGTGGAGTTGTAAGGCTGAAAGTTTCCGGTGGAGCAGAGGGAGGAAGGAGCCAAGGCAGAGCCGACATGTCGACAGGCCGTGGTGGACTGATGGGTACTGCGGCTGGAGTTGGAGCCAGGGGATCCTCCTCAGGGCTGATTCAAGGCTGGACGTAACCAGTGGAGAAACCGGAGATTCAGGACTGGGCGGAACCAGCGGGGAAACCGGAGATTCAGGACTGGGCGGAACCAGCGGGGAAACCAGAGATTCAGGACTGGGCGGAACCAGCAGGGAAACAGCAGATTCAGGGCAGGATGGAACCAGCAGGGAAACAGGATATTCAGGACTGGGCGGAACCAGCGGAGAAACTGAAGATTCAAGACTGAGTGGAACCAGTGGGGAAACTGGAGATTCAGGACTGGGTGGAACCAGCAGGGACACTGGAGATTCAAGACTGAGCGGAACCAGTGGGGAAACTGGAGATTCAGGACTGGGTGGAACCAGCGGGGACACTGGAGATTCAAGACTGAGTGGAACCAGCGGGGACACTGGAGATTCAAGACTGAGTGGAACCAGCAGGGAAACAGCAGATTCAGGGCAGGATGGAATCAGCAGGGAAACAGGATATTCAGGACTGGGCGGAACCAGCGGAGAAACTGAAGATTCAAGACTGAGCGGAACCAGTGGGGAAACTGGAGATTCAGGACTGGGTGGAACCAGTGGGGACACTGGAGATTCAAGACTGAGCGGAACCAGTGGGGAAACTGGAGATTCAGGACTGGGTGGAACCAGTGGGGACACTGGAGATTCAGGGCTGGACAGAACCTGCGGGGAAACTGAAGATTCAAGACTGGGCGGAACCAGAAGGGAAACAGGAGATACAGGACTGGGCGGCACCAGCGAAGACACTGGAGATTCAGGGCTGGACAGAACCAGTGGGGAAACTGGAGATTCAGGACTTGGTGGAACCAGCGGGGAAACTGGAAATTTTTGGGCTGGACGGAACCAGTGGGGAAACAGGAGATTCAGGGCTGGACGGAACCAGCGGGGAAACGGGAGATTCAGGGCTGGATGGAACCAGCAGGAAAACAGAAGATTCAGAACTGGGCGGAACCAGCGGGGATTGGAAAAACAGGAGAATGATATCCACAAATACCTCCAAAAGTGCAAAAAAATTTTCCAGCGGCCATATCGAACACATCCACCATGGTAGGGTTGTGGGTGGGACTTTCCTCCCAGCCCTCGTCCTCCACTAACGCTCCCTTAGTGGCTCATGCACCTGGTCAGACACACCTTGTGGTTCAGACTCCAGGGTAATGATCCTTCCATCCTCAGTTCAGGTTCGGGCTTGTCAGTCATGGCAGGCTGAAGTCCACAGTCTGCGGTGTGCTCTCGTATGTCCATCGTGCCAGTCGTTGGTGGCGGATACTGGTCTCTGGATTGGGGCTGGTGTTGTCCTCAGCCAGGCCGATGGTGAACAACTAGTTGTTGTTCACCAGCACCCACTCCACGAATGTGGTGAATTCTTCCCCGGGACCACTCGCTGGAATGCGTGCCTTGGACCACTTGCTCAGGCTGGAGTAGTAAAATGAACAGAGCGAGCGGTCCGGGTTGTGTGTCTAGTATGCAAGATGGAGGAAGTCCCGTGTGTGTTCTTCCAGCAGACAGTCTCCCTGCTCCAGGTAGAGAAGGTAGATACAGAGGGAAAAACAAAAATCCACAGAAAGGGGAAAATAATGGTACAATAATACTGTTAGGTCTGTTCTTCTGTCAGGGGTTTGTTGTGTATAAACACACAAAGACGAAGGGGCATCAATATAATGTCTTTAATGACAAAACTCAGGAGAACAGAGGGGTAAATCCAACACACACAACGCAACATAAATGAGAACGGACAGATAATGATGGAGAACACAGTGTATAAACACATGGAGCTAACAAAAGGAGCTAATGAGATAATTACTGATATTATCTGTAATACTGTTATACTGAAACATACCAATCCCAAACTACTGAACAGTAGTATATAATAGGAATAGTATATCAACAGTTTGGTCTTCACCTGCATGACGTTTGGCTTTGGGTTAAGTTCACATTGGCAACAGCGAGGGTGAAGTTGATGTATCCGCTCATGCTGCCCGCAGTGTAGCGGTAAAAGAGTCGTGGCAGGAAATCAGACGTGAAGGCAATCAGGAAAGCCTGGCAAAAGAACAAGACATCAAACACAACTACCCAGGATACACAGCCTGTCTAATTAACATTATTTTGTACTAAGATTTTTAGACATCAAAAGCTGTAAATAAACTCACAATTCAGTGTTGACCAGACTAACACTGATAACAGAGTCAAGCATAACAGTGGCAGATACACTGTAAGGTTGATCAGGGATAGGGTGTGTCTCAATCAGCTCCCTAGTTCTAATCAGGGCACTGATCAGGGAGTCTGCCATTTTAAGGGCTGTCTGTCTGAACATAAATCATGTGAGCCAACTCACTACACATACACGCGATAGATTTTTTTTTTTTTTTTTTTTTTTTAAATACAAACCATTATAAACATGCACCATTAGACAGGGAATTAACATAATCTAGCTAACATTTATAATTTGTTTACCGCTGAAATGTTGCATGTATATGTAACAAGCAAAGTATTTATCATAATGTACTTTAAATAGCATTAAAAAAAAATGTCAGAAAGATATCAGTTCTGCTGTTGTTCATAAATACCAGAAGTCATGTCACCGGAAATAGAGTCATCAGTGTTTCCCAATGTGTAGTGAGCCAGGGTCCTTACTGTTCTTATCAGTGCCCGAATTTGTGTACATTATATACTGATTAAGGAAGCTAGGGAGCTAATTGAGATGCACCCATACAAATGAATGCAGCATTTATGTATAACAAATTTCATATTACGTGTTGCAAATGTGTATACAACCTCAACCTCACCGTAATCACGATCAAATTTGATACATTACAAGAGAATGTGATATATCAACCTGATCTCACAGGAAAACATAACTATTTTACAAGGTGACGATTTCATATGAATTTGTAATTTGTGAATCGTACGATAAAAGTAAAAATGAAGACCCTAAACAACCATCACAGGGGCATAAGCAGCTCATACGAAAATGTACGAATGAGATGGTAAGAATTCATATGAATTAGCCACAAATTCGCCAAAACGTAGTTACAACTTGCCATGAGATTGTGTTAGATATATTATGAGCTCAATTTTTGGGATATCAACTTGGTGCTTGGCCCCGAATGATCACAATAAATTAAGAAGACCCTTACATTACTGATGACAGCCAGGAAGGAGATGAACTTTAGGATGGTCAGCCAGATGCCAATGTCTTGTGCTCTTTCCGCAACGGGCCTGCGGTACTCACACACAAACTTCTGGGCATCGAGACGCACCTCCACCCAGTTATTTATCAAGGCAAACAATGGAGCCAAAGGACAGGCTGCTACAAAGATGGTGATGAAGCCAAACTGCAGAACTGACAAGATAAAGAATTCCAAAATCAGTGTTTCATCTGAGCTAAACTGCAGTTGCCTCTAATTTGAAAGCCATCAAAATTGTAGTTTTTGTTTTGATGGCAATAGGCTATATTGTGTTGCAAATAATTTATTTTAAAGTGCCCCTATTATGCTTTTTTTGGATATTACTTTTCATTGTAGTTTATAATATAGCTGTTTGTGAATGTAGAAGGTCTGCAAAGATCAAAGCGTTGTAACGCCACACCAGCAGAGGGAGCCCTCGCCTGAGTATTGACTGTGTTTCGCTCCCTCTGCTTCTACTTGCACATCCTGTTTGATCAGTATTTAGGGTATGGCTGTGTGCTTGCTCTTTGTGAAGTAATGCCAGTTCTTTGGCCTTACCGAGCGTTTTCTTTATTACCTGCCTGTTTGCCTTGTGTATGATTCTGCCTGATTCCCTGATTTACGTTTGTTGGATTTTCCCCTTACTTTGGTAGCCTGATTTGGACTGATGACTGTGTTTGGACCTTTTGCCTGTTTACTCACCTCTGCCTTTTGGATTGCCCTTGTGTTTGTTACTCGATTGGACTGCTGTTTTGGTTGTGACATATTGCCTGGCTTAACGTTCCTGCCTTTTACGCCTGCTGCTAATAAACACCCGCAAATGGATTCTAACGCCTAAGTTTCCAACTTGCAAGCAGCTTTTGCCTACCAAACTGAAGTTTTAAAGGGCTACCAGGATCAACTCGCTAAGCTCCAGTCTGTCAACGAACACCTGACTCATTACATCCAGTCTCTTCCATCGGCCACGCCGAAGACGGTAAGCTTTGCGTTACCAGATAAATTTGATGGGTGTGCAGAACAGTGTGTAGAGGCTTTATTCGTCAAGTAAGAATTTACTTTGATAACCAGGAAGACAAGTTTGTGTCAGAAGAGAAGAAATGTGCTTTTATGATGACGTTATTATCTGGAAGAGCTTTAGACTGGGCCGTGGCAGTTTGGGAAACGGATGTATGATTCAGAAAGTCCTTTGATTATTTCATCCAACAACTACATGAAGTGTTTGAATATCCCGCTGGGGGCAGGGATGTCTCGACGCAAATTCTACAAATGTCACAGGGTAACCGTACTGCTGCTGATTACGCCATTTTGTTCAGAACACTCACTGCTCAAAGTGGATGGAACGATATTTCATTGAAAGCTGTCTTTCAACGGAGCCTCAACCCTGATCTGCAAACTGAGTTGGCATGTAAGGGAGAAGATTTATCGTTTCCTGACTTTGTGACTCTCTCAATAAAAATTGATAATCTGATGAGACAAGCACCTAAGCGAAGAAGTGTGAGGGAATCACAACACTTTTCGTGCAATTGATGACGTCATCAACCACCAAGCCAAGCGACGAACCCATGCAACTAGGTTTATCTAGACTCTCTGAGGAGGAAAGAATGAGACGACGACAACTCCGTCTATGCTTTTACTGCGGTGAAGCCGGCCATCGCAGTCAAGGTTGCCCACATAAAGCCCAGACAACTCTTCGGGTAAATATTGAGTGTTTTTCATTACTCAGTAATAAATCTTTTAAGCTCCCTATTGAAATAAAGACTGAAAATGCATCTATTTCATTAACAGCGATGATAGACTCTGGGGCAGCTTTGAACCTCATACATAAGGATCTCATCAAAAAATACAACATTGCCACCCAACCATGCCACCCTCCTATCAGGATCAAAGCTGTTGATGATAACACCATTGGAGAGAGGATCACCCATCAGACCAAGCCAGTAACACTCCAAGTGGGTTTATTTCATCAAGAATTGATCTCCCTGTACGTCATTGTCTCTCCTAAGCATGAAGTGATCCTCAGATTTCCATGGCTATCCATTCATGACCCCATTATTTCCTGGCATCATGGTGAGTTAACTAATTGGTCCAGTTTCTGTAAAAGTCATTGTTTTTCCCAAGCCCCCCAACCATGTTTTACAACTAGCATCGAAAGCCCAGAAACAAACAGAACTGTTAAAATCCCTGACTGTTATAACGATCTGGCAGAAGTTTTTAGCAAAATTAAAGCCACACAGTTACCACCTCATCGTCCTTGGGACTGTGCAATTGATCTACTGCCCAATGCCATGCCCCCTAAAAGTAAAGTCTACCCATTGTCCAGAAAGGAGACCCAGGCCATGGAAGATTATATTGAAGAAGCGCTAAGCTCAGGGTTCATCCGACCCTCCACCTCTCCAGCTGCAGCAGGGTTCTTCTTCGTGGAAAAGAAAGACGGAGGGTTAAGGCCTTGCATTGATTATAGGGGACTTAACAATGTCACAGTAAAATTCCGCTACCCCCTTCCATTGGTTCCCTCAGCCCTGGAACAACTCTGTGAAGCCACCATTTACACCAAACTTGACCTACGGAGTGCTTATAACTTGATCAGAATCAAAGAGGGTGACGAATGGAAAACTGCCTTCCTCACCACTAGGGGGCACTATGAGTACCAAGTTATGCCGTATGGACTTGCCAACTCTTCTGCTGTGTTCCAATCTTTCATTAATGAGATCTTCCGGGACCTTCTGAACCAGTATGTAATAGCTTACATCCACAATATTTTGATCTACTCAAAATCCAAAGATGAACATATCAGCCATGTCAAGACAGTCCTTACTCGTCTACTTGCAAACCAACTGTACGTCAAGGCAGAGAAGTGTGAATTTCATGTCAGACAGACTTCATTCCTGGGTTACCACATCAGCCACCAGGGGGTAAAGATGGATGAATCCAAAGTCAAGGCGGTCACAGAATGGCCACAACCATCCACCATGAAGGAGCTTTAAAGGTTTTTGGGGTTTGCCAACTTTTTTAGACGCTTTATCAGAAATTACAGTATGATTGCTTCTCCTCTGACATCCCTCTTGAAAGGGAGGCCTACGAAGTTAAGATGGACTGAAGAGGCCAGCCAGGCATACAACGCTCTAAAGGAAAGGTTTACAACTGCTCCCATCTTAAAACATCCTGACCCCGATCTCCCGTTTGTGGTGGAGGTCGACGCTTCTGACTGCGGAATAAGAGCTGTACTCTCCCAACGTCACGGCCAACCCGGTAAACTATACCCATGCGCATTGTTCTCAAGAAAGTTAACTGCAGCAGAGAGGAATTACGATATGGGAAATAAAGAACTTCTGTCCATGAAAGCAGCCATCGAGGAGTGGAGACACTGGCTCGAGGGAGCAGTCCACCCCTTTCAAGTCATCACTGACCACAAGAATCCAGAATACATCAAGAGTGCCAAACGGCTCAACCCACGCCAGGCTTGCTGGTCCCTATTTTTCACCCGGTTCCAGTTTACAGTGACATATCGACCAGGCAGTAAAAATAGTAAGGCAGATGCTCTATCTAGGCGGTATGATCTTCCCACTGAAACCCTTATACCAGAATGCATTCTCCCACCGTCCATTGTCATTGCTCCGGTCACCTGGAACATAATGGAGGAGATACAAAGGGAGCAACTACAAGAGCCCGCACCTGAGAACTGTCCTCCTAACAAGCAGTATGTTCCACAAAATCTACGTCACAGAGTAACACAATGGGTCCACACTTCCATCAGCACTGGTCATCCAGGTATATCTCACTCTTCGCTTACTGCAGAACTCATTCTGGTGGCCCTCGATGGCTAAGGATGTAACCACTTACGTTAAGGCCTGCCAAGTCTGTGCCCAGTCTAAGACCCCCAAAGAGTTACCTTCAAGTCTCCTCCAACCATTACCCATCCCACAACGTCCTTGGTCCCATCTTTCCATTGATTTTGTAACCAATCTACCACTCTCCAACGGCTTCACTGCCATCCTAGTCATAATTGACCGCTTCTCCAAGTCCTGTCGTTTGGTGCCTCTAAAGGGTCTCCCCACAGCTATGGAGACTGCTCAAGCACTGTTTCATCATGTCTTTCGAAATTATGATCTACCCGATGATATTGTCAGCGACAGAGGAACTCAGTTCACGTCCCAAGTTTGGAGAGCTTTCTGTAAACATCTGTACATTAATATCAGCCTCACGTCAGGATACCACCCTCAGTCAAATGGGCAAGTCGAACGACTAAACCAAGAAATTGGTAGATATCTTCGATCATACTGTAGCCGAGAACAACACCGCTGGTCTGAATTCCTTCCATGGGCAGAATACGCACAAAATTCACTAACTCATTCCTCTACTGGCCTGACCCCCTTCCAGTGCGTCCTCGGGTATCAACCTCCCTTGTTCCTGTGGTCTGGCGAACCATCTTCGGTCCCTGCTGTGGACAATTGGATCCGGCGTAGCGAGAGGGTGTGGGACAGCGCACACGTCCGTCTTCAGAGAGCTGTGAGAGTACAGGACGGGGACGTCCGCGTCGAGCGCCAGGAGGCGCTTCTAGAGGAGGGGGTTCTGTAACGTCACACCAGCAGAGGGAGCCCTCGCCTGAGTATTGACTGTGTTTCGCTCCCTCTGCTTCTACTTGCACATCCTGTTTGATCAGTATTTAGGGTGTGGCTGTGTGCTTGCTCTTTGCGAAGTAATGCCAGTTCATCTGCCTTACCGAGTGTTTTCTTTATTACCTGCCTGTTTACCTTGTGTATGATTCTGCCTGATTCCCTGATTTACGTTTGTTGGATTTTCCCCTTACTTTGGTAGCCTGATTTGGACTGATGACTGTGTTTGGACCTTTTGCCTGTTTACTCACCTCTGCCTTTTGGATTGCCCTTGTGTTTGTTACTCGATTGGACTGCTGTTTTGGTTGTGACCTACTGCCTAGCTTAACGTTCCTGCCTTTTACGCCTGCTGTTAATAAACACCCGCAAATGGATTCTAATGCTGCCTCAGCCTCGTCATTACAGGCGTTTATCAAATGAAGTAACTTTCTTCCAAAAGAAAGAACTGATTCTGAACTGTCTGAATTTAGTCATCAGTAATTATAGTCTTAATTCCTGCACAAACCTACGTAGGTTTGTAACAAATTTGCATAATGCCAGCCTATGGTCTTCATTGGCAACCCGTGAACAAAGTCTACTTTGACCCTCAAACACTGAAGTTGTAGTTGAGGCCGGGAAAGAGTTTGGTTTGTGTTGTCGACATGTTCAGAAGACACTGTTTTCAGAGCAAAAGGATGAGGACTCGCGCTGGAATTGATTTGGTAAAACCAGCACCATCGTTACTGTTCGTATGACTGTGTGTTCAAGTGCTGAGGAAGACCCGGAGCTGAAAGTCAGATATGCTAATGGGCATTTCGTTTCCAACACGCACTGTAAACGGTCGACGAATCATAACAGACTGAGCCATCTGACCAATCAGAGCAGAGTAGACCAATCACAACAGACTGAGCCATCTGACCAATCAGAGCAGAGTAAGCTCTCGGAAAGGCGGGGTTTAGCGAGACCAAATCCTTTATCAAACCGTTTCAGACACTGTGAGAAAAGACCTGATGCTGCAATGTATATTATGTGAAAATTAAAGTGTTTTTTGACCTGTGATGCATGTAAACCTATTGCAGAAGACCTCTAAAACAAAATTACGAACCTTTAAAATAGCATAATAGGGGCACTTTAGGATAAAAAAATCTGATCTCTTCTCATAATCATTCTCATAATATATTTCATCATAATTAGATAGTAGAAGCTACAATAAGAACAAAAAATATAATAAAAATTTTGAGGATTCTCAACAGTACACAGAGATGTTAGAAATTACTGAATAAACTGACCAAGATTTACATTGCACAAACCAGTCTAAAGCGGATATTAGAAGTGAACTTATTAATCTGACAGGGGATTATTTCTGTTATCATAATAGCTGAACTGTCAGAGCCAATAAGTCATTGACCGAATAAAGTCTGTGACCCTAATAGAATGAAGATCTTTGAAATCAGGATACTTCCATTCACTGGACAACCAGTTTTTATAGAGATTTGAACTGATAAACACACATAATATTATTTAAACAATATAATTATTATCCAATCGCATAAATATATACATAGCTCTGTTTCAGTAAGATTTTTTTAAAGGTTGCTTTAGGTTGCTAAAGCAAAAGATTGCTTTAAATGGATCAAAAGTGACAGTAAAGACTTTTACATCATTACAGAAAAAAAGTTTAATTTTACTTTGATTTAACAGTTTAATTTAACAGTTTTTAGCATAAGAGACTCTTTTAAAAACACAAAAAATTCTCACTGACCCTATATGGGTCTCTGGTAGAAGTATCTTATATACTGTAGTGTGTGTGTGTCCTGAAATTAATATTTATGCATCTAAAATTCCATCCATAATAGATAATACAAGAGACATGAGGTCTTACCCATTTCTAGATACTCATCGAACAGCCCCTCACACACTAGCAGCTGATAGTTTGTTTCCCATGGATTGTTCTCTGGCGGGTTGCTGTCGGGTTCATCTATCACCTCCTGACTAGGAGCTGGCTTCAGCTTCCTCCTATGCCACCAAGCCTTCAATTTACTGTTTGAAAGAGAAGGAGAAATCTTGGGCCTGTCACAAAATACACTATAATGAGTAAACAAAATCTTCAAGAAGATGCATTGAACATAAAAGACCTACGGCAAGACAAATTCCTGGATGTTGCTGATGACCTGTTTGCCTACCATGATGACTAACAGCTCTTGAGCAAGTTCAATGAGACATCCAGAGGAGCCACACTACATAAAATAAGGACACAACCAAGTTATACACATGTATTAATTAGATATCCCTATTCCAGAATCTGCATATTTTCCACAATTCATGATTGAGAGGGAAATATTGCAGAGTTGTGTATTGTGGCTGACAGTGTTAGTTTTAATAGGCATTTTTAGAGTGGCATAGACAAAAGTAAAGACTCATAACTCATAACATAACAAAATTATAGCAAGGAGAGTCAAAAGGTAGGTATCGTTTGATAGAAAACGTTTTTACATTTTTTGAATTGTTTTTTTAATTCATTACATTTAGACATTCTCATGCTGAGAAACTGCTGATAAAAGACAAAACAATATATTTTTTATTATAATTTTACATATCTTTCTTATTTGACATGCAATAACTCAGGAAGGAAATAATGTAGGAGGACAATTCTTTTTTGGTGAAGTTCCCCTACATGTGAGCTGCATCCTGGATCAAATGATAGCATAAAGTAATCAAAAGTTACAGCATTTGGAACCAAGCTAGCCTTTTTGTTTAGCCCTTATGTGTTGTAACTCCGTGAGGGATATCTCGTGGTCAATGCAATGGATTATATTTTGGACTCTTTTAATCTGCTTTAAACAATGATGTGTCATTTTTCACAATTGGAGTCTGTTTCATGAAGTATACGAGCGAAAACGTGACATAAATGGCGCATCTGTATATTATTTACATATAGGTCTTGCAGGGCTTCACAAAAACTCACTCAAGTTTAGTCAAAGCCCAAAACAATTATGTATTTTACTCTGTGAGACCTTTCAAATGACATATGACACTGTCTGAGTGTATGATATTTTTGATACAAGTATTTCATAAATTATGAAAACATTTTATTTATCAGCAAATAATGTAGCACTACTTAGGAGTTAATCAAATCGACTACATTCATAGCGAAGTTCAGACTCGAAGCCTTGAAATGACACCTATTTTGTGTTGATCAAGGCAGTAGTTTTGAAAAATATGATTATTAATTTTTTTCTTAGCTAGGTGGCAGCCGCGGTTGGTACACTCCAGTTTAGAGGGACTACTCAGCACTCATTAAGAGATGATCAAAATGCATTAAAAAGCTGTGTTTCTAAGCGTTAAAAATGATAACTATTTTGTGTTTTTCCTGTCAGTGGTTGCTTAGTAATTTGATTATGAGTTTTTTCGTGGGAGGTGGTGTACCGCCGGTGGTACACTTCGGGTTTAAAAGGTTAATCCAACAAAGGAGGACTACGTGAAAACTTAGGTAGAAGATTTGCTTTCCAACAGTGTAAACACTCACATCCTCATTTCGGATTCCAAGGAGTGTGTTATAGTTTCCAGGGTATCCAACAAACCTGTAGAACAGATCAAATATTAGATGAATATTAAATCATCATAAATATTCATTCATTCTTAATGTATACCCACCTTCCCTTGAAAAACGCAATGTAAACAGGAGATGAATAGAAGTTGACAAACTGGAAGATGAAAACCTTGAGGATGAACGCGTCCTCATATTTGGTCTGGGTGCGGTGCATTTCTAATAGAAGGAAGAAGATGATACTTTGTTGTTGCATAAAGATATACCTAAATAGCATGTGTAGATATAAAATAGCTTACCCCATCGTGTCAGAATTTGGGCCAGGTAAGTATAGAGCCGCGACAACAACAGAATAACCAGCAAATTTAGCATAGATCCAGTAAGGCTAGCGATCCTTCCAGCCTAAAGGGGTGACAAAAGTTTTCTTAGTAAGCAAAACATTGTTAAAATTGTGCTGCACAATGTGATCTAAACAATGGTTGGTTTACATCGGCGTAAGTATTAGTGCAAGGCTTTTTAATCATTATAGCTGGATTCTAGCTCGCCCATGCTGGTTTCATTGGCTAGCCAGCTAACAAAAATATTTTCTAAGTAAGTTTTGCAAACGTTCCCATTAAGTTATGAAAATGTTATTTCTAAATGTTTTTTCTTGGTTATTTGTCAGGGTTCTGTTCTGTTTTGGTGCTCGAGTTCTATATTCCTGGTTCCTGAGTTTATTTCCTGTCTTCCAGTTGACCTAAGCCACTCTTTCACCATCGGTTCTAAGAATGGTAAGAAACGGTTCCACACTGTAAAAAATAATTTTCATGATTTGTTATTACAACATTTTTTCTTTTGTCAGATCAACTTAGATAATTAATGTGGTTCAGATAACATAATATTTTGAGTTTCTGTTGATTAAACCAATGGCCTTCATTGTATTAACTCAAATTTTTAAGTTCAATGAACTCAAAATTTTAAGGCAACCAGGTAACTTACTTTTTTAAGTTAAACCAACAATTCTTTTTTACAGTGCAGTTATATTTCCTCTTTAGCTTGGTTCAGCACGGCACGATTACAAACCATTCTCAGCCCAGTATTCTCTAAGGGTATATTTAGACGACAACAATGTACTAAAAATAGAAAAGTATTTTCTTTGCGGTTTTCGCGTACAGATGACAACGTTGTCAAAACGATCCCCGTTCACACGGATCTGTGAAAATGAACTAAAAATGCTGTATTATTCATGCCAGGCCAGTGGTTGGCGACGTCACTTTGTAAAGAAATATTACACACCTATAGACTGAACAAATGATATGCATGTGTATGACCTTACCATTTTCACAAATTCGTGTTTTTTCAGTTTACATGGAGACGATAACAGTATCATTTTCAAAAACTTGCACTTTGAAACCAGTTTTCAAAAGTTTGCATCTTCAGTTTTTAGTTGAAAATGGTGTTGTGTAAAAAAACCCTAAAAGCAGCTCTAGTTTCCTAGTGTGCCTGTTGGTTACTATAGCAACCTATTGTGTCCACCTGTCCCTTGTTAATTCACTCATTTAGTCGGTGTATATATATTCCCTGTTCGGGTCAGTTCCTTGTATGGTCTAATGTCTCTTCTGCATCTGTTCTATGTTGGTTTGCTGTTTTCTTTTGCTCCTAAGGGTTTTTTCCAACATGTATTAGTTTTTGTTTCTTTTTGTAAATAAATATGTTTTGCCGACATTATGCGAATGTTAAAGAAACATTTTATTTGATCATTTTGCAAACATTATGGGAACATTACATTCTGAAACAAGTAGTAACATTTAAAAAATGTTAGATAAATGTCCAAGGCCCCCACTTGTGCTTTTAGGGGTTTCACACATTAACATTTATCTTAACCTATTTTCAGGATTATTGGAAATAATTGTATTAAGCCATGTATCACTCTGTAATCTCTAAAAGTTTCAATAGAAATTAAACTTAAGTATATTTTAGTTTACCATGAATGCTTGTCTGTACATTCAGTACATTTTAATCACATTTCAAACACAATAGAAGTAATTATGAAATTGCATATAAAGACGTACTTTAGTCCTACTTAAATTGGTCAAAAAAAGAACTCTCAAGTTCAGCTAATTGCAGTTAATATAAATTTAAACTATATTTAAGCTTTTACCTTTAACTGTAATGAACATGCAATTAAGTGTCTGGAAACGGTTCCACACTGTAAAAAATAATTTTCATGATTTGTTATTACAACATTTTTTTCTTTTGTCAGATCAACTTAGATAATTAATGTGGTTCAGATAACATAATATTTTGAGTTTCTGTTGATTAAACCAATGGCCTTCATTGTATTAACTCAAATTTTTAAGTTCAATGAACTCAAAATTTTAAGGCAACCAGGTAACTTACATTTTTAAGTTAAACCAACAATTCTTTTTTACAGTGCAGTTATATTTCCTCTTTAGCTTGGTTCAGCACGGCACGATTACAAACCATTCTCAGCCCAGTATTCTCTAAGGGTATATTTAGACGACAACAATGTACTAAAAATAGAAAAGTATTTTCTTTGCGGTTTTCGCGTACAGATGACAACGTTGTCAAAACGATCCCCGTTCACACGGATCTGTGAAAATGAACTAAAAATGCTGTATTATTCATGCCAGGCCAGTGGTTGGCGACGTCACTTTGTAAAGAAATATTACACACCTATAGACTGAACAAATGATATGCATGTGTATGACCTTACCATTTTCACAAATTCGTGTTTTTTCAGTTTACATGGAGACGATAACAGTATCATTTTCAAAAACTTGCACTTTGAAACCAGTTTTCAAAAGTTTGCATCTTCAGTTTTTAGTTGAAAATGGTGTTGTGTAAAAAAACCCTAAAAGCAGCTCTAGTTTCCTAGTGTGCCTGTTGGTTACTATAGCAACCTATTGTGTCCACCTGCCCCTTGTTAATTCACTCATTTAGTCGGTGTATACATATTCCCTGTTCGGGTCAGTTCCTTGTCCGGTCTAATGTCTCTTCTGCATCTGTTCTATGTTGGTTTGCTGTTTTCTTTTGCTCCTAAGGGTTTTTTCCAACATGTATTAGTTTTTGTTTCTTTTTGTAAATAAATATGTTTTGCCGACATTATGCGAATGTTAAAGGAACATTTTATTTGATCATTTTGCAAACATTATGGGAACATTACATTCTGAAACAAGTAGTAACATTTAAAAAATGTTAGATAAATGTCCAAGGCCCCCACTTCTGCTTTTAGGGGTTTCACACATTAACATTTATCTTAACCTATTTTCAGGATTATTGGAAATAATTGTATTAAGCCATGTATCACTCTGTAATCTCTACAAGTTTCAATAGAAATTAAACTTAAGTATATTTTAGTTTACCATGAATGCTTGTCTGTACATTCAGTACATTTTAATCACATTTCAAAGACAATAGAAGTAATTATGAAATTGCATATAAAGACGTACTTAAATGGGTCAAAAAAAGAACTCTCAAGTTCAGCTAATTGCAGTTAATATAAATTTAAACTATATTTAAGCTTTTACCTTTAACTGTAATGAACATGCAATTAAGTGTCTGGAAACATTACATTCAGTTAGAATTAATTATATTCTTTCCATACTTTTGTGGACTTCTCAAGTGTACTTTTTTTCACAAGGGCTTGCTAATGTAAATTTATATGCAAATATATCTGATCCAGATTTTAAAACTGTGTCAGCAACAATCACTTGACAGTCTTTACTCATTATGAAAATAATATGGTCAGGTATCGAAAGGAATAGAAAGAAACTTACTGAAAATATGAAGAAGGCATTCTGAGATCTGTAGATAATGATGCTTAGGATGGACCGATACAGGATGATGCCCATTAGGAATATCAAAACGATGGCAATCTGCAAGCACAAAGAAGAAAATTCAACCATGATGATAATGATTTTGAAATTTTGTTGGCAAGATTTCTCAACAGATGTGAGATGGAAATCCATTAACTAACCATCATAATGACAACCATGTTGCCAGTTAGAGTACGACTCAGTCTTCGAGTCTCTGGAAAATAGGGCTCCTCAGCGCCAGTCACAGGATTACGAACCATCATGGGTGCCAATGCTGTAAATTCTGGTCTTGGCCTCTCCTAATATCAGAATGGAAATATTATGGAAAGCAATGGAGGCAAATCATTATATTGTTGTTATTCTATTAGCCAAAATGCTTGAAGCCTGAAGACTAGTACATATTAAAGTTTTAGACACACTGTAACAAACTTAATCACCTCTATTTCTTCAAATTCGGAACAGTCCCATCGGTGGGAGAGTATGGAGCTTGTGCGCTTCCAGTGCTCCAGAAAGGTGACCGCCCACAGAGACATGAATATACTGAAGAACACAGTTCCTCCATTGTCAAATAGTAAGCCTGCCTATCGCAAATTTATGAACAAGTATTTTGAGTACAAAATGTGATAGCTAGTTCACAGAGAATGTGAAAACGCTATAAAAACTGATTTAAAAACTTGGTGACCTTGTAGAAATGTCACCTTATAAGTATAGCAGATGCTGGAGAGGTTCCAGTAGCTGCAGATGTTGCATAGTGGACACATGACAAAGGCGTCACCACTGGAGCACAGCTCTTCTCTGCGGAAAAGATATCAGCACAGGCCACAGGGTCAAGGGTCAGGATCAGTGCTTGGTCATCAACATTTTGCATTGTAAGTCTGTGATAATACTTACGCTGGTACATCGGTGACCATCAGCCAGATACCAAACAGAAATATAATAAAGCCCACCACTGCTGCTGGCAATAACCAGCCTGTGTAGAAACCTACAGACAAGAGATATAAGGACGGAAAGTTAGTCATAAGCTGCCGTCCCAAATCAGAGGCTGCATCTTTCAAAGGCCGATTGTTTCACAGCGGTGTGACGAAGGCTGTCCCGATTCGAAGGCTCCTTCAAATGCGACCTCGAAATGTGTCTTCATTTCTGGGGCTATGAAGGATCCAACAGATGGATCCTTCCTTTTTTGAGAGAAATTATCAGATTACTCTTTTAAAGGCAAGTATTGGGTTTCAACCTACTCGAATATCTAATAATACAAATGTAAAAATAAAAATAAAAAAATCTTTAAAGCAGTTCAAATGTTGACATATCTTACTGATATGTGATTTTATATAGTTTATTCTCTTAGTTATGTACATAAATAGACCAAGGTGAACATATTTAGACAGGTTATGAACCCGGTTTTGTTTTAAGACAGTATAACTTTCGAAAAAGTCCAGTACAAACATCACAGTTGCTGTGATCCTCTGTAGGCTAGACCGTCCCATTTAAAGGGTTAGTTCACCCAAAAAGGAAAATTATCCCATGATTTACTCACACTTAAGCCGTCCTAGGTGTGTATGACTACACTTCCACCAGAACTAGACGTATGGCCGTTACTGGAAGCCAGTTATTAGTTTATAAAGTTTTAAATGTGGATATTTTTCTTACAAAAATGTATCGCTTTGCTTCGGAAGGCCTTTATTAACCCCCTGGAGTCGTATGGATTACTTTTATGATGGATGGATGCACTTTTTTGGGTTTCAAAATCTTGAGCGCCATTCACTCCGTGAACTATCTATCTATCTATACATACATAGACATTTTTATGCCTTGGTATTAGCTAAATGTAGGTTCAGTCATACCCAACCAGGCAAAGTAGAGTGCTATCTTCTCGCCAAAGTATTCACGGATGTGATCCAGAGGTTGGTACTTCTTCCAGCAAGCCCAGCGAGCCCAGTAGTGATGCAGAATCTGTCTCATGTTGAGAGACTGTGGATCTACTGGAGTCTTCGGCACCTCAAATGGGCCCTAATGAGAAGATCACAAATCATTGCCTGTCCAAAATCAACATGAAATTGTGCTTGCAAACCCATTTTGCTTTCGTGATGTGACATATTTCCATTAACTGGATTGTGAAAAGTGGGAATTATATGGCAAAATATTAATAATAATAATACAACTTCATGGTTGTCGTGGAGGGGTTGAAAAATAAGACGTTTTTTTTTTTTTTTCATGTAGAGGAAAGTTTGAGGAAAGATTATGAAGATAAACATTTTTGTGGAACGGTGCAGAGCATGCATTAAGAATGTAACTAAAGTCAAATTTGATTTCATGTTGACTTTACGTATCACTGCATGCAGATGTAAACAAAAAGAGAAATATGCAAATAAGAAGTGTGTTTGTTAAGGTAATGTTCAGATATTATGTAGGAGACTTACTGTACCTCATGTAAAGGAAAAGCAGCAGTGAGAACATTCTCACTAACCAGCCTGCCGACTCCAACTTCCCCTTTCTTCAACGCTCCATATGGAGTCCTGGCTAATATCTCATATAGCTTTAAAACAAGGACAGAGAAATTACAGAAAACTGGCAAATCAGTTACTGTATGAGAAACATGATAGTAAGAATTATGTCTATAGAACAGACAATAAAAATGCTCTAAGAATTGTCTTCTACAACAGATGTCAGTATAACATGTCATATTAATTAGCCAAAAAAAAATAAAAAATCCTTATTGCACCTTTAATTTTCAAGAACAAGCTCTCAAAACTCACTATCTGGTGCCTCTGTGTGGTCTTGAAAAAAGTGTCCTTGTTTTCATGACCAAGAAACCTAAAAGCAGCATTAAAGATTAGTGTAAGATAAAGTAAACACGCATTTCATAAAAGTGTAATTACATGCAAAAGCTTGATTCGAAATGATCAGTTCACAAGTGATATTTACATAAGACATGTCTCATATTTAAGCTCTTTACTGAGACTGAAACAAGTAAATTTGAAAAAAATTCATAAGGGCAAAATTGTTGGTTGTGTATTAAATTTCAATATAATATAATTAGTTTTATTTAATAAGAACAGTTTTAATATAATTTAACCCCTAGGGGAACAAAAAGTTGTTTGTAAGTGTCAATATATGGATCAGACAGTCCATTGACACAGCAATCACTTTGCATAAGTTTGTATTGGGAGTGTGTGATGTGTTTGTCTTTAAGGAGGTGCTGACTCTCTGCAAACACTAAAGTGTATGAACTGCATGTTACATGACAGGCTCAGATCCTCTTTGTTAAGCACACAGGGTTTGTATATATGTTTACAATTCACTTTTTTTTTTTTTAACGCCCTTCCTTCACAAACTACCAACTTGTTAAAATGTGTGAGGTGCATATTCTATAAGTAGACCTGTCAATAGCTTTGTTTCCATCCATGTATTTTTATGCAAATGTTGGGATATTACTTAAAAAACACTAGATGGAAACTGCAAGACGCACATAAAATCTTATTTACTGTATTATGTAGGAAAAAAGAGTCACAGTCTTCCCTAGTTCCAGCAACTTTTTATTACTGTATTACTGATACTTTGCACCAGTTTCACAGGAAGTGAAGATTATATCCATGTTTCTATCCATGTATTTTTATGCAAATTTTGGGGTATTGCATAAAAAAACAGCTGAGAGAAATGCAAGATGCGCATAAAATCTTAAAATGTGCATAAAAAACGTGTGTGCTCAATTGAGGCAATCAATTAAGAATGCATGCGCATAAATGATGGAATCACATTTACCGAATAACTTTCTGGATGTGCAATTATTATGTAGGACAAAACAGTTCCCCAGTTGCTGCAACTTTTTAATATCTTATTATTAAAAAACAGCGTTGAGGGTATCACATTACAAGTAACATGCATTACATAATCAGATTACTTTTTGATGTAACGAGTAAAGTGATGCATTACTAATTTACACATTAATATTTGAATTGTTACTTACTGCACTATACACTTGCAAAACCCAGGTGAGAAAAAGTTATACACAAAAATAATGTAATGCATTGCTTTCCACAAAAAGTAGCTAAGTAATGTAATTAGTTACTTTTTTTAGGGACTTACACAATATTGTAACACATTACTTAGTAACTTTCCTCAACACTGCTGAAAAATAATAAAAAGCTGTCCAGAATAACTCCAAAAAGAGTAATATTTGTATTCAGTATGGATCAGTACCTCTCTAGTTTATTGGTGCGGAACTGGCAGGTATAGTAGTCCGGTGGAAGGTTGGGCACATCTTGTGCCATTATGTTTGGGATGTGCAGTTTTTCTAGGATGTTCTCAGACCAGTTTGATATTGGAGTTGTCACAACCTGAAATCACCCAAAAGAGAAGAACAGTTAAGATATATTGAGTATATGTATACTTTACTTTGTGATATAAAAGATCAGGTATCCTTTACCTGTAATGGCACTCGAAGGCTGATCTCCTCAGCATAATAACACAGAACATTCCAGGGTGCGCTCAGAAGGACATAAGTAGTCTTTGTTTTTCCCTGCATGACCTCTTTCTGAAACACATTCACAGTAGGAGAAAGACATTACATTAGAAGGTGTACTTACAGACAGTCCGTTTATATTCAGTCAAACATGGAGATATTTTGAAATATATCAGTGTTTTTTTACATACAATATAAATGAATTATGTCCAATGTTGTTCGAAGAGTGCTGAATTCCAGCAAAAACCCACAAATCACAATCATGGATTCTCCAGATCACATAATTACATTATGTTTGGGCACTAGAGGTTAGCAGACACAGCTAATGATGACATGCAGTGACAACACTTAGTCTGATTGTATGGAGATTAAAGAATGAGGGACAAAACATGTTGGGGGAACGCGATACAGGGCCAGGATTATCGAATTGTGATCCTTTGGCTTGTGGACTGATTGATTGCTTTGAAAAATTTGGACTAAAAATTTCATGTTCCTGAGCCTAAGCTAGAAGTTAGGGCTGGTTCAACTGATTTGTTGAAAAAAAAAAAAAGGAGATTCTTTTGGGAATGCAATGATGGGCTAGGATAACTGAATCATGGCCTTTTGGGGTTATGGTTTGATTAACTGGTCCTGGGCAGGGATTTAGGAAGGACTGGGTAAAGACATAAGGATTATTATTATTATTATTATTGTTATTATTATTTACCAGGATGGTGGTGATTGATTGAGGTAGGGAAGGGGACATGATACGGGTTAGGAGTGATTTTTTCCTTTGCTGTTGAACTTTAGTAAGTGCAATGTCGGTTAAGGGGTGCAAATACTCTTAGGGGGAAGGGCTTGGTAGAAGCCTGATACTTAGCATCCACCAGTCCTAGCTTTCATGAATGCAAGCTCTACTTGGGTGACTCAGGGAGGTAGATATCCATCTCATCTGGGTCCACTTGGACAGCACTCAGGGAAGGTGGCCTGGGGTTGACAGGCCTTAATTGGAACCCAGTCTTCTATTGGTGATTAGCACTGCTGAAGCAACACTACATTTCTTTGCAGACACAAAGCTTTTTTTACAGGATTAGAGAATTAATGTAGGGGTGGACCTCAACAACGTTGTAATTGTGAGTCTAAATAAAAACTATAGCAATTGGCTGGGAGACACATACCTAGGTCTGATCCCCTAAGACGGGCCACCTCGCAGGAGGGTGTATAGAGCCGAAACACCCAATGATCCTAAGGTACACTACCGATGATATTTATCCCTCAAATTGAATTTCTTTGGGAGATTTTAAACTCATTCAAATTCAAACCTCCCTGTACCTGAACCGAATCCTGAACATACCTTTTACAGGGAACTGGAGTTTGATCTAACCCTAAGGAAGATTACCCTGGTATGAATTTTAAACTAACCCAGTTCCTAAACATAAATATTAAATATACCCCTTACAGGGGATTGGAGCTTAATTTAACCCTATAAGGGGGGTAACTCTGGAATGAATTTTAAACTAACCCGGTACACAAACCAAACACTAGGGGTTAAAGGGTATTTTACGTGGGGATATTGTATCAATACATGGACACCAAGTATCAATATTTTCAGGGAATAAATGTCGGCTCACAATTGCGAGTATTGTGCATAATTTTACCCTAAGTTCTGTGCTTTTACTGTGGGAAATAATAATAATTTGAACTATTTCTTTCAGACTGTAATTTTACAAACAGAGCATCTCTCTTTCACATATGTGCAGTGAGCTGTGTGTACAGAAAACGTGTTCTCATGTATTTCTGAACATGGATAAGTTATATGCTATTAATACACTGTTAACTCTTTCCCCACCAGCATTTTTTTTTAAAAAGTTGCCAGCCACTGCCAGCATTTTTTATTATTTTCACAAATAGAGCCTCTGCTTTAAAAAACAAACAACAATAACAAACATTTTATTCTAGCTTCATGCATTCTGTTTTTATTAACACTTGAACGTTGAATTTTCATTTTAAAAATAGCAACATTTTGAACAAAAAGCTGGGAAAATCATGCTTTTGTTAAAGACTACACCTGGATCGGATTCAGAACTATGTTCAAAACATAGATGAAGCAGATCGCTTCCATCAACATCCTCAAAGCTTCACAGTCCTATACCCCTTCCTGGGACAACATTTCATTCTGTGACATTTGGCAGTTTTGATATTGATATGCTTTTTAATGTTTGATGATCGCATTATTTTACATGTGCATAAGCAGTGATTTTATCTCTCGTTTCTGCTTCTTTTTTGCCTGCGTTTTCATCTGGAGATTCTGTACTCTTTCAGAAGATGGGTAATAGCGTTTCCTACCATAAAACTGTGAAAACATGGATTGCCGGAAATTTCCGTCAATGGCGGAGAAGCGTTGTCTCATAAATGACAGGAAATTCCATCAATGGCGGGAACAGAGTTAATGGCAAATTTATATATTTTCCTATAACAACAATATAAATATGATTCAGCGCATAATTACAATCAATACTGTGACCTTTCGACTTGTTTATTAGGGTGTTAGTAATGTTGTTCTTTATAAAACTGCTTAAATAATATTTATTGTAAAAACAATTACATTGAATTGAGCATGAAAACATTGAAATGTGCAAATAGTTTTATTTGACAACTGTAATTACTATTAAAATTATGTCTATGAGGAAGGAAAATATTGAACAAGGAAGGGATGAAGGAGATGGATATGAAGATGTGAATTGAACAGACTGAGAATTTTATCTTATTAGATGAAAATATATGTGGACAAAGTTTTCCTTTGGGGACATTTTCAATTGAAAAAAAAATTGCAATATGTTATCGCATTACTCAGCATTAGTATCATGATAATATTGTATCATGGGGCCTCTGGCGATTCCCACCCATGCTAAACAGGATATTGCAGCCTAATCTAACCCTAAGGAAATAACCATAGGGAGAATGAGGCTAATTTTAACACTAATTAGGTAGGAAATAACCTAAGGAGGGATTAGTAGATTAAAAAAAAAAGAAAGAAAAAAAAAAAACAGAAAGCTGAGCAAGGTTTGCTTGGGGGAAAGCGTTGACTCTTTTCAAAAACCTAACCCTATAGTAAGTACATGCAGTTATTTATTATTACTCAGTACTTAAGTGTATAATTACACTGTAACATGGACACCTAAAAATAAAGTGTAACCAAAACAATTATTAATATTTTTATTAATTTTATAATCTAGTAGTGTCTGTTTCAAAAACAAATTAATGAGTGGAAAGTGGACTAACACATGGTCATAACTATGAATTAACCCTTTAAAAGAGATCTTTTTGAGTCCATCCTTAAGGCCAGGGCGCTTTTGGTAACATTTTATTTTACATTGTCCTTGTTACATTTTACATGTATTTACTATAGTAATAACAGTAAATTTCCCCCGGGTTTCACAGACAAGGCTTAAGCCTAGTCCTAGAATAAAATGCATGTTTGAGCTGTTTTAACTAAAAGCACTTTGCGCTGACATCTTAAAATATGTCATTGCCATTGTTTTGTCTCAAGATTATGCACTAGTAATGTTTTTTTTTTCTAAAAGTTACTTAAATGTCTTAATTGATCTAAGGTACTAGGTAACTAGGTAACTAGGTACTAACCCTGAACCTACCCCTAATCCTAACCTTAACCCATGTAGTTACATTATATTACCCAGTACTTTCTTACATAAGTACACTGTAAGTACACATAAGTGCACATACTGTAAAATAAAGTGCAACCAAGTATTCTTTTTAAAAGTATGCTAAAGTGTACTTCTTTTTCACAAAGCTGTATGCAAATAAACCTTGTATTCAGAACATGGCGGCAACCCAAATATAGACCTTAAACTGAATTTGATGTGCATGTAAATGTTTTCATACTGTAGATACATACTGTCTCCTGATGAAGGCCGGCAGCCCGGAGTCTGGAAAGGAATTCTGTCCTCCATTTCCTATGTGTATCACGCGAGGATCCGGACGAAAGTTCATCCGATTCTGCCAACTTCAAGGGGTTCACAGATTCCTCCCAAACCAAGACAAAATCTTTCAACAAATGAACAATTGTTTTCTTATTCATCAAATGCATTAAAATTATAAATGCTTTGATTAGAGGCTAACATTTTTTGAAATAACAATTCATCAGACATTCATAGTTTGGCATTATGTTGAATCTTATAAAGGCAACACATGGGAAATATTGTTAGTAGAGAAAGTGGACAAAAAAAGACATTTTCTTTGAGAAATCCTTTGTCAAAGTGGCTGAGTAAACTCTCAGAATTGCGGGATTCAAGCAAATCTCATTTACTTTTATAAATACATGTTCTCCCCCATAATACTCACCAATTCGGGTGACCCCATCACTGAATACATTCTTGTTTTCCTGAGGTGCCGCACATGTCTGTGAATAACATGAACACATCTCCATTATCACAATCAATATGAAGAACTGATATCCATACTGTACCTACAAACCTCAGAGAATGATCTTAACAAGAAAATTCCTAGGAAAAGCCTCTAATGTGTGTCTTATCAGGGATATTAGGGTGGAGTGGAGGAGGGTGAGAAATGCGAGGAAATTTGGCATGTTTGTGTTACATTGTTAACTGCTAATTAGCTTCCTCTCTTTGTGACCACTGATGATTTTTGTAAACAACCTGCACTTTTTTTCCAAACCAGGATAACAGGCAATCCTAGTACCTCCATGCTCCCGTAGGTTTGTTCATGGTGGTCCGAGAGGGCGATAAGCGTGGCACTGTCCTCCACTAAATTCTTCTTCCTTTTCATCATTACCCCGATTGAGCTGGTTTACCTCAGTGTTGTCCTACCGCCAATCTGAAGTTCTCTCCCCCTTTAAAACATGATGCAATGATTCAGTAATTATTTGGCAATAAAGAATATAACAAAAATACAAACTCTGGCATGTGCAAGTATAGTCAAAAGTTTGGAAAAATGTATATTTTTGTGGAAACTGTGATAATTCTTTGATGAATAGAAAGTTCAAAAGAACAGTATTTATTTGAATTAGAAATCTTTTGGAACATTATAAATGTCTTTACTGTCAATTTTGATCAATTAAATGCATCCATGCTGAATTAATTGTATTAATATCTTTTTAATTTTTATTAAATCTTACCCCAAACTTTTGAATGGAATGTTTCTACAAAAATATTAATCAGCAAAAACTGTTTTCAACATTGATCATGATAAGAAATGTTTCTTGAGCATCAAATCATAATATTAGAATGATTTCTGAAAGATCATGTGACACTGAAGACTGGAGTAATGATGCTGAAAATTCAGCTTTGATCACAGGTATAAATTACATTTTAAATTATATTCAAACAGAGAACAGTTATTTGAAATTGTAAAAATATTTCAAATTTTTTCTATTTTATCTGTATTTTTCATCAAATAAATGCAACCTTGGTTAGCATTAGAGACTTACACTCTATTGCCAAAAGTATTGGGACACCCCTCCAAATCATTGAATTCAGGTGTTCCAATCACTTCCATGGCCACAGGTGTATAAAATCAAGCACCTAGACATGAAAGAATGGGTCGCTCTCTGGAGCTCAGTGAATTCAAGCGTGGTACCGTGATAGGTTGCCACCTGTGCAATAAGTCCATTCGTGAAATTTCCTCACTACTAAATATTCCACGGTCAACTGTTAGTGGTGTCATAACAAAGTGGAAGCAATTGGGAACAACAGCAACTCAGCCACGAAGTGGCAGGCCACGTTAAATCACAGAGCGGGGTCAGCGCATGCTGAGGCGCACAGTGCGCAGAAGTCGCCAACTTTCTGCAGAGTCAATAGCTACAGACCTCCAAACTTCGTGTGGCCTTCAGATTAGCTCAAGAACAGTGCGTAGAGAGCTTCATGGAATGGGTTTCCATGGCCGAGCAGCTGCATCCAAGCCTTACATCACCAAGTGCAATGCAAAGCGTTGGATGCAGTGGTGTAAAGCACGCCGCCACTGGACTCTAGAGCAGTGGAGACGTGTTCTCTGGAGTGACGAATAACGCTTCTCTGTCTGGCAATCTGATGGACGAGTCTGGGTTTGGCGGTTGCCAGGAGAACGGTACTTGCCTGACTGCACTGTGCCAAGTGTAAAGTTTGGTGGAGGGGGGATTATAGTGTGGGGTAGAGGTGTAACGATTCAATCGTTTTCTCGATGCATCGATTACAAATCCTGACGATGCATATGCATCGATCTTAAAACATGTTTTTTGAATCGTGAATCGTTAATTTCGGTCAATAATCGATGTAAAATGCTAAGAATCGGATTAATCGCGATTCTATAGCGATTCAGTGCTTTAAAAATATATAAACATTAAATTACTACATGCGCGAATAGATGGAGATGTTGTGCGCACTCATTCACAGATACGCGCGGCTGCACTCTTTACCGCCTCTCACTGGATTGCGCTCGCGCTCCATCCGTAGCCCACGTTTGAGCTCTCCTCAGGACGGCCACTGCTATTCACATGAGCAGATGACAGTCTCTATTAAGACAGCAATAGTTCTGAGTCAAACTGCTCAAGCCATTGATAAAGCTGCCAAGTCATTGCGTGGTCACTACTGTTGAAATAAAACGCTTTTATTGCGTGGAAACGTCGCCGTTATTTTCGATAAGATAAAATACTGAAGTTTTAAGGAAATGGGTCATTGACATTACCTGAGCAGTTTCAAGGTGCGCATTTATTGCATGGACGGAGCAAACACATAGCCTAATGTGTCTAAATGCATACGCACAGTTCAATGAATGATAAATGAAATTATGAACTTAATGTCATTGAATGTGTCAAGGAAACTGCTGAAATAACTACAACATTAACAACACTGAAATAAGAGCGCGCTGTTTATCTATCAATCAAATGCGCGTTAAAGTTGCGTTCGTTACTATAGCAACAGTAGAAACCCAGCGCGTTTTCTTTCAGAATCATCATAAGGAAAATGTTCCGTATAAAGAGAACAAAGAGGGCTTTTCTTACTATTCCGTGAAGAAAAGTTAGTTTAGGATTATTTGGGAAAGTGCACGATATTCTAGGGTAGTCTCTCCATGTAAGCATTAGTATGTTTAAAGTACCTCGAACACTTTAATAAAGTCGTATAGCCTTTAACACTATCCTACACTATAGTTAACTATGAACTAGGCCTAACAATACTTTTAAAGCCCTTTTAAACTTTTGGCTTATGTAAATTTCCACAAATGCCAATTTTTATAGGCTATTAAAATAAAGTTATGTAGCATCATGAAGAACTAACATGAACTAACATTAACAATGGACAAAAGGTTTTTTGTTTGTTTGTTTTTGCCCTTACTCTCTGACCTCCTGAAGGCCACTGTGTAATTCTCACCCTGACTAAGACACATTGAGGGAAGCATTTCAATAACTGTATGAATGCATATTAAAATGCAGAATCGAATCGAATTAATCGAATCGCATCGAATTTTAATGTGAATCGTCTCGAATCGAATCGTTCTGAATTTGCAAAAATCGTTCTTGAATCAAATCAGACACATCGTGAATCAAATTGAATCGCTGTCTACCCAAAGATTCACAGCCCTAGTGTGGGGTTGTTTTTCAGGGGTTGGGCTTGGCCCCTTAGTTCCAGTGAAAGGAACTCTTAATGCTTCAGCATACCAAGACGTTTCGGAAAATTTCATGCTCCCAACTTTGTGGGAACAGTTTGGGGATGGCCCCTTCCTGTTCCAACATGACTGCGCACCAGTGCACAAATCAAGGTCCATGGATGAGCAAGTTTGGTGTGGAGGAACTTGACTGGCCTGCACAGAGTCCTGACCTCAACCCGATAGAACACCTTTGGGATGAATTAGAGCGGAGACTGCGAGCCAGGCCTCGCCCAACATCAGTGCCTGACCTCACAAATGCGCTTCTAGAAGAACGGTCCAAAATTCCCATAAACACACTCCTAAACCTTGTGGAAAGCCTTCCCAGAAGAGTTGAGGCTGTTATAGCTGCAAAGGGTGGGCCAACTCCATATTAAACCCCATGGATTAAGAATGGGATGTCATTAAAGTTCATGTGCACGTAAAGGCAGGCGTCCCAAAACTTTTGGCAATATAGTGTATTTCAAAAACATTAAAAAAAACATAATTATTCCAAACCTTTGACTGATACTGTAAATAATGTACGTATTAACCTGTTTGGCTATTTCAGGATATTTTTGAGGTATTACAATGCTCTTTCAGACCTCAAACAGAGCATGATGATCAAATAGTTCTCAAACTTAAAACCTATATATAGGTAAAGTGAGATGACTAATTAATGAATACAGAAGAGTAAACAATGTTCATACAATGACCCAATTAAAGATGTGTACACTATGTACTTAGAAAACCTCCCTGAAGAGCCCAGAGTCCCTGAGAGAAACTTTATACATAAAACAACAGTACAAACACTTTCCTTCAACCACAAATATATTTCATATAACTGGGAAAATGAATGAATGTTATTGCATTTTAACAAAATATCAAACCAAGAGGCATTAAAGACTCTATGTCATTACACCACCCGTCTGATCTCTGAAACAGATACAGAGTCAGGATATTAGTTAAGAGGGTCAGTGAGGGAATCGCTTCTACCACTTAAGCAGTCTGAGGGACAAATTTGGGTCATGTGTCATACTAATGCATGCTTTAAAGTATTACATCACTGCATTGTTTCAGACAGTTGATCCTTCTAAGTAATGCTCAAAACTTAATAGTAATTTTAACTTAATAGTAACGATAAAATGACAAGAAAATAACAAAATTAACTTAAACCAAATTTAAGTTATACTAACAGCAATATAATCCAGCATCATTTGAGAAATATCCAGACATTCATCTCAGGGGCATCACTAGCCCCTTTTTAATGTGGCATGAGTCCCAAAATAGTTTTGCTGTGCCCCAGTAAAATTTTCCTTATAGGCCTATATCATTGTCTGATGAGGTACGTAGGTTACAGTAGATATACTTCTGAAAATATGCTTTCCTATTCATTGAACATTACCATTTAAATAATTTGAATTATTTAAAACTTGAAGGCAGATAACGCTAACTGAAGTGAAGCGCTCGCTGTGCTCCTCCTCCACTTTTCCCCATGGAATCCTTGACAAGAAGAGGTAACTACCAGGATAACACTTATAGCTGTGATAATGAGTTAAATCTAAAAAATGCTGGGTTGTTTCAATCCATGTTTGGGTCAAATATGGACAAACCCAACTGTTGGTTTAAATTTTTTGTTGGGTTTGTCCATATTTGACCCAAACATGGGTTGAAACAACCCAGAATTTTTTAGAGTGTTGTATGTGAGTTTGCATTATTTAGTTGAATGGGGACATCCCGTTTTCCAGATCTAATTTAGTAAAATATTTCCCGGTAAATTTTCCTGATATATCATTGTGTGATAGGTAGGTTACAGTAGATAGTAGGGCTGCCCCCTAATTGTCAACTAAGCCTTAGTCGACAAATATTTTATTAGTCGGTTAGTAACAGGAGAAAAGAAAAAAAAAACTTGTGGCAAAGTCACGCAGTTCGTGAGGGATTGATCATTAACTGGGAGTCCTTGTGGTAATTACAGTATGTAAGGAAATCCAAACGTTAGCCTATCATCCATCATCCTGAAATATGGCTTATCATTTGAAACATGTAGTAGCAACTTTACATAGCCGCTCGCTCTAACGTAACCTAGATAAATGTGTGCTATTATTAGGTGCATATCCAAGTGTTAATTATGTGACTGATGGCATAAATGAACGACTAGAAAAATCTTTAGTCCGGGGCAGTCCTAGTAGAGAGATACTTCTGAAAACAGGCTTTCCTATTCTTTGAACGTAATTATTTAGGCTACATAATTTTAATTATTTAAAACCTAAAGGCTGATAATGCTAATTGTAAAGAAACTCTCGCTGTGCTCCTCCTCCTCCACTTTGCTTCCGTTGAGTCCTTGATTTGCATTCCCAGTAGGCACTGGACGCCACTGTAAAGTCAGGAAGACGTGAGACTGCAACGTTGGACAGATATCAAATTTTGATTGACAAAAACGTTTTTTTGACGTCAAGCTTCCAACGTTGGACATATGTCAAAATTGTTATTGATTATATCAAAACCTAATGTTGTCTTTACATCAAACTCCAACGTTGGGCAAATGTTGCATTTTGGTTAGAATAAACATTAGATATCTCTTAAACCCCAACCTTAACTTAAGAAAAAGATGATTACATATAGTTAGTATGGATTTTGTTGGCACAACACCAAACTTTTAACCAAGCCAGGTTTTTGTTGGAAATGGAAAAAAAAAGAAAAAATCAACAGACCGATAAGAGAAACTTGGATACCATGGTCGGACAAATGTCTAGATCCACTGTCAACCAGATCCAAAGTATTCATTTTAAGACATCAGCAGAGAAAGTTAACAAACTTTAAAATCTTACTGAAACTGAAAATCTCAAATGTTTGATGATTTTATTGGATTAATGAGACATGCAATGAATTATCAAAATAAACTTTTATTGTAACACATTTAAAGAACTTCACCAAACTTTCTGAAAATTAATTCACAAAATTTTATAATGAACTAAAAAATAATTATAATTTGACGATAAAAAATATTTTCATAAAACGCAAAATTGTCCAGAACTCTGACCCTTCTTTTGCACATTTAAATTTCAGGAGTACATGGTTTTACTTATGTATTTTATATTGTAGAACAAAATATGAAAATATCTTGAGCTTGTGTTAAAGGGTTAGTTCACCCAAAAATTAAATTTCTGTCAATAATTACTCACCCTCATGTCGTTCCACACCCGCAACACCTTCGTTCATCTTCGGAACACAAATTAAGATATTTTTAATAAAATCCGATGGCTCAGTGAGACGTGTATCAAACTGCCAAAGTCATGTGATTTCAGTAAACGAGGCTTTGTTAAGTGTTTCGAAATTTCAATGGTTTACCACTGGGGGGTGTGACTTTGGCAGTTTGATACACGCTCTGATTCGAAACAAAAGATTTGTAAAGCTTCGAAGCTTCATGAAGCAGTGTTTTGAAATCGCCCATCACTAGATATTGTTGAATAAAGTCGTTATTTGTTTTTTTGGCGTACAAAAAGTATTCTCATCGCTTCATAACTTTAAGGTTGAACCAGTGTAGTCACATGAACTGTTTAGTAGCTTTCTGGACATCTGAAAGTGTCAATTATCTTGCTGGCAATAGAGGCCTCACTGAGCCATTTGATTTCATCAAAAATATCTTAATTTGTGTTCCGAAGATGAACGAAGGTCTTACGGGTGTGGAACGACATGAGGGTGAGTAATTAATGACAGAATTTTCATTTTTGGGTGAACTAACCCTTTAACCACAGACCTTATTTCATTCATTTAACCAAAAACGCATTCAGAAAACTTCGGGACCATGGAAAAATATGCATCCTCATTAGGATTTAGAATTCATTCCTGCGGCACTCTACTTGTCATCAACCTGTGGATACCAAAGATAACCATTAATTTAGGAAATTATGAATCAAATTAATTACATGATATAATGGTGAATTAATCAAATTAACCACAAACAACCACATTTATCCATATGTGCTTGTAAAGCCTCAAAATATTTGCTTATTAACATTACAATAGTCATTACAATATCACTCAAGTCAATGTTTCCAGTGTGTCCACCACTCTGACGGAGCAATCCGCCACTAATTCTGGGCATTTTGTACAGAGCACCGTAAAAAATACTTTTGAGAGATTACCTAAAATTATTTTAATAAATTGTTCACATATGGAATTTTATCATTGATTAATTAGTACTTTTGCATAAAGCAAAACTAAAAAGCAAGGTTAAATGCACATTCTCTGTTGTTTACCAGGGTTTTGCTCAGTCAAGAGTTGGAAAACAAGGCATGCTGCAGTGATTTTTCACCTATCACTGTTTTTACTAGCTAGATTTCACTCAGTTTTATATAGGCTACATCATTCTTATGTTAGTCTAGCGCTGTGGCTAAGTGAAACTTAAAGTGTTTAAGCTAGGTGGAAATCGGTGCCAGTTCAACAATCCATTGCTGACAATGCTAGCTCTATGTAACACAAAAAAATAAAAATAATAAAGAAAATATTATCATGACCAAAATTAATTTTCCTCACCTCTGCTCATGGTCAGTGTGCACAACAGGTACATCTTCTTGGGTTTTGGTTACTTAAAATCCTGATGGAAATCCAACACGATATCAACTTCAGCTGTTGTCATACATCAAATTGACTTTGACATTAGACGTTTTGCTGACATTTGTGACACTACCAGGCTAACGCTCATCGCTGTTTTAATAAGTTGTATGCGAGTTTGTATTATTTGATTGAATGAAGACATCCTGTTTTCCAGATCTAATTTACTTGGCACAGATTTGATCCATAACAGCTTGTTAACGGTTAAAATAATGCTTGCTTATCTCTTGTAATTTGGCATCGTTTCATCTGTGGTTTGATTTAGCCATCATGTTAAAAACATAAAACCAGATTTAAGAAGGTTTTGAATATTATCAATGTTATAGATTTTTGGACACTGTTGTATTTTTTTTCTCTCAAGATTTAGAATCAGTGCTAGAAACAATAATAATAACTAAATAAATGTGCTTTCTCATTTGCAGTGATAATCTACCAAAATACCAGATGTGTGTTCATGTTATGTGCCAGAGGAGTGTGACTTTACACCGATCTGTGGGATTCGAAACACACAGTGAGTGGGACAGCGACAGGGATGTACAGAGAATGATCCAACGATACAGCTTCAAACCCTAGTTAAAGTGAAACTGGAGAAATGGTCATTACATTTTCCCCATTATATAGATCAAAGCTTTTTTTTAATCAAAGCTACTATATAATTCAGATCCAGACTTTGAATGTTGTCTTCAAAAGCCATGTGAAAGTTCAAAAACCTTTGAATTTTGAGTGTATAAGCCTTACTGACCGAAGTCTAAAGAGTTTAGAAAACCCTAAAAAACTTAAGTTAGATCAGTTAGAAAGCATCAAAAATTTACAATGGAAACATATGGGATTTTGGTGGTGCCGAGTTTAGAGGATGAAGCTTGAGTTACACTTTATTTTAAGGTGATGTACTTACTCAAGTATGTACTGAGTAATATTAACTAAGGTTAGGGTTAGTTTAGGATTAGTTACTTGTAATTATACATCATTTACTGTTATTACTAGAGTAAATACATGTAGTAAGGTGTAACTACATCACCTTAAAATAAAGTGTTACCTAAAACTGTTGGTGTCAGTTTATGGATTCAGAAAAAGTAACAGCATGTTTCCTTTGCCAAATGATTTGTCAATGCAGCATAAACATTATTTCACTTATTAGGTCCCACTTTGTAGTGTCATTAAAAGATTAGTTCACTTTCATATAAAATTTTCCTTATAATTTACTCACCCCCATGTCATCCAAGATGTTCATGTCTTTCTTTCTTCAGTCGAAAAGAAATTAAGGTTTTTGATGAAAACGTTCCAGGATTATTCTCCTTATAATGGACTTCAATGGCCTCCAAACGGTTGAAGGTCAAAATTATAGTTTCAGTGCAGCTTCAAAGGGCTTTAAACGATACCAGACGAGGAATAAGGGTCTTATCTAGCGAAACGATCGGTCATTTTCAAAAAAAAAAATGTAAATGTATATGCTTTATATAAACAAAAGATCGCCTTCCAAGTGCTTCCGCCAAAACCGCACTTTCGTATTCTTCAAAAAGCTTACGCTGTATGTCCTACGCTTTCCCTATTCTAGTTACGGAAAAAATGTAACTGGCGCTGCGTTCGTTCCGTAAGTTGAATAGGGAAGGCGTAGGACATACAGCGTAAGCTTTTTGAAGAATACGAAAGTGCAGTTTTGGCGGAAGCACTTGGAAGGCGATCTTTTGTTTATATAAAGCATATACATTTACATTTTTTTCGAAAATGACCGATCGTTTCGCTAGATAAGACCCTTATTCCTCGTCTGGTATCGTTTAAAGCCCTTCGAAGCTGCACTGAAACTATAATTTTGACCTTCAACCGTTTGGAGGCCATTGAAGTCCATTATAAGGAGAATAATCCTGGAATGTTTTCATCAAAAACCTTAATTTCTTTTCGACTGAAGAAAGAAAGACATGAACATCTTGGATGACATGGGGGTGAGTAAATTATCAGGAAAATTTTATATGAAAGTGAACTAACCCTTTAACTACTTTGTACTCTAATTTAAATTTTGTACATACATGTTTTAACATTGTACTTAACCTTACCTTGTACGTAACCTTACCTGTATCCCACCTCAATAGCAGCATACAGTAAGTGTTTTGCACAAAATTACATTGTACCTAAACAAGTCACATAAATAAATGCCTAATGAAGCAAAAAAATTGCTCCAACTTCCTGTAAGCTATGTCTCATAATTCATGGCAGTGTTTTGTGGCTCATTTTGCATCTCATCTCTCTAGCTGCTCACCTGTAGTTTCCTTCCTGAATCTCTCTCTCCTCCTCTCTGCATTTGTTGAGCGTGGCTCCTCCAGTTCTCCTCAGCTCAAAGATGTTGACATTATCTTTAAAATCTTTTCCAAAAGTGGCTCTTTCCAAGGCTTCAGAGCTGTTGCAGGATAAGGCTTGGAGGGAAAAGCTCTCCGTCAGGAAAGGAGGAATAGAGTGCAAGTGAAGAGGAAAAGGAGGGGTAGAGTCTGGTCATGTTTGCTGTTAAGGAGGAGTTTCTCTTAACTTCAGCTACACACACATATGTGCAAATATGGACACACAGACACACACTGAAACCAAACAGTAATAAATGACTTGTATACAGTATCAGTGTGTCAATCTTGTCAGAGCAAAAACATTAGCTTTAAGTTTGCTTTATTTGCAGTTTTAGCCATTATTTCATATATAGACCGTTTTTCATGCTTAACAGTTTTAAAACTGCTAAATTAAATAAATTGCATTAATATTTGAAATGTATGTGAACCCAAAATAATGAAAGAGGAAGTTTATTTAATGAGAGACCTTTGGAACATATGACTGTATTTTGTAATGTGTATCATGATATCTTTCACTTTAGAATACGTCAATAAAACACAAGACAACGCTACAGGCACAAAGCAGCAAAATCCAGCTAAACAGGATAAAAGAGCTCTGATGAACACAATTATTATTACACAATGCATTGTCAGTTATCTTAAGAATCAATTAAAAGAAATAATTCTTTCATGGTAAAGGTGAGATTCTAGAACTCCAGTGAGAATGCAAGGCAAAACTGTTCAGATGGAATAAATCTCACAAATTTTGTAATTTTGATAATACTAAAACCATCGTACAAAAACATCTATGGACATTTAAGAGAAAAACTAAAGGTCAGGGTACAATTTACCCCTTTTTGCCTTACTTACATTCAACTTGATCATTTAATTTTTTTGTTTATATACATTTGGTTTTCATCCTAAATATTTCTGTTTTTACATTTACACCTTACACAGTTAGAAATATTTCTGAAAAACATGTAAACAGTTAAAGCAGGAACAAATCATCATCTCTTATATAATTCATAAAATGTTACAATTTCTGTAAATGAAACTGTCAGGGTGGCAATAATCAAAGCAGGAGAAGAAATGTGAGAACCCAAATGTATTTATTTATAATTTATTTAATTTATAATATATGTATAATATTTATTGACAACAGCAGCATAAACATGAATGCAGGTGAGTATATAACTGGATAACAGTTCAAATGGTAAAGTATGGAAGTTAACCCGTCCCTTGACTTTATCACATGTTGAAGACGGAACCACACACCCAGAGATGAGCAGACGAGATGAGAACACACACACACACACACACACACACACAGGGAGTAAATAAAGGAGGTATCACCACAATCTGGAGATCGCTGGCATACAAAGGTAAGTTTTACGAGATCCAACGGTGAGTAGAGCAGGTAAGGATTCTGTATTCTTGTTGTAGGCCAGACATTGACTGAATGTGAATGTGCTTATGAGTGCAGTGATGAGGATCAGGTGCTGGTGATTGGTAACTATGGTAAATGATTGACAGGGAAACATGTCATTGCTCCCCCTTCCTCTGGAGGCGGCTCCTGACACCTACAATCTCTTCACAGGCCTGAAAGGTGCTGACTGTCAAGGGTAAATGGAGACACAAAGCCAGAGTGTAGTCAGAGGAGTTGGGAGCCAGGGTGGAGCCGGCAATGGGAGGGAGGAGGTCCTGAGGTGGGACTCTGGAAGGCCTGCAGTGGGAGTGATTAATGGAGGACCGGCTGAGAAGAAGGTCTTGGGAATGCTGGCTGAGAAAACGATGATGTCTGGAATGTCGATTGAGAAGGAAGTGCTGGCAGAGCAGGTAGCCAGGGAGGCGCTGCCAAAGGGGAACTGGGGACTGGAGAAATTCAAAGATGTTCCTGTTGGATTGAGGTGGCAATGGTGGTTGGATTGAGGTGGCAATAAACGACCACCTTGACTGAGGCGAGGGAGCATGGGAACGGGCCCTGTGGCCGAGATGAGGGAACTTAAAACAGCCTCCTTGGCCAAGAAGAGGGAGCTTGGAAGTGGCTCTGTGGCCGAGATGAGAGAGCTTGGACCGGCCTCCTTGGCTGAGATGAGGGAGCTTGAAACAGCCTTCTTGGCCAAGAAGAGGGCACTTGGAACTGCCTCCGTGGCCAAGAAAAGGGAGCTTGGAAGTGGATCTGTGGCTGAGATGAGAGAGCTTGGAACGGCCTCTGTGGCCAAGGAGAAAGAAGCTTGAAACAGCCTCCTTGGCTGAGATGAGGGAGCTTGGAACAGCCTCCTTGGCCAAGAAGAGGGAGCTTGGAACTGCCTCCTTGGCCAAAAAAAGGGAGCTTGGAAGTGGATCTGTGGCCGAGATGAGAGAGCTTGGAACGGCCTCTGTGGCCAAGGAGAAAGAAGCTTGAAACAGCCTCCTTGGCTGAGATGAGGGAGCTTGGAACAGGCTCTGTGGCCGAGATGAAGGAGCTTGGAACAGCCTCCTTGGCGGAGATGAGGGAACTTAAAACAGCCTCCTTGGCCAAGAAGAGGGAGCTTGGAAGTGGCTCTGTGGCCGAGATGAGAGAGCTTGGAATGGCCTCTGTGACCAAGGAGAAAGAAGCTTGAAACAGCCTCCTTGGCTGAGATGAGGGAGCTTGGAACAGCCTCCTTGGCCAAGAAGAGGGAGCTTGGAAGTGGATCTGTGGCCGAGATGAGAGAGCTTGGAACGGCCTCTGTGGCCAAGGAGAAAGAAGCTTGAAACAGCCTCCTTGGCCAAGAAGAGGGAGCTTGGAACTGCCTCCTTGGTCAAGAAAAGGGAGCTTCGAAGTGGATCTGTGGCCGAGATGAGAGAGCTTGGAACGGCCTCTGTGGCCAAGGAGAAAGAAGCTTGAAACAGCCTCCTTGGCTGAGATGAGGGAGCTTGGAACAGGCTCTGTGGCCGAGATGAAGGAGCTTGGAACAGCCTCCTTGGCGGAGATGAGGGAACTTAAAACAGCCTCCTTGGCCAAGAAGAGGGAGCTTGGAAGTGGCTCTGTGGCCGAGATGAGAGAGCTTGGAATGGCCTCTGTGACCAAGGAGAAAGAAGCTTGAAACAGCCTCCTTGGCTGAGATGAGGGAGCTTGGAACAGGCTCTGTGGCTGAGATGAAGGAGCTTGGAACAGCCTCCTTCGCGGAGATGAGGGAACTTAAAACAGCCTCCTTAGCCAAGAAGAGGGAGCTTGGAAGTGGCTCTGTGGCCGAGATGAGAGAGCTTGGAACAGCCTCTGTGACCAAGGAGAAAGAAGCTTGAAACAGCCTCCTTGGCTGAGATGAGGGAGCTTGGAACAGGCTCTGTGGCCGAGATGAAGGAGCTTGGAACAGCCTCCTTGGCGGAGATGAGGGAACTTAAAACAGCCTCCTTGGCCAAGAAGTGGGAGCTTGGAACTGGTTATGTGGCCGAGATGAGGGCGCTTGGAACAGCCTCCTTGGCCCAGATAAAGGAGCTTGGAACGAGCTCTGTGGCCCAAATGAGGGAGCTTGGAACGGCCTCCTTGGCTGAGATGAAGGAGCTTGGAACGGACTCTGTGGCCGAGGTAATGCAGTAGTAAATATAAATATTTATTACTGCATTACCTCCATAAATTACAACAAAATATTTCAGCAGTAACTAAGTGAACAGTTTTAAAATAAACCAAGTGAAAATTTTGTTTTTTTTTTATAATATATATCCTTTATTTCATGTTCATTGACAGTTCTCTAGGTTGAATGTTGCACTACACACTGGGCAGAGCATATTCCCCACTCAACTAATATTTCAGGGAATGTTGTCTGATTAAAAAAAGAAAGAAAAGAAAACACAACTATATGACAGTGTAACCTCTCAAGCATCAACACCAGCAGTACAAAAGAGAGATGACAACAAACTACAGTTGATTAAATGGTGAATGTACAGTCTATAAATTAAATAAGGCATCTTCATGAAGATGATGGACAATTTCAGTATTTAACAGTGAGAGGGTGGACAATATCACCCTGTACCATCCCATAATTATGAGCGGAATGTGGTATGTGGCACATTTAATGACATTCTGGAAAATAATGATTCACATCTATCTTTTCTATAAGTTGAACTTCTTCAAAACACTGAAAGTGAAGTGTGAGTGTCAGAATGTGATAGATACCTTCATTCCACTCAAGCCAAAGCTCAATAAATGGCTTTCATCCAGCAAAAAAACAAACAAAAAAAGATAATCAGTCAAAAACCTCTTTCAGGTCTCAAAAGGAAATTCTGGATTGGCATTTTGGTATTTGAGACCGAGGTTGCAAATAAAGCAGGTATATAACACACTTAAATGGCATTTACTGGCTATTTAAAGGCTTTGAAACATTTCAAGTTTCCATTTTTTTAATATAACTTGGAATATATTTAAGTCTATCTATGTACATCGATTCCATAGGTCTACAGAAAATAATTAAGGCCAAAACCAAATGCCTATCCATGGCAAAACTTTAGACTGACATCTGCCCCGTAATCCTCATTGAGCACATGAACGGAAAAATATTCATGGTGTTTGATACATATACAAAGCGAAATTCAGGAGGCTTTCAGTCACATAATTCAATCAAACTTGAAACAAATCACTAAAACTTCCAAGAGTGTTGATAGACAACGTGAAGAAAGATTGACTAAATAGTTCAAGGAATAATTCACCCAAAAATGAAGATTCTGCCATCATTTCCCTTAGTCCAAACCTGTATGACTTTCTTTCTTCAATGAAACAAAAAAGGTGATATTTTGAAAAATGTTCATGCCGCTCTTTTCCATTCAAAGAAAGCATACAGTGAGGCATTTAGAATTTTAATTTTTGGGTTAATTATTCCTTAAATAGCTTTACCAAATGAGAGTGTCACAATAATCTACAGTGTTTGTTAACAGTTAGAATCTTTGAATTTAATGGCAGTAACATTCATCAGTTAACCTCATCTCAGCGCAGCTAATTAGCGCTCTCAGCCTCTAGCTATGTAGAAAATAGAGTTGAAATGTGGATGTTTATATGCCAGCTGACGGAATAAGATGCCAAACTCACTTACAGCTTGAGCTTTTAAAATGGTGCAATTAAACTGTGGTTTAAAATAAACAAAAACCAACAAAAGGTGAAGTCAGCAGCATTTAAAATACATCAAATGACACAACCGGCCTGCTTTAGGAAAGCAAAAGCCAGGTTCAGAAAAAAAAAAAAAAAAAAAAAAACTGGTCAATCAACACTCCAACAGCACAAACAGAACAAACATTTAGATTAAAATGTACTCGCAGGGTCAATTTACAGCAACTGAAAACGCTGGAGACGGGATTGGACACAGAAGCAATCCAACCTGAAATGAGTCATTTATTCGCTCTAAACATACAATGACGTCTGATGCAACTTTCTGAAACACTTTAGGCATGCTGGGAAGTTTAGCAGATCTCAAGAAACATGTCAAGAATATGTCATATTTCAACTAAACATGATAGAAAATGAACCCTGTTATTAAGACGTCTTGCATTGTGACATTATTATTATTATTATTATTTTTAAATATTTAGGCCACACATTTTATTATTGTAATGCAAAAATGGGTTGATAAGTAAAACAAAATGGGTTGGTAAGATTTTTTTTAATGTTTTTGAAATAAATCTCTTTATGCTCACTAAGACTACTTTTATTTAATCAAAAATACAGTAAAATCGGTGATATTGTGAAATATTATTACAATTTATGAGAACTATTTTCTTCTTTAATATATTTTAAAATGTAATTTATTCCTGTGAATTTTTAACATCATTCCTCCAGACTTTGGTGTCACATGATCCTTCAGAAATCATTCTAATATGCTGATTTCTTGTTATCAATGTTTGACACATTTTCTTCAGGGTTCTTTGATGAAAAGAAAGTTCAAAATAACAGCATTTATTTGAAATAGAATGTAAAAAAGTCTTTACTGTCACTTTTGATCCATTTAATGAATCCTTGCTACATAAATGTATTTATTTAAATGAAAACGTACTGACCCCAAACTTTTAAACGGTAGTGTATACATATAATTTAATTTTATAATAATTAATAATTAAATTATTATAATTTAATTTATAATAGTTCATTTTGGTGCTATTTTTTGTACAACCTCTAATTTATGCTTATTACAGTATTACAGTATTTGTTTACTGTAACATTATTTACAGAGTATAATTGTAATGAATTTGAGGAATAATGTGTTAAATTGTCATGAGAACCATGTGAAAAGTCTAAATAGCTCTAAAAATACACATTTTTATGCAAATAATCCTAATAATCTACTGATTTTGGGGTGAAATCTGACTTGAACATTGGTGAGATTCACCCATTTAGTGGTTTCGAGAACGTAACGTGAGCATTTCAGCAGACTTGACAAAGTTCAAACAACATGGAGACGTCCCTTTACAGACACACTGACACGGAAACACAGCGTTCACATACAAGTAAATGTCTTTAGGCAAACACACTGGAATTACACTGGAATGGAATTACTGAAGGTCGAAGCAGTGCAAATTTCCACTTTCACTTACAGAAGGAACAAAACTAAAATTGTTCTTTGGCAAAGAGCAGTTTAAAATGAACATTTCATTTCAACTTTGTCAAGATCAAAACATGATACACAGGTGGGATGAACAAACAGTAGCTCTCCCTGTCATTTAATAGCGTTTCTATGAAATCACAATTGGGAAATAGGCTTTCTTCCTTCCTCTGGGGGGTCACAGATGTCGTTCAGCACTTCCTGTGAATCTTCCTGTGAAGTCATCACAGATGGAGCCAAACATTTCCTGTGAGGTCACGGAGAGACATTCCCAGTGGCTTCACAGTGGTCACATCTTCCAAATCAGAAGACAAGCAATCAGGGTATGAAGCACAGAAACACACATGTAAGCGTCCCTCGAGTTCAGCGAACAAATAAATAAAGCGAGCCCACGCGGGCTGATGTGGCGGCAGAGAAAAATTTGATAACGGTCGATTCGAACACTGGAGAAGATCAACGTTGGCAGACGCTCGCCTCATCCTCTTGCATTCGGCCCAACTCCTCAAATAACTTTAGCACATAAATAAAAAACAGTGCTTGGGAAAGAGCCAAAACTGTCCGTTCAGCGTTTTTTGGGGGGCCAGGCTGGTCTGTGTAAGCAAGCTGGTGTCTTGTGGGTGCCAGTCCTACCACACCTCACAGCGGTGGCCTGAGTTCATGGGAGAGCCCAGCGGACACTGGAAGTGCTCTGCGAAGTCGGGCGAGTTGGACAGGGTGCCGATGACACGGTATTTGGGTGGGCTGTGAGGGTCCGTCATCAGGCCCTCGTGAGCACTTTCTGGCGTTCGGACAGAGCACCAGACCTAAGAAGAAGAGCCAAAGGAATGCGTTTCTGAGACCACATGTTTTCACAATCACTGCTGTAAGGTGGAAGAGGTCGTGCCATAGTGTGAATATAGCTAAAGGCACAACGCACAGCAGAGCATATTCACAATACCTTAGGTCAAGTGCTTTATTTGCTTTAAAAAGTTAGTATATTAAAAATATTGATAACATAATAGTAACACTTTACAATAAAGTGCCATTAGTTAACACATTACCTAACTAACAACGAGGAAGACATTTGCTAGTTTTTAAAAATCTTTGTTTTTTGTAGTTAATAAAAATACAACTGTTCATTAGTTCATGTCACAGATACATATAATATTAACAGATACAACTTTTGACTTTTAAGGAGGGGTGTAATGCTATTTCATGCATTTTGACTTATTTACACTGTTAAAGAGTTGCATTCTCGTGCTAAACATGACAAAAGTTTGAAAACATGAGTTGGATGTATGACAGAGTATTTCTGTGCCAAATACACTACTTCCGGTTTCGGACCGGGTTTCGGAGAGTTTTTTTCGAGTATGGCCTGTATGACGTCAAAAGAGAGCAGAATTCCTTGTATAGACACTTTTCCCTGATAAGCGTGCACACACACATCACCCAGAGCAAGAGCACGTGCACGCCCATCAACGCGTTTCGTTCGGGATACGGAAGCCGAGAGATTTTTCAACAATGGCTGTGTCCCAATTCAGGGGCTGCATCCCTTTGAAGGCTGCATACATCATCGAGGCAGTCTCATTTAAGAAAAATAACCATTAGATTGCAACGTAAGAAAGAAATTACAGTATTTTACACCTCACAATGAATATCAGTCAATTTTATTATGGTTACTTTTCTTAAATATGACATCCTTGATGAAGTATTCAGTCTTCAAATGCGATCCCCGAAGGATGCAGCCACTGAAATGAGACGCAGCTCCTGTCACCAAAGGAGTGTGCTTTTGGTTGTGAGGGAAAGATTACCTTTTTCAGCTTCCCAAAGAACCCAGCGTTAAGGGAACAGTGGATGAAGTTTGTTTTTCCGGGGCAGCAACGGAGTTGTGTACGTCTGTTTGTTTGTTCCCAGGTTTTCGGTGACAAATACTTTGTAAACAAGTCCCAGTTCGGCGCTGGATTTGCAGATCCCGGGTGGTGAGTAAAGCTGCATCAGATGTCTGTGTTTTGTTGGCAATCGGCGCGCAAGTGCATAAAATGCAAACAACACGAACGTTTTTGTTGCCTTTTTTTTTACAATGATGTCGCAGCTAGCAGACGATCTCTACGCAAAAGCTGCGCGTGCTCGTGACTCTTTAGCTCTGCCCACGGCACTGACGGCAGGCACACCTCCAGGAGCTTGGCTTTTTTCGGAAAGACTCGGTTTAGCGTATCTATCTTTTATAAATATGATAAAACTAAAGACTTTTAGAAGATATGAAGGATGCATTGTTACTCTGTATGTACTCAAGATTAACATGAGATTGGCAGAAACTGTGTGTGATACCCCCCCTTTAATAATATTTTAGTTAATGTTGATATTAACATTAACTAAGATTAATAAATGTTTTAGAAGTATTTTTCATTGTTAGTTCATGCTAACTTATGTAGTTAACTAATGTTAACCTTATTGTAAAGTGTCAACATTATAATATATAACATCATACATCAACGCTAACCAGAATTAATTTTATTAAGATTATCCCAGATAATTATTTATTAACATTAATTTCTACATATAGTAATATATTAACATTATAAGTTATATAATCTTAATATATTAACAATGTAATTATTTATAATATTATATAATACATTACATATAATTCCATGTTAATATTAAATCTAATTATTGATCATTTATTAATCTTTAGGTGTTATTTTATCATTAAAAAGCATTAAATTGTTATTTTATTAAGAAAATTCATTACTTATTCTGTCACCACATCATATAGCACCTGAAAATAAGGTTAAGTTATAATATATATATCGTCATATTTACATATATGAACATAAACAAAAAAACATTTTGATTTATCATGGCAATTTAATTTCTACATATAGTAATATATTACCATTACAAGTTAGATGATGTTAATATATTAACATTAATATAATTACATATTAACATTTACCAAGATTAAGATATGCTGTAAAAAGATTAAAATTCAAATCACTGTTAGTTTATTAATCTTGGTTAATATATACTAAAATAATATATTTATATAATTTAAATATATTAACATTAAGCAAAATAATAATAAAAAATTTTGTTAGATCATGATACCTAAAGGATCGACTAATGTTAATTTTTAGATCCTAATTGTAGAAATCATTAAAAAAGTGTTATTTTATTCATCAAATTCATTTCTTATTCTGTCACCACATCATATAGTGCCTGACTTGTAAAATAAGTTTAATATTTGGCCTGTATTGCTGAGGCACAGAGTGTTTACCAGTTACACAGTAGTTGGGTGAACAGGTGTTTCATGTCGTACTTATTATTTTTACATACTTTTTGCGTGTCTTTTCATACCTGTGCAAAACCTACGAAGAAGAGCTGGTCGTTTGTCAGATTGACAGCTGGGAGTCTCTTCTCTTCACCGTTCTTCCTCACCCATGACCTATATGCCTGTCAAAACAAAGATATCAAAATCAGTTATTTGTCTTTATTCAAATTAATCACAACATTTGCATTAGCTTGGAAAGAAATAAATGTCTAGTGTTTATATTCATCACCAGAAGGGAGAGCCTCGTGAACCACAGAATCATCAAAAAGAAAATTCCTATTGGATGTTTTTATAAAATGTATCTTACTTCTTTAAAATATATCTTAATTCTTTTTCTTTTCTAAAAGGCTTTAAATGACCATCCACTCTTAATGTGGACAGAGCATATTGGAAATTCTTAGGCCGGTCATTTAAATTATCAAATGATTATAAATAAATTACTTGAGTGCCCATACAAATACTGGGTATTTATGAAAGAGAGTTTACAAGGCTGGGACACAGTCCAGTTAAGGACACAGGATTAATGTCTGCTTTATTTACAAAAATGTAGCCTACACCCCTTGTTGTATATGTACATTTATTAAACGACAAAAAAGCTAAAATTACAAAAAATGAAATATAACCGCAGTGTTGGGTAAGTTAATCTAAAAAAAGTAAAGCTACTAATTACATCGTCAACAATGCAATGGGATTACTTTACTAATTACTCTCTTTAAAAAGTATTGGATTACTTATCACTAATTACTTTCTAAATACCATAACAACCTCGACCAGTTAACGACATTTAATTTTGATGTTAAATCCACTATTGTTTTATACAGAATTGTTAGTCTATAAAAGTATATAATGCAAGTACATCAGCAGTAACTGTAATTAAATTACAGAAAAATGAAAAGTAATCCCTTACTTTACTTTTTAAGGGAAAAGTAATTAAAGTGGACCTATAATGCCCCTTTCACAAGATGTATTATAAGTCTCTGGTGTCCCCAGAATGTGTCTGTGAAGTTTCAGCTCAAAATACCCCATAGATCATTTATTATAGCTTGTCAAATTTGCCCCTATTTGGGTGTGAGCAAAAAACACGTCGTTTTTGTGTGTGTCCCTTTAAATGCAAATGAGCTGCTGCTCCCGGCCCCCTTTCCAGAAGAGGGCGGAGCTTTAACAACTCAACAACAACAAAGCTGGAGAATCTCACGCAGCCAAAATTAGGATTGTGAGTAACAGTGTTCAGCCTTACATTGTTCAAACCGTAGTCGGACACTGATGGAGAGACTCAGGAAGTAGTTACAACTTTTAGAATGAAACTGGACGTTTCTGAATGGTTAGTGGATACATTTATGTAGTTGCTGTGGAGTTGATTCAACTCATCGACTAGCATGTGCCGTCATGTTAATCTTTTGTGCAAATCCAGCGTTGAATTGACCCTCGTATGTGAAGCATGTCAACAACACTCTACTACAACAACTCTTCCTCTTCTCTAAAGCAGCGTAACATGGCCTCACCCCCTTTGTTGCGTGTTCTTCGGGGGCGGGGTTTATGTAAATTTTAGGGTTAGTGATGTCACGGGAAGAAGCTCGTTGTAGTCCCTACAAGCCATTTGTTGTAGTCCTTAGAGAATTCTTTAAAAGAAAATATCTCCCTTTGCATTGAACTTTGAGCGTCGAAACTTTGCAATGTTGTTTATGATCTAACAGCAACATTTCACACTAACTAAAGTTAAACAAGTGAAATCATAATCAACCACCCCTTTAAGTAACAATAATTAATTACTTAGTAATGCATTACACTGAACTCTGAATGTAACCTACGTGATAGGCAGCTTTCAGACCACCATTGTCTGCTATGTTTTCTCCCAGCGTCTGTTTTCCATTAATGTGCTCTCCATTGATGGTGTACTGCGTGTACTGATCCACCATACACTCAGTGCGGTTCTTAAACGCGTCCACAGAGGAGTTCTGCCACCACGGTCGAAGGTTTCCATCTTTGTCATACTCTCTGCCTGTGTAATAGAATTAAGACATAAAGGGGTTATATAATGAAATATTGAATTTTATTGATGTACTATAAAAAATGTATTGCATTGAAATTAAACTTCAAAATGTTCTGTAAGCATGCATGGGTTTGTTTTGTTAACATGACAAACTTAAAGCAGGCTTTGCAAAGAACCTGTTAAAGCTGTGGGAAAAAGTGTACTTTACTGCATTGAAAGTACTGTACTTCAAATCTTAAATGTATATTTTTAAAAACTTTACTTGCCGATATATATACTTGCCTGTTTCTTAACACAATTGAGTACATTTTTTAAAAAGTGCATTTTGTAATAATGTCAAATTAAAAGTGGTACTGTAAAATACATTTCAAATCTTTATGTTTTAATAATCTTTTTTTTTTTCTTGCTTTAAAGTGTAATTATGTTTGTGTTGACTAACATACTAAAGCACATGTAAAATACTTAACTATAATTTTAACTGTAATGTTTTATTCAATATAACATTTCAAGCTAATGTATTTAAATGTCTTTGTAATGATGAAGTTTAAGATATATGACAAACTAGTTTCAACAGAAATTACATTTAAGTATATTTTAATTTACCATAAATGCTTGTCAGTGCATTCTGCAGTAAACTAACTATATTTCAAAGACAGTAGAAATAATTATAAAATTAATCTTACATAAAGATTAACTTAAGTCCTATTTAAGCGGGTCAAAAAAGCACTCTACAGTTCAGCTAATTGTATTTAATATTTATATTTAAATTTAAATGATAATAGATTTGCATTTAATTGATATTAACATGCAAAATTATTACATTTAGTTCACAATTATATATTTTTTTAAAGTATATTATTTCCATAATAAGTACTCTTTTTAAAAGTATGCTAAAATGTACTTATTTTTCAAAAAGGACAACCACAAAAAATGTCAGTTTAATTCTAATGGTCAGAGAGAACATCGAGAACTGTAATGGAAAAAATAAATGATTTTTTTCTTTTTAATCTTTACTAATAATATTTTTAGGCATCAGGGAAAGACCAAAATATATGATATGACCCCCAGTGTACTAACCTTGGTCATCAAATGCATGCGTTAACTCATGTCCCATAACCACTCCAATACCACCAAAGTTTAAAGCTCTGTGAAACACACCAAAACATCATAGTTGTTACAAACTCAGGAGTATTTTTTACCAACATGCTAACAATTTCAGCCATGTCTGCTCACTTGGGGTGATCCTGGGCGTAGAACGGGGCCTGTAAGATGCCAGCGGGGAAGACGATCCCATTCTTGGTTGGCATGTAGTAAGCGTTCACCGTGGGTGGAGTCATGCTCCATCTACAGAAGCAAAGATATCGCAATCACAAATCAGCCACCATCTTACAGGATGCCTCGAGTTTTTCTCTTTTAAAGGGTTAGTTCACCCAAAAATGAAAATAATGTCATTTATTACTCACCATCATGCCGTTCCACACCTGTAAGACCTGTTATGAATCTTTTGTGTTGAATCATGATTCGGATCGCGTGTCAAACCGCCAAACTGCTGAAATCACGTGACTTTGGCACTCCGAACCGCTGATTCGACACAAAAGATTCATAACGCTCCGAAGCTTCATGAAGCAGTGTTTTAAAATCGGCCATCACTATATAAGTCGTTATTTTGTTTTTTTGAACCACTGTACTCACATGAACTGATTTAAATATGTTTTTAGTACATTAATGGAGAGGAAATGTCATTGCTGGCAATGCAGGCCTCACTGAGCCATCGGATTTCAACAAAAATATCTTAATTTGCGTTCCGAAGATGAACGGAACGGCATGAGGGTGAGTAATAAATGACATTATTTTCATTTTTGGGTGAACTAAGCCTTTAACACACACTGTTAAACTCACTGGTCTCTGTTTGGCGGCTTGCGGAGCTGGTCTGCCATCACTCGTGCTGAGAAGTTATAGAAGTTGATCATATTCTGGAAGAAGTTGTCTTCTGTAACCTCATACTACAAGCAAAACATCACATTGCCTGTTAGCTGGGAAATGCTATTATTTTCAATAATAATTAAATAAAGTACTTAATAAATCAATAATATAATATAATATAATATAATATAATATAATATAATACAAGGTCGGTACGATTTTTTATGTTTTGTTTTTGAATGCCTGATTCTCACCAAGCCATTTATTTGATCAAAAAACACAATAACAACAGTAATATTGTGAAAAATTATACATTTTAAAGCAACTGTGTTCTATTGTAATATATTTTAAAATGTAATTTATTCCTGTGATCACAGTTGAATTTTCAGCATCATTACTCTAGTCTTCAGTGTCACATGATCCTTCAGAAATCATTCTAATATGATGATTTGGTGCTCATGAAACATTTCTGATTATTATCAATGTTGAAAACAGTTTTTTTTTAATTTTTTGTCTGACACATTTTTTAAAGATTCTCTTAATTTCAAAGAATTTAATGTAAAATACTAATTATTTTTAATATTTAAATAATTTAAGCTTTAACTATATTTCAAAGACAAGAGAAGTAATTATGAAATTACATATAAAGATTAACTTAAATCCTATTTAAGCAACTGAACTGGTATATTTTTATAAAGCACAACTGCACCACATTGCAAATCATTTAAAACTGGAAAAATAAAGTTTTAGGATTCTAAAATGTAAACAAAAGCTATTTGCTGACTCACCCCATCATACACATCATCAAGCTCTTTGGAGTCCAGAATGAAGTCTGGAAATCCGATCATGTCATAGATGGCATCCGCCTAGAGCCAGAAATGACACTTTATCCTGATTTCTTGGCAAGCAATGCAAAGTGTTTACAGTTAAGCTGTTTTTGCAGTCTTGAATCTCAGACAAATCCGCAAGTTTTGGTTATCCAGTCATGCTGCTGACTCTATAATTCCCATTTTCTCTCACCTTGTCCTTGGCAGCTTGTCGGGTCTGTTCATCCATCCAGTTCAAATCATCTAGCGCGCTTTTGAAAGCTGTGCGGATTTCATTGATCATCCCCTCTGCCTGCGTTTTGACAGAAAAGATGAGGTTGTGAACTGTGTAATTCATATTGCTGCCACATGGTGGCAAACATGCATCACCAATGAGATTCTAAATTAAACATGAAGACAAACTTGCACTGTCAAATACATATCCAGTAGTTTTTAGTCATATGGCTTTGAGTAACTCACTATTTCTTTGCTCTGTTTGTCGAAAGTGGCTTTGACAAAAAGAGCACCCAACGCAAAACCAAGAGTGTCATCTGTGTTCCCAATACACGTCTGCCAGCGTGGGGTACAGGACTAAGCAAAAAAAAAAATAAAACAGACATATTGACAGATTAACTTGAAACAAGCCGTCATAAAATCACAAAATGGGGACTAGATTTTCGATGTGACTGTGTCAATTTAAAACATGCTCCAACTAAACAACAAATCATCACTATAATTTTTCTACAATTATACTGATCGCATACAAATGTCTCAAGAAAAGTCCAGACTCTGTCTTTAAAGGAACAGTTCACATAATTCTGAAATTCAGGTTTTCAGTGAATAATGACTCAAATTTCCATCTGTTCATCACATAAAGCTTATCGCATGACTTCATAAGATGTGCTGTGTAAATGTTGTATAAAAAGCATATTTTTTTTGGTATTGTGAGGATATTTTTTTTCAATCTCAATCCCCATTCACTTCCATTACATGGAAAAAAGCACATTTTTGTGCTCTATGAAACATGTCATTTGGAATTGGAACAACAGGAAGGCGAGTAAATAACTGACAACTAAATTTTCACTTTTGCGTGAACTATTTTTTTAATTCATCCATACACGCTGCAACAACACACACCTTCTTGGTGCCATAGAGGCTCTCCAGGAGCTTATCCTGAGCGTTCTCAAACCGCTGGTCAAGACTGGACGCTCCTTTCTGCACCAGATTCCAGATCATGTAATTATTCAGAAGACTGGAGAAGAAAGAGAAAGAGTGCATCCTAATATCTAAAATAAGGACCATTCCTGCATATGTATTCATTTATTTATACAGGTAGAGTGAGAGACAGTGTTACAGAAGATCTAAGAAGGAATAAATGCATTAATATTCTTAGACGGAGAGGCAAAAAGAAAGAGCGAGAGAGCGTGAGAGAGAGAGACTGTTATTAGTACTGAATGTTCTGATGCACAATCTAAACAGACGCTCTCAGAGGGGACGTCCTCTTCCTGAACTCTGATTAGCTGTAACCATAGAGACAGCCACCGTACCTGCGGTCGGTCTTGTTGATAAGGTCCGAAACTTGTTGCATGTATTCCTTGGCGTAGACCACCACAGGCTCGGTGTCGTTCAACTCTAGCGGTGATAGGACGGAGTTCAGATAATCCAACCATTCAACTGCTGGAGCCAACGCCTACGACAGAAAAAAAACATCATAATGTCATAAGTGATATATTTCCTTATTCATTTCAGTTTAATGCAAGGTTAGACTGTAAAATCACTTCAGGAACAGTTTTGGGCTTTGTTACTGGCACCCAAATACAAAAAAAAGCAAAAAACGCCTTTGACCACCACTGACACCTATTGGTGTGGATGCAGCGTTACACAACAGCAAAAGTTTTAAGTTATGATAATGCAGCACAAATATGGAAGCTTGTCTCCCCTGAGAATTAAAAAAAAATGTAATTGTAACTTTATATCTCATAATTACAAATGTATGTCGCAATGTTACTTTATATCTCATAATATTATATTGTAATCAGTGTTGGGGGTACCGCATTATGAGTAACGCGAGTTACATAATCAGATTACTTTTTTCAAGCAACTAGTAACGCATTACTTCTAAATTTACAACAAAATATCCAAGTTACTTTTTTAAATAAGTAACGCAAGTTACTTTGTTTTCCCATTTACTGACTGACAGCTCTCCTGTCCCCATATTGAGAGAAATCGGGACTGCAGAGGCGTTGTGTGCGCTGTGTGACATTATGATTATTCTAGACTAGTTCTAGACTAAATGTGAGCATTCATTTCTTCTTCTCCTGCGTCCTATTCTTCTGTATTCCAGGGCTGTGTTCCGGTTTGTTTTTGTTATGCCCTTCCCTTGCTAACTTCCCTCAGTCTCGTTGACTCGGATGTACATCAATGCTTACGCTGCATGAGTGCCCAATACTGGCAGAACCTTTGCAATGGGCTGAATTGGAACGTCCTAAGCCCTTGATCACTTGGAATCCGCTATTGAGTTGATTAATTATTATTATTATTTTTTCCTTTACGAAATTGTTTAATGCAGCATTCTATATGTATATAGGTGTGTTTGGGTTGTTTTAAATATTAAAAAAAAAATTAAGTTGTTTGTGGTGGGGTAATTTAAACACGATTTGCAGTGACGTCACAATCGTGTTGCATTGTGGAATATGGACCTGCCTGAAGTGTACATATGAAGTAGACTCGCTCCCTCGGTCAAAATCGAGGGAGCGAGGGTCTGTCCATATAAACTTCCCTAGTCCACTTCACGAAGTGGAACACACTTCAAAATGGCGGCAGGGATTCCCCAAAGGGGAAGTGCTTAGGGAAGTTCGCAAGTGCGTGTCTAAAAGTGGAGTGGAACGCAGCCCTGAATGGCAGTACAGCTGAAAGACTTGTTTGTTTGAGCTGCTCCTTCTACTGTACAAGTGTGAATTTGCATTTCCTTCAGCCTGAGGCTTATTCATTTCACTTATGGTGTGAAAGGGCCTTTACATTTGCCAAAAATAGGACTTTTTTGTTGTTATAAAAACAAGCAAACAAACAGCCCAGCCCAGATGAGAAAAAGTAACGCAAAATTAACGTAACACATTACTTTCCATAAAAAGTAACTAAATAACGGAATTAGTTATTTTTTATGGAGTAACGCAATATTGTAATGCATTACTTTTAAAAGTAACTTTTCCCCAACACTGATTGTAATGTGAGTCTGTATCTTACAATTGTGACTTTATTTCTCATAATTATCATTTTGTCTCACAATTGTGACTTTATATTTCGCAATGTGACTATTTTTTGTAAATGCGGCTTTATAACTCACAATTTGACTTTTAATCCCATAACTTGGACTTTATTTCTCACAATTTGACTTCATATCTTGTAGTGTCCCTTTAAATCTCACAATTGCAAATTTTTATATCACAATTGTGAATTTATATATTGTAATGTGACTTTATATCTTTCTATTGCAGTTTTATTTCCTGTAATTGTAATTTATATCTAATAATTGTGATTTTCCTTGTAAATGCGGCAATATGCATCTCACAATGTGACTTTCTTTCTCACAGTGTGTTTATATCCTGCAGTGTCACTTTAAATCTTACAATTGTGATTTTATATCTCACAATGTGACTTTATATCTTGAAATTGCTCGTAATTGTCACTTTATATCTCACAACTGTGACTTTATATGTGGCCATGTGATTATTTAGTTAATGTAGCTCTATAACTCACAATGTGACTATTTCTCATAGTGTGAGTTTATATCTTGCAGTGTCACTTTACATCTCACAATTGTGAATTTTTAATTTACAATTATAACTATATATCGCAATGTGACTATATCTTGCAATGACAACTTTATTTCTTGTCATTGTCACTTTATATCTGACAAGGGCAACTTTATATCTCACTAGGTGTCTTTTAACTTTATTTCATCACTCATGAATATTTTACTGTACAGTTGAAGCTTCAGTAACAGGGGTTTCAGTAATCAAGTGAATAGTATTCGGCTGGTCATATCTCAACATAGCATAGCCATCATTAAGTAGCAATGCACTTTAATAAAACCTTTTGTAGGCCACCAACACATGGAGCATTACATTTAATTAAGACTAACTTTCATTTTTTCATAACCTTGGCTGTGAGAGCTCTGCTTGTCTCAATGTTTTCCCTTAATGATTTCTCTTTCAGCCATGAAAAGGACACAGAATGCGTGTTCGGATTTGCTCTCACACAAAATGCTCAAATAATCAGCAGGCTAGAGTCAATAACCTGCATGTTTGCATTCCTGAATCCTAGATGCAATTCTAGCCGCTCTGCCCTTGGGTGTAATAAAACAAAGACCTCCATCATAAACACACAGCTGAAAGCCCCCATCTACCCTCATTCACCACATAGCCTTCATCTCTACTGTGGATTTCTGGCAGATGAAAACAAATTAGGTGACTAAAATGGACTATTTTCCCTCTCTCTTATGGTTATGAGAAGCTGTGTTGTTTTTTAATATACTCAAAAGCCAAGCGAACCCTTGAGGTTGCTCTGCATAAAGACGTGCAAAATAAGAAGTGACTGTTACAAGCTTTGTCTAATGAGAGCTGAGGTATAATACAATTAAATTCAGAAATGCCCTTAAAAAGTATGTATTTATTTCTGTTAAAATAAGGGCTGTCAAACTCAAAATGTTCAAGGATTAATTCACTTCAGAATTTACTCCCCCATGTCATCCAAGATGTTTATGTCTTTCTTTCTTCAGCTGAAAAGAAATTTTTTCTTCAGCTGAAAAGAAGGTTTTTGAGGAAAACATTCCTCAAATGTTTATTAGTAAAAATCCATTTAAACTTAAATCTTTGTGTAGTGGGAGATTAAGTCCATAAGGTGTGGGTCAAGTTGTTTATTACTGAATTCCTGTCACAGCCGGTTGATGCAGAGTCTCTTTTTATTTAAAAACTTAAAAATAAATCAAAGGTTCTCAGGATACTCGGATAACAGAAACACGAACAGAACAACCAACAATTATGCAACATAGATGGAACAAAGATTAACTGAAAACAGACTCTACATATACCAACTCAAACCAATGAAAGAAACGAGAAACAGGTGCGGTGCATTAATCAAACAATGAATAACCATGGAAACAAATGCCAATAATGGAAACTGAACAGAAAACAAAGCAAAACCAACAAAGAAAACAACTCAAAATAAACTCCAACTCAGACATAACTGTCAGGGTTATTTATAGTTCTGTTAGTTTCATTGTGTTTTAGTTTGGTCTTGTTCTGTTCCTGTTTGCCTGTGTTCCCTGTCATTGACCAGGTTTCCATCCCAGGATTTTTTCTGTGAAAAAAGATTTAGCACTTCAAAATGTTTAGCGATATAGCTGATGGAAATGCCATTTGTCGATAAGATTTCTCAAATGTCTGTTTATGTTTAGCACATAAATTACTATGTCGATACTTCAAATGTTGTAAAAATTGTTTTGGAAACACTTTTTGTCAAAAAAAAGGTCTTTAACGCAAATAAATGTGGTGTCACATGACAGAATTAGCCTATACATGCAGTGTCTGCGTTCTTGGTCCGCTCCCGTTAAAGCACCGTTTCTCCGTAGTTCAAAGGTGCATCACAAGGATATAGTGTCTTGAAAAAAAATATAGGAAAATAGTGTCTTGAAAATCTCTGCAGCTCGACAAAAATAAGCAGGATGTCTGTCAAATTAAGGAAGACTGTTGGAGTTTTCATCGCATAACTCTTTGCTTTGAATGCGTTCCCGGCCGCATCAAACCGCGACTGGCTTGACTGCATGTTCAAGGTGTTAAAGATTGTTGCAATATGTAAAGACTGAATATTTCACTGTACCAGTGTTTTTATAGACCCTAAACATTTTTGCATATGGACAAACGAGCTGCTCTGTGTCCAAACCTGCGCTTCGTCAAATGAAGGCAGTAAAGTCCTGCCAGACGAGCTGCTCCACTTCACCGTCGTCTTCTTATATTTCCTATTTAATAACATTATATGTGAAAATAAGCAGTACTGGCGAATTTCAATCGTCTCATTACTCTGTACATTTTACAAATATTTGGGATGCAAACAATAAGAATTTGCGATATATGCAAAATTATGTATGGAAACGGCTCAAGGGCAGATTTTTTTTAGCGATATAACAAAACTTATGCGACAATGTATTTTTTTTAGGGATGACATCACGCACACCATTTTATCGGTAAAAGGAGACAGCAAATTTCGCAAATATTTTTTTAACAAATATTTTATAACAAAACAGCAAAACTGGATGGAAACTTGACTATTGTCAGGTATCTTGGTTACTAAATTGAGTTTCACACCTGTTCGCTGTTCTGTTGATTACTCCCTGTGTATTTAAGCCTTCTGGCTTCAGAGTTCTTGGTTCGGTGATAATAATAATAATAATAACAATAATAATGTACTACGTGGTTGTGTTCTAAGCTTATTCCTGTGATTTACTACGTGTTCCCTGTTGGATTTTGCGAATAAAGACTGTTTTGATTGTAGTATTCTCTATCGGTTTCAGCGCATTCTGTTGCAGTTTAAGAAATAAAAACCTTTTTTTTTGAGAGAGAGAGTAAGTAAAAAACACTTCTATAAATTTGTGTCACCTCACAAATTGAACAACCTAAAATGACACATTTTATGTTATTTACATTTTTTTCCTCAGAAAATAGCTAATCATATTAAGTCAAATGTACGAATCCTCCCGGGTGTCACCACACATCTGAGCTCCACGGCTGCCAGAGACGTTTGCTCATTACGTGCAAGAGAATAGTGACATGAATATGTAATGTATTGGGCTTCAGCTTTAAGGCAGGGGAATGAAGAACTACTGGTCATTTTGTACACACTTCCACCAGATGGTTTTCTTACAAATTGAGTAAGAAGTAATAGAAAATATACTATAAATGGAGATACAAAAAAGTCCTAGGTATGTACATTTACATAATCAACTGACGCCTGTTTAATCATTTGTAAAACAACTATATAAAATTATTATTTTAAAATCTTAGTATAATAACCATAAGCATAAAATAATACTAACAATAATAATAATTAGTATTTAAAAAATCTTTGTAACAAAAACCTTTTTGAAAAGACTGGACTTTTTGGACTTATTCCCTTTATACTGACAGCAGACATAATTTAATCAGTAAGCAATCTACTGTCATGCCCACCCCTCCACCTCACTACTTTACTGTACAGTTGCTCAGCAACTGTTGCCACGGAAATCACAGGAGCCTTCACAAAAACAAAAGTTTCAATGCAGGTGCTCAAATGAAAAAAATCTTAATAATTAAATGATGTAAAAAAGCCAGAGGACACAAAAAGGAATGAATATTTATATGCACAGACGGATAAAAGATGTGGTGTTCTGTTGAACCAGATATATGAGAATGAGACAGACAAATGATTATATAGATAGATAGATAGATAGATAGATAAAACGACAGAAAGTTCATTAAGTGTGAATACACTTACACAGATACAGAGAGGCAAACCTGACTCCATGCGCTGTGCATTATTCATGAACTCTCTCTTCTCGTATCTCATACAAACACTTTTAATAAGCAATATGTCTGAAACACATTTAATGATTAAAACTAATGATCCCAAATATTCAGCTCAGAATTTCTAAACTTCCTGAATACGCTTTCATCTGTTTACCACACTACTACACCAAACCTTTAGGACTTTTGTCTAATTAAACCCTTGTGAGCCTGCACACGCACCTGGAGTTCAGCTATCGTTATCTTGTGGTAGATCTTTTCCTCGTCTCGCCGTTCGTCCTGAGGCACCGTAATGTTAGCCAGCGATGTCTCGAAGTCCAAAATTTGCTGCATCTGACTCCGGGTGGAATTCTTGTCTCCTCCCAACAACAATCCCAACTCTACCATGTAATCCAGATAAGCCTTCAACACCTAAACACACATCAGTGGTAGACTATTAGACATGGACTAAAAGCTGCTTTAAATATTACAAAATGTCTTTAAATATTTATACTTTAAGTTCTGCTTTATGATACCTTCTCATTTGTCTTATTGAGGTAATAATCTCGGGATGGGAGGAAGAGTCCTGATTGGTCAACCTGGAGAAAGAGGAAGTTTACACAGGTGAGCAAACACCTCGGGTGTGATCAATTTAGCAAATACAATAAAACAAACATGAAACACAAACTTTCAAACAGCAGATGTTCATTAAAACTTGACAAAGTGAGTAAATGTACCTGAATGACATTACTGTTGGAGTTTTTAGGGTCCACGCTGACACCAACAGTAAAGAAGGGCTGAGCTCTGTAAGGTCCAGAAACTATCTTTAAAACGTCCAGAAAGTTATCTTTATCCCAGGACTCTGTGATGTTCCAGCCTCCTATCTACACACACAAACACAAAGAAAAGGAAAAACATCAGTTTCTAGCAGGAAGACAGAGGTGGTACTTAAGTCCTACTGTGGAAATCAAAACACCTGACCCTGTTTGCTATCTTTATGTCAGTTCCTGGTCATACTGTGTATGATTCATCATCTTTTTTTGGATAAATGTGTTCGCCAAATGTATAAATGTAACCAGGACTGGGCAAGAAATTATCATATTAACATATTTCATTAATGTTTCATATTGTGAATGTGGAGAAAGTGGAGAAAGTAAAGAAAGCAACAACTCCAAAATTGCATTAAAATTCTCATATTTTAAGGTTTATGTCAGCAACGGTTGCAATAACGACAAGAAACGGCAGGATCTAAAAGCAGCAGTAGATTTATTCAACAAAACTCAAAGAAACAAAATAGTTTATTAGACTAGATAAACTGGAACAGACGAGAACAGACAAAAGAACTGAACAAAACACAGGGCTTAAATACAAAAGGCAAACTAATCAACAATATGAACAACAGGTGCAACTGATAATCAAATCAACAAACTCGAACACAGGAAAGAGTATCCAACCCACTCAAGAACAGAATGCACATCAAGAAGGCATGATCTTATTAACTACAATAAAAATTACAAATAGTCCAACAAAGGAGGCCGGAATTGGGCTTTGGTGGGGGACGCAGAGCAGGCATAAGGGGTGACCACTGGAGCCAGGGTGGAGCAGACAACACGAACAGCCAGGAAGGAGACGACGCGGCAGAAGCCAGGGAGGAGTTAGTGGTAGGAGGAGCCAGGGCAGCAAGAATCCCAGGACGTAAGCCCACGGTGGAGTCGAGGAGCCATGGTGGAGGCTTGGCAGGCAGAACCAGGGGGACGACCGACTGAGACGAGGCTGATGGCGGTGGAGACTCAAGCAGAGCTGAAGAGACCAGGTGACACAGAAGATCCTGTAGACCAAGCCGGAACCGTGGGGACGAACAGCCGAGGGAAAACCAGGGTGCTGGAAGACTGAGGCAGAGCCGGTGTGCCTGAGGACTGAGGTGGAGCTGGAGGGAATGCGAAGCCCGATAGAGCCAAAGGGGTTGAGGGACGAGGCACAGACGAAGGTCCGTAAATCCATGGCAGTGGTAGAGTGACAACTGACCAAGGCTGAGCCGGAGGGATGAGGAAGCCCGGTGGAGCTGTAGGGACGATTGTCCCAGTTGGAGTAGAGGAGGCGAGGAGCATTGGTGGGAGCTGACAGGTCGACAGGCAGAGGTAGAGAGGACTAGAGGCTAAGGCGAAGCAAACGGGTCGACAGTCCACGGTCGAGCTGATGAACTATCAGTCCAAGGCAGGACCACTATGCACTGAGCAGACAGCATAGGAAGAGACAAAGGACTGATGAGAGGCAGTGAAGACAGGGCTGAAGGACTGGGCAGTGTAGACAGGGTGTTTAATAAAAGGCCTTTCTGGCCTTTACTGGACACACAGACAGTCTAAGAGCGGCCTCCTTGACTGATACAGATTAGATTTCAGTCCAATGATCCAGTATGCGAGTTCATGCAAACAATCAGTCCAAAACAGTACTAAAGAAAACAAGACTGATTACATCAGAAAGGGCAAAGAGAACAGAGACTCACGTTACGTTTTCAGTGAATTATTCATTCCAGTGTGATTGTTTCTGAAGAGCGAGCTGTGTGAAATACAGACTGAACGTAACATCAAAACACTCCACCGCTGTAAGGCCAGATGATACACAAGTTTCTCGGCTGGATTAAACAAACCAGCGTCTCGCTAGTAAAGTTTTGCTGGATGATGATTGCACACAAGGTAAACATGATTGCGGTGACCTACGGGAGTCGCATTTATGCACAGACACATTTCAGTACATTCACGTTGTTTCCACACACATCCCTAGTAACAACCATGTGAGAATACTAAATAATTTCAGTGAACTGATTGAATAGTATTGGATTTTGATGATAAAATAAGATCACAAAATATGTTTTTAAAAAATGCTCTGAAAATAAATTCCAAGATGCAAATATTCATAATAAATTTAATAATAATAATAATAATTCTCTCCACAACTGACTGCAAATTCACATTCAGATCTATTTCCATTCTGATATGGAAAGCCCAAGTTCCAACTCACATTCGTTTTCTTGTTGAATACTTTTCTTGTTGAAATATATCACATTACTGAAGTAAAATAAGCTGCAAATGCCATTTCATGTTGATTTTAAGATGTTTAGATCAAAGGGATTACGTTCTGGAAGTGTGAAAAAAGACCATGACTCAGGCTGATGTGTTCGGGCTGACACCTAATATCAAAGCCAATTAAATCTATCTTACTTCTGAGAATAAAACTATTCTACGCTATCTTCAACACTATATGCTCTATCACTGTGATCCCAATGACACGAGATGACAGAAAGAGCGACATATTGAGAGAAAGACATAAGAGAAGGGTAGCATTTATAAAAGTGTGTTCAAAAGGCAGTGTAAATTTTTCGTCCTCCATCTTCCCAACCGTATCTCTTTTAAACCTTCCAGAAGGCAGCTGTGTGTGGGGAGGGCTGTAAATTAGGTAGATGAAGAGCTGTTTGACATCACTGCTTTGTGTATGTAACACGGATTAATCTTTCAGGTCTGTGCTGAGGGTTAGTTTCAGAGCTTTCTTCTTCAAAATGGCTGATTCAGAGAGATAGAAGTGCATGAAAACGTCTTTCACTGAAGGATGTCTACATAATTTCAAGGCTTGCTGATTTTAAACCGAGAGGAACTGATAGTATCGTAGCCATTTGAGATAAGGTATCTTCCTCAGTTCAAATAAAGAATTCTATTTTTAGGAGATGCACAGAAAACCAATCAAAAAAATTAATCAGGCATCAAATTAAATCAAAGGTCATTCTACAAAATTGGTGTTTTTGTGTCCCTAATTAATATACATAAAAATGACTACAAATGAATAGCTGACACCAGCTTTTACTGTGTTATTATAAGCATTTTTCTAAACACACACAAAAAATCCAGTGACATTTACTATATTTTTAAGCATTTTTTTCTTCACAAGTATACCTTTGTGCCTCTTCACCCCTGTGTTTTGCTGTAGTAAATATGCACAATTGAATTAGAAAGAATATGATCTCTGCATCTCTGCAAGGACAAGTAAAGTTCTCTTCTTTTTATCGGTTGTTTTACCGATATCGGTTGTTTTTATCGGTTGTTTTACATTTTATACGTTATGTCTGTCAAAGGGGGCAATTTTAAATGTTACCATGATTTTGTATAGTAAACAATTGATTACTGAAAAATGGGTATTTTTATAAATGTTTGCATTAGCTTTACTTTAAAGAAATGCCTTCTTGAAATGAAAAAGGTTCCCAATTCCTGTTTGCACTGTTTGCCCTCCACACCAGAGGGGGCGCCACAGAAACACTCACCTTTGCAATCAAGTCGATGAGTGGTTGGGCTCCGAGCTCTTCTATTCGTTGTTCATTGAGACAGGAAAGATAGTAGGACTGCGTCTTTCTCTCTGCCTCACTGCTCGAGTTAAAGGTGCCATTTTCTACAGGAACACATAAGAAATTGAATTTGAGTTGCATCACAAAATTGTAACATTTGATAAATAGATGAAAAGATGAAAATTGTCACCCTTTACTCACCCTCATGTTATTACAAATTTTAAATCCAAATTTCTTTCTTCTATAGAATACACAACAAGAAATGTTGAAGCTGCTCTTTACCTTAAAACAAAATTAGGTATAGGCCAAGTTATAGGTTTGTTTGTTTTTGTTTTTACTTTTTGGAGCTCAACGGCCATATGCTTTTTTCAAAACATTCTTCAAAATGACTTCTTTTGTGTTTGGAACAGTATTGGGTGACTAAAAGGGTGACTAAAAGATGACAATTTTCAATTTTAGGTGAAATATTCTTTTAGAGCTTGATGCTAAAGTAAAGTTGTCCCCCAAAGAAATAAAAGACAGGACATGAAGGACGAGAGACAGGAACATCACATAGTTAAGGGGATGCTTGGAGTACCATCGTTAGGGTAAACAAACATGACAAGCGGGGAGAACAACTTGTGCGGGGTCAACGCACAGGGTCATGAAACAGCAATTTGAGTTTCTCCAGCTGCCTGACAAGCTGACAAGACGGTGCCCTCTGATTGGCTCCCGTCATGTTGCATGGACGTAAGCAGAAGCAATGGAGTTAAACTGAGTCAGAACTGCAAAAAAGGGTCCTGTCATCCATCTTTTGAATGTCACATTCATGACAGCTGCCCTTGCGTGACAAAACATGACGAAATGCAGACGCCATTGGCGAGCCAAACAACCAGGGTGGTTTTCATCCTCAATAACCTCTGCCATCAGTCGCAGTCAAAACACTGTGTGCCGCAGCTGCCAGCGGGAAGACAGGAAGAGGGAGAAAGCACTGCCACTGTCATGCTAACTTTATTCACATGAGAAATGGCAAAATTAAGAGGATAGAACCGGGACAGGTGATTGGCAGTGCCGGGTGCAAATTCAACTCAACAGGGAAACAACCAGTGAGGGTCAAGCCATGCAGGTTAACTTCCTGAAGCGTGTAAACACTCTTGTGGTTTTTGACAACATAAGCTCATTAGAAAAACGTGCCTCTACCTACATTTTTGCAAAACTCCAAGAACTTACCTATACATAGAATTAACTGCAGTGTCCAGATTTATCGAACATTATTGGCACCTACAACTTTTATTCTTTTTCACTCAAATTACAATTACAGGGTCAGATTATCTATTAATAAAGACTTATTTTGCACAGTTCCTTGCACAATACTATTGTTACCCTTTTACCATACTGCAAGTTTTGTAAACTAATACATCTTGATGTTTGCATCACATAACCAGCTCCATATGCATCCACCTTTTTCCTGAGTAAACGATGTGAGCAGCCATGATGGATTCTAACTTCCATTTGTATGCTGTCCTGTTCCGGTCTCTATAGGAAACCATTGTTAAAATGGGGTAAAAAAAAAGCGAATGAATGAATTAAGCAGAAACATTTTGAACATTACTGAGTGCAGGATTAAGCTGTGCTGTTGTTAGCTGCCAAAGCAAATCGCAAATCACCACCTTTCGACCCGCTAGCGACGGCCCTGTCTTTCACTTCCATTCTCACACATAACGTCAGAATATAACACTTTCAAGAATATTAAGTAACATAGTCCTTTAAACAACTAGGCTTCAGATAATCACGTTTAGGTCCAGTGGCATGAGTGTGTGTAGTGAGCAGTGTTCTCAGCCGGAGTTGTTGGTGTACATGGAAATGCAGTGAGATGGGAAGCATTCCATGTCTTTTCATCAGAAAGAATGTATGTATCCACCCCAAGTCTTTTGAAAACCATGAGAGGATCGGTAAACTTTCTGTGTTACTTAGGAACATGCAAGGGGTTCTGTACCCTCACTTTATCCCCTCCTGGAAACGAGCACCCCGCTTAGCATCAATGTACTTTTTCATTTTGTGTTGTAGCCGCGTAATACTGCTGCGAACAGTCATGTCAGATGGCGGGTGCACAGGATCAGTTGTGCGCATTTGCCTTCCATAGAGAAGCTTCCATGGCTGATGTTGCTGATGTGTTTGAGCACACGGTTGAACCTCTCTACAGAACCATTAGTACGGTGGCCCAGTAGTGCACAACACAATGAAATTAAAAAAGCAAACATAAGTTCACAACACAACGAAATAAAGCCACAACACAACGGAAACAAGCCACAACACAACGAAATTAAAAAAGCAAACATAAGTTCACAACACAACGAAATAAAGCCACAACACAACGGAAACAAGCCACAACACAATGAAATCAAACCACAACACAACGAAATAAAGCCACAACACAACGAAATAAAGCCACAACACAACGGAAACAAGCCACAACACAACGAAATCAAACCACAACACAACGAAATAAAGCCACAACACAACGAAATCAAACCACAACACAACGAAATAAAGCCACAACACAACGAAATTAAAAAAGCAAACATAAGTTCACAACACAACGAAATAAAGCCACAACACAACGGAAACAAGCCACAACACAACGAAATCAAGCCACAACACAACGAAATTAAAAAAGCAAACATAAGTTCACAACACAACACAACGAAATAAAGCCACAACACAACGAAATTAAAAAAGCGAACATAAGTTCACAACACAACGAAATAAAGCCACAACACAACGAAATCAAACCACAACACAACGAAATCAAGCCACAACACAACGAAATTAAAAAAGCAAACATAAGTTCACAACACAACGAAATAAAGCCACAACACAACGGAAACAAGCCACAACACAACGAAATAAAGCCACAACACAACGAAATCAAACCACAACACAACGAAATAAAGCCACAACACAACGAAATTAAAAAAGCAAACATAAGTTCACAACACAACGAAATAAAGCCACAACACAACGGAAACAAGCCACAACACAACGAAATCAAACCACAACACAACGAAATAAAGCCACAACACAACGAAATTAAAAAAGCAAACATAAGTTCACAACACAACGAAATAAAGCCACAACACAACGAAATTAAAAAAGCAAACATAAGTTCACAACACAACGAAATAAAGCCACAACACAACGGAAATGCTCCCTACCACTAGGGGGCTCTCAGAGCTCGGTAAAGTTAGTTTTCCTTGCCACTGTTCTATAAAGTCAACAGTCTTACAAAGATATCAATACCATGATTAGTTTTAAGTATGTAAACACTGTATATCGACATGAAATATTAATTCAAAATCACCTATGTGCACAATAGCTTCATATTTATACCTGTGAATGATTTGACGCGCTACCACGGCGCATGATGAAGGGAACGTCTGCCAATTCCACCAAGTGGTTAAAATGTATAATTTGTATTCATTACAATGACTTTGTTTAACATTTAAAAACAAACATGTTTAAATTCCAAAGCTTGTTAGTTCCTGTTGGTAAGACTGACAAGCTTTGGAATTTGAACATGTCTGTTTTTAAATGTTAAAAGTAATTTTAATGAATACAAATTATACGTTTTAACCACTTGGTGGAATTGGCAGACGTTCCCTTCATCATGCGCCGTGGTAGCGCGTCAAATCATTCACAGGTATAAATATGAAGCTATTGTGCACATAGGTGATTTTGAATTAATATTTCATGTCGATATACAATGTTTACATACTGTTGAAACTAATCGTGGTATTGATATCACTGTCGACTCTATGGAATATTGGCAAGGAAAACTAACTTTACCGAGCTCTGAGAGCCCCCTAATGGTCGGGAGCATTTCCGTTGTGTTGTGGCTCGATTTCGTTGTGTTGTGGCTCGATTTCGTTGTGTTGTGAACTTATGTTTGCTTTTTTAATTTCGTTGTGTTGTGCACTACTGGGCCACCGTACATTAGCTGCCGGGTAGTAGAGAGAGGAACGATGGTGACGAATATTATTTCCTTCCAGTACTCTTTCACTTGTGTTCTCACACATTACGTCAGAATACAACACTTTTCAAAATACTATTCAACAATACAGTTCTCTTACGAACACAACAAAAAACAAGTATGGCTTGCAGCACTTAAGTTAAAATACTCCCCATAAAAGGTATGCATTCTTATTTTGAGGACAACCTCAGGAGCTGTATGTAAGATATGAGCACCCATCAGTTTTCAACGTAGCTAACTTTGGGTAGCTTTTCAGACATAGTAAACTTGCTCGGTAGCGCACCTGATACAGCCTTACTTGGGTACAAGTCCTGTGATACACAAGTCACACCTCAAGTACTTGTAGAAACAAGCTAAAATGGCATAGTGGTTTCAGCAAATGCATTTTTCTCTAACGTTTGCTTTTGTTAACACTATCGGTTAGGCATTGGGTAGGTGGTACGTTATACTTGATAGAGCATTTCCTTTTAGCGCCACTCACCGAACATTTCGTTTTCAGACTGCAGCAATATGTACAATCAACTAACATAATAAAATGTTGCCAGAACAACATTAATTTTTTTAGGATAAAACTTAACATGCCTTTTGAGCCACTCACTGGACATTTCACTTTGAAAGTGCCGCAAAACGTGCAAGAAGCAACAATATTTCCAAAATATTGCCACGGGCATGTTTTTTTTTTTTCAATGAGTCCAAGGGGTTGGATTTTTTTTTCATTTGGTGAATAATAAGATGACAAAAACTCCCTAGAATTACAAAATATTTATAGTATATATATAAGAATATATAATATATAAGACTTGAGGATGAGCACATTTGATTGGGTCAGTAAACAACCGCCTATCAACCACCCAGAACAGTATGAATCTTTAGTAGGGTCAATGACAAATAAGAATGCTCAAGATAAAGAAAGGAAATGAAAAACATGTGAGTGTATAGATTCTATTCATTCGTTTCAAAAAAGTTTTTTGATATATTTGATATATATAGTTTTTCATTGCTAATTAATGAATATTTTTTGGGGGAGTATCACCATGTGACATTTTACAATCAGAACTTTACCATGTCATAAAAAGGTCAAATTATTTGCTGACCTTGACATATAGTCATGAGGGTCTGCAGGGTTATGATATAATTTCCTTTATTTTTCTGCATGTTGGTAGCACCACATGACTTGGCAGATAACCGTTTATTATATTAATAATGTTTTAACAAAATTGCTTCACTGCTTATATTCATCATAGAAGATGTGTAATTGTATCTATGCATTTCATTTTTAATGAATTGTAAAAAAAAAAAAAAAAAAAAAGATCTGGCCAAACTCACATTTTCTTTAAAAAAATCTAATGTACACATATCAGGCATAACATTATGACCACCTTCCTAATATTCTGTTGGTCCCTCTTTTGCTGCCAAAACAGCCCTGACCCGTCGAGGCATGGACTCCACTAGACCCCTGAAGGTGTGCTGTGGTATCTGGCACCAAGATGTTAGCAGCAGATCCTTTAAGTCCTGTAAGTAGCGAGGTGGATCCTCCATGGATCGGACTTGTTTGTTCAGCACATCCCACAGATGCTCCATTGGATTGAGATCTGGGGAATTTGGAGGACAAGTCAACACCTCAAACTCATTGTTGTGCTCCTCAAACCATTCCTGAACCATTTTTGCTTTGTTGCAGGTGTGCTGAAAAAAAACCACAGCGACCAGAGAGTACCGTTTCCATGAAAGGATGTACATGGTCTGCAACAATGCTTAGGTAGGTGGTACGTGTCAAAGTAACATCCACATGGATAGCAGGACCCAAGGTTTCCCAGCAGAACATTGCCTAAAACATCACACTGCCTCCGCTGGATTGCCTTCTTCCCATAGTGCATCCTGGTGCCATGTGTTCCCCAGGTAAGCGACACACACGCACTTGGCCATCCACGTGATGTAAAAGAAAACGTGATTCATCAGACCAGGCCATCTTCATCCATTGCTCCGTGGTCCAGTTCTGATGCTCACGTGCCCACTGTTGGCGCTTTCGACGGTGGACAGGGGTCAGCATGGGCACCCTGACTACGCAACTGCGATGCACTGTGTATTCTGACACCTTTCTATCAGAACCAGCATTAACTTCTTGAGCAATTTGATCTACAGTAGCTCTTCTGTTGGATCGGACCACACGGGCCAGCCTTTGCTCCCCACGTGCATCAACGAGCCTTGGCCACCCATGACCCTGTCGCCGGTTCACCACTGTTCCTTACTTGGACCACTTTTCACTTGCTGCCTAATATATCCCACCCACTAACAGGTGCCGTGATGAAGAGATAATCAGCGTTATTCACTTCATAATGTGATCTGATCGGTGTGATCTGAACTATAACCTGATCGGTGTATAGTTACCTAAGATTTCATCAAACGAAGAACACACAGGGGTGTGAACAAACAGATAAAGGCACACAAAGGATGAGTCGCAAATATACATGCAACCACCCACTTCTGAGCACACAATTATGCTTGTCATCGTGATCTGTGATTGGTGCTCTTAGTTGTTGTCATGGTAATACACCTCACACTTCTTTAGAGGAGGAATAATTCACTCTGCTCTTTGTGTTTTTATACACATCTGTGTTGTGCGAAAGAGCGATGGTGTAATTAATCTACAACATGATCGTTCAAGCAAACAATACCTAAACCACCTCTTACTCCCCTCTCCCCTCTATTCTTGCTCATTTTTCTTCTCTGTAGTATTTTCTCCTCCTAACAGTGCAATTACATTAAGAAACAGGAGGCAGGAATATTCAAGTAATAAATTCTCAGGGGAACAGTGGCAGTCCAATTACCGGTCAGCAGGTCTAGTCTAGAGAGAGGACACATGGTGAGAAAGGAATGGGCTTTGGCATGACTCGCTGCTCATCTAGCAGAATTCAGAGCTGATCTCGTTCCATTTCCAGATTTTGCTTATGTTTGTTTGTGTTTGCTGGGCAAAAGGTGGCCGTCAAGCAGGCGCACTGGCACAAAGCGCTCATTTGTCTTTTTCAGAGTTGCTCTGTGTGAGGTCAAAGCGCACACTTACAAACACATAATCTGACTTCACGACTTTCCGCTTTTGTTTTTCTTTAAAAAATATCCCTTGCTAGCACTCTCAATTTGGTGTATCATCTGTCCTTTTCATTCTGTCTATTTTAGTCACTCAAAAATATCTGTGGTGAACAATACTGCAGTGTAGCAAATCCTCATGGTTGACACATTTCTCCCATTACACAGTACCATATTTTAATATGCAGATATTATTGCAACATAATAAAATAATAAATGTCTGAACAACAGTATAATACATATACATCATAATAAAATATTTACTGTATTGTTTCATTTCAAATTATATTTTTTAGTTAAAATCATTTATGCAAAAGCCCTAGGGTGTAAACAAAAATGTATTTTATGACTTGGGCCAGTAAGTAGTCACCTAGCAACCTAACACCCTAGTAACACCCTACAAATCACCCAAAACACCTTAGCAAACCACCAAGCAACACTCTAGAAACCATCCATACAACCCCCCAGCAACACCCTGGAAACCACCCAGAACATCCTGGTAACCACCTAGCAACACTCTGGTAACCAACCTTGAACACCCTAGCGACAACCTAGAAATACCCTGGTAACCACCCAAAAGACCCAAGCAACTACTTAGTAACACCTTGGCAACCACCTAAAACACTCTAGCAAACACCCAGCAACAACCCAGAAGACCATTGCAACCACCTAGCAATGCCCTGGTAACCACCTAGCAATAGGGTTGGGAATCGTAAGAAATTTTCCAGTTCTGATTCCGGTTCTGCCTAACACCGCGCCTACATCGGATGTGAGTGGCGCGACGCGTCAAAAGACAATAGAACCAATTATAATCAGTGATATTGTCTACACTGGATGCGACGCAACAACAAATTCCCGACAGTAAACGGATTCCCCGTTCTATTTCTGACGTAGTCCAAGTGCTTTGCAATGGTCGGTTTGTCACGTTCAGTGTAGACAGATTTTAGCTGTTGCGGCGCGATGTGTGGTGTAGACACGGTGTAACGATTCCGGTTCCATTAAAATTATTAAACAACCAATAAAAATAGGGGGAAAAAATGCATAATACTCAACTCAAACAGTCATTTTTGTGTTTATTATACTTGTAAAATGAGTTTACCAGACTGCTAATCTCAACAAATTCACTAACACTTTACAATAATTTTCATTAGTTAACAGTTAACTACATTCACATGAACTAATAATGAACTGCATTTCTACAGCATGTATTAATCTTTGTTCATGTTCATTTCAACATTTACAAATACTTTATTAAAATCAAGAGTTGTATTTGTTAACATTAGTTAATGCACTAGTTAATGCATTAGTTAACAAAGATTAACAAATACAGTAACAAATGTATTGCTCATGGTTAGTTCATGTTAGTTAATACATTAACTAATGTTTAACTAATGAACCTTATTGTAATGAGTTACCACAAATTCAACACAAATAAACACACATGTAAGATCCAGACAGGTGAAACAGAATATTTTTGTAAGTTGGATTTATAAAGACTTCACTTGTTTCTGAAGGAATGATTCAGTGATGGATACAGTTTTAACAGTAATTTGTTGCCACCTAGTGGCGTAACAATGCAATCAATACAGTCGTTATTTGAAGCACCCAGTTACTTTCAAAAGGTGATTTATTCTATTTTGATCGGTAATGTAGACATCAGCGTTTATATCTGAATAATAAACTTTTGTATACTTCTTTAATAACTGGAATATTTGTAACAGAAATAATGATACTGTGTGTTTGAAAAGATTGTTTGTGAAGCTGTTTATATCTAAACATGACTAGATCTGCGGCAGCGCAAACACAGATTTGAATGTCGCGATTTTATTTTTGTCAAAGGTTTAATATACACGGGCGAATCGTTAGATCATATGGGTGATGAAATTGAGAACGCGATCTTTTAAAGATTAATCGCGCAGCTTTGTGCATCTCTCTCTCTCTCTCTCTCTCTGCATTGATATCTGACATATATGAGTAGCGCGAGGGCTTTTCAGTGGATTCATTGCTATAATATTCATGGGGTGAGACGTCTCTAATTAAAGCTCCACACACCCATCACACCGGAACCGTTTTCGGAACCAAAACTTAGAAATTTTGCATGGTTCTGGTACTTTTCAAAAACACTACCGGTTCTAGATAAGACCCTAGCAACACCCACGCAACCACCTAGCAACAACATGGTAACCACCTGGAAATCTTCTGGTAACCAACCTTGAACACCATAGCAACCACTTAGCAACACCCTGGCATCCACCCAGAACCTTCTATTAAACACTACAGCAACCACCTAGCAATTCCCTGGGAAGCACCCATACCACCATAGAAAACACCTAGAAATGATCTAACAACCACCCAGAACACCCTGGCAACCACTTAGCAACACCCTGGTAACCACATTGAACACCCTAGCAACCCCTTAGCAACACCCCGGCATGATTATCAGTTTTGCAGTACAGAAGCCCAGGAGTGTGATGTCTTGTACTATTGCCCATATTCATGGTAGGGCCAAAATAATTCCACAAGCTTAAAATGTAGTGTGAGCACCTTTTATTCCACCACTTCTTCTCAACATTTTCTTCCTTTCTGTTCTCTCTCTCTCTCTCTCTCTCTCTCTCTCTCTCTCTTCAGGGGGCTGCACTAGTTCTCTGATTCAGGTCATTAGGGAATACTCTTCATTTACTGTTCACTGGAGCGTTGTGTTCACTTCAGCATGCTGAGGTGTTCACTTGCCCAATCACACACACCACAAAGAACCAAAAAAGATGTATCACATATCGAAAACTATGTTGATGTAAGGCGAGTGTTATTAAATGTGCAGAATGTTGAGAGAACAGCATCGTGTGACTGGATGGAGCTGGCTGCGGGGGTGATGCAACATGCAGAGTCAATGTGATGGAGTGTCATCAGGGCAAAACGGCTGCAGGGACCCCAGTGTGAGAGCGCATTCATTAGACAGAGAGAGAGAGCTTGATCAAAGCCAGTGCATTACAACAGGTTATTAAATAAAACAGGAAGAGTAAAACAGACCAACAATTAGAGAGAGGGAGGATGATGGAGCAATGCATTTAAACACAAAAGAGACTACATTAGCATTTCCAGAACTCTAGAGTTTGCAAGGCAGCAAATAAGTAAGCCCATGAGTTCAATAAATAGTTTTTTGAAAAATGAAAAGTTGCATTCAGATTTACATAGTGGGAATGAGAGGGAGAGAGAGATTGATGAGACTCCCCAATTATGGTTGACTTTCCATTAATTAGTGCTGTTTGCTAAGCCAAACGTCAATACTGCTATTTATCATTCTTAGAGTTTGTACAAAACAGCGTGTAATGAATGCTAAGCCTACATAAAATCACATGGCTTGAGAAAAGGTGCTATAGTTTTCTAAAGGCACCCAGACACTACAAGATAATCGGGCCGATTTTGAGCCCAAATCTCCCCTTCTGACAATCCTAGGTAAAGTCCCGATTATCTTGATGGTTCTACAGATTATCTTATCAGATTTTCCTGTGGTGTGAGGTGTGTTGAGTGATTGAATCTGCTCAGAAGAACGTCGGGCCGCACCGATCAGAAATCCTGTTGTTTGGGGGGGGAACCCCAAGGGCAAACGCGTATGCACTCTGTAGATTGTGATGTGGAACGAAACGATACCCAATCAGAAAGTGAGCTGACGGATGACGGAAGCATAACACGACTTCATCCAAATCTTTTTCATTTTTTGTGATTTTTCTGTAAAATGCAGTCCAAACACTATTTTTTCTTGCCCTTTGTCCACCATGTTTGTTTACTCTAAAGTCATGTTTGACTGTGAGAGATTTTACATACTGTTAGTGTGTGTTGTGCTGTCTTGGTCACATTGCGGCACTCCACACACTATAGGAACAAAACTCTTAAATCTATCATTTTTTTATCGTCATGTTTGTGGTCTCTCATGTTTTGAAAATCTGATAAGATTTTAAAAATCTTTTAGTGTGGGCCAGCCTTAAAACATCAGACCTGTTTTTGGCCTGATGGACAATAAATGGGTGAAAAAATCCCTCAGACTTACATTAAAGGAAGGGCCCCAGTGGGTGGGCTCTTTTGATCCTCTAAATAACCACCTAGCAACCACCAAGAACACCAGATCAAACCACCTGGCAATACCCTAGCAACCATCTAGAAACACCATGGCAATCACCCAGAACAACCTAGCAAACCACTTGCAGTACCAGACAACTACTGAATGTTCTAGCAACCATTTAGCAACACCCTGGCAACTATAAAAAAACAGCACAGCAACCTCTTAGCAACACCCTGGCAATCATCATGAACTGTGTAGCAACCACCTAGCAGCACCTTGGCGACCACCCCAAACACCCTAGCAAATGACCTAGTATCACCCTGGCAACCACCCAAAACAACCTAGCAAACAACTTGCAGCATCCTGATAACTACTCAGAATATCCTAGCAACCATCAAGAACAGTATAGCAACCACTTAGCAACAATCCAGCAACCTTATAGAACTGCGTAGTAACCTAGCAGTGCCTTGGTAACCACCCAGAACACCATAGCCAAAATATTGAAACTAGGGCTGTGACGGTGGCAATCTTTTACTACCGCGGTGGGAAATCACCAACATCCGCCGGTGTTGCGGTGGTGGGGTCCGGGTTGGTTATATATTATATATATATATATATATCTGAGGTTGCGTTAGACTTGCGTTTCGCCGTCATTTTGATGGACAGGATCGTAAAAAAATCTGTTATAATCAATTATTACCCATCATTTTAATTTTTATATTTGAATTATAAGACATTTAATAGCTTCTGATTTCGTCCACATTTTCTTTTTTATTCACGAACTTACAGGATAAGCAAATAGGCATAGGCTATGCATTTATTTATATTATGAAAATAAAGTTGATCAAAGAACCACTTGCAGAACCACTTTTCATCTTCAACACTTGTCGAGGATCGTGAGTGAATGCGATCATCCTTTCCTCTTTACTACTGTACAGAACGAAATAAACATGAATGAAAATCAAAAAAATATGTTGAAAGATACAGTAGTTTAACGAAATCTGTATCATGTCAGTTCAGTCAGTGTTGCAATGTCACGTAACATATAACTCAGAAAAGCCAGTCGTTGACCATAAACTTATAGTCAGCAAGAAAAATAACAAAACGAACCATTTAAAACAAAACAAACTGGATTAGAAACTTAATTATGTATTATTGTATTATTATGTATTATTGTAATTATTGTAAGTATAAGTATTATAACTTTATTATTATAAAATGGGTGCTCGCCTGTGTGTATCGTTTTCATTTTATTCTGGACTCTGAACTCGCGCTCTGCTGCCACACTGGAGCGCACTCACCACCAACTGGACAGGTGTGGGAATTACAGTTACAAGCAACATCAGCCTCAGTAATCTGTCAAAATGACGGACAGGCTGCAGATTTTTTCCGTCACTGCTAAAAAAAATTCTGTCAATGATGGAAAATTTAACGTGACCTTTGAGATTATATATATATATATATATATATATACGTCACACTACCGCCGGTGACACTCCACCGCGGTGGCGCGGTTATCATGCCTACCGTCACAGCCCTAATTGAAACACCATGGCAACCACCCAGAACAACCTAGCAAACCATTTACAGTGTCCTGACAACTACTTGGAATACCCTAACAACCATTTAGCTATGCCTTGGCAACTATCGAGAACAGCATAGCAACTCCTTAGCAACACCCTGCCAATCAACAAGAACTGTGTAGCAGCTACACTTCAGCACCCTGGTAATCACCCAGAACACTCTAGCAAATGACCAATTAACACCCTGGCAACCACTCAGAACAGCCTAACAACCACAGAGTAATACCATGGCAACCACCTAGCAACACCCTAGCAACCCCTCAAAACATGCTTGCAATCACCCTGGGAAACATTCAGAACACCCTAGCTTTGTGGTGGTATGAAGTTTTACCTAGTCTACAAGTCCAAGTCAATGGCATCATCAAGTTTTTACAAACTTTAACTGTAAATTTCTTTACATAACCTATAAAAAGCCTTGCAAGCACTAAATCCATGTGAGGGTGAATAATGGAGGGATTTAAAGTTACAGAAACAGATAATGGGTGCTGAAAGTCATCGTCCCTTATTGAACAAACAGACAGTGATGGATGCACTCAGAGAAAACAAGTAATCAGATCACACAATGCAGGAATCGATGAAAGTTTCTGAGCAGATCTACAAACACAACCCAAGTACAGAGAAGTGTAAAACTCTTCAAAACGCATGAATGCAGCAGTTTCTACTGGAAAATCAAATAAATCATTTAGATGTCTTTCTAAATATATTCTGTTGTGTGAACACTGAGTGAGATTTACTGAGCAAATCCAATCCTACAAAAAAAAGATAAGCACGTGTGTGTGTGTGTGTGTGTGTTTTCCAGCACTTACCCAGCAGGTGTTTGAGCACAGCCTGGTTCTGGTCCCAGATGCTGTTAAATGTGCTCCAGCGGGACCGGCCATCTGGCAGGGGGTTTTTGCGGACCCATCCTCCGCAGGCGTACTGGTAAAAATCCTGACATGGGTCTACGGAGCGATCCAGAGCTTCCACGATCTTACTGGCCACGGTTACACATGCCTCTGTTAGACAGATACTACGGGCTGGATCTGGGCGTTAAAAACAACAAGAAATAACTTAAACTCCCATAATGTGACATAAAACTGAATGTTAAAAATTATGCAAGAAGGGTGTTGATTTTATCCCTTGGGATTTCATTGGATTGTGGATGATTCTATTTTAATTATTTATTATCGTAATAATATTAAGGCCTGTTCACACCAGCATGAATGTTTGGCACAAAAAGTTGCTCCGATTTTCCCATGCCATTTGCCCCAAGTTGCAATCAAATCATAGTTTTATGCAAAAGCATTGGCTCTGGGCATGATACCAACAGCACAAATCTTATTTGTTTGCCAGTTTTCTTCGCAATGTGATGGAAAAGAGATTAGAACACCTCTCTGTTAAAAAACAGCCACATTGACAGCATGCAAATGTTCGTGTCTTTCTGAACAGACACATTAACATTCTTTAATTTATTGAAATGTTTATGGCACCAAATGTTCACACCAAACATTTGTCTTGATGTGAACAGGACTTTAATCATAGGAAATTATGTTTTGATGATGATAACAAGAAAGAATGTGAAAGGAAATGCTTCTAATCACACAATCACACATTGTGTTTTTAAAGAACGAAATTCATAATTAAAATTTCATAATGCAACAACACATAGTTGCATGCAAAAAAGTACATGTGGCAAGGTGTATGAAAAATTGTTTGAACATAAGTTGTTGGGTTTAATTCAAAGCAATCAGCTGAATCCAATTGTCACAATCATCAATTAACACAAATATCAATCAATTATCACGACTGTCACTGCAAGAGAGTCTAGAAATGAACAAACATGGCACAAACTGTGTAAAATATACATTCAAAGTGATGATTGTGACAATTGGATTCAGCTGATTGCTTTGAATTGCTTGTCTTTCTAGAAAGAGGGTGATTGTTTGTTCCATATTGAGCACTGAGGATAGCAATCTGCTGAAATGTCTGCTCATGCTCTTTTGTTTTTAATTCACCTGCACTTTGCACTTTATTGCACCATGCAATTTATAAAATAAATTTTGCACTTTTTAGAACTTCTTCAGTCTTTTTTGGATTCAGTGTGCGGTCAGCTATTTTTTTCTGTTTTGCTCTAGTATTTTCTTGGTTCTACGCACCTGAAGGAAAAGGAACTTTTTGTCAATTGAGAGCGCAACAGTTTCCTCTGATCATTATGATGCATTGCCGTTGTTTTGAATTCACCCAAACAGATATTCATTAAATTATTACATTACTCATTAAATTATGTTTCTAAAAGAAATAAATTCATACAAGTTTAAAACAAAGGTGAGTAAGTAATAATTAAAGATTTTTCAAATTATCCCATGCTTTACTCACCCTCAAGACATCCTAGGTGTATATAACTATCATCTTTCAGACAAACACAATCGTTATATGCTGTGAAGTTATATTATAAAATATCCTGGCTCTTCCAAGCTTAATAATGGTAGTGAATGGAGGGCCAGATTTTGAAGCCCAAAAAAGTGCATCCATCCATCATAAAAGTAATCTATACGGCTCCAAGGGGTTAATAAAGGCCTTCTGTAGTGAAGCGATGGGTTTTTGTAATAAAAACAAGACATATGACTTAGAGCAGCGTAAGCTTAGACGCCTCTCGCAATTCAAACAAATAGGGCTGGACAATAAACTCAAACTCTTATATCAAAATCCTCCAATATTTCTCTTTAAAAATTCTCATTTTAGACTTCTAAATTGAGTCCGGTTTTTGCTCTGTCCTCTGTGCTTCAACGTTCATCAATACGTCATGTGTCAGGTCAGAGATTACTCTTTTGGCGCAAGTCGATTTGCCAAGGCCATCTGCCGGAGGCTAGTTATTTTAGTTTATAAAAGATTTAAATATAGATATTTTCTTACAAAAACACATTGCTTCGCTTCAGAAGGCCTTTATTAACCCCCCTGAGCCGTGTGGATTACTTTTATGATGGATGGATGTGCTTTTTTAGGCTTCAAAATCAGGAGCGCCATTTACTACCATTATTAAGCTTGTAAGAGCCAGGATATATTTTAATATAACTTCGATTGTGCTCGCCTGAAAGAAGATAGTCATATACACCTAGAATGGCTTGAGGGTGAGTAAAGCATGGGATAATTTTCATTTTTGGGTAAACTATCCCTTTAAGTATCTATAAGGGAATGTTAGTCAAATTTAGCATGTACACCTGGGAAATTATATACTAAATAAATATACTAAACTGATGTCAAAAGCATGCCTGCTTTATATAAATCAGTGTTTCATGGCGTCATATTTATCAGTAAGGTATTGTACATTACACACATTTTACTCTGTGTGTGTGTTTGTGTGTGTGTGTGTGTTACCTCTGTTATAGCGGACTCCCAGTGTGATCGCACAGCCAAACAGTGCTAGAAGTGAAGCGAGAAGCAGACCGGCCAAAACCACCTCCAGCTGAGTCCTCCTGCCCAGTGGACCAAACAACTGAACACCACCCTTACGGAAACCCACCTAAAAGAGAGTCAAATATTGATCATAGAGTCTTTTTAAGTTAGATTTTTTTAAAAAATTGTTACTATTTGCTGGTTAACATACCAAACTTATGTTCACTAAAAAAGTTTGGGAGAATTTTATATATTTATTTGATAGAGTTTACATAATACCATGCTTTTTGGATATGTACCACGTTACATATCCAAAAATCATATCCACTCATATCCAATTGTACATTAGTACAATTCTCTTTGGCATTTTACAGTGGGGATCGAAAGTTTGGGAACCCCTTTCAGAATCTGTGAAAATGGGAAAATTTTTAACAAAACAAGAGAGATCATACAAAATGCATGTTATTTTTTGTTTAGTACTGTCCTGAGTAAGATATTTTATATAAAAGATGTTTACATATAGTCCACAAGACAAAAAAATAGCTGAATTTATTAAAATAACCCCGTTCAAAAGTTTGGGAACCCTTGGATCTTAATACTGTGTGTGGTTACCTGGATGATCCATGACTGTTTTTTTGTTTTGTGATGGTTGTTCATGAGTCCCTTGTTTGTCCTGAGCAGTTAAACTGAGCTCTGTTCTTCAGAAAAATCCTCCAGATCCTGCAAATTCTTCAGTTTTCCAGCATCTTTTGCATATTTGAACCCTTTCCAGCAGTGAATGTATGATTTTGAGATCCATCTTTTCACACTGAGGACAACTGAGGGACTCAAACACAACTGTTAAAAAAGGTTTAAACGTTCACTGATGCTCCAGAAGGAAACACGATGCAATAAGATCTGGGGGGTGAAAACCTTTGAACAGGATGAAGATGTCCACATTTTTCTTATTTTGTTGAAATATAATTTTTTTTCATTTAGTACTGCCCATTGGAAGCAACAGAAGATACTTGCATGTTTCCCAGAAGAAAAATTAAGTACAATTTACCTTGATCTTCAAATTCAAAAAAGTTTTTACCCCCCGACTCTTAATGCATTGTGTTTTTTTCTGGAGCATCAGTGAACGTTTAAACCTTTTTTAACAGTTGTGTTTGAGTCCCTCAGTTGTCCTCAGTGTGAAAAAATGGATCTCAAAATCATACATTCACTGCTGGAAAGGGTTCAAATATGCAAAAGATGCTGGAAAACTGAAGAATTTGCAGGATCTGGAGGATTTTTCTGAAGAACAGAGCTCAGTTTAACTGCTCAGAACAAACAAAGGACTCATGAACAACCATCACAAAACAAAAAAACAGTCGTAGATCATCCAGGTAACCGCACACAGTATTAAGATCCAGGGGTTCCCAAACTTTTGAACGGGGTTATTTTAATAAATTCAGCTATTTTTTTGTCTTGTGGACTATATGTAAACATCTTTTATGTAAAATATCTTACTCAGGACAGTACTAAACAAAAAATAACAAGCATTTTGTATGATCTCTCTTGTTTTGTTAAAAATTTTCACATTTTCACAGATTCTGAAAGGGGTTCCCAAACTTTCGATCCCCACTGTATGTTATGTAAATACCATGGTTTCTGAACATGGTAGTCATTAAGTGCCATGATATATACACTAAGACTAAGTACCATGGTATTATGCTGCCTATCAAGATGGCATGGTGAATGAATACAATAGAGTGGGTAATGTTTATGGTTGTAAATGAATGGGATATGATTGGATATTGACTAAATAGTTTCGATACATTTAGAATTTAATAAGATTTCCCCAAGAAATTGGTAAAAATGACAACAAAGCACTTGAACACGAAAAACTCATAGTTACGACTTCAGAAGTGGCAAGTAGGAAATTTCTGATAGCATGCGAAGGCAGCATTACCATCTGATACCATCACTATAACACCACAGTACATTTTTGTGAGAATAAAATGTTGACAAATTGTGGCATTGCAGTTTAAACACTTCCTGAAATGTGGAGCAATGTTGCTCACATGGGAGATGCAGGTTCGTGTCTGGCCACTGACAAATACTGATCCTTTCTTTCCCGTATAATAAAATTCTTCTCATAAAAATCTTCTCAAAGAAGAGCAATGTCATCTTGTGTAGAAACTCTAGGAACATCACATACGATTTGTGTCAAAATACACTGCACGTCTCTTAACATCATTCAGCACCCAAAGAACATAAAACAAGTTGCCTGGGGGATACCATATCAAATACATCCTTCATATCATTGCTTGCACAGCAAACCAACAGGTGTCCCATTTCTTGCTTGACATAAAAGTGAGCAGCAAATGAAAGGGTCCACATGAAACAATATCAATTCATATCAAATGTCACTCATAATTCATTGCAGTAAATTCTCTGGAAATCTGACCAGCTGTTTTCGTCAGTTAAAAGTTATCGCTAATGCAAATGTCTACATGAGAAAGAATGCTGTTATCCATGCTCTCTTTCCAGTTAAATATTATTACATACATTGTGTCCACCATTTGATATTTTTAAATGGTTTTAAATACAGGTTTTCTGTGTTTTGAGACCATTTTTCATACCTGGACTTGTTCAGAAAAAAAATGAATTAGTTCCTAATCCACAAGATGTTTGCCCATTTAGTCATGAGTCATTATGTAATAAACGCCTAGCCATGGGTGTCCAGACTACTAAACTGTTTTCTGTACATTTATGACTTCTTATATTAATGACCTCAAGTATAATTGGCTAATCTTCGCATACTAAAATAGGTACTGTTGATCATCAGGGTCAAGTTATACTGAATACTGAATAGGCTGCTATGTAAATGAGGGTGGTAATACATTCAGTTTAATGGTTGTGACATAATATCTGTGACAATTTCTGCCTTGCTCATTTTAATAGCTTAGTTTGATTTGTTTCACTGGAGAGTAAGTATTTGTAAAATACATCAACACATTCTTGTACTGCAAAAGAACAAAAAAAAAATGTTCATGTATTCCATGAAGCATCCCCTGTAAAGAGCATAAGAGTTTTAAAACTCTGAAAGAGAATGAATAAATGAAGACTGCACACAAAAATGACTGAAGTGCTGGACATTCATCACAGTAAAGATACTTTAGACACTGTGCATGGGTAGATTCTGCGTGGTGTCTTTGAGGGAAAAAGTATCTAAGCAATATCAGCAAACCACTGAAGTACCTCAAGGTTCGGTGCTTGGCCCCTTCCTCTTTTCCAAATTTTTACAATCCATGAGATCTACACACTTAAAAAATTAATAAAAGTTCTTTATTGTCATTGATGGTTCAATGAAGAACCTTTAAAATCCATGGAGCCTTTCAAAGCGTAAAGTTTCTTTATAGTAGAAAATGTTTCTTTAATGAACTGTTTACTGAAAGTTTATTTGGGGAACCCAAAACGGTTCTTCTGTGGCATCATTGCAAAACCTTTTAGAAACTTTATTCTGAAGAGTGTATTTTCCAACTACTGCTATGTTTTATGTATCTGGTGTTCTGACAGTGTCTGTATGTATCTCGGCTTGCCTGAGTATCTCAGCCTGGAAGAAAGAACATCACCACCAACTCATGACAGTGTTTCTTCCCTGCTAGCCCAGCGATTCACCACAACATAACTGTCAGCTAGATTTTTCAGCGGTAGTCAGCCAGGAAACAGCTGAACTTCACAGAGCACATTACAACTATACAGCAATTCACTATTCTCTCACTGTTGTTTTGCCGTGTTTTAGCGCCATTTCTGTTCTTCTACATTTCAGGGGAATTGCGCAACAGTAACACCTCTCATCGTCTCTGTAGAACTAACAGCTTAAATTGTTGGTATCGTTACTTGTATGTGGCATTGGATAAAAAAGTCTGAAAGTAAACATAAAATGTATACATCCACACTGAGCCCTGACCCACACTCACCTCCACACTGTCAGGAGAGATGGCTCCGTCAGCAGAGACGTCTGTCCCGTCCTCCTCCTCAAACGTTGCACGCTTGTAGTTAGACATCTGAAAGGGAGAGAAAAGGCATGTATAAATGTGTTGAAATATTACCATTGTTAGCAATGAAGGTCAATTTACAGCAAACATGAAAAAAAATCCTCAGATGTAATGTGAACAGCAGCAGACAGGGAAAAATAAAGTAGTCCTTTTCGCTGTTTTATGAGACCTTCCAAAACAACCAGGCACTGGCAGAACACAGAAATTTGTGATTTATATGTTGCTGTTGCTTTTACAACCACTTTAAAGCGTGTCAATTGAGAAAGATACACCATGAAATCAAAAATGACTCTATCTTTATTTTTCTTTATATTAAGTTCCCACAGAATCTACAGAGAACAGTTTTTTAAAAAGGCTTTGAGTCTGAGGACAAGAGATACTGCAAGAGAGTGTGAAATGGAGATGAATGTTGGGTGGGGGGATTCCTTGTTTCCTCACCCCCCTCTTGGACGTTGGAAAGGAATTTATACAAACACATTTGAACACACATACACACGACTCTCACTGTTCACAACTGAAAAGGTGGCTAATCTACACAAAAAAGGTTTCACTTTGCTGCGTTAGTCTCAGTGTTATAAGCATTACCTTACAGAGAAGAGAAATCTTAGTTAAATGTAACCTTATTTATGCCGTCTATTGATATCTCACTGCCTGCACTGACAGCCATGTAGACAGCAGATGCATTGGCCTAGAGCAAAACCTCCCACCCAGGTTACTCAACAAGAGCAGACTAAAGACAGCCAGAGAATCTCTCTCACACATTGACTTAATGAAAATGAGACATGCCACTAATTATTTTTTTAATTATATTTTTTATTAAAAAATTAAATATAGCTAAATAAATTAGCTGTAAAAATATATATATATATATACACACACACATACACACAGGTGCTGGTCACATAATTAGAATATCATCAAAAAGTTGATTTATTTCACTAATTCCATTCAAAAAGTGAAACTTGTATATTATATTCATTCATTACACACAGACTGATATATTTCAAATGTTTATTTCTTTTAATTTTGATGATTATAACTGACAACTAAGGAAAATCCCAAATTCAGTCTCTCAGAAAATTAGAATATTACTTAAGACCAATACAAAGAAAGGATTTTTAGAAATCTTGGCCAACTGAAAAGTATGAACATGAAAAGTATGAGCATGTACAGCACTCAATACTTAGTTGGGGCTCCTTTTGCCTGAATTACTGCAGCAATGCGGCGTGGCATGGAGTCGATCAGTCTGTGGCACTGCTCAGGTGTTATAAGAGCCCAGGTTGCTCTGATAGTGGCCTTCAGCTCTTCTGCATTGTTGGGTCTGGCATATCGCATCTTCCTCTTCACAATACCCCATAGATTTTCTATGGGGTTAAGGTCAGGCGAGTTTGCTGGCCAATTAAGAACAGGGATACCATGGTCCTTAAACCAGGTACTGGTAGCTTTGGCACTGTGTGCAGGTGCCAAGTCCTGTTGGAAAATGAAATCTGCATCTCCATAAAGTTGGTCAGCAGCAGGAAGCATGAAGTGCTCTAAAACTTCCTGGTATACGGCTGCGTTGACCTTGGACCTCAGAAAACACAGTGGACCAACACCAGCAGATGACATGGCACCCCAAACCATCACTGACTGTGGAAACTTTACACTGGACCTCAAGCAACGTGGATTGTGTGCCTCTCCTCTCTTCCTCCAGACTCTGGGACCCTGATTTCCAAAGGAAATGCAAAATTTACTTTCATCAGAGAACACTGGACCACTCAGCAGCAGTCCAATCCTTTTTGTCTTTAGCCCAGGCGAGACGCTTCTGACGCTGTCTGTTGTTCAAGAGTGGCTTGACACAAGGAATGCGACAGCTGAAACCCATGTCTTGCATACGTCTGTGCGTAGTGGTTCTTGAAGCACTGACTCCAGCTGCAGTCCACTCTTTGTGAATCTCCCCCACATTTTTGAATGGGTTTTGTTTCACAATCCTCTCCAGGGTGCGGTTATCCCTATTGCTTATGCACTTTTTTCTACCACATCTTTTCCTTCCCTTCGCCTCTCTATTAATGTGCTTGGACAAAGAGCTCTGTGAACAGCCAGCCTCTTTTGCAATGACCTTTTGTGTCTTGCCCTCCTTGTGCAAGGTGTCAGTGGTTGTCTTTTGGACAACTGTCAAGTCAGCAGTCTTCCCCATGATTGTGTAGCCTACAGAACTAGACTGAGAGACCATTTAAAGGCCTTTGCAGGTGTTTTGAGTTAATTAGCTGATTAGAGTGTGGCATCAGGTGTCTTCATTATTGAACCTTTTCACAATATTCTAATTTTCTGAGATACTGAATTTGGGATTTTCCTTAGTTGTCAGTTATAATCATCAAAATTAAAAGAAATAAACATTTGAAATATATCAGTCTGTGTGTAATGAATGAATATAATATACAAGTTTCACTTTTTGAATGGAATTAGTGAAATAAATCAACTTTTTGATGATATTCTAATTATATGACCAGCACCTGTATATATATATATATATACACACACACATAATGTTTTATATTACACACAAAACCAATTATAAATGCTACTGACTAATCCAAACCCTGACCCTTTGTGCATTTCTAGAATAACAAATTAGTTTGTTTTATGAATTGTTTTTCTAACTGGATGTCCCTGGAGGTTCTGTCAAATTTACATAATTTCTGGAGACTAATTTCTCCAGAACGTCAAGCTAAGTAAACTTAAAACACAGACATAAAACACAGAGAAGTACCCAGAGGAAAACTGTATTGCTCAAAGTTTGCTCTTTGGGGACTTAATGGAGTTCTCAATTGTTACATTTAAGTGTCAACTTTAAAAGAAACAATGCCAGACTAGTGTATTTTTCTCAGGAGGAAAATGTTTCCATTCGCTTTCTGTTCAGTCTCATCGGTGATAATTGTTTGTATTTTTTATTCCTGTGGATACAAACTATTTATTTCTAAGGCCAACATATTTTAATACACACACTTTACATACTTTCATCCGTGAAAAGACCTTGTCTACAAGACATATGATTGTATTGAAGGTTTTACACACACACATAGACTCACCAGAGCAAGTAAGACACAAGAAAGCAATGGGAGCCCTTTGCAACATGCTTTAAAGTTCAACCGGAACGCCACACTCAATCATCTTGGCTGTTAGTGTCTCCGTTAAATAAATGTTGTATCTTCAAAGCCAGATTTGGAGTTTCGGTAAGCTATTTCTCAATGGGCTTTTACAGGAAACCGTAAATGAGATTACAAAGACGAAAACTCTGACTCATGGTGATGTGAAATGAATGCTTGCACAGTGCACACATGCTAAACCCACACAAACATGCATCTTCACAGCTGCTAATCACTGGCTTGACATTTTCCCATCATTTGTTTCCTCATAAGCAGTCAACTGACACTTCAGTTGTTTGTCATAAGTTTCCACTTTGCAATGCAATGGTCGTGGTTGAGAAGAGGGATGTAGTTTTAAGAGATCATAGCCACAAGAATTCCCTCCAGAGGTGTGGACAAGATTCCTGGGTGGCTGATCATGGAAGCTTCTTAGAGTATGTCTACATTAATCCAGATATATTTGAAAATGGTCAGTGTTGGGGAAAGTTACTTTTAAAAGTAATGCATAACAATACTGCGTTACTTAGTTACTTTTTATGAAAAGTAATGTGATACATTACTTTTGCGTTACTTTTTCTCACCTGGACTGGGTTTGCTTGTTTGTTTTTTAATAACAAAAAAAAAGTTCTATTTTGGCAAATGTAAAGGCCCTTTCACACCAAAAATGAAATGAATAAGCCTCAGGCTGAAGGAAATGCATATTTACTCCTGTACAGTAGAGGGCGCAGCTCAAACAAACCTTTCAGCTGTGCTGCCATTCTGGATTAAAGAAGAATGGGATACAGGAGGAGGAAGTTCAACACTCTCATTTCTAAATCTAATCTAAAGTAGAGCTGCACAATTCTGGATAAAATGAGAATCATGATTTTTTGGTTTCAAATAGAGATCACGATTCTCCCACGATTCTGAATATACAACCAAACAAAATAACTTGTAATTTACTAGAGGTTCTGACAAAATATAAATTGCTGACTCTAACTGCTGGAAAATGTCATTGCTGGATGAATCAGTGTTTTTGAACGAATCTTTTGAATGAACGATTCAATGACAGATACATCTAGTGGAATTAGATTTAATTGATACAACCGTTATTTGACGTGCCAAGTTCGTTTCAAAAGGTAGTTTGCTCTATTTTGATCGCTATCGTAGACATCTGTGTTTAAATACTAACTTAAAACTTTAATCTCAGTACTTCTGTGATAATGTGAATATTTGTAACACAGAAATAACCAATGTGTGATTCAAAACGGCTCTCTCTGGCTCTGGCAGCACGAACACAGATTTGAACGTTCCGGTATGATTTTGTCAAAGGTTTAATAGACGCGGGAGAATCGTTGTCATTAATAAAGTAGGATCACGTGGGTGCTTGAATCGAGATCGCGATCTTTTTACGATTAATCGTGCGGCTCTAATCTAAAGTAATTTTTGCTTTTTAGTATGGTTAAAATTACATCGTTGAAGGTCAGAAGCAAAGACATTGGTTAATAAAGTGAGATTAAATACATAAAGTATATTTGTGTAACTTAATATATTTTGCGTTTGCATTTCACTGTTTTTATTCATTTTGAGGAATACTGAATGTTTTCGTGCAAGTGAGATGAGTAAATGCATGTTCACATTTAGTCTAGAACTACAATAACCATCATGTTCACACACCGCACACAACACCTCTGCACTTTATTTCTCTCAACGTGGGGACGAGAGCTGTCAGTCAATAAACGTGAAAAAGTAACTTGCGTTACTTATTTGAAAAAGTAATTTTGTTGTAAATTGAAAAAGTAATGCGTTACTTACTAGTTACTTGAAAAAGTAATCTGATTACGTAACTCAAGTTACTTGCTATGCGTTACCCGCAACACTGAAAAATGTTCATAGTAGTGTTTTCAAGTGTTTGACAAAAGTTTCAACACTGAAATGTCAAAAAACACTAAAATCATTTTACTGTGCATGTGTGAAACATAAAAGCTCACTGAGATGCTCACTATTCTTCTGGCATGATCATTTTATTAGCAGAATATACTTACTGTTGCGTCCAAGTCGCACTCAATCGCTAATTCATGTTTGGTCTAAAACGCAATTGTCTTCATGTTTTGCCATAGGACAGCAATTCTGAGTCAATTTTCCGCCATCTTTGCAGTAATGTAATATAAAGATTGTACAAAGTAACATTTATCTTTAGAAACACCGAAAGAGAAAAGAACATAGCATAGCGTGCCGGTTTAAGATCATCTATGGGCAATACGTGTCACATCATGTGACATCCTTTTCAAATACATTTGCATTTGTGAGTGTATCTCAGTGTGGATGGAAGGCCAAAATTAGTGTAGACATAGAGGAAGGAAAAACAATGTAGGACACATTGGTGTGAAAACTACCCATGCATACTAGTACTGAAGTTCTTCTTTAAACTCTGACACATTCATGACGTGGTGTCATGTGAAATTCAGTATTTTAGTCTCTAAGGCTATGTTGGGAATAGCATACTACCATAATTGCCAAAATGTACTGAACCTACTGTATACACTGCATACTGTATCACAAAAATGCAATGAGTACACCTGACCGTTTCCATTGTGATGAACACTCTAGAACAGGGCTCAGTAAATTATGGCATGATGGATAATCACTGGCATGTAAACAACAGCAAGAGAGGTGTTTGTTCTGCTTTATTTGCTGCTCTTAGCTTTCATAAAAAAGAAATGACCTCTATCAGTGTTGGAGATTTTCAGCTCAGTTTACAGAATCCTTCACATTCCACACACAACTCATAATGACGGTGATGTGTGAACTACAACATTCTGTGGAGTTCAGGAGGGTCACACTGGAAATCTGTTTTTCAAAGTCTAAGGGTATGTTTACACGACAATGATGTACCAAACACAGAAGTTTTTCCTTCGCCTTTTTCGCATACGTTGTTAAAACGTTCTCTTGTTCACACGGATCTGCAAAAATGACTAAAAATGCTGTATTCTGCTGCCAGGCCAGTAGTTGGTGATGTCACTTTGTCAAGAAACACTATGCACCTATAGACTGAACACATAATACGTATGCGTATGACGTCACCGTTTTCACAAATTTGTGTTTTTGTAGTTTACGCAGAGGTGGTATCATTTTCAGAAACTTCCACTTTGAATCCCATTTTCAAAAGTTTGCCTTTTCAGGCCCCCAAAACACAGTTGTCCTGTAAATGAAAGAACAAAACGCATACATAGTTTTCCATTTTTAGTTGAAAACAGTGTAGTGTAAACAGCCCCTAATTTAAACCTGAAAATAAACAAACTTTAAGGATTTAAAGTTAAAGTTTAAACCTCTTTTTATGAAAAAAAAAAAAAACGGAATGGAAAAGTTTGTGATTAATCTAGTGCTATCAATTGATTAAAAAAATTATTAATCACATTTTTTCTGTAATTAATCATGATTTTTAATATTTTTATACTGTAATAATTTCACAGTTACTCTGCAAATGAATGTAGAAACAACTTACAGATGGTACATTTTAAATATATACATTTTATGAATGAAGGCTAGTATCACTGATACTAGTACTGGTACTGATGGGTTTTTTTGTTTGTTTGTTTTTTTAAAAAAAAACATTAATTATAGACATTCCACATTACAGTATAACCGTGTCTAGACAAAAAATAAATAAAAATCTCGTCTGTTGTAGACACGGTGTAACTGAAAGCTATCAATTTTAACATTTATTAGGTTTTAAAAAATAACTTTTAATTTAAGTGAACAAAAAAATTTCACATAAACCCATTATAATATATGTCATATTTACCTGTGGTCTTTGGAAATATACATAAATTGAAAAAAGTTATCAAACACTTTACAGTCTTCACTGCATAAATTATGAATTAAATATAAATTAATCCTTATTAAAGCTACAATTTTCTCTGTTATCTTTGTTCTTTGATTAACATAAATGATCAGTATCACAGCAACTGGTTTATTAGGCTGCTGTCACTTTAAGACCTGACGCAGATCTGACGTGCATCTCATTTTCTCACAACTCTTTAAGTTTATTTAAGATGTTATTAAACTAATTTAAGACTGCTGTTATGAGGATACTCGACAAAACGGCATTTTGTCATAATTCTGTGTGTTATTGTTTGTTCAAGCGCGAAAGAAAACTCGATATTGGCGCGCGTCTTTCTATCCGTCACACAGACACGACATTCACAGACAGTGTTTCCTCGTTTGTCTCGTTTGTAGCTTGAATGGTTTAAAAGCATTTGCGTGAATAAGAGCATGATCATATAATGTAACACTAGCCAAATGATGACAGAAAAAAATGTATGCTAAAATATTTAATGCGTTAAACTAAAAAAAAAAAAAATTGACTGTACTAAAATATATACACTATATTGCCAAAAGTTTTGGGATGCCTGCCTTTACGTGCACATGAACTTTAATGACATCCCATTCTTAATCCGTAGGGTTTAATATGGAGTTAGCCCACCCTTTGCAGCTATAACAGCCTCAAATCTTCTTGGAAGGCTTTCCACAAGGTTTAGGAGTGTGTTTATGGGAATTTGACCATTTTTCTAGAAGTGCATTTGTGAGGTCAGGTACTGATGTTGGCGAGAAGGACTGGCTCGCAGTCTCCGCTCTAATTCATCCCAAAGGTGTTATATCGGGTTGAGGTCAGGACTGTGTGCAGGCCAGTCAAGTTCCTCCACACCAAACTCGCTCATCTATGTCTTTATGGACCTTGCTTTGTGCACTGGTGCGCAGTCATGTTGGAACAGGAAGGGGCCATCCCCAAATTGTTCCTACAATGTTGGGAGCATGAAATTGTCCAAAATGTCTTGGTATGCTGAAGCATTAAGAGTTCCTTTCACTGGAACTAAGGGGCCAAGCCCAACCCCTGAAAAACAACCCCACACCATAATCCCCCCTCCACCAAACTTTACATATGGCACAATGCAGTCAGGCAAGTACCGTTCTCCTGGCAACCGCCAAACCCAGACTCGTCCATCGGATTGCCAGACAGAGAAGCGTGATTCGTCACTCCAGAGAACACGTCTCCACTGCTCTAGAGTCCAGTGGCGGCGTGCTTTACACCACTGCATCCGACGCTTTGCATTGCACTTGGTGATGTAAGGCTTGGATGCAGCTGCTCAGCCATGGAAACCCATTCCATGAAGCTCTCTACGCACTGTTCTTGAGCTAATCTGAAGGCCACACGAAGTTTGGAGGTCTGTAGCTATTGACTCTGCAGAAAGTTGGCGACTTCTGCGCACTGTGTGCCTCAGCATGCGCTGACCCCGCTCTGTGATTTTACGTGGCCTACCACTTCATGGCTGAGTTGTTGTTGTTCCCAATTGCTTCCACTTTGTTATGATACCACTAACAGTTGACCGTGGAATATTTAGTAGTGAGGAAATTTCACGAATGGACTTATTGCACAGGTGGCAACCTATCACGGTACCACGCTTGAATTCACTGAGCTCCTGAGAGCGACCCATTCTTTCACAAATGTTTGTAGAAGCAGTCTGCATGCCTAGTGCAGATTTTATACACCTGTGGCCATGGAAGTGATTGGAACACCTGAATTCAATGATTTGGAGGGGTGTCCCAATACTTTTGGCAATATAGTGTATATATATATATATATATACACACACACATAAAAGCAGCCTGAGATGATTTAGATGATGGTCTACCAGCTTGACCAACTGAAAATTGGGCAAAATCCATCTAAAACCAGCCAACAGACCAGCCAGACCCAGACCCAAGCTGGAAGACCAGACAATCAGCTTAGGCTGGTTTAAGATATTAAACATCAGGGATATTTTTACATCTCTTTCTTGACTTATTATTTGACTGAACTGCCAAAAATTAAAAATTAGTGTCAAAATGCAAAATAATCAGAAGATGATAGCAGGATGTGATATTAAACATGCAAAGTACATATAGCATAAGCAGTACACAGTGCAGTTTTTGTGCAGTATGTATTGCATTTTGAACATAGCCACAGTTTATATAATAACAGATAGAGAATGTCATTATAGACTCCAACAAGCAAACACATTCTACAGCAGCCCAGACAAAAACATTGATGGACTTACCGTTCATCAACACAGCATAAGACACACCAGCAATGCAAAAGCAGAAGTGAACTGGTGCCACTGCTGTGGAATGACTGGAATAAACCATCTACTGCAGAACGGGGAGGAGGAAAGCTAATGTTTTGTTAACATGACCCAGAAAGGGCAGGTCGCTACCGTGGGAGAGGGAAAGCTGCTGGGAGTGAGGAACAGATAAACCTCACTTCCGAAAAGGAGACTCCTACCTCGGTTTTATGGTTAACGGTGAAACGCATACATTTGAGGAAGTTGTAAAAAAAGTCACTGAAGTTACAGTAAACGGCAGTTGTGGCTTCAACCACTGGTAAATGTTGTGGGGATATGGGATAATGTGGGATGCTAACCATTTGAAACAGATGTCAAACATCTGCATTTATTTTTGATCCATTAGCACTAAGAAACTTCTTGTTATTGAACAGTAAGTTAAAAAGACAGAAGAAATTTGAAATTGCTCAACACGTCCGAAGACTTGAATGCACGTCATAATTAGGACTTTTGAAGGTGGCATAACGCACATTCATTAACAGAATTTATGTTTTGGCAATGAAATGCTGAAATCTTGCCAAATATTCATCTTCATCTGTTCCACCTCACTCTTGTCTAATCAGATGGACATTCAGGCTACATTTTTATTCGTTTATCTCCCTTCTTCTTCTGTAAACCATCATCATTCCAGAAACAGCCTGTATGACTCAATAATCCGCTCCTGTTTAGTAAATATTTCTTAAATATTTGTATTGAATATTTCTTTGAAGACACTCAAAGCTCATGAATGACCTCGCCACAGAATTGACAAGCTTACCAGAAAAGCCATATTTCAACAAAAGTTTAAAAATGTCGTGTCTTGCATAAAGTAGTTTTTTTCCATACACATTGAATACATGTGAGTATACACATCAGAATCAATATTTTCCAAATTTCCAGTTTTTTAAAAAATATTTTGCAAGGTAAAAAATGATTAATCGCACCTAACATAAAAGTTACGCACACATTATATTACACACACTAAATATATATATATATTTTACAAACTTTTGATGGGTGTGATTAATTGATTTAACAGCACTAGTTTTAAGAAATTTTATGTGCTTTTATTTTTATTAGGTTTTTTAATATTTCTATTTAGCTTTATTTTTATATCAGTTTAGTTTTTAGTTAGTACTTCAACTTAATCTTTTCATTTAATATTTATATTTTCTTTTATTTCAGCTTTATTTCATTTTAGTTTTAATGAAAGGGGTGGTTGATTATGATTTCACTTTTTTAACTTTAGTTAGTGTGTAATGTTGCTGTTTGAGCATAAACAACATCTGCAAAGTTACGACGCTCAAAGTTCAATGCAAAGGGAGATACTTTCTTTTGAAGAATTCTCTGTTTAAGGACTACAACAAACAGCTGATAGGGACTACAACGAGCTTCTTCCTGGGTTAGTGACATCACTAACCCTAAAATTTACATAAACCCCGCCCCCGAGAACACGCAACAAAGGGGGTGAGGCCATGTTGGGCTGCTTTAGAGAAGTGGAAGAGTTGTTGTAGTAGAGTGTTGTTAACATGCCGTCATTTTACGCCAGACTGCTTCAAAAACGAGGGTCAATTCAACACTGGATTTGCACAAAAGATTAACATGACGGCACATGCTAGTCGATGAGTTGAATCAACTCCACAGCAACTACATAAATTTATCCACTAACCATTCAGAAACGTCCAGTTTCATTCTAAAAGTTGTAACTTCTTCCTGAGTCTCTCCATCAGTGTCCGACTCCGGTTTGAACAATGTAAAGCTGAACACCGTTACTCACAATCCTCATTTTGGCTGCGTGAGATTCTCCAGCTTTGTTGTTGTTGAGCTGTTAAAGCTCCGCCTTCTTCTGGAAAGGGGGCCGGGAGCAGCAGCTCATTTGCATTTAAAGGGACACACACACAAATGGCGTGTTTTTGCTCACACCCAAATAGGGGCAAATTTAACAAGCTATAATAAATGATCTATGGGGTATTTTGAGCTGAAACTTCACAGACACATTCTGGAGACACCAGAGACTCATATTACATCTTGTAAAAGGGGCATTATAGGTCCCCTTTAACATTAACAACACTGTGTCGTACAAGTGGCGTATTAAAGTCATTGTTTTTTATCACTTATAAGGTTTATGTATTTTTTTAATAAATTAAATTCAGACAAGATAAGTCAGGTGAAAAAAATCCCACTAAGGGACTCCTGCCTTGAGTTAGCAGGAGCATTTATCAGTCACGTGTGTATGTGTGAAAGATTCGGTGATGGCTAAAAGGTCACAGCTCTGTTTAAAGGCCATCATACACTCACTGCCCATCCCATCCCCATGGCAACAAGGCGCCCATCAAGTGAACTATCACTAATTAAATCAATATGTTCTGTATCCTTTCACAGGCTGTTTGATTGGATAGAGAACTCTCCAATCAGAGGCCTTAAGCAAAAACAGCTCTGAGGTCGTGTGGGGTCACTAGGACTGAAAGAGCGACCATTTGTGCACCACGACAAGGAAACACAATGACGCACAAACAATAAACGGTAATATGAAGATAATAACTGAGAGAGAGCGAGAGAGAGAGAGCGCTTACAGTACATGCACATGGAGGTCATGAAACAAGCTATAATTGTTATTTATGAAGGCCTTTTTAAAGCCTTGACGCAATGGAGGAAAAGTGAAGGTCTCTCTAAATCAGCCATGATACTTATAAAGGGAAACATGATATATTATCTAAACATATTTAATGTTATGAAACAGGGGCTGAATTTTATATTCAAGGTCCTTGAATATTTCAATCCAACATCAAAGCTGCTTAGAATTTCACATGTACAATAAATCTACACATGCTCAGATATCACTAAAACAGGTGTCTTCAAGAAAATAAAAGGGATAATATTGAAAATATACTGTAGGGATAAAAAATTCTGACTGATGCGATAAACCAATTATTTACAAATTATATTAAAAATAATAAATAAATAAATAAAATCAATCGATTTTAATGCTCCAGTAAATTTAGCTGAAGTAAATTTAGGCACCACAAGATTATAATGTATGTTATGAAAAATGGATATTCATTTAGAGATTTGCTAAAGACACATTTCACAGTGTAATATAAATAAATATTATAAATATTAAAAATACATCATTAGAAATATACAATATTAAAACAACACATTGCTTTACAGAAAATCATGTTAAAGTCACCATGTTATCAAATCAACAATTCTTATTTTTTATGGAACATTGCAGTATTTATTATAAATGATTTATCCGTGCACATCAATATTTTTGTTAAAATTCATGTATCCTTGTAATCTTTAATCAAAATAACTTCCCCTCCCTCTTGCAGCTCTTCTCTGATGATGTTTACTGGCACAAGGGCGGGACAACCTGTCACTCACATAAGATCCACCAATAGCAAACCAGAACCATTCAACCATTCAATCAATTCCCCATGGACAAAATCACGTCCCACCCTACAGTTTTTCCTGTTCGAGAAGCTGGATATACATCATAATAGGGAAGAAATGACTAGTATCGCAACTTCCATTTCATGCTAACTGTAATGTCTTCGTGCCTTATAGTCGCATTTTGCAAATTAGAGCTGTGTGAAGACCAAATGTGAAATGAATAAGCCTCAGGCTGAAGGAAATGCATATTTACTCCTGTACAGTAGAGGGCGCAGCTCAAACAAACCTTTCAGCTGTGCTGCCATTCTGGATAAAAGAAGAATGGGATACAGGAGAAGGAAGTCAAACCCTGCGTCGCAATGTCCATACTATCCATCCTAAATAGTATGTGAGATTAAAATAAGTGTGTCCCAAACCATAGTATGTTGAAAAGAGTATGCCAAAAGTCCCCGGGTGGTCTACTATTTCCGGTAGATTTTTGAAGTGTGGCCAATATTGCCCACAACCCATTGCGCTTTGGATGAGGATTCAGTTCAGAACTACAAACACGAGTAAAAAGTGTTAAAAAAAACTACAAAACATGGCGAATATGCGCGACCGATGCTGAGAGGTTTGAGTGACTAATAATCAGTTTAACCTGATAGAAAATATTTATTTAATGTTATCCGTGTTATATTTCATCTGTAATACCAATGTGGACTTTTATAAAGATCCGATTGGCCATTAACTTTTAAATGCATCATTATGCATTAATATGAGGAGAGTTTTCCACATGAAAGACCCACGTGGTACTGCATTTCTCTCCGATATGAAAGGAAATTAGCTAAATGAAATGTGGAAGATGTAAGATGATTGGCAGGCCAGTTTACAGTGACAGGATGCGACAGAGAGCAAAGACGCAATTGTATGACGTGATAGTATGTCCCAAAGCTTGTCTACTCTTTTGCTACACACTCAAAAGTATGTACTTTTTGTTCACAAAAAGAGTACATACTTTTAGGGCGTAGTATAAGTAGGTGAATTGGGACGCAGCAAAAGAGTACAGAACCCAAGAGGCGAAACTCTGATGCTTTTTGGGTAACAGCCACGAGGAGACGCTTCGGTAGCGCGGTAGCCATTTTGGGGTGAAAATGCCAACTGGACAATAGAATCCATCACATTTTACGCACCCCAAATCAGCGAATCTCACAGCCAAATCAGAAACGCGACAGAAAATTTCTCAAATTCAGTAAATTCTATGACACCTACAGTAAATGTTGTATTGTCTTAACCTATATATGTTTTATGTGATCAGTTGTGGAATCCAACCATTACACATCTGAGGTAACGTAGTTAGCCTACTTTATTGAGTATTTCCATTTTATGCAACTTTACATATTTACGATTAATAGTAAATTAATAATTAATCAAGTTAAGATCATCATGTTTGTAGCGTGATCCAGGGGATTAAAACGTATATAGGCAGACCTAGTGGAGTAATATAGTAATAGTAAATTACTCCACTAGGTCTGAAATACGTTTTAATCCCCTGGATCACGCTACAAACATAATGATCTTATAGAACATGATTCATTGCTGTGTCTGTTATCCCATAATTGCCACTTTTGGACACAGTGGCTGCGTTTTTTTGTTTACATAGTCTTGCTTTAACGGATATTAATATAAGACAACACTGCAAAAACAGTTTCTGTCAAGCTGTTATATTCTGTTATATATTTATTGTCCAACATTCCCAATTTTTCTGATGCATGTCCTTAATTTAATTTCATATGTTGGTATTAATTCAGTGTTTATAATGCTAATACTTGAACTTCAAAGAATTTTAACCCAGACTGACTGGGTTTCTAGAGAGCAAAGGTTTTGTGAAAAAAGTGGAAGACTTAAAGGATTAGTTCACTTTCATATAAAATTTTCCTGATAATTTACTCACCCCCATGTCATCCAAGATGTCCATGTCTTTCTTTCTTCAGTCGAAAAGAAATTAAGGTTTTTGATGAAAACATTCCAGGATTATTGTCCTTATAATGGACTTCAATGGCCTCCAAACGGTTGAAGGTCAAAATTATAGTTTCAGTGCAGCTTCAAAGGGCTTTAAACGATACCAGACAAGGAATAAGGGTCTTATCTAGCGAAACGATCGGTCATTTTCGAAAAAAATGTAAATGTATATGCTTTATATAAACAAATGATCGCCTTCCAAGTGCTTCCGCCAAAACCGTACTTTCGTATTCTTCAAAAAGCTTACGCTGTATGTGCTACGCCTTCCCTATTATATATATTCAACTTACGGAACGAACGCAGTGCCAGTTACATTTTTTCTGTAAGTAGAATAGGGAAAGCGTAGGACATACAGCGTAAGCTTTTTGAAGAATACGAAAGTACGGTTTTGGCGGAAGCACTTGGAAGGCGATCTTTTGTTTATATAAAGCATATACATTTACATTTTTTCCGAAAATGACCGATCGTTTCGCTAGATAAGACCCTTATTCCTCGTCTGGTATCGTTTAAAGCCCTTTGAAGCTGCACTGAAACTATAATTTTGACCTTCAGCCTTTTGGAGGCCACTGAAGTCCATTATAAGGAGAATAATCCTGGAATGTTTTCATCAAAAACCTTAATTTCTTTTCGACTGAAGAAAGAAACATGAGCATCTTGGATGACATGGGGGTGAGTAAATTATCAGGAAAATTTTATATGAAAGTGAACTAATCCTTTAAACACAAAGTCTGTAAAATAAACTGTTAAAAGGATTTGATGATCAGTAGTGATAGTATTTTATTCTGTATTGTCATTCAGGTTGGATTTTAGCTTTAATGTACGCTTTTTTTTAACAAACCAGCTGATATTGCCATAGAAACTAGTGGACTGCCGAGTCGCTTTCACCCCAAAATGGTGGAAACGCAGGGCTGCTGCTGGGCGCCGGTGTTGCAATGCAACGTTCTATTGAGTTTCGCTTCTTGTCAGTGTATATTCTTTGAGGAAGTTCAACACTCTTATTTCTAAATCTAATCTAAAGTAATTTTTGCTTATTAGTATGGTTAAAATTAAATCATTGAAGGTCAGCAGCAAAAACTTTGGTTAATAAAATGAGATTAAGTACATAAAGAATATTTGTGTAATTCAATATAGTTATTACAGGTTTGCATAAAATCCTGAGATTGCATTTTACTGTTTTTATTCATTTTGAGGAATACTGAATGTTTTCTTGCAAGTGAGATGAGTAAATGTATGTTCACATTCAGTCTAGAACTACAATAACCATCATGTTCACACAGCGCACACAACACCTCTGCACTTTATTTCTCTCAACATGCAGACAGGAGAGCGGTCAGTCAATAAATGTGAAAAAGTAACTTGCGTTACTTTTTTAAAAAAGTAACTTCATATTTTGTTGTAAATTGAAAAAGTAATGCATTACTTTACTAGTTACTTGAAAAAGTAATCTGATTACGTAACTCAAGTTACTTGTAATGCATTACCCCAAACACTGATCATAAGAGGGCTTACTTACATATAATATACTTAGATACAATAGCAACAAAGGTTGATGTAATTCTAAGAGCAAACAATTGCCCGTATGTGTAAGCTGACACCCAACAAGAAACATACGAAGAGATGGAGACTCACTAATGAGAGCGAGACGGAGAAAAAGAGTAGCCTTATGAGGGGAAGGGAGAGGTTTTCCCAAGTTCCAGGAGTGGTGCGGACCTTTCTCTGCGCGGAATGTGATTGTTTGAAGTGGTTTCCTGAGGAGTGTTTTTGAAAGGAAACAGCTCAGTGGGGGAAGGCTGGCATAGCCCAACCTCTGCCCCTGAGAGCTAGAAATACCCTCACACTCCTGCCCCGAGAAACCCACCCAAGCCAACCCAAAGCCACCTTGAAGGGAGAGAGCGCCAGCCATACAACAAGAACAAACACACACTCTCTGAACGGTTATTAAGAGACTAGCGGGGCCACACAAGTTTCTGTCAGCCCTCAGAGACCATCCGAGGGAAAGATGAGGTAACAAAGCCTGCTTTGAACAGCCAGCATGGGCATTACTCGATCCAAGTGAGAAGAATACTGAAGAAGGGTGAGCAGAAAGGGTGGGAAACAGCGCAAGTCCAAGAGCAGGCCATCATCGGTCTGCAGTCGCCCAAATGAAGGTGCTCAGACATTCTGTCGCCGGCAGACATGGGTGAGGTCCAAGTACAAATAATCACATACACATACATAATTACACACACAATCTACATTGTCTGACTTGCTAAAATATGAGTGCATTCATAGTCAGAGTGATGACTACAAATACTGTTCATACAAAAATAGGGCTGCATGATTTGGGGGGAAATCTAATTGTGATTTTTCTTATAAAAATGTATAAAAATTGTTTGTACGGCTACACAGTTTTGCCAAGGTTTTGTGATTATATATCAATATGGCTATAAAATAATAATAATAATAATAAAATGTATTACTATATACTGTAAAACATACTAAATAAAAACAAAACAAGAAATATTACTATTGAAATGTTTCACTGTAAACAAAATATTCAAACAAATAATTCAAACAATTTTATTTTAAATTACAGCTGTAAATATTACTTTTCTTATTATTATGACTGGAAAACATCTAAACATATTTAAAACAAGATTTGCATGACTTGAAAAGAAAAAACTGCATGAGATGGTGGAACCGACGGCAGAAGGAGCCAGGGTGGAGTCTAGACTGAAGGGCTAGGCGGAACCTGGGGACTGGCCGGTGGGGGCGGAACCAGGGTGCATGCGGTATCCGGTGAAGCAGAGAGGTCGACGGACCAGGGTGACATCCCCGGCTTGGAAGCCCAAGGTGGAGCTGCTGGCTTGCGGGACCGAAGCGGAGATAGGGGTTCGGCAGACTAGGGCAAGTGTAAGAGTGTGAGAGAGTGAGGATGACGGGGAAGCCGGAGAGAAGGAGAAGCCTGGTGAAGCCAAAGGGGTGGAGTGTCGAGGCGCAGCCAGAGACCCCGAAGTCCGCGCCAGAGGCAGAGTGACGACTGACCGAGGCGGATCCGGATGGACGAGGAAGCCCAATGGAGTCCCAGGCTGTCGGACCACGGCAGAGTCGAGGGAGCGCAGATCCAGGGCGAAGCCGACGGGCTGACAGGTGGAGGTGGAGACCTTGAGGCCTGATGTGAAGCCGGAGCTCAACCTCAAGTCGAGCTGGTAGAAGGGAAGCCCAAGGCGGAGCCGAAGAGTCGCATGGAGCAAGCGGCGGGGTCAGAGCCGAGGAGCAGGACGACACCAGTGGCACTGACTGATCCAGGGAACTGGACAAAACCAGCGGAGGGTTTTAGTGGGACCAGGAAGTCAGGCGGGGACATCGGAGGAGGAAGATTTCCAGACGGAACCAGAGCATCCAGCCGGACAGGACCGGCGTGGAAGGTGAAGACTCGTGGGTAGGGACGTGGGAGGGAACTGGATCCACGGACCACAGATCTGTCAGGCAGTGGTCCGCTCCTGGCTCTGAGATGGACTGGGCAGCTTGCTTCGGCTCAGGGAATACCCAGGCAGCTGGTTCTGGCTCGGGCTCCTTCTCTGCCTCGCTGATGTGCCAAAAACTCAGGAGATATCTCAGAACACTTATGAAAATGCAAACCATATAAACTGAAATGTATAAGTATAAAGTATAAATACAAGACGAACATAATGACTGACAGGTGATGATTATATGTAAACAGAAACAGAAACAAACGAGGAGATAATCAAAAACCAATGAAACCGGAACTAAACGGAGTACGCAAAACGAACTAACAGAACAGAATAACAAAACAGAAATCCACAATCGTGATAGGTTTTGCTAGTGGGCTCAGTTCTACAAAAAATATTCTCCCACTGACTACACTGCTGTTTTTCAGAGGAAGTGAGTGGCACTTTCCAGTTTGATCACACACACACACACACACACAATCTGTAAAATCTTAACAGCAAATGTCAGGGCCTAAGTGACCTTACCTGATCATTTGAGGAAGTGGAATTCCTCGAAGGGTGTGGATTACACAAACAAAACTCACTTACACACGGAAAAACGTTGCCTCGCCGAAAGTGTATATTGAGCAGCTGGGAAAGCTCTGATAAATTGGATGACACCAGATCTGTAATTAAGGCAAATGCTCTACAGAAAAGTGAACTTATAGACATCATCGACCAAGTGCCTTTTTGCTTTTGTGTTCGTCATGCAATCTTTTATATGGTTCTGTAAGAACTGTATGAAGTCAAGAGCTTAGAGGGAGATCACCCAAAAAGGAAACTCCTGTCCTCATTTAGACACCTTCATGTTCTTAATAAACACATAAGACTTCTGTTCATCTTTGAAACACAGATATAAAGAGGAGATATCTGTCCCTCCTAGGCCTAGGCGATAAAGCGGTATCGATATTTATCGACGGTACGTCTTATTCGATAACAATAGAAAAAATGTTCAATATAACTCTCGATATAGTTTCACTTAAATGCATTAAAATGTAAACAGACATGAAGTTCGGTTGCATGAACAACTCTCAAGCTCGCTCCGTCCCTGGATCACAAACAGACGCGCTACAAGTGACACGCAAACAAGTTGCTGTGGAGTTCAGTTGCGCAATCGCCACGTGAAATCAGAGCACACAAACACATGAAAACGAGTACTGTACCTGCCGGTGACAAGGAGATTGTGAATAAAAAAGGACATATCAGCTCGTCAGTGTGGCAGTTTCATGGTTTCCTTACGTCTTACAGTTGATCTACTTCAAAGTTCGTCTTGAGAGAGCAGTTGTCATGTAGCTGCACAAACAGTGTTTTCAACCACACAGCATCTTTATTTCTGTGCAACAAATATTCAAATTATCACAGAAGTACTGAGATAAAAGTGTATAGTTCAAATAAAAACACTAATGTCTATGTTATCGATCAAAATAGAGCAAATCAGCTTTTGAAAGAAACTTGAACGCGTTGAAAATGACGCATTTATCGATTACATTGTTTCACCACCAGGTGGCGATAAGTGAGTGTTAAAAAATGTATTTGATGTTGAATCTTCATTCAACAGATTCTTTCAAATACACTGATTCATCCAGTTATGAAACATGAGTATTTATGGGCGTCATTGAATCATACATCCAAACAGAATTTTTTTTTTTAAATAATTAATTCAAATAAATTTAAAATTTTAAAAAAGACTGCAGCATTTAATATTTTGTCAGAACCTCTAGTACCTCAAACAAAAAAAATCTCAATTTATCCAGAATTGTGCAGCTCTAAGTTTCTTTAACACTTATTTATTTAATCTTCATATAAAACAGAAGAAAGATTTGTTTACATTTTATTTAACTTTGTTTTAAAAATTATTTGTTGTTTGCCTTAATTAAAAATGCACTGGTTAAATTCAAACATTTTTTTCTACTAAAATTTTTGCAATAATTATCGATATCGATCAATATGAAACATTATATCGCGATAATTTTTTTAGCTGTATCGCCCAGCCCTAGTCCCTCCATTAAAAGTCCATTGTACCAAAACTTTCAAACTTCAGAAAGTTCATAAAAACATTGCAAAAGTAATATATATATATATATGTGCTGAGCTGATATGAGCTGAGCTGTTTAATTCAAGTCTTCTGAAGAGACACAATTATTCACATATAATTTAGACTTTCACATATAAACATTGATCAACGCACATATTGTACACAGAGCACATCAAAATGGTAAACGGAAACTTAACTGTACATTATTTACATGCGAGAACGAAGCTCATTCAGAAGACTTAGATTAAACTGCTTGATTCATATGAATTATGTATTATATAAACTTTTTGAAGCTTGAAAGTTTTGGTGGAATGGACTTTGAATGGAGGGACAGAAATTTCTCAGGTTTCATTTGTACTAAGTGAGGCTATTTGCACTATTTGCACCTGGAATAATATTCAGTTGGTGTATATGATTATATTTATTAAAATCATAAATGAATATTTCCTTATTGGGATATTACTTGTCCCTGTCACTGAAGCCATACAATAACCATACCCCAGCATTAAATACCCATTTGGCACTTTTTTCCACTTTTTGAAACTATTATTTAAAATAAACGCCTCTCCGAGCTGATATGCAATGGGAAATGGGAGAAGAATGAGTTCAGAAAAAGGCTAATTCAAACTCGCAACAAAAGCTAATGCCATCTGCCTTGCGCTCCACACCACTGATCCTGTTATCAGATGAGTTTCTTTTGTAACTTTGTCTCAATCAGATAATGGTGGGCGGATTTAATGAAAATAGCCTCTGCCAGCAAGTTTTTGCACTTCACAGACGCTCAGTTCATTAAAAGTATTGTGTTTCAAAGATGAACGGAAATCTTATAGGTTTGGAATAATGTGAGGGTGAGTAATTAATGAGAGAATTTTCATTTTTGGGTGAACTATGTCATTAAGTATGCAGGCCTGATTTCTGTGCTACTAATGATACCAAGCACAATCACACACACACAAAAATATGGATAGCGCCAGTCTGTTGTGTGCTGTAGGTGGTTGCTAAAGTGGTTTTTGGTGTGTTTCTATGTGGTTGTTTTAACAGTTTTCTAAAAGAATCGCCTAAAAAGTTAAATCTAATCAACCTAATACATTTATTTTCAGTTATGCTCTGTCAAAAGCCAAAAATCAACTGGTGTGGGGTGACCAGAGAAGAACTGCGCTTCGTCTTTTAAGTTAGAATATTCACGCATTCAGCTTGTTGCTGCTTCTGCTTTATCTTTTTATATAACATTAAGATTATTCTGTTGAGTAAAACAATTATGTATTGCTCTATGTATGAAATGACCTGTTCAACAAATAGTCCCCCCCAAACTCACACCACTGGACCATTCAAAAAACAGAAACATGTTTTAAAAGCACCACAAAGCCACAGCTTCTTCAGGAAGTCAACCTACCCATGGCTTACAGTCGCTACACATTACACTGGAATAAAAAGACAGAGAAAGTGAAAATATTAAACTAGCTTTAAGTTCTAACTTAGATTAGTTCCTTCCTTATTGTAAAGTAATTCTAATAAATGCTCCAAATCTAATAGAGCGAATGTGCGAGGGTGAAAGGGCAAAACAAGGGTGTGAGAGCGAACGAGACAGAGAGAGAGAGAGAGAAACTGCTGGCCCGAGCTCTCAGTGGTGACACGAAACGGAAGTCAGGGTTCAGCAATCTCCTTTTCCTCTTTTCTTCAATTCATGACCTCTCTCCACACTCTGACAGCGAGACCCGCTCACTAACTCACACATGTACACAAACAACCACAACACACACACACACACCTGTTAATGCAGACATAGCAAAGCACTAATCATCTCTTAGACGTATCCTCAGACACCTTATTGTTTCCAAACAGTGACTGTTTTTCTTCGGCAAGACAGATCAACATCTTTTGTGGGTCTTGAAACAATGTTCCTAAACATAACCATTGACGACAACTACAATCAGAAATGTTTTGGCTGAAAAGTATGTTTTTCAAGCCACTAACCCAAGCCTTCCCATAGGAAAGATTAACAATTCGTTCCCACAACTTACTAATACGTCAGCACGTTTTATTAGTTTTGAGTAAATTGTGCGCACGATATAATAATTCGCTCCCTCGTTTTACTAAATTGTGGCCATGTTGTAATAATTCGTTCCCTTGTTTTAGTTAAATCAAAAGAAAGGAACAAATTAGTACAACATGGCCATGATTTACTAAAACGAGAAAACAAATTCTTAATTTGTGGCCATGATATATATATTTTTGTCCGTATGTCATGTGCGGGACTCCATATATTAGAGTATTTAAAAAAAAAATGAAAATTGTTTGAATACTTTTTTGAAATTGAGATTAAGTTGTGTAATGAAAAGTAGAATGTTTTATTCTGGTTACACCACTTGACATTTTAGTATCTTTACATATCTACAGAAAACTTACGAACATTTCTAAGAACTTGAAAGCTATTTCATTTAGATGTTCTTTTAAACTAAATTTTTTTTCTGGCTCATTGACCCAGATGCTATTTAGACTAAGCGTATGTTGATTTACATGCTGTGCACCAAAAGTAAATAGTTAGCATCTTGTTTACATAAAGTGCAAAAAGCGATAAAGGCAGTTCACACAAAGTTCAAATAAGCTACTTGTACTAAGTGTAAATTGTGTGAACAATAGTGGGCAGAAACACCGCCATAAGCAGCCTGTATAAACACATATATCTTTACTTGTGCATATATTCTCACCATCTCTGTTAAGTCAGCAACGGCTGCACCCGGACAGCAGGCAAACAAAACAATAAATCAATCCCTCGTTCAACACGCCGCATCATACAGTACCGAGAACAAGCTCTTTACGTACCTCACACGCCACAAACACATGAAAGACACTGCCTTCCCCCTCTCATTTCCTTTTCTCGTCTCTTTCTCTGGTGGTGGCCTCCGTCACAGAGAGACCATAAACAGCGAGCAGAAAGCTTTCAGACGGGGCGGGAGGGAAGAATGAGAGCAGATGAACGCACAGACAAACAACACATGCAGGGGAGTTTGAAAATCACAGTCAAGAGGGTCTGTGAGAGTAGGAGGGGGTTTGAGACAAAAAAATAAGGGGATGAGAGAGAATCAACAGGGGAGTTCTCTGAAGGGCTGATGATAGTGGGAAAAGTAAACAGTTTCGCCTATGAAAAATGCCTGGGGCAGCTGTTTGTTTCATCTGACATCAAATAGAGGAGAGTTCCCAATAGATTAATGTAAGACCCAGTGAAAGAGAGAAGTAAAAATAGGAGCTTTGGCCTAATGTTTAGCACATGCTGACGCATTGAGCCCTGGTGCTCATGTGGGTAAAATAAGTTTAAATCTTGCTCGCAACATTAACATATCTTCCGCTAGGCGACAATTTGAAGCCCCAAATGGGACAATGTGATGTTAAAAAATTTAAAAATTCAATGTTTTTGCATTTTCACTTAAAAGTTTTGTGTTCCCCCGAGAAACTTTTGTGATGGAAATAATATGAGAACTATATTTCAGTAACGTTGTCGAGGAACGCAATAGTTTTGCGACAAAACGCAAATGTTTTACGAGCGAATGCGAAACGAAAGTTTTTCGGAGAATGCAACAGTCCTGCGCAAGAACAAATGTTTTGCGAGAAAAACATTTGTTCGAGAGAACACAATACTTTTGTGAGAGAAGTCAGCATGGAATGAAAATTCAAGTTATTTTGTAAATGCATGTTGTAGATCTTACACTCTAAAAAATGCTGGGTTAAAAAAAAACTCAAGTTGGGTTAAAAATGGACAAACCCAGCGATTGGGTTGTTTTAATCCAGCAGTTGGGTTAAATGTTTGCCCAACGTGCTGGGCAGTTTTACTTTAAACTATTGTTATATTTTAAACTATTGTTTAAAAACTACTATATGGCTGGCTTAAAATAAGCCCAAAATAGGTTGTATCATATAATTACTAGAGGCAACAATAATAATATTAAGCTATTTAATAAATGTTTATTGTTTAAATATTATTCAATAAACTTATTAATAAATGTTAATTTCCAACATACTTTTGGTTCATTTTAAGCAAGCAATACAGTAATTTTTAAACAATGGTTGAGTTAAATACAAATACGCAGCAGGTTGGGCAAACATTTAAGCCAACCGCTGGGTTAAAACAACCCAATTGCTGGGTCTGTCCACTTTCAACCCAACTTGGGTTGTTTTAACCCAGCATTTTTAGTGTATTGTGACCAATTCATCCTTGTATATTTTGAATCTATACATTTCATAATCCAATAAACAACCGATGGATAAAACTGTCCTACAGTTTTTTAATTTTAATAATCTGTTATATTCGGATGTACATCCCAATATGGATGAAAAGATCTATCGCTAATTCATCACAACTTTAGTATGTAATGTTAGGGGTTTATTCAAATTTATTCAAATTTCTCAAGTTTGTTAATGTAATAATGATGACTGCCCACTAAATTGCCCAAAAATAAGGATAGTCTAGCCAATAAAAGAAAATTTTGCAATCATTTATTCACACATTGAGCCATGGTGCTCATGTAGGCAACTCAAATTCAAATGTTGCTTGCAAAAATTTTCATCCCCCAAGTCAAAATTCGAAGTCTGATTGTTTAGAAAAGAAACAAAACAACATGGTTTGAGGCCTCATTCATGTCTATATAATTTCAATCCTGTATGAAATTCTTTATAAAGTTCATGTTGCCCTTTTCTATACATTTCAAATGGTTGAAGACTATTAGCTATCAAGCTCCAAAACTTTAAAAATAACACCATAAAGGTACCTAAAAATTAACCCAAATGACTCATGCACTACAAAACTAATTTGATTCTATATTTCTGAATCATTGGTTTCAATATCCCCATTTGTGTTCCACGGAAGAAAGAAAGTCATTTTGGAAATGACTCAAGGGTGAGTAAATAATGACAGAATTTTAATCTGGGGTGAACTCTTCTTTTAAAAGAGTGAGAAAAAGGCATCAAAAGCTAAATAGCATGGACTCAACAATCTCAGTTTATACAGTAACATACATTTACATTAAGCTATTTAGAGTATCCACGAGACATACAGTACCACATAAAAACAAACCGCAACCCTTCCTTTCCTCTGTACATATTCGCTCCACAGTAACTCCCATTCAAAATCGCCCCACCACCCTCTATTCCCACAGTCCTCTGGCCGCTCATTCATAGGGACTTCATTCAGGCTGCCTGCTCAGAGTGTGCTAACACTTCTGCACCGTTAGAGGGGGCTTCCATTGTGGCCGGTTGAAGGGTACAGGGACAGAGAGTCATACTGTTGTGGTACAAAAGGCCATTCTGTTCTGTGCTGGCGACCCAACATGCCCTGAAGTAGTTAGACACTTGAACGCACTTCACACGAGCCCTCCTTTCACTGTAAACCAATAAGCACAATGTATGAAGACCTGCTGATAGCAGCTTTTTTTTATGAAATATTGTTTTTGACAATCAAGTCAAAGTGAAATGCCATCTGCAACCCATTTAACAGAACTAACAGGACTGTCAATGTTGAAGAATGGGAGGCTGGACTTGATTTTATCTGCACAGAATCGATTAGATCATAAAAGTGGGTGTTTTATAGTAGAATGGAGGAAGGTTGTTTGAAGGGAGGAGTTGAGAAGTAAGGGAGATTGGTGACATCAGCCAAAAAGGGAAAGTTGTGTCACAGGCGGAACAAGTTTTTACATTTTGATTATGCAGACAAATATTTTTGGAATGCCATTCACTGGTGAATCATTCACAAAAAGCTAGGAAATAAATATGGTAATTGTTCATGTCGACTGTAGAGCTTGGTTCAATTTGACTGACTGACTGAATGAAAGAAAGTGGACAGATAAAAAGACACATAAGTGTTGCCTAATTCTGATTTAAAATATAATTTATAAATATAATTTCATAAATGATAAAAATCATATTAAGAAGAACCTTTGAATTTGTCTTCATTACACATTTTAATATCTATTGTCAAACGAAGTCTCACACTGTTTTGCACCTATTTAATTATTTATGGTGCAATGGTACTATGGTGCAATTCATTAATTATTTTATTCCTTTAAACACACAATTATGATACATGTCCAGTTAGATTTACAGAGACCACACTGAAATTTGGGATTTTTTAAATTATTATTATTATTATTTTAATTTAATGAATGTAGATTAAATTAATGTTCCATTGTAGCTCAAACAGTAGAACATTGTGCTTAACAATACCAAGGTCACTGGCTTGATTCCCAGGGAATGCATAAACTGATAAAATGAATACCTTGAATGCGATTTAAGCTGCTTTAGATAAAAGTGTCTGCCAAATGAGTACATTTAATGTTTTTAGGTCACTTATAAAATAAGCATATTTGTGACAGTGATCATGTGAACATCTCTGTACAGGCTGGAGAACATAATCATCAGGATCGAAACAAACTTGTGTTGTTCATGCATCAAGCTTACGCTGTATGTCCTACGCCTTCCCTATTCTACTTACAGAAAAAATGTAACTGGCGCTGCGTTCGTTCTGTAAGTTGAATAGGGAAGGCGCATTCTCATGTCCAGTTAGATTTACAGAGACCACACTGAAATTTGGGATTTTTTAAATTATTATTATTATTATTTTAATTTAATGAATGTAGATTAAATTAATGTTCCATTGTAGCTCAAACAGTAGAACATTGTGCTTAACAATACCAAGGTCACTGGCTTGATTCCCAGGGAATGCATAAACTGATAAAATGAATACCTTGAATGCGATTTAAGCTGCTTTAGATAAAAGTGTCTGCCAAATGAGTACATTTAATGTTTTTAGGTCACTTATAAAATAAGCATATTTGTGACAGTGATCATGTGAACATCTCTGTACAGGCTGGAGAACATAATCATCAGGATCGAAACAAACTTGTGTTGTTCATGCAGCTTTCAGTGCTGCTAGTGAAATGGTGAAAAACCAAATACTATTTAAAGAGAAATGGTATCTGTGAGGAATTTCAGTCAGGATTTAGACCATATCACAGCACCCAAATTGCTTTCATCAGATTTTGATATGAGTAGAAATTACTTGCTCTTATCATATGGTTGTATATCTCTTTTAGTATTACTGGACCTTAATGCTGCCTTTTGACCACAATATTGCTTTAAAATTATGTTGGCATTAGTGGAATGGCATTAGCATGGTTTAAATCTTATTTGACTGTTATAATCAAATAACACATAAAGATGAATCACAAGCTCGGTATGGTGTACCACAAGGCTCAGTACTAGGACTGTTGCTTTTGCCTGATGATACTCAGCTCTTTATTTCCTTGAGGTCAGACAAAACCTACCAATTCCCCAAATGACTGCATAGATTATATTAAAAGCTGGATGACTGACAATTTTCTATTACTTAATTCATAAAAAAAAAACTGAGGTCTTAATTATTGGACCAAAAACCTCCAAATATCAAACCCACAATATAATCTCTCTCCTGATGAATGTACTGTCAAGGTCTTGGTCATCAGTTAGAAACCTGGATGTGCAATATGATAACAATCTGTCATTTAAAAGCCACATTTCTAGCATTTGTAAAACAGCATTTTTCTATCTCAGAAATATCACTAAATTATAACATTATCTCTTTAGTTCACTTTCATACAAAATTTTCCTGATAATTTACATTCCAGGATTATTCTCCTTATAATGGACTTCAGTGGCCTCCAAATGGTTGAAGGTCAAAATTATAGTTTCAGTGCATCTTAAAAGGGCTTTAAACGATACCAGACGACGAATAAGGGTCTTATCTAGCAAAACGATCGGTCATTTTCGAAAAAAATGTTAATGTATATGCTTTATATAAACAAATGATCGCCTTCCAAGTGCTTCCGCCAAAACCGTACTTTCGTATTCTTCAAAAAGCTTACGCTGTATGTCCTACGCCTTCCCTATTCTACTTACGGAAAAAATGTAACTGGCGCTGCGTTCGTTCTGTAAGTTGAATAGGGAAGGCATAGGACATACAGCGTAAGCTTTTTGAAGAATACGAAAGTGCGGTTTTGGCGGAAACACGTGCAAGGCGATCATTTGTTTATATAAATCATATACATTTACATTTTTTTCGAAAATGACCGATCGTTTCGCTAGATAAGACCCTTATTCCTCGTCTGGTATTGTTTAAAGCCCTTTGAAGCTGCACTGAAACTATAATTTTGACCTTCAACCGTTTGGAGGCCATTGAAGTCCATTATAAGGAGAATAATCCTGGAATGTTTTCATCTTAATTTCTTTTCGACTGAAGAAAGAAAGACATGGACATCTTGGATGACATGGGGGTGAGTAAATTATCAGGAAAACTGTATATGAAAGTGAACTAACCCTTTAAATTCCAAAAAGCTAATTCATGTAATCATGACCACAAGACTAGATTATTGTAATGCATTACTGTCATAACAGCAAGAACTGAAAATATCAGATTCAATATGATCTTTCCTGTTCACACTGGAAAAAATATTTTTAAGCCATGTTCAGCAGCAGTGTGAATGCACAATAAGGGCATCTGCTTATGAGAATGTACATTCTCTTTTCCGTTTGCTATGCCACCCTCTGTTTGACTGTGTCATCGATTAATCAAAAAGAACCACACTGAGTGTGTGTGTATTTGTGTGTTTCTGAGAGAGAGAGAGAGAGAGAGAGAGAGAGAGAGTATATTCCCCAGGGAGCCCGAATGACGTCACCCATCTGGGCATCAAGGTTACCTCACTCCCCGCACGCAGACCGCGAGAGGAAGATGGGAGGAACGGAGGAAAAACAGAAGGAAGGAAGGAAAAGAAAAGACAGTGGAGAGAGTGCAAAGAGTTTTGATGGGTTTGCATTGATACTGTGCTCTTTTTCTTTGAAACTGGATTTAAAAAATTGAGATTACCTACAGATTCAGTTTTGTATAGTCTTTAACTTAAGCATTAGACAATGATTCTTTTAAAAAAAAAAAACAAAAAAAAAAACACAGTTGACAAACGTACATTCGAAAGGAAAATGTAGGACTTTGTGCACATAATAAGCAAATTATGCAAACACATACAGCTTTCCTCAGAGCTACAGTGGAAATGCACCACAGGAATCATGGGAGGGAGCCATCCGAACGTCACACTCTGTTGTGGAGCTGTTCTTCACAGCATATCGTCATCTATTAACTGCTTACTTCCTGTCTTCCTGTGGATTTCTGCTTGTGCAACCCTGACTGACTTCAAATAGCTTCCCTCCTGTTGTCTAAGCTTTCACACAGGTGTTTGTGCACAGAAAGCTTACACTGCAAAACACATTTTCTTTTTTGTAGTTGTCCAGTAAAAATCTTAACACCCTAAAACAACAGGTTAAATTTACTTGAGAAGAAATAATGTGTAAGATACGTCCTTTCAGAGAACAATAAAAAAAATGTGTAAAAGTTTAAATAATAAAACGAATAAAATGTTATTCATATAGCACCTTACATACATTACATGCAGCTCAAAGTGCTTCACATATCAGAATATATCTTGAATTAAATGTATTTTTACCAAAAATGTTTAAGCATAATTAATAAATGAATTAAAGATTAATAAATTAATAAACTAAATTAATTAAAAATATGTGTTCCGCAAATAAATATTAATAGCCTATACAATTTTGATTCTCATGTAAATTTATCTTGTTTAGATTAGGGCTGTCAAACAATTAAAAATTTAAATGAACAGTTTATGTTTTACATAAACTGCAAAACAAGACAAAATACAGTCTGTAAAAGGATGAGCTAAAAATGTAGAGAACAAATCATAATAATATTGTTCAGATCTAACAAGCAATCTGTACGCGATCTACACAAGCTGTAAATTTACTGCGGGAGGATGTGATTAAGAGGAAGAGGAATTGAGTTCTTCACAGCTGACAAGGAGAGATCACAGCGGGAAGAGCCAAACCTCGTCTCTCTCTCTTTCTTTCTCTCGCTCTCTCTCTCTCCTCTGTCATTTTCATGCCAGGTCTCAGGTACTGCAGTGCAGAGCTGGCAGAATGTTAAACAAGCCAACAATGGCAACATGGGGGAATAATGGGGACACGGAGAAATAAAAAAGAAAGTTAAGGGAAGGTATAAAGTGAACAAAGAGGGTAAAGACAACAGGGGGCAATGTTGAAGGACAAATGCAGATGGATAAAGTAGCTGGTTTGAAAAGATGAAAGAAAGTCGTAACACTCAGGACAGACGGTCCCTAGAAATCAATTCTGACCCTATTTACTATCTTAACCTTCATATTCTGTTTTAATAGCTCAAAAAACATAATTAACATTAAAGTATCTGGTTAATACTTCATGAGTCATCCTAATCTTATGAGAAGTGTTTGTAAACAAAATTTCAACTTGATAACACGCTTCAAACGGCCTCTATGAAAAAAATGTTACATTACTTATGTTTGGAGTCTCAGACGCGCCAGATAAGCATGAATAAATCTGATGAATTTTCACACTGACTAATGTATAAGGTGAAGAGACACTTCTGACAATTTAGATTTAATTTTTCTACAGAAGCAGACACAAGATCACTATATTTGATAATAGTTGTATTTATGAAAAGTCTGTCTACCTTGTGAAACAACACAAGATTAAAGCTTCAGTAATGTCTCTCTCGTGGGTTCTGATTAGGTCAGAGGAACAAATTAAAAGTATCCGAAGGGAAAAAAAGAGGTTAATTGCACAATTATTATCATTATCTTCATACATTCATCACTAGGGCCTCTGGGAAAACAACAGGAAAGTCAATCTTAAAAGAACATGAAGGTTAATACATATATACATGTTTTCATGAAATTTAATTAAAATGAAATACTATGCTCCGGCTTCTGAAATGACATCACCTAGACTCTTAAAAAATAAAGTTTCCAACTTTTCAAGAATGTTTTTTTTTTTTTTTAATGCTGGTTAATGTTTAATAAAGGTTATTCTAATAATAGCAAACAACAACAGATATTAAAAAGAAGTGTTATCACTGGGATACATGTTCATGTTATTTTAGTTTCTGTCATGTTTTAATTCTCTTTTAATTAAGGAATTAGTAAAGATATATAGTAGTTATAATATAATATTTAAATATTGGTGCACACCTAAGAAATATGTAACTATATAATATTATATATATATATATATACTATAATATTTTGCAATGGGATTAAAATATTATATTAAATATATTTCACCAATTTAGCAGCATTCACCATTAAATATGCTAAATACTGTATGCACACTTGTTGATTACCATAAGTGCTAATTCCCCGTCCCCTTTGTACATTTCACAAAAATATGGTGTAAAATGAAACCCAGACTCATTGGAAAAATGTTCCTGTGGTTCTTGCTTGTTTACGGCACTTTCAAAATGAAATGTCCAGTGAGTGGTGCTAAAAGTGTGTTTAATTTTCTCCAAAAACATTTTATCTTGGGTTGTTTTAAGTGTCGTGACATTACAGAAATGAAATGTCTGGTGAGTGGCACTATAAGGTTAGCTTACACTAAATACTGATCTAAACCGAACCAATAGTGTTGAAAAATGTGAAATAAAAACACACTTGCTGAAGTAACTGTGCCATTTTAGTTTGTTTCTACAAGTCCTTGAGTCATAACTTGTGTATCACGGGACTCATACTTGGCGCTTCACCAAGTGCACTGCTGTATCAGGGGAGCTACTGAGCAAGTTTACTACAGTTGAAATGCCATGCATATGGAACTGATTATGTGATGCAAACATCGAAATGTTTTAGTTTACAAATCATGCACTATGGTAAAAAGGTTTTGAGGTCATAACATAGTATTGTGCAAGTAACTGCTTAACTGATTATCTGTAATCATTTGTATGGAAAGGAATTAAAGTTGATAATGTTTTACTACCTCTTGTGTTCTTTTCAGCTGGAAACTTTGACCTGACCATGTTTTGCTTAAGTGTTATCTGACATAATTAAGATTAATTTTTTCATTTTTTCTGACACAGTTAAACTCTGAGATATTGTCATATTTTATTACCATTTTTTAAACCATAGTGAATAAACTGTAATAATGAATGAAATGTTCAAGGTGTCTGAATTTTGGTTTGACTGTATATATATATATATGAAGAGTTAAGATGTAAAAACCTCTAAGTCCATCTGACATGTTTTCTTTTCTTGAGCATTTTTTTAACAGGCTCCTATGTTTAGATTCAGTAATTGAAATAGTTATTGAAATGCCTTATTTTCAAAAATGTCACTTTATTCATTTCACTGGTTTTTAACAAACTCTTTTGCTGCAAAACCAGCTAAGTCCATGTGTGCTTTTTTTTTTTTTTTTTTGCAAAAACCTACAGCAGCACAAGGAACACTGTTGTGTTTACTTGCTACTCGCGAAATCCTGTCATTGCCACTGTAATGATGGACAAAACATGATAAAAACTTGCAGCTGTGCAATTGAAAGCCGGCTCATATGAACACCGTCATTCAACTGGAAATCATGATTCGATTCACGTCTTCCGACTGGCTCCTTTGTGGACTTAGCAGCTTTTGCAGACAAAGGTAAGTGGCATTTAGCGGTTTCGGCCAACGAACCAGTATTTCTGAATGGGTTGACGCTGGGATTTAGTGGATTTGAAGCGAAAGTATTTGATGAATATATACTATATTCGCTCAATATCTCATTTTTGACAGGGGTGGCATTTAGCATCTGAACTCTGAACTTTGCATCTGAACTCTCTATATAGTGTATGTATATATATATATATATATATATACACAGTAGATAGAGGCACATTTTTCCAATGAGCCTGTTGCAACTATAAATGTTCAAGTTCCAAAATTGTGTTTCTGATTGTGTGTTGGCATTAAATTATATTATTGTCATTATATTGGCCATTGGCTAGATATCGAGATATCGACATTGGCCATTTAAAAACAAAAAAACATAATGGTCGACCACTAGCCTAGACGTCCAGTAATGTGACTTTGTAGAAGAGAAATGGAAAGGAAATCCAAGGAAACATTATTTAAAAAGACCTTCTCTAAGGAGCATCAGATGGTGACTGAGAAGGTGGATTGCTAGATTGCTGACCTTAACTTGGACCCTGAACACGCACACACACACCGGTACAGATGGAGACTTGGCGTAGACAGGAAAGTGTGGCCATCTCCCTGCTCTCACACACCCAATGGCAGGATGTACCAGTGCTCCTGAGCCCTGAGCAGTGCTTCAGGGGTCATGCAGGGGATGACTAGAGAGTGCACTCCACCTCCAGAGAGCTTAACAACCAGCCTTTCCCACAGCAAACCACACCCTGGAGTCTCCCTGTCTTTCTGATCTGGAGCCAGTCCTGCGTTCTCTCCAACGATGGTTACGGTTTGGATCAGGATTTGACAAGCCGCTCCTAGATTAGACCGAAAGGCCAACTGCTACTCAAAAAATAATTTTATTACTACTACCTTACCACAGTATGCAGTGCTGAGCCTAAAATGGTACCATGTTGGGCTAAAGACAACACTATTCCAGATAAGTGTGGGTTAATTTTCAGTAAGCGTTGATAGAGATAGTACGCATGACGCATAAACATGCAAACAGGATGATGCTGGTTACATAACATCTTTATCTACACGACCAAATAATCCAATAACTGTCGACACAAGCCAGTGGTTCTCTGGCCATACCAAACAACAGTAAGGCCGAAAGTTTACAGCAAGCCCCTGAAAACTACTAAACAATAGCATTACTATTTAAATGTGCAAAAACCACCAAAAAAACTGATACTATTTCCATGATGCACAAAGTGCAGAATCACAGAGGAAGTACAGTAGAAGATAAGATAAAGAAGTAAGCTGTCAGTGGCCTTGCACACCAGAGTTCACGCCGAATCAGAGAACAATGCAAACTTGGCGAAAGGTTTTATGCAATGCACTCCAACATAGTAGCATCCAATAAGAATATCAGAGAGTGGTGGGTCAGTGCTTTTGGAAATTCAATTTGCCATATTATTGTATAATTTCAGACTGTCTCTGATTTTTCCGCACCCTAAAAACTAATATACACATTCCTATCTGCCAAAAAAAGGGATAATTCACCCAAAAATGGAAATTCTATTATTCTTTACTCACTCTATGTCATTTAAAACTTGTATGACTTTCTTTTTTTCTTCTTCTGTGGAACACAAAAGAAGATATTTTGAAAAATGTCTCAGCGTTTTTTGTTCATACAATGAAATACAATGTTGTTTTGGACCCCATTGACTTTCATTATATGGGCAAAAACAGTGAAATCATTCTTCAGAGTTTCTTATTTTAGGTTCCACAGAAGAAATGAAGTCATACAGGTTTGAAACAACATGAGGATGAGTAAATGATGACAGTATTTTCATTTTTGGGTGAATTATGAAACCCGAACTCGTAAGAAAACATAACTATTTGACGTTTTGGAAAACTGGTTGCAAATTTGTATGAATTTGTATGATTTGGGTCGTACAATACCCACATGACATAAGGACAAAAATATATGAAGAGTTCCATTGCAAAAACCTCTTTAATGGCAATGAAAAGGATGTATTGATTGCCATTAAAGTGAAATTACTGAACCTAAACATAGGAGCCTGATAAAAACGCTCATTTTAGAAGAAAATTTCAGATGGCACTTAGATGTTTTTGCATCTGAAGTCTTCATATATATACCGTGGCCACGAATGAAGTTTTAATAAAAAGTGTGCGCACGATATAATAAATCAAACTGTGGCCACGTTGCACTAATTCGTTCCCTCATTTTGATTTAACTAAAACAAGTGAACGAATTATTATATTGTGTGCACAATTTACTTAAAATGAGGAAATGAATTAGTAAAAGGTGCTGACGTGGGAATGATTTGTTAATTTGTGGCGATGATATACATATTTTTCCCCTGCATGTCATGTCATTTTGTATGCAGTACTTTTTTAGAAAAAAGACGAAGCACAAAGGTCCACCCCTAAACCTAACCCAGAGTGGGGCATTAGCAGATTGTATAAAAATGTATGAATGAAATTGTATGAAAACATGAATTCGCCACCGATCTCGCCAAAAATAGTTACAAATTGCCCTGAGAGTGTCAAATCTCCATTAACTGAAATCTCAGGACTGATGGATGGTTTCAAATGATTTGCTAAATTTGTATACTTGTATATTGAAACTGAAATACTGAAATATTCATTTATGCAGTTAGCACACATTTGCATTTTAAATCTAGCAGACACTTAGCCAAAGTGACTTACAAAAGATGAAAAAAAGCAATTTGTCAAAAAGCCAGCAATATGTCATCATTCACTAAAATAACAAGGGTATATGCTGTACATTCAGTATGTTCACGAGTAATACTGAACTAGTGCGCTTTTCTTTACAGGAACTGTGGTAAAGCCATTCATCATTTTTATATAACATTAGTACACCGACCTGGAAAACACAGTGTACGACATGCGTCAGTCTACAAATAAATAATCTTGCAGATCCAGATAACCAAGTTGTGGAGATGGCTCTCGCTCTGCAAGCAGTAATTGATTTACAGCGTATTGGACTGGGCTAATTAGAGCAGCTCTATCACGACCGCTGAGCACTTCTCCCAAATGAGTGAGACAGTGTGCGCTCACATCCGCTCGGGGTACATTAAGTTTACAGAAATGAGTTCCACTTATTAGTGGTGATTGCTTAGGCAGGGCAATGGGTTCTTCAAAAACCCTTATCCTTAGTATTAAGCTTCAGCGAGTTTAAGCTACATACATGAGGGATACCTGAAATCGTGTGGATGGTTTAGGAAAAGTGTGCTGTGATTAGACGTATGGTTCTTGCCTGGCAGAAAATAAAATAAGCAAAATTAGCCAGCATATTTTCTCAGCAATAGATGCTATTTACACTAAGTGAAAATAGCGATATATTCTATTTACACTATATAAAAGTTGCAGTTCTTTGCAATAAGTGCAAATAGTTGTTAGATGCTATTTATAGATATAAATAGTGGCAGATACTATTTGCACCTCAGAATTGTTGTACATTAACAGGATGCAATAAAAACATAGAGTGTAAATTATTATATTTATTAAATGGATGCCACCTTATTGGGACAATAAAGCCTACCCCTAGCCTACCCGATATATACTTTATTATTAGAACACGTTAGGCACTTTATTTCCACTTTTCAAATATTTTCTTAATTTTTATTGAAAATAAATGACTTTCCAATCTGATTTGTGATGGGAAAAGGGCGAACAGTGAGTTCGGCAAAAGGCGGATTCGAACTTGGGTCGATCGCATCAAAAGCTACTTCCATGCGCCATACTCCCTACGGCCTATGCCACTGCAGACGTTGAGTGGCGTGCATCTTTTTTAATCTTGTGTGGCCCAATCAGACATTAGTGGGCGGAGTTAGTGTAAATAACCTTTGCCAACAAGACACTTAGTGTAAATAGACACTAGGGGTGGGACGGTTCGCTGTAAAAAATCGAACTGTTCGGTTCTCCACCCACGGATTCGGATTCGGCTAATGTATGTTTCAGTCGATGGATATGCATTCTAGTTTCCCAATACGTTACAACAGCGATGATCAATAGAACATGGACAAAACAGTCACTCGTTGTAAACAAATGTTCAATGACGTGCCGAAAGCTCTATGAGCAGTCATTTACACCGTCATCACCCGGGTGTTGATAGCGCGCAAGCGCAGGTGAGACCTGAACATCTCACGTTGCTCTGTGTTTAAACTAAACCTTGCCAATTTAAACATTCATCCGAAAGAGAACTCGCACGTGCTGTGAGGAGATTTGTGTGTGTACTCATCCGAAGCGCGTACACGGAGAGCTGCGTCACAGCGCGCAAATACTCTCGCGCAAATTCTCTTTCAAGTCATGCACCTAAACGGACAAATTCACTCAAAAATTATGTCAACATGCCCATCTTAGCGAGTATCCTAATAAACATAGTAGGTTATGTCTTAAGAGAAAAACGAGACAGACAACACATGTGTATCAGTGTACTGGATCTTTGAATTATGTCTTACAGAGACAGCAGTCTAATATTCCTGCTCTGTGTTTTTAATGTTAATCGAACGACAAAGGACGAAGAAATCACTCTTGACTGAATAGCTTTTGTAACTTCAATAATGTTTCATCTTTATTTAACTATTCAAAGAAGTTTATATGCAGTGTTATTTTATATTTGATTACTTTATTCAATTTCTGTACCTGAAAGCTGTTAGATACCTGAAAAACCTGTAAAGCATTGTTTATTTTATTTGTATCTTAGCCCTCATGTATTTATTTGTGCTGTTTCTTGTAGTTAGATCATTTGTTTTTATTTTATTTATCTTTTTTTGACAATTGTCCTATTTTTTACTGAACATAGCACATACCGAACTGTACCGAAACCACGACACTAAAACCATGATACAAACCGAACCGTGAGAAATCTGAACCGTCCCACCCCTAATAGACACTCCGTTATTTAATTTCCTTGCTTTTTACAGGCTTGGAAATCACAATTTTAAAATGTCCTGATATTTCCAGGTTTACCTGAACCATGGAAACCCTGATAAACACTCAGATAAAGAGAAGTGTTTATGGCCGTTCTGCTTTCAGCTTTGCTGCACCAAATGACTGTTACAAAATCACTGAAAATAGAGACGTACAGTATATTTCAATCTCTGCTTTTAAAATATTATTAGGGAGCTTTTCAGTTAATATTTGTAAATGTTTTCACTAATCCATTTTTCTTTGTGTTATGCTTTGATGAACTGTATGTGTACAATGTTATCTGTATGTCCTCCAGGAGATTATTCTCCTGCCAGGCTGTTGTAAGTAAGAATTTGTTTTTAAAGTGGTTTGCCTGGTTAAATAAAGGTTAAATAAAAGATAAGAATTTGAGCCAGTAAGGATCCACTTAACAACCACTTGGCAACACCATAGCAACCATCAGATCAGCCTAGCAACCGCATAGCAATGTGTGACAACCACTTAAAACACCCCAGTTACTGTACAGCACCAAGCACACACAATGCAGTTCTTAACTTAAGGAGTTACTTCTACCTGAGCTTAAAATTAAATGTTTGTGTAACCCAAGGCTGTATAACCATGTGTTGAACACCATGTGTTTTAAAGCATAAAGAAATAGAACAGTGAAGGAAATTCTAGGTCTAATTCTAGTTGGGAAATAATAATTTTAAACTATTTGCAAATAATATTTGAATTAATTTGCATTAAAATGTGCACACATATACTTTTATTTGTATGCCTAGTAATATGTCGAAAACGTAACACGTTTCTTGTCTCGTCACACTCAAGAATTACCTGAATCACGTAAATGCGTACTTTCAATTCAAAACGGCCATATTTGAGGAAAATTTGAGTAGTTTGCATCACTACATGTTACTGTCGGTCTTTTAACATTTCTATCGCAACAAAACAGTTGAAATGTACTCAATGTTTCGCTATTTACATCTTACCTCACTTTCTTCCAAAGTTAAACTGACGTTTCGCGCTGTTACAGTAAACCCCGCCTACTTGATTTGATTGGACAACTCAATCACTTTGACATTGACGAGCGATGCTGGACTGCTGATGTAGACCACACTAAAAATTTAACTTTTAAACCTTTTTGTCATCCTAACAACATACAGAGCACTGCGTAATGGAGTGCAGCAGAGCAGTGCAAGATTTTCAATTATTGGGGGGAGACAATTTGGCCATTTCTAATTATTTGGGAGGACTTGTCCCCCTCAATGTCTATTGTAGTTACGGCCCTGCCAATGCATTCAGATTATGTAGTATCACGTGTACATAGTACATAGGTTATCTGACAAAAAAAAAAAAAAAAAAAGTGTAAGATTGCGGTACAGAGTTTTGCATGAGCACCACTCACAATTTCAAAATGTTTTGTTTGTCTAACAAACATTATTCAAGAAGATCACGAAACGACATTTGAACCTGACTCTAATTTAAAAACGTAAAAAATAAAACCGCGCGTTTGCAGCGTGGCTCTAAAGGAGTGCTCGCGGGAGAATGGCATATTGTCCTACCTGTTACAGTACAACTATCCTCGCGCGACCCCCCAGTTGCCATGGTAGCGTACGCCAGTCTATAAAGCGCCGTGCAACTCAAGATGCTCTCGTATAGCCACTCCCTGTAAACAAACGAGCGAAACCTCGAACAAAGAGTCAATGAATAAAAACCAGTTCGTCTTGAGTTGGAAACAGCTGTTCTACAGAAAGGAAACTGTGTTGTTCTAGAAAACGAACGAGTTCGGCGTGTCGTGTGCATGTCTTTGGGGAACAGTTTATGGTTTCAGGGAATCTACAAGCGTTACGAGAAATAGTTTGTTTGCGATAGAGAGCAGCGATAGCGACTCAGCTTCGCATTTTAGCCCCACCAACATTTTGACGTTGGACATCAACTGTTTATTTTCCTAAAAAAGATGCTTCGGGCTTTATGAAACGCGGAAACGAGCGTGGAAACCAGGAAACACAAATATAATTAAACGTTTGTTAAAATAAACAGTTTGTTGCGTTATACAAGAGTAAAACATCATTTGTCATGAGTTTCGTTACATCAGTCCTTGCGCAACCAAAGAGTAAACATCAAAAAACAGACGCGCGATAACCACTGATCTCCGAATGTGCAGAATTGGCCTTTTTACGTGCCAAGAATCAATTTAAAGCATGTCCGATCAATTCACCCTATGTTCTGCCAATGACACGGCTTGCAGATGTTTTTGATGTAATAAAAAGCATCAGTGCGACTCACGTTATTTCGTAAATCTTGCAGCGCTACACTCATCGTGCAGCATCGGCGCTCCGCACGCGACTAAGCCATCCCTCGCGCCTGAAACAAACATGATCAATGAGAGTTAAAACCATCATTCATCCATTCGCAGTTTCGATCTGCACATATTGAAAACAGATTGACAGGCGATGTGTTACCCTACCGCTGAACGTTTTCAGAAGACGGCGCGCATGATGGGTTGCTGTACCACCGTCAACGACCAGCACGTCCTCTGCTCTGTGTATTACAACATAGAAAGATGTCTGTGGGAGATAGATAGAGATCAGCCTGTGCTCTCTCTCTCTCTCTCTCTCTCTCTCTCTCTCTCTCTCTCTCTTTCTCTCTCATTCCCCCGCCCCTCTCGCTCTCATGCGCGCCGGCTCCGTGTCCGTGATTGAATGCGCGCTCCCGCACGCCCTCTCGAACTCCTGCCGCATCTGTATGGAGGTGGATGTTGACTCTGTCATAAGCATCAAGTGGGATGAGCGCTAATACCCTCTTCATGTACTCTTAAAAATTACCATTTTCTCTGTATATAGTTCTTAAGTTGCCATATGGTTCTTTAGAGATTAAAACGTCTTGACGTTATATTACAGGTTATCCACTGGTTTATTGTGCTAGATAGTTTTCTAAAGAACAAGAATTTATTCTAACATATTTAAAAATGCATACATACAATATAAATACACATAGGGCCTATATAACATAATATATGGATATTATTTTGCTGGAAAATGATGGCACATGGTGCAAAATACACTACTCAAAAAAAATTAAAAGAACACTTTTTAATCAGAGAATAGCATCAAGTCAGTTAAACTCCTGGGATATCGATCTAGTCAGTTAAGTAGCAGAGGGGGTTGTTAATCAGTTTCAGCTGCTTTGGTGTTAATGAAATTAACAACAGGTGCACTAGATGGGCAACAATGAGACGACCCCCAAAACAGGAATGGTTTTACAGGTGGAGGCCACTGACATTTTTTTCCCTACTCATCTTTTCTGACTCTTTTTCACTAGTTTTGCATTTGGCTAGGGTCAGTGTCACTACTGGTAGCATGAGGCGATACCTGGACCCTACAGAGGTTGCACAGGCAGTCCAACTCCTCCAGGATAGCACATCAATATGTGCCATTGCCAGAAGTTTGCTGTGTCTCCCAGCACAGTCTCAAGAGCATGGAGGAGATTCCAGGAGACAGGCAGTTACTCTAGGAGAGCTGGACAGGGCCGTAGAAGGTCCTTAACCCATCAGCAGGACCGGTATCTGCTCCGTTGTGCAAGGAGGAACAGGATGAGCACTGCCAGAGCCCTACAGAGCCCCTACTCAAATGGCATTTGCCATTGAACACCAGAATTGGCAGGTCCACCACTGGTGCCCTGTGCTTTTCAGATGAGAGCAGGTTCACCCTGAGCACATGTGACAGACGTGAAAGGTTCTGGAGAAGCCGTGGAGAACGTTATGTAACATTGTTCAGTATGAACGGTTTGGTGGTGGGTCAGTGATGGTCTGGGGAGGCATATCCATGGAGGGACACACAGACAGGCTAGACAATGGCACCCTGATTGCCATTAGGTATCGGGATGAAATCCTTGGACCCATTGTCAGACCCTACGCTGATGCAGTGGGTCCTGGGTTCCTCCTGGTGCACGACAATGCCCGGCCTCATGTGGTGAGAGTATGCAGGCAGTTCCTGGAGGATGGAGGAATTGATCCCACTGAATGGCCCCCACGCTCGCCTGACCTAAATCCAATAGAACACTTCTGGGACATTATGTTTCGGTCCATCCGACACCACCAGGTTGCACCTCAGACTGTCCAGGAGCTCAGTGATGCCCTGGTCCAGATCTGGGAGGAAATACTCCAGGACACCATCCGTCGTCTTATTAGGAGCATTGACAGGCACGTGGGGGCCATACAAACTACTGAGTACCATTTTGACTAGCCTGCTGCATAATTTTTTCACTTTGATTTTCGGGGTGTCTTTGAATTCAGTCCTCTGTAGGTTGATAATTTTCATTTTCATTTCCATCAAACGATGTGGCATCCTTTCGTTCCTAACACATTACCCAGTCCATATCAGTATAGATATCCAGCATGATATTTTTCCCCATTGAGATCTGATGTGTTTTCAAAGTGTTCCTGTAATTTTTTTGAGCAGTGTATAAATGATTTGTTTAGCATTTTCAACTCACAACAACAAATCATTCTCTAAATAATTTTGCTGACATTTTTACATTAGCGGAATTCCAGGAACCTTGTTTAAAACATCAACAGAAAATCAAATGTTGAATGTTGAACCAATGAATGCAACACTTTTGAGACAGAATCTTAAAGTCATCAAAATAACTTCCTGTCCCTCTTGCAGCTCATGTCTTCTCTTCTCTGATTAAAAGTTTACTGGTGTGAGGGCGGGACAACCTGTCACTCACATGAAATCGACCAATAGCAAGCCACAACCATCCAATCAATTCCCCATGGACAAAATCAAGTTCCCCCTACATTATTGTTTGAGAAGCCATTTCACTCGGATATATGTCAAAATCGCAACTTCTGTTTCTTGTTAACTTTAACACTGGCCCTGGGGTTATGAGAACCTGATCGATGGGTTCCCATGTGAAGAAACAGACATAGCTCAGCGCTGGATCTCACAGCTGATTGAAAACATATGTTTTACATGACTTAAGCCTGGGTAGGGTTATGTAACAGATTTGAGCCGCTCTCGCTGCTTCTCTCTCGTCTAGGAATGAACGCAAATATCTCTGCATCTTGGAGCTCACCCAAACCCTGCATTGTTTAAATGAAATGGGAACTGCAGTAAAGTGCTGGCCCAATATCAGAAAGCAGATTAGACTGATTAGCTTATACACAAGACAAAGACACAGAGACTGAGATTTCTCAAGTGTATCCACCAACTGAGTTTCATCGTTCTCTGGATCCATCCTTTACTGTCTACTACTTTTTGAAAATAGCATGAGAACCAGTATATGCACAATGCAACAATACACATTTCAAACATTAGTACTTTGTTGTTATGTGACCTCGCCACATTGCATGTTTAATTATTCAGTGAGTGGAGTAAATTTATAAAGAAAATAAATATGGTTGCTATGCATTTTGTATAAAAATACCTTAACTTTCATCAGTTCAATCTAAGAATGGATGGTCAAGCATATTGCATTGTGGGATGCATTACCAAAAGGTATGCTTCAGCTGTTCCTTTTCCTTTTGCATTTTCAAAGGTTGTTTATGACATGGCATATATAGACCTACTGCAGAAATAATAAGAGTAATATAGTATGCCATTCCAGATGGGCCTATTAATATTAATGAGTTCTCAAATCGCATTAATATTGCACCTGAAATGCAGAAGTTCTAAATACAGGTAAAAAAAAAAAAATAAAAAAAAACCTGTGAAAATCAATAGTACATTGTGTACATTTGGCCGTGACTTGACAGACTTAGAGTCTTAAGGCCTGTTCACACCAAGAACAATAACTAACGATAACTATAAAGATATTGATCTATTATAAGCATGCACTGAGTTTTGTCGTCTGCTGCTTTAAATGCTCGAGCTCTTTAAAGCAGGATGGATTCTGATTGGCTGTCAATGTTTTTTATCATTCATCAGCTGGAAAAAGTCATTCTTTACAGTTATCATCTTTGGTGTAAATGGGCCTTTAGGGTGTATAAATACATATTCGAAGTGTTTCTGAAGCCATGCTTTTGTGAGAAATGAATGTCTATGTAATTAATGGAAAAAGGTCAAATTTTCGCATTTTGATTTCCAAGGACGTAATAAATTAAGTTTCGAATGATATGAGAGTGAGTAAATGATGACAGAATGCTCATTTTTGGGTGAACTGTTCCTTGAAATTGTTTTTCTTCATTTATAAGTCACTTTGAACAAAATCATCTGCTAAATGAACAAATCATGTAACATTTTTTTGTTAATTATTCAAAATAAACTGCCAAAACATTTGGCAACAATACTGATGTATGATAGGGAGCAGAAAAGTTTTTCATGTTTCAAAAGGGGACCATGAAAACAAACACCTCCTACCAAAGAGAAGCAGCAACAGTGAAGTCTTTATCTCAGTTTAAATGCTCTCTGTGATCAATAGCTGAAGGCTGTAACTCTTGGGAGGTTTTCATAAAGCACTCCATGCATAATATAACTCAGCTCTCAACTCCTGGCTTTATTTGCTTGCTTTCACCAGATGGGAAAGCGAGGTCAGCGGGCAGATACGTCTGCTGATAGATCCCCGTCTGCTGCCATCCTCATCTCTCACCTTGAACAACATCAAGGCCTGCCAGAAACCCAATGATCTGATGCAACTGCATGCACTTACATTCTCTCTTTCTATTTCATTTCTGTTTAGCGCAAAGTGTGATTGACTATTCATTTCAGTATCCAAATAACATATTGCAGAAGAGTTTCTCTGGAGAAAGCTTGGGGCGCTGTGAAGTGAGAAGCATTGCAGTTTGACACATTTCTTGTTCCTCTTCCAAGTTGGTTCTAGTTTAGACTTCGTTTCTGTTCTCCTTCACAATCTCTCCTGCTTGTTTCTGGCTGTCTCTCTTGGCCTCCTGCTCAATGATGTTTTTGTGTCTGCCTCCAACAGAATTCTGTTCACCTCCTCCCTCCTTTCTACTAGAAGGTCAGATCTTGCTATTGGGTGAAATGAACAAACTCTGCATGTGGCCTTGTCACATTCTTAGAGGAATATTCTAGGGTTCAAAACACATTAAAGGAATTGTTCAGTCAAAAAAGAAAATTCTGTTATCATTATACAAATCAGGCTGAATGATATGTGAAGGATAGCACTCATACATGATTCTGACTGATTTGTTCACAGATTCGAAGATCCGATGAAAACCGTTCTCAAAACGGTCCACTGAAGATAAAGTTATCAAGGGATTTATCCACTCGATCAGGAATTTCGCTCACACAAAAGACACTTTCAAACCAAGCAGATGTTTCTTGGTCAGTGTGACGAATTTGCATGACCAACTTGGATACAAGCAAAGTCTGCGTGAGGAAATTTTCCACCCTTGCGCAAAACGTCTCGGTTACGACTACAACTTCGGTTCCCTCAAGAGGAAACGAGATGCTGCGTCGAATTTTTACGACACTATGGGAATGCCGCTGCGCGATTGTGTCTTGAAGCATGTGTGAAATCAGTCCAATGGTATGACAGAACATCATAGGCAGGTGACGTTACAACCAGGAAGGTATAAAGCACCCCTGAACCAAACAATGTCAGCTTCTGATAGGCTGAAGCGAGCCGGAAGTATGGCGGATTGACGCAACATCTCTTTCTCTCTTCAGGGAACCGAGGTTACAGTCGTAACCAAGGCGCTCCCTTTCAAGGGAACTCACGCTGCATTGCAAGTTTAAGTCACTATGGGAATGTTAATACCCACTATGCCATGCTGACCAGTGCCTGTCTAGTGTGAATCCTGTTTGGAGCACAACTAAGACTGGAGCACCTGGGAGCCTGGAGTGGAGCCCAGGTCAAGGTCATAAAACCTGGTGAATGTGTGCAGAGAGGACCAGCCCACCACAGGACATGTGTCATGAAGAGAAGCCCCAGAAAGCAAGGCTTTTGAAACCACCTCCTAGTAGAATAGGCCTGAACAGCCAAAGGAGAAGGCTGACCAGCCAATTTATAAGCAAGAGAGATAGCCTCAAGTGTCCACTTGCTCATTCTCTGCTTAGATGCTGAGTACCCCATTCTGGGTGACCCAAAGCATACAAAGAGTTGATCAGAGTTACACCACATGGTAGCTCTGTGAACGTAAACATCAAGTGCCCTCATGGCAGACTTAATTTCTCCTGGTCTGATGTACGAAGGGGTGAAGTACAGAAGACCTGCAACACTATAGATCTGGCCACATTAGTGGGGACCTAAGGAACATAACCCAGCCTAGGGTGAAGAAAAGCCTTCACCATGCCAGGTGCAAACTCCAAACACAAAGGGGAAACCGAAAGGGATTGTAAATATCCAATTCTTTTTAGAGATGTAATGGCCAATAGAAATAAAACCTTCAAAGTCAGAAACTTTTCTGAAACCTCATCAATAGGCTCAAAGGGAGCAGCTGAAAGGCCCTCCAGTACTAAAGCCAAATCCCATGCCGGAACACTTGTGTGAGCTGCAGGTCTAAGCCTCAAAGTACCACAGAGGAAACAAAATACTAATGGGTCCCTCCCCAAAGATACACCACCCAAAGGAGTGTGGTAAGCATGGCCACCACATACACCTTTAGTGTAGTAGGGGATAACCCTGCAGATAAATATTCTTGCATAAACTCCAGCACTGTACCAACCGAGAAGTTAACTGGGTCTAAATGATGAATCTTGCACCATGAAGAGAACAATCTCCATTTAAAAGCAGAGAGTTTCCTTGTGGAGGGAGATCTGAAGAAGAATGGTTTCAACAACCTCAGTTGAGAGACCAACCTCTATGAGTTGGGCCCCTTCAGGGGCCACAACCACAGCTTCCATAACTCTGGGCAGGGGTGAAATATTGAGTCCCAAGGGGAGCCATCAAGGAGGGAAATCAGGTTCGACAACCAGACCCTTCATGTCTACACCATGGCATCCAACCCCAGTGGAGCTGGATGCATTAGAGAGAACCACAGTGGACAGTGTGTTGTTTCCTGAGATGCTGAGCTTGACCGTACCTCTTCCATATGAGACCCATCATATCGGGGTTGAAGTATTCGTTCCCTGGGCCTCAGCCCCTGTCTCGACAGGTTGTCTGTCCCCTGATTTAGGTGTCAAGGGATATAAGCTGCTCTCAGCAATACCAACTTCCCCTGGGCCCACAGGAGGATCTGGTATGAAGGTACGAAGAAATCTGCTTGTAACCTTGATCATGCGGAATGGATTGCCTCTCGGGGAAAACCCCTGGTCTTGAGACAGCACGCTCTTCTTGGCGTTCAGCCTCAACTCCAGCTCTTTCATATGAGTGAGAACAACATCTCAGTGTTGAACTGCCAAGTGCTCTGAATGAGCTAATATCAACCAAATGTCAATGTAATTTAACACGCGAATGCCCTGGAGTAACAGGCCGAAATGAAGAACCCGGTACCGGCATGCTTCACCCCCTAAAGCAAACCTGAGGAACGTCCTGTAATGTTGAAGGATGGATATATGGAAGTATGCATATTTGAGGTCTATTATGAGAAACCTGTCCTCGGATCTGATTTAAGTCACAATTTGCTTTAAAACATCTTGAACTTTAGCTTTTTTACCGTACGATTTAGATGGGACAGATCTAAAATCGGACACAACTCCCATCCTTCTTTGAAACGATGAAATACTGGCTGTAAAATCTGGACACTCTCTCTGGTGGAGGAACACGTTCTATGGCCCCCTTGACCAAGAGCTTTTCACCTCTTGTTCCATAACCAGCCCACCATAGTGGGAAGAACCCCATTGAAACAAGGAGGATGAGAACAAAACTGAATTCTGTATTCTTTTTTTAGCATGAGCAGGACCCATTGTAACACATTATGCAGAACTTCCCACGCTGTCAGATGGTCTACTAAGGGAGCCAGTCTCTCGAGACAAGGTCTTTGGTGTACTTAGAGTAGTCAGCTTGGTGCCCTGAAGCGGATACCCGGCAGGGAACGACTGAACTGACTGCTCTTATAACCTCATCGAAGGTTGCGAGTCTTCTAGCACTCCTACGTTTCCGGGCGGACACTGGGATAATGACTCAACGGGAACCACTGCACCCCGAAGCACCTGAGGTGGTGGGGTTGGCAGAACGGCCCACTGAAGGCACCGAAGAAAAGTGGGCACTGCGCACTGAAGTGTAAACCACTTCCCTTAAATGGGCTTGCCCTCAGAGGCCCTCAGATCTGTCTTATCCTTGCCAGGTTTAGGCTTCAAGCATTTTCCCTGCCCTCATTCTTTCTGTGGGAGAGCTTGAGAAGCAACGCTCTGCTTCTGCTGCGCCCTGTGTGAAAAGATGGCATACGGCTGGGTCTGCTCCTGACCAGCAGCCCCTGAAACCTTTGATCGACAAGGGAGAACCTGCTGGAACGTCACCGCTTTCTTCTTAGCCTCCTGAAACCTCTCAACGACCAAGTTGATGGCGTTGCCGAAGAGGCCAGGAGGAGACAGCGGGGCATCCAGAAGGAAGGACTTGTCTCTCTGTTTGATGTTGGAGAGATTTAGCCATAAATGACGCTCAAAGTTCAATGCAAAGGGAGTTTAAGAACTCTGTTCAAGAACTACAACAAATGTCTGGGACTACAACAAGCTTCTTCCCAGGTTGGTGACATCACTAACCCTAAAATTTAAAACTGCAACCAATGGAGCTCACCCCTCCCTTTCGGAGAAACTACGGTGGCTGTCTGGCCAACACAAAGATGTCGTCGTCTGATATAGCAGAGAGTACATTAGCTAGTGAAGCAATGCGGTTTCTTCTTACTTCTAACAAAGAACAGTCTCTGCTCTAATAAACCAGAGGACTACTAACTACTACTACTTTGTGCGTATTCAATGTAGTGATGATACAAGCTGCCTCTAAAAACACAAACGATTTAGAAGAACAACAACATAGTGACTAAACACGCTCTGTAGAGCAGTTTGTCCGTTTAGGGCTGCTGTAGAAACATGCCAGAGCAAAATGACGACTTGACATGGAGGGGGGACCTGCGTTATATGAGATAGAAATGGCTCATTCTAAGGTAATAAAAAGGTCTTTATACAGCACTGAAAACATAGTTATGTATATTATATTGCATTTCTGTCAATAGATCCTCCCAAATTTTACACACTGCACCTTTAAGTTTTATTTGTTAAGTTAAGAAGCGTCCCAGGATCCAAAACGCAACATATGCTGGTCTTTTCAACAGGGTATTAAACTGTCGCCCCCACTCTAAAACCCTGAGCAAGTTGGTATTCCCAAACTGTACAGCATGTATCATGTATCCCTGATTCTCTCACCAGAATGAAAGTGCAGCCATGCAAGACACAATCTTGTTTCAGATAGTGGCATATAATGGAAGGCTAATAACATGCTGTTCAATCACAATAGAGGTGTGTGCCAGGCCAGGGAATAGCATGCATATATATAATACCAACAGCCTGTCTTTACATCGCAAGTGCTTCTTGTTATCAGGGGTGCAAAAGTTATACTTAAGTGAAAGTATGAATACTGAGTGAAAAATTAAAAGTCCAAGTATATAGCCAAAAACATACTTGAGTGATAGTAAAAATATAAAATATATAATTAAAAAAAATTAAGAATCAAAAAAGTAGAAGTAACCTAGCAAAATTAAAAACAAGAGAGAAGACTCCCCGGTAAGAGCATCATTAAACACGAGGCATTTTCAGTGTGTTTAACATTTTATAATGTTCACTAATTGTTTTGAGATTTATAACATTAAATAATGGCCATCAAAATACAAATATTTATATCAATATTGCTGAAAAAACACTTATTTTATTCTCATTTGCACTGTAGTGGACAGTTACCATGGACTAGTCGACTTCCATGTTAAACAATGAGTCATATTGACATATACTATCTCTTAACCTTAGAGCTCACAAAAGGTCTCTCTTGAAAGGTTTATACTTTTATACTTTAAAGGTGCAGTATGTAAGTTTTAGCGGCATCTAGCGGTGAAGTTGCGAATTGCAATATAGAGAATTTACGGTGGCCAACACAGGACAAAAATGTCATCGTCTGAGACAGCAGAGAGTAGCCAGTCGAGCAAACGCGCTCTGTAGAGCAGTTTGTTCGTTTAGAGTTACTGTAGAAACATGCCGACGCAAAATGGCGACTTAACATGTGAGGGGACCCGTGGTGTATGTAGATAGAAATGGCTCATTCTAAGGTAATAAAAACATAACGGTTCATTATGTAAGGTCTTTATAAACCACTGGAAACATAGTTATGTATATTATATTGAATTTCTGTCAATAGATCCTCCAAAATTTACACATTGCACCTTTAAGGTGTGTTTTTCTTTGGAAATGTAATTAGGTAAAAGTACAAGTATTCAATTTAAATCGCAATTATATACAAAATACAAATCCTCCAAAATAATATGTAAGTATTGTAATAAAGTACAATTACTCAAGTATTTTACACCTGTTAAATTAACAATGGTTACGGTTTATGGTTATTTGTCATATCATGTCATAACCGTGTGTCTCTCCAATGACTTTTTGTCCTAATAGTTCAAAACAAATACTTGAAGACACTTTGCCAGCTATTCAGCAGCATTCTGAATTTCATTGGTCAAAAATCCACATAAATGCATATTAAAAAGGAAATATGTTTAGTTTGCCTGTTATTGTGTTGCACAGTACTTACACTTTTGATGAAGAAGAAAAACTGACTTGTTGCTGGAAACCTTTCACACCTGAATGTGTCATATATGCATGTTATAGAGCTTTTTACTTTAGTGTATTTTCTTTATGAGGTGGCGATGGCATCATTACCTGACTAACAAACAAAACAGCAATCTTAAAAGGACTAAGTGCTAAAATGCTGTCAGAATAATGGACACATTCCTGAGATGACAAAAGAAAAGCAGGCATAGTGATTTGTGTCTTAGAGAGCTGTATCTTTAATTGCTACATGCATTATGTAAAGCTGTCACATTTGCATGACTGAGCATGCATAGCGCACACAGACCACAGATACGTTCTGCGTTGGCAGGATGCTATTCTGCTATAAGAGCCTCATGTTCTGCTGTGGTCATAGAATCACTAATGAGATGGACTAAGGCGTTGTCATAGTATTGCCATGGCAACCGTTTCCAGCCAGTTGGAGGCCAGAAATCCTTTTTTCCTGTGGCGAGAATGAGTGTGGTGTGGGAGGATGGTGGGCTGAGAGAAGCGTCTGGGGGAAAAAAACAAGAGTGTTTTCTCAACTTACTGACTTATTTTTAGCATTCCATTGAGTTGTACTGAACTGCTCTATTAGTTGCTTTCTGTTGTTTAGAGTTCAACATTAAATGTGGCAATTTGATGTAGTAAACAGCCCATATTTAGAACACTTATCTATTTATGAAATGCTTGAAGTGAAATAAACAGAATACCTCCATCCTTATTGTGATTTTGGACATGTTCCGAAATCAACATCCTTGTTGGTCATGCAACAACATTCCTATCAATCAGCCAGATTTTACAGATAGGGAAAGGGTTAGGCTCAGGCCTGTTAATGTGGTTTTTGGGACTTGGATTGGAATTGAGAGTTTAGACTAGGAAGATGGATGGAGTTAAGGATTTAACTTTAGGGTTGGAGATTTGGAGGGTTTCATGCTTCAAAGGACAGTTCACCCAAATATGAAAATTCTGTCATCATTTACTCACCCTCACATTGTTCCAAACCTGTATGAAGTTCTTTCTTGTTGGGAAAGGGTTAAAAAAAAAGGTTGGGAAAACTCAAAAGGCTCAACTTACTAGGGGTTGACACCTACACTATAGTTTTTTTTTAAGTTCAAAATGAACAATATTTAAATAATGTGAAAGTATATCACAAAACATACATCTTCCAAACTGTGATTTGGCCTTACCCACATTCATTATGTTGAGCTTAAATAGTGTTTTTAATTGTAAAGCTACTGGGATGGATTTCAGATGTTGAAACTGCACACTTCCAATTTTTGAATCTGTGTGTGTGTGTGTGTGTGTGTGGGTGTGGGTGTATTTACGTCATATTCGTAAATAACATTTTTTAATGTACTGACAAGCATTTATGGTAAACTAACATGTACTTTAATATCACACTTATTGAAAATTGTATGTTATATAATTAAATTAAATTACTTTAAATGTTTGTGTCAAATAACATTAAAGATAAAATTACTAAAATTAAAATTACTTTACAAATGCTTTAATAAGTTAAGCTGGGTGCACACTGTGCGATTTATAATAGTCCTTAACGATTGTTGCTTGTCAGACTGTACGAACATGATCCTCATGTCACACTGTGGGATCTCAGCTGTCCTATATGTCAGACTGTACGACAGTTAGGACGCGTTAAAAACGGACGCGCGCATGAAAACTTGTCCGGAGTTTTATCGTTGACGGTGAGCTGCATTACACGCGGGACTGAAATGGTGGCTAACAAAGAAATCTCTAGCGTTAATTTCGATCACGGCTTATCTTGAAAAACGAAGACAATTTGACGTTCGTCGTAGGAGAAGTCACACTGCAGGACTGTGCGCCAAATCTTCTGACACTGCCAGAATTTCGTCGGAGGTAAAATTTGATCACAACGGTCATTAATCGGCTGTCGGTGAACATGTCAAACTAGCGATCAAAGACTACAGATTTTTGCCTAGGATTATAGGAATCTTTTAGGATTCTCAAAATTTGTCTCAGACGACCAAATCGTGGCCAAAATCGCACAGTGTGCACCAGCCTTAAGTTAGTCAACACAAACAATAAGTGTACTTCTTTAAAGCTGCAGTCCGTAACTTTTTTTTTTTTTTTTTGGTTAAAAATGATCCAAAATCATTTTGAGCAAGTACATAACCAGCCAGTGTTCAAAACTATCTCCTTACCTTAGCCCGATTCACAACGGCAAGCTTGTAATAATGTTTTATCATTCGGGTGGTACTACTGGATCTCCACGGGAAATTCGAGCATGTCGCCGTTTGTCTTTGTGTCATTACATCACGTCTGTTTACATAAAGAATGAGTCTCAGCTAGTAGGCTATATCATGTGAGGATGCTGCAGGCGGTGGATCATTTATAGCCTTTTCTCACAGCAGCTGCAGTAATTAAACTTATTTTGATGGCGGATTATAATCCAGAAAGGTCCAAATGACAATCATCAGTGACAAATGGAGATTCACCCGTAGTCAAAAGCAAAAGACTTCGACTGCGGAGTGGCTACAGAAATTGAAATCTACAGGTAATGCTAATACACACTAAACACACATAGTCACACAATGCTGATGTTGGTAAAATTAACAATTTGAGAACAAAGTATACATAATAATTTGCACAGTTTGGCATTATCCAAGCTAAGCGATCGTTAGATTTAATCACCACTGGCAGCGTGATTTATTGTAATGTTTTTTTTCTTAATTGGTCAGAACAAAAGACATGTTACTTATTTGTTCAGATGAAAATTCTTATTTTGGTTATACTTCAAGACGTAGAATCTGTGATTCTGAAGTATCCACACCGATGTGGTGACAGCAAACATTAGATTCATCCGCGCTGAGGAGCCGTGCCGATGCACAACCGCACATAACTGCAATTCCGCACATAACTGCAATTGCAGGTTTCAAACAGAGATGGCAACAAAGAGGCAAAACTTACAGACTGCTGCTTTAAAGCATGAAAAAATTATACTAAAAGTTATTTAAAATGTAAAACTTTTAATTTGACATAAAATGCACTTTTTAAAAGCGTACTTAGCCTAAGTGTGTTAAGAAATATAGTCATGAAAGTGTAAGATTTGAAGTACACTACAAGTTCAAATTCAATACATTTAAGCACACTTCTATTTCACAAGGGTTACTATAATAGTGTGCTATAGCCAAACCATAGTTTCCACAGTTTTACCCTACCCGATATGAATAGAAATAGTTATGTGTAATGTCGGTGTTACAAAATGTGTTTTTAGGGCTGTCAAGGATATCTTCTTTTCTTATGATATCAAATAAATATTATATATAATTGCCTTTGGCTAGTACAGTGACAACCTAAAAATACAATTTATTAAACATCATGCTGACTTTATAAAATCATTTGTAATAAAAATGCACATTTATCATGTGAAAGATGCGAGATACTTTTGCAAGGGAATCATAATATTTGAAGCTTTTGTCATCAAAAAGTTTGAAAGTTCCTGATCTGCATGTGAATTTCAACATTATATTAGTGATAATAGAACATTTTACATGGCATTAAAATGAATGGAAACTATTAAGACAGTCATTGGTCCTGCAATAACGGCTGCCATCTTTAATATGCCTATATAATAAAGTTTATTAAAGTACACAATAAAGGACATTTAAGGCACCTTTAGTTTTTTAACCGTAAGCTTTGCCCTAGATCACAACTGGAAAATCATTTTGTCCACCTATAAATTAACCTGTAGGTGAAACATGTCTTTGCATTGGCCTGGTACCAAAAACATGCGGTAAGCAAATTGCTGTCCTGTCAATTATTCAGCTGCTCTTGTATTAAAAGATCTATTATTCAGGAGGAAGAAAACCCTGGCTGAAAGAGTTGTAAATTAGTCTTGCAAATCAAATACGGGTGCCTTTCATCATAAAGACCAAGACAGAACACCTGTTTATTCATTAATGCTGAAATCACCTGTCACAATAGGGCACCTTTAACGCTTTGATCTAAACGCGTTGAGTTGCAATACAGGTTTCTTGATGCTCCATATTTTGGGTTAACCACCTCAACAAACTGGAGGTAGCTCAATATAATTATTATACATGACGAATCTATAAACTTCAAAGCTTCAGTTTCTATTAAATAATAATGGACAGTTGCATAACCGTCAGAATTCAGGTCCTGCTCATATAACTGCTAACACACCACCACCTTGTGGTAACCAGAGGAGTCACATTACCTACCTCCCACAGTGAGCTGAAGATGTGTGTGTTTTTGCAAAGACTGTATCGTCCCCCTAGCGTTAGATAGGCCTTAGTAGTGGGCTACAATTAGTAGGCTATTCTTACTTATAGGCTAATATTTAGGCCTATAAAAACTTTCACTTTACTTACATTTCAAACATAACATCTACATTTTTTCCCACTAAATGTCATAAAAACGTATTTTTTAATCGTTATTTCAAAACGACGTCCGTCTGATTCGTGAACAAATCTTTTGAACCGATTCTTTTCAAACGCGTTGAATCGCATCACAAATTTCACTGAACGATTTATACGCGTATTCGATTGCAGCTGTTATCGAGTCAACGTAGCCTATGATTTAATGATTCAGTTGGAGCGAGTATAAGCCAAAAACAACTTAGAGATGTTTTGTAGATGGGCAGATGTTTCCTGTCATATGTCATATAGACATTTAGAAGATGTCTTTAAGATGTTTATGATTTAGAATGTAGTTTTACTGCTTTTTTTTTTTTTTTAAAGATGTTTATCAGATGTTTTTACACAGCAGATGTTTTCCAGATGAAGAGATCTTAAGCAGACATCTATGCTATACACTTAGGGTTACGGAGCCCCGCACATGACATGCAGGGAAAAAAAGTAGGGTAGAGTGGGGGGAAACGCCCCGTTAAGGACTTTGTAATTTTTGTCTATGAAACAAAAGTAAATGTGTCCAGAATAGTTATCATAGGTTTAGTGACAATTACATAAATTATAAACCAAGTATGAAAAATGTCCAGAGTTTTCATGTTATTAGATTTTTAGCAAGCATCAAGGGGGCGTTTTACCTCACAGGTGGGGTAAAATGCCCCCACTGTGTCAAAACAATTTGCTTTATTACATTTACAGCAAAATCTACTACTACTGTTACCACCACCACTAAAATAAACTAAATCAGTAATGAAGTCTTAACCATAACCAACAATTATGAATTAAAAAATTATAATAGACTATTTAAAAAGTATTGTTAGCTGATGCTAGCTAACTAGCTAGGTGATGCTAACTTGAGGTAATTTTTAAACATAAAGTCCAAATATTTTTATTCAACCACCTAGATAGATTACATTTGATGTAAAAAAAAAAAAAAAAAAATTTGAAGTTCAGAACAGAGTAACTACAGTAATTATGATAGTGATAAGGGGGCGTTTTACCCCTCATGGCTGGGGGCGTTTTATCCCACAGACAGTGTTTTAAAAAAAAAAATTATGTCGTTCTAGAAATATAAATAAATTTTTCCTTAAATTAGCCTGCATGTACTTTCTAACATACCTTACTATTCTCATATTATATATATAACTGTGATATTCTGCAAAACATCAAGCTTTAAAACACTTATTTTCTTACTGCTGAAAATTAGATCACTTAACGTGAAATCCGTTTTCTCTCAAGTACGTCGCCAGTGAAGCTTCACAGTAAATACTTATACATCACTCTTGTCAACGTAGTCCATAGCAACAACAAAAACGTATCTTGACTCCATCTAGCGGTTATTTTGGGAAAAACATTTGGGGGGCGTTTTACCCCAAGGGGGTGTTTTCCCTCACTCTACCCTAAATCGTGCGCATGCTTTACCAAGTCGTTCCCCTCGATTTACTAAATCGTGCGCACAATTTACTATTTCATTCCCTCGATTTGCTAAATCATGTGCACATTTAGCAAATCGAGGGAACGAATTAGTAAGCCGTGCGCACGATTTGGTAAATTGAGAGAACAAATAAGTAAATCGTGTGCACGATTTATAAATCGAGGGAACAACGATTTAGCCTACTATTTTTTTCCTGCATGCCACGTGCGGGGCTCCATATAGGGTTAAGGTTTTGGACAAACTTTCAGCATTTTGTTCTTTGTGAATACCTCAAATTGTGCAGTTGAGGTGTGCTATTACCCATTCCTGTACCTATTCGGTAACTGGACTTTTCACCTGGTGAATAATAACAGACACAATCAGGGTAGCGTTTTTTGACAGAAATGAAAAGGAGGCTGTGAGGGATATAATTACACTGCGTTCAATGGATTGTAGGCTACTGTTGTTTAACAACATACTGACTGTCCAGCTGAGGAAATGTCTCTGAAAAAAACTTTCAGCATACAAAAATCTCCATACAACTGTTTTGAGTTGTGAAAATTATGTGATCTACAACCTTTATACAGCGTGTGCCATTATAAAGACTGTACCTCACAGCCTCTTTTTCAAAATTCAATATAGCCTCTACTTGGTGTATCACTTAAATCACCTGAGTAGAGGTGAGTTTTGCACACTCGAGCTCTGCTACATTTTACTCAGAAAGTAAAATGTTCCTTCCTAGCTATGCAAAACTGTTCCAAGAAAACCGGCAAGTAAACATTATTTGTCCTTTATTACGTGAACTCCTTCATAAATAGTACTCAGCAAGGGGAATATCTGCATTGTACTGTATATTAAGTGTGGTGCATTCAAGTCCTCCGGGTGAGTTCGTATTTATGAGTTGAGAAATCGTGTTTATGATGTCAGGTGCTTTCAAGACACTTTCGCCACCACAGAAATGTACATTTCCCAAGAATAAAGGTACGCCCACGCCATGTCGTAATTACGAGATTCCAGCTTGTAAAAAGTGTTCACTTACTCATAGAACACGCAATAACTCATAATTTTCTGAGAGCTTCAACTTGTACCACATGACCACTGCCACCTGACTGCTGCAGATTCATTTTGCCGTTGATAGTGTTGCCATAGAATCACATAATTCCGAGTCCGATGACATGAACAGTTCCGAGTAGAATGTCACATGTTGGCATCTTGTAATTACGGTAGTTACGATATGGCATGAATGCAGCATAAGCTTCATTGCTTTTTACAGTCCCACTAAACAAAGGCAGTCATTCAGCATGCCAACTATTACATAAGATGCAACTTACTAATTAAATGTAGAATCGATCACATAAATACAATGGGGAGGTCTTGGATGCTTTACAGGCATTTACAGAAATGTAAGTTATGTGGTTGAAATCAACAGAAAAGTGGACAGCGCCACTGAAGGCACCATAGGGGTTTGTTCTTAAACTGTAATTGACCATGCTGTTGGAGGCCTCAAAAGCAGCAAGCCTTTTAGCTCTCAGTAAATAATTGTGGCAGGAAGAGTGGCAGCGTGGTGGTACTATACTCATGCCAGCACACATCAAACAGACACTTTGCCCTACAGCTCAGCTTGAAATGAGAAGATAAATCCAAACTTATCCTTCTGTCTGCACATAGAAAGTAATCTGTCCTCTCTCATAGTCCAGGAAGACTTCTAAACACTGCGGGTGGGTTGTGAAGGGCATACAAACGGCCTTCCCTCAACCCGATAATCCAACCCCCTCATTTGGGTTTGGGGCCCAACAAAGAATTTTCCCTCAGTGATCAATAATGCCTTTCTGTTTGCTCATCAATTCTTGTTTATTTTGCCTGTATATGAGTAGAATGAACAAACTTATATTGATTTGAGTTGTAATGCCTGAATCAATATTGGCATGTCAGTCAAATTAAGTCCTGTCATAGTTTAATATTTTATATAAACTACTCTCTAAAGCCATACTTTCTTGGAGACACATCTAGGCTGCCATTCAAACTGTATCAAATACTTCCAGCCGAGAGCTTTCATGATCTGTGAGCAGACTGTCAAAGACATTTTTTGTTATTTGATAAGGTTTAACTGGTGAGAGTTCAGTGGATGTGTGAAATTCTCCTCCGTTTCACACGGGTGTTTTGGCCGAGTAACCACAGGTGTAGATCTTCACTTTGACTATGAACATGATTCACTACTGCTTGACAACCAGAAAGCGTCACGTTTATTGGAAGTGTGCCTTTACTGGATAGGAAAGTGGAGAACTTGGAAAGAGAGGGGGAACTAGAATGGAATGTGGTAATATATTATTTTTTCCATTGAAAGTCTGTGTCTGGAACAATGGTAAACAATAAAAAAGTGTACATGTAAGGTATTTGAAAAGAAGTAAAAAATAAATTATGAAGGCAAACAAAACATTTTTGAATCAATCCCCAAAAAATCAATCCCTGGGACATAAAAGTGTCTGAAGTTAAAGTAACAACTATATAAAAAAATAAGTAATCCTAAAAAGGCTCAAAACAAACTTAAGGTGCAATTTTGCACACTTTATTCGTGCTCTAATACAAGGCTCTGCTGTTCAGAATTGATTTGAGACTGACTGGTCAGTTAGTGTCCAGTTAAAAGAATAGTTCACTTTCATATAAAATTTTCCTGATAATTTACTCACCCCCATGTCATCCAAGATGTCCATGTCTTTCTTTCTTCAGTCAAAAAGAAATTAAGGTTTTGTCTGGTATTGTTTAAAGCCCTTTGAAGCTGCACTGAAACTATAATTTTGACCTTCAACCGTTTGGAGGCCATTGAAGTCCATTATAAGGAGAATAATCCTGGAATGTTTTAATCAAAAACCTTAATTTCTTTTTGACTGAAGAAAGAAAGACATGAACATCTTGGATGACATGGGGGTGAGTAAATTATCAGGAAAATTTTATATGAAAGTGAACTAATCCTTTAAAGGGATAGTTCACCCAAAAATGAAAATTATCCCATGATTTACTCACCCTCAAGCCATCATAGGTGTATATGACTATCTTCTTTCAGCCAAACACAATCAGAGTTATATTAAAAATATCCTGGCTCGTCCAAGCTTTATAATAGGAATGATTGGAGGATGAGTCCAAAAAAGCGCATCCATCGACGATAAAACGTACTCCACACGGCTCCGGGGGGTTAATAAAGGCCTTCTGAAGCGAATCGATGCGTTTGTGTAAGACAAATATCGTTATTTAAAACTTTATAAAGTAAAATAACGAGCTTCCGGCACGACAGCGATACGCATTCAGCGTACGTCCAAAAAGCGTAAACTTCCGCAACGTAATACGCTATGTCCTACGTTATAACATGTAGAACGTCATGTTATACTTATTTGCTGTGTGTCAGCAATGGTACCTTAGCTTGCTTACCGATTTATCCTTGTGTGGGTAACTAAAAGGTATTGTATCACTTCTTATCTCTGTTAACTAGTTTATGGTTATTTGGGAAATGTAGGGAGAGAGTGCCTTTTTATTTTGTGTACAATCTTTTTCTCCTGTTTTTGGTCAGAGAGGAAGCTCAGGAAAGTTTATGTTGTTGATTTTCATCTTTGGTTTTTGGGCAGGGTAAGTAGCTTCTCTAAACCTTAGTTAGCTTCTGTTCTGTTTATTATTTTAGGCCATACTCTCTCCTGAAGATTTATTCCCTTATTTTTGTTAAGCTTTTTGGTACATGAAGGAAATAAACATTTTTTACTTTTCCTTAAAGTTGTGTTGTTTTCACTCTGAGACTGAGGCTGAAGTGTGTTCTCCACATGTTGTTGTTGTTGTTGTTGTTTTTTTTTTTTTTTTACATCTCTGCATTACTTTTTATGATCATTTTCTTTTCTTTTGTTACCTCCCCTCCTGACCCCTAGACTGGGAGGGGAACGTAACATGCAGATTCATGTTCATTGTAGCATCATCAACTTCATCAATCAAATTATAATCTTAATAGTATCAAGTGATAATATCCAAAGTTAAGTTCTCCAAAGTTAATATCCTAAGTTTGATGTCCATCGCAATGGACATTAGGTCTTAATAAAATTAATTATTAGTATGTTTATTCTGATTTTATGTCTTCAATGTTGTGACCATAAACTGTCAATCAGTTTTTCATTAGTTTTAGTGAAAAACAGAAACCGCGAATGTGAAATGAGTGCACACACAGAGATTTATTTATTTATAAAGCAATCTAATAAAAAATGAGTTGGTACAAATCTTGTTTTTTAGACTAATTTATACATTAAAGAAGAGCAAATATCAAGTGGAATTTTTTTGTTTTGCTCAGTGGAAAAAGTTCAGGTCTGAAGGGGCTAAAGAGAGTTAGTTGATATGCAGTTGCAAAGTTACTTATAGTTAGTATATTGTGTAAAGTGGACGATCGAAATAAAGTGTAACCTTAAATGATTCCCTAAACACTGTTCGAACTAGCTGTTATGTAAAATAACTACCTGTTCAAATGTAACTAACTAGTTATGTAAAATAACCGTTCTAATAGTTCTTTAACTATTTAATCAGCTGTTTGCATAGTTATGTAGATTTAACTATTCTTTAGTTGGTATATAGAATGATCAACAAACTTTTCTAACAGTTTTATAGTTCAGAATACCCATTATATAAAACAAGCTGTTCTAGTATAGTTCTAACTAGTTATGTTATAATAGTTCTACAGTTCAAAATACTGGTTAGAACTAACAGCTAATTATTTTATATAACTATTTGTTAGAATAATCAACTGATCTCATAGTTCTGTAAATATAACTCTTCTCTTTACATGTCATATAGAATGATCAACAAACAGTTCTAATAGTTCAATATTTCTGACTAGATGTTATATCAACAAGCCCTACAACTTATACGACCATATAGGTCGTTTGTCACTACCATCAAATACGACGCATATGAGCGTTTCCTAAATTAGCGCCCCTACCGGCAGCAGGAGAAGATATGCTACGGAAACTTCCGCCTCAATGCATTGTGTTTTTTTTTATCTACTTGTTTAAGTTTTAAACTCTCCCAGCTATTCGAAGTGGTTTATTGCTATGAAAAGATAATTTTAGATGACTTCAAGACACGTACGGGTAGGGTTTCCACCCGTCCTGTAAAGTGGTTGATCGTCCCGTATTATGAATGAAATCGTGTTTCGTGTTTCAAATCGATACGCGACGCTATTTGTCCCATTATTTCAAGCTGTGTTACGTTCAAATCATTCAAACGGACGCCAGCATTATTAAGTTAGTTTTCATTGTGATATTCATTTGAAATTTGCCTATTTTGGGAAAGGGATCATGTAAAAAGTCCACATATTTACCATGTTTTTACCATAGTAACTGTCGCTTCACCATGTCATATGTAGTAAACACACAGTAAAAGAACATGTATGTATGTATACCATACTTCTCCCACCGTAACTGTAGATTTACTCTGGTATTTGTAGTGAAAGGACAGTAACCACAGCACTTACCATGGTTTTACCAGAGTAACCTTAGTTTTAATGTGGCATTTGTCATTAAAGCACAGTAACCACAACACTTACCATGGTTTTTACCAGAGTAACCATAGTTTTACTGTGGTATTTGTAGTTAAACAAAAACAGTAACACAACACTTACCATGGTTTTACCACAGTTACTGTAGTTTTAATGTTGTATTTGTCGTTAAAGCACAGTAACCACAATACTTACCATGGTTTTACCAGAGTAACCTTAGTTTTACTGTGGTATTTGTAGTTAAAAAAAACAGTAACCACAACACCATGGTTTTACCACAGTTACTGTAGTTTTAATGTTGTATTTGTCGTTAAAGCATAGTAACCACAACACTTACCATGGTTTTTACTAGAGTAACCATAGTTTTACTGTGGTATTTGTCGTTAAAACACAGTAACCACAACTCTTGCCATGCTTACAATATCTTTTTGTATTGTAGCTGTAATTCAATATTTTTTTCTGTCTTGCAGTTACTTCAGATGACATACTCCATCTCCATCTCCCACAACCTTTAATCCAACAGCTCTTTTAAGAAGCCATTTCTCGCAAAAGCCTCCTTACTGTCCGTTTGTCTCTCTCTCTCTCTAATTCAACTTCAAATTAGCTTAATTGGCATGACTTGTACAGTATTGCCTTTACATGAGCAATAGACAAAATAATGATTATATAATACATTAAAAATAAGAATAAATAAATACATGAATTTTTTTTAATACACCAGAAGTAACAATAAAATTAAGACAATGTAAAAAAAAACTGTACATGCATTCAGACAGGTTAAGAATATTCTCACTTCTCTCTCTCAGCTTTTCCTTGCCTATTTTTCTGACCTGTAATCCGTAATTAATTTACACATATTTTTGCTCTCTTTCTTTCTTCTTCATCGTGGCATATTTTTAAAACTCAGAATTAAATTTTGACCATTTCTGTCAGAAAGCTGCTTGCATTAACAGGGAACTTGAACTCAAATCTCCCAATGCTGATCTTGAAGAAGCTGCCAGGGAGGCTGAACAAGTCCTTCAAAGGTTCAACACTTCACAGGTATTGAACACAGTAATTTAATGTGTTGCTAACTACTTTCCTTAACGTCTTTCCTCTCGGATATTTCAGTCACAGATCATTTTTAACACACTGTCTCAACATGTATATATTTCTCTTTGTTTCAGCTGAAAATGAAGACCAAAGGAAGGGCTGTCAGAGTCTTGTTGAACCTGTCTTGTTTGTGGAGAGGGATGAATTTGGCCATCTTGTGCGTTTACGGAGAAGACAAAAAGCTGCAAAGGCAAACATTTCCAATGGTATGTCTGTGTTGGTCTTAAGTCACCTTTATTTATATAGCGCTTTTTACAATGTAGATTGTGTCAAAGCAGCTTTACAGTGATAACTGGTACATTATTTGGCTGCACAGCAGCTCTTAAAGAATAGTGTCAATGCAGGCAGATCAAAGCACTGTTGAATATCAAATGTCAAGTCAAATGTCAAGTGTCCCCAACTAAGCAAGCCAAAGGCGACAGCGGCAAGGAACCCAAACTCCATCAGGTGACATCAGGTGGCAGACAAGTGGCAAATAGGTGTTTAAATGGAGAAAAAAACCTTGGGAGAAACCAGGCTTAGTCGGGGGGCCAGTTCTCCTCTGGCCAACAGTGCTTTGTTACAATTCAGGTTGCCATCGTAAGTCCAATAGGATCGCAACATTCAAAGTATTTATTCCAGTTCCATCCAATTGAGGATCGTAGTCATCACGCCGGTATGGACGGTTGTTGAGGAACTGTGTCGTGGCTGTCGTGTCGATGAGGCCCTCACAGTGGATGATCTAGTTGACTCAGTCTCTGCTGATACTTCAGGGCTGCGTTGTGGTCGTGTCAAGGCGCAGGTCCTTGGTCTCACCTGGATACGGCCCGGATCCGGTTGACTACGGTGAACCTCGGGATAACCAGAAAGACTAATATTAGCGTAGATGCCATTCTTCTTCTGATGTAACGAGTACATCAGGTGTTATAGGAAGTGTTCCCGGTTCCGGCTGACCTAATTTATGCAGCCTAATAATCCTTTAACGGATTTGAAAATATAAATTGGTAATGTGTTATGTGTATGCCAGGTTAAAGAAATGCGTTTTTTTTTTTTTTTAACCCTTGTTTGAACATTTCTGCAGTTATATTTTGCACAGCATTTGATGTTCCTTAAACTTTGTTTTACATACCACACGGCCCTATCAGCTAGAAGTAGTAATAATTCTTACAATTTACCAAGTCAGCAAAATCATATGATATTGTACAAGCGCACTTGTACAAAACTCGTACACAAAAACGCCTTCCTCTCATTCCGTTAATCTTACACACAAAATACTTCCTTTCTCTGCCTATTTCTCTTCATCTTTTAGTCCTTTACTCGCTCACTCACTTACACATTCTTTTTTGCTCTGTTTTAAGGTAGAAAGAGTTTGCATGATGTCTTTATGTCAGACTCAATCTGATGTACACAGATGAACTCAGGAGCTGCTAGAGTTCCCAGTGAACTTGAGCTCGAAGCTGCTAGTGCTGAAACAGCTACTAGTGATGCTCAGCAAGTTCTTGCCATGATCAGCCCTCCTCAGGTAAGATTTGTAGAAAATTGTAATCAATATTTATTCATCACATCCTCTGACCTGAATCTTTTGGTGAATTAACTTAATTATAACTGTCTTAATGTATAAGTTTAAACAACAATAGTAATTAAATGTGGGGTCAATAGACATTTTCTTGTTTTACAGCTGAAATGGAAGACCAAAAACGCAAAGAAAATCAATCACAGCAAGCCAGGCATACCAGTCCTGTTGGTGATGAGGAATGAACATGGCCATCTTGTGCCTGAACCGAAAAGACAAAAAGATGAAAGAGATGCACATTTCCATTGGTATGTCTGTATTCAAGCAATGCAGTTAAATGTAGTACAGCATTTGATATTGATCTCTCAAAGGACTATTCGAGTTAGCAGTTATCATTTTCACATTTACATCTTTTTATTGCTCCTACAATGAGCAAATCAGCTGTGCGATCTTCTTTGGAATTTGGGCAGGAAATTACAGAATATGGTGAGTTCTGACACCTGTTTTCACCAAAACTATTTTTCTGGAGTTATTATTGACTTATTGTTTTGTCTGATTGTTTGAAGGAGGATGAAGTCAGTTGATGAAGAAATTGGCATGTTGTATATGTACTAAAGAGTTTTCAACACATTACTGATTTGTTTTGACTGCTCATTTTCTACTTGTACAGAAAGACTACATCAAGAGGTAGAGGAGCTGGCACTGAAAACACTCAATGCTGAGGTCAGACCTTACAGAAGTGGTCAGTTCGCATGGCCCAGACTGAAGAGAAGCAGGTTCGAGTCCAGAGATGATGAAGTCTTTGTTGACGGGAGTATTCTGTGGCCACCAAGTGCAGCACTGCAGCCTGAAACCATCAGTTATCCGCTGTGAAGACTTCTTTTTCCAAACACCTCTACTGTAGCAACTCAGATGTTATGGCCCATAAAAGTAAACATCACAACCGTGAGAACTGAGAGATAACCAATGGTACGTTCAGTGCAACAATTATAAGTAATAATATTATATATTGTTTATTGATTTACCACCTCCTAAATACATGTTTTCTTGTGCTAGGACTTCAACCCCTGGTTGAGAAAAAGCTACACCGCATCAGTGGTGCTGATGAACTATTTGAGCTGCTTCAAATTCACATCACCAGGGACCACACATGGCCCATCCACACTGATGCAGTGCTGAAGAAGGCTCATCAGTGTCTTTTCTTCCTCAGACAGATAAGGAAGTTCAGTGTGAGCCCCAAAACCCTCAAATCATTTTACACATGCACTGTGGAGCACCGCCTGACTGGCTGCATCCCTGCCTGGTATAGGAATAGCACCGCGCTCAACTGCAAAGCTCTGCAGAGAGCGTTACGAACTGCTCAGAACATTGTTGGAGGTGAGCTTCCCTCCCTCCAGGACATCTACACCAGGTGGTGCGTGAGGAAAGCATGGAGGATCACCAGAGACTCCAGCCACCCGAGCCATGTACTGCTCTCACCGTGACCATCAGGCAGACATTCTCGCTGAACCCACACCAGCAGACTGCGAGACAAGTTCTTTCCACAGGCAATCAGACTGTACTGAACTTGTACCAGTAACACCACACACAGCACACCCCACCCCACCAACCTCATATGCACTGCACTTTATCAGTTACACTTACTGGACTCTGACATTCTGTTTGCACTAATTCATACAGTACTGCACTGCAAAGGTAAATGTATAATGTGATTATTTTGTCTATTACTGTTTTCATTTCGTACTCTGTGTATAGTATAATATTGTACCATGTATTGTTCTCTACCTGTTTCGAGTCTATGTATAATATGTATATTGTTAATACAAACCCGATTCCAAAAAAGTTGGGACACTGTACAAATTGTGAATAAAAAAGGAATGCAATGATGTGGAAGTTTCAAATTTCAGTATTTTATTCAGAATACAACATAGATGACATATCAAATGTTTAAACTGAGAAAATGTATCATTTTAAGGGAAAAATAAGTTGATTTTAAATTTCATGGCATCAACACATCTCAAAAAAGTTGGGACAAGGCCATGTTTACCACTGTGTGGCATCCCCTCTTCTTTTTATAGCAGTCTGCAAACGTCTGGGGACTGAGGAGACAAGTTGCTCAAGTTTAGGAATAGGAATGTTGTCCCATTCTTATCTAATACAGGCTTCTAGTTGCTCAACTGTCTTAGGTCTTCTTTGTCGCATCTTCCTCTTTATGATGCGCCAAATGTTTTCTATGGGTGAAAGATCTGGACTGCAGGCTGGCCATTTCAGTACCCGGATCCTTCTACGCAGCCATGATGTTGTAATTGATGCAGTATGTGGTCTGGCATTGTCATGTTGGAAAATGCAAGGTCTTCCCTGAAAGAGACGACGTCTGGATGGGAGCATATGTTGTTCTAGAACTTGGATATACCTTTCAGCATTGATGGTGCCTTTCCAGATGTGTAAGCTGCCCATGCCACACGCACTCATGCAACCCCATACCATCAGAGATGCAGGCTTCTGAACTGAGCGCTGATAACAACTTGGGTTGTCCTTGTCCTCTTTAGTCCGGATGACATGGCGTCCCAGTTTTCCAAAAAGAACTTCAAATTTTGATTCGTCTGACCACAGAACAGTTTTCCACTTTGCCACAGTCCATTTTAAATGAGCCTTGGCCCAGAGAAAACGCCTGCGCTTCTGGATCATGTGTAGATATGGCTTCTTTTTTGACCTATAGAGTTTTAGCCAGCAACGGCGAATGGCACGGTGGATTGTGTTCACCGACAATGTTTTCTGGACGTATTCCTGAGCCCATGTTGTGATTTCCATTACAGTAGCATTCCTGTATGTGACGCAGTGCCGTCTAAGGGCCCGAAGATCACGGGCATCCAGTATGGTTTTCCGGCCTTGACCCTTACGCACAGAGATTGTTCCAGATTCTCTGAATCTTTGGATGATATTATGCACTGTAGATGATGATAACTTCAAACTCTTTGCAATTTTTCTCCGAGAAACTCCTTTCTGATATTGCTCCACTATTTTTCGCCGCAGCATTGGGGGAATTGGTGATCCTCTGCCCATCTTGACTTCTGAGAGACACTGCCACTCTGAGAGGCTCTTTTTATACCCAATCATGTTGCCAATTGACCTAATAAGTTGCAAATTGGTCCTCCAGCAGTTCCTTATATGTACATTTAACTTTTTCAGCCTCTTATTGCTACCTGTCCCAACTTTTTTGGAATGTGTCGCTCTCATGAAATCCAAAATGAGCCAATATTTGGCATGACATTTCAAAATGTCTCACTTTCAACATTTGATATGTTATCTATATTCTATTGTGAATAAAATATAAGTTTATGAGATTTGTAAATTATTGCATTCCTTATTTATTCAGAATTCCCAACTTTTTTGGAATCGGGTTTGTACTTTATATGTGTTGCGTATATATTCTATACTTGTCACCCATACTGTCATGCTGCAGAGTTTGCACAAAAGAATTTCATCACCTGCACACTTGCTTTCATGTCATGTTGACAATAAAGTGATTTGAACTGGTCACGTCTTTTGTTCATCATTTGTACTGTACAGTGCTGGAATACAATTTGTAAATTGTTAGAGACAGGGAAGAAGACGATTATGGTAGGGACATGGATAAGCAAGCAAAAGGAAGAAAACCAGGAGAGATCTGATGATGAGAAGGAAACTGGACGTGATTCTGTGGTGCTTCATCAATGTTGTGAACTGATTAATATAATATGGTCTTAACATAACCCATTTTTATTTCTCTTCAATATCATTTGTCTTTATATGCTACTTTAGCTGTACTCATGCTGTATTTGCCAGTAAAGTGTTGTACATGGTGTTAGATAATAAAGTATGGTGAATATTCTGTATTAAGGATGGTGTTTGGTAAATACACAATTTGATTTAGTAAAAAATACATAATTACCATAATTATTTTAATTGAGACATGAACATTTAGTCATATTAATGACATATGGGACAACAGTTTGCTAGAATGTTACCATTGCATATGCTTAGTGGCATAGATGCTGTGTCAAATACAGTAAATATGTTAAATTTCAGATACACGAAGGGAAGGCTGAAAGGTGTATTACAAGAGACTGCATGGGCTATATTGCTACAGGCACTTCGGGCGATGTACCAGGGAAAGATCAACATGGATCATGTACTATAAGCAAGATGAGCATACACATTTCTGATGTCCAGCACTTGAGGAAGACAAAGATGAGAACATTTTGAGACAGAGTTTTACAAATGGGGTCTTTTATATTATGATTCTTTGCACGCATGAATTTTACCTACATGCATGAATTTTTTACACATACCTTGTCTTACTGAATGGCACATTGGCCTTGTGTAATAGTACAATGTAGTGTCACAATATGTATTGGTGTCTTTGTTTACTGTCAACACTGTATTCTTGTTCTTGATCTAATTAAATAAATGGAGAAGCCCATTCCAAATGGGCATTTATGTTGACTTTTGGGGGTCTATTCTTGTTCTGTTATGTTAACTGTGACTGGATGAACTTGCAACAACCTGCATAAAGGCAAATTGTTGAAAAGACAATATAATGTATAATGTGACAACACACTTTGTTGTCCATGATGAGAATACACCTGTGTATGTTTTACTGCCCTTCCACCCTCAGGGGCCCAGTAGAGTCCCTTGGAAGAGCAAGAAAATGCACATTTCAGATGGCTGTAAATCAAAGTCTGATTATAGTATCACAGAGAAAACTGGTATGACAACTACTTGTGCTATGATTACTAAATAATGTTGGACACAGCTTTCAAATATATACGAAAAGGAGGTATAAAGGCGTTTTAAAAAGTGCTCATAATAAAATACCATATTTCAGTCTGCCTTTCAAATATGTCATAGAGGTTTGCACAATGAACATGATTAGATATCCCTGTGTTAATTAAAGATAGTATTTTTTTCATTTCATTATTAAACGTTTTAAACTACATTACCCATAAGCCTCTGTCATTCTATCGATGGAACGCCAAAAACATGGCGCTGTTATTTGTAGTTCAGTGAAGTTATGCTTAGGGTTAGGGTTAGGATCTCGGTAAAGAGGTAATTTCTCACAACACAGCAACACCGCTTTGTTAACTGAATGTATTACTGACGTAATAATAACAGCAAAAAGAACTTTGCAACATTAAACGTTTTTTAATATGGGTTAAAAGATTGTCCAACCACAACGAATCCTGCGGATGCCAAGGGAAGGTCAGAGCCTATGACAACCCATTTGAACAGAAGCGTCACACTTACTTGTCCATATATGGTCATTTATGACAGGATCTTCCAGGTTCATCAATTACACATTTATTTGCCCCCATTAAATATAAAACTAAAATGACAGATTACATTGTGGGGTTAACCTGATGCAGCAATAGATTTGTTGATTACAGTGAAAAAATTTTTTTCCCCAAGCAAGGGCCTAATGGTTTCCATTTTATGCATTGTGTACACTATATTAGTTAATGCATAACATTTAAGCTAAATTTATATATATATATATATATATATATATATATATTAAAATGATTCAAAATATTTAAAAAAAAATACTCCTCTGATAATTATTCAAGCATTGCAGTATTTCTTGACCAAAGATAAGTGCAGCTACTACTGAAATGAAGTGCTTCTGTAACATTTACAGTGTATTTATAGTGTATTAAAGACAGGCTATACATTTAATCATTTCTGTGTTTCCTGGAAATGGACCCTACCACCTTGACATTCTTAGCTTTACCAAAAGGCATAATGAACACACACATTTTGTAGTAATTTCCCAATTTTATTGATATGTCAGACTGTTTAAAGACAAACACAAGTGCCCAGAACAGCATCCTCTGTCACCCAGGTACTTCTCCAGTCTGTGCCACTATGAAGAAAAAAAACAACAAAAAAAAACAACATATTATAAAAATGCATCTGCATAGAGGTTATCAATTATAATGAAAAAAAAAAAAAGACTGATTGATAAAGTATTATGCTACTCAGAAATATGCAACCCAACCCCCTTTAAAACACTGGCTAATATTAAAAAATAAAAAAAAGAGAATTTGTTTATGGAAAACGTTATAAGACTGCAAATAATATTTTTACAAACCAGAAGTTGCAAGGCTCCCATCGGAAAGATATTCTTTTCTTCCCTTTAAAGAACAAACAGGCAAAAAATTATTAAGAACAATATTTTACATTATTAATTTAAAACTATATCTCCTGTAATCATTGTTCGCTTGTATTGTGTCTAAATGCAATGCAAATTAGAATGGTTAATAACAATAATTATAAAGTCAACTGTTTTCAGCAAGAAAATGCATATTTAACATTCTAATTACATTGAAGGTTTCAAAAAGGACTACAATTAAGTGGCTTAAGCATTTTATTAAGCATTTTGTGGTATTTATGAATGCAATATATAATTTTGATTGATTGGCATACCAGATGAATAGTGAAAACTGAACAATGGAATATTATATATATATATATATATATATATATATTTATACACACACACACATAATATGCAATTCAATAACATTAAGTTGACATAATAAAGGAAATAATATTAAAAAGAAAGAAAAAATGTGATTGTTTTTACATTACCATTTTTATTATTTACCGTCTTCCTCTGTGTTGGCCAGTGGAATACAGTGGGAGGGATGGTGGTAGTGACAGGACTGCTCACAGCAGAGATGTGTTCACTGTAGAGGAGAAATTAATACAAGTACACATGCTTGTATTTAAGAGTGGAAGTTGGCAGTAAGAGTGTAGAAGGGCTGAGAGCAGATGTGCCACACGAGAGGGAGAGAGATTTTGGAAGGGTTGGCTCTTCATTCACAAGCTGATGGAGAAGGAATCTGTGAGAAATCCTGCAAGACAGGAAGAAAGAGAATTTAATTAAAATCACAAGATGAACAATAAAAACATTGACAGCCAATCAGAATCTACAAGACTTCAAAGAGATTGAGCATTCAAAGTGAGACAACATAACTACAGCGTATATAATAATAAACAGAACTTTTTCGTCTTTTTTGGTGTGGAAGCTAAAATAGTTATCATTATAGTTATTGTTCTTGGTATGAACAGCCTTAAGTGATCTGATTTGTACAAATTAATCAAAGACTGTGTTTTAACTACAAATACCACATTAAAACTACAGTAACTGTGGTAAAACCATGGCAAGAGTTGTGGTTACTGTGTTTTAACTACAAATACCACATTAAAACTACAGTAACTGTGGTAAAACCATAGCAAGAGTTGTGTTACTGTGCTTTAACAACAAATACCACATTAAAACTGCAGTTACTGTGGTAAAACCACGGTAAGTGTTGCGGTTACTGTGTTTTAACTACAAATACCACATTAAAATCACAGTTACTGTGGTAAAACCATGGCAAGAGTTGTGTTACTGTGCTTTAACAACAAATACCACATTAAAACTACAGTAACTGTGGTAAAACCATAGCAAGAGTTGTGTTACTGTGTTTTAACTACAAATACCACATTAAAATCACAGTTACTGTGGTAAAACCATGGCAAGAGTTGTGTTACTGTGCTTTAACAACAAATACCACATTAAAACTACAGTAACTGTGGTAAAACCATAGCAAGAGTTGTGTTACTGTGCTTTAACAACAAATACCACATTAAAACTGCAGTTACTGTGGTAAAACCACGGTAAGTGTTGCGGTTACTGTGTTTTAACTACAAATACCACATTAAAACCACAGTTACTGTGGTAAAACCATGGCAAGAGTTGTGTTACTGTGCTTTAACAACAAATACCACATTAAAACTACAGTAACTGTGGTAAAACCACGGTAAGTGTTGCGGTTACTGTGCTTTAACAACAAATACCACATTAAAACTACAGTAACTGTGGTAAAACCATAGCAAGAGTTGTGTTACTGTGCTTTAACAACAAATACCACATTAAAACTGCAGTTACTGTGGTAAAACCACGGTAAGTGTTGCGGTTACTGTGTTTTAACTACAAATACCACATTAAAACCACAGTTACTGTGGTAAAACCATGGCAAGAGTTGTGTTACTGTGTTTTAACTACAAATACCACATTAAAACCACAGTTACTGTGGTAAAACCATGGCAAGAGTTGTGTTACTGTGCTTTAACAACAAATACCACATTAAAACTACAGTAACTGTGGTAAAACCATAGCAAGAGTTGTGTTACTGTGCTTTAACAACAAATACCACATTAAAACCGCAGTTACTGTGGTAAAACCATGGCAAGAGTTGTGTTACTGTGCTTTAACAACAAATACCACATTAAAACCGCAGTTACTGTTGTAAAACCATGGTAAGTGTTGCGGTTATTCTGTGTTTTAACTATAAATACCACATTAAAACTACAGTTACTGTGGTAAAACCATGGTAAGTGTTGCGGTTACTGTGTTTTAACGACAAATACCACATTAAAACTACAGTTACTGTGGTAAAACCATGGTAAGTGTTGCGGTTACTGTGTTTTAACGACAAATACCACATTAAAACTACAGTTACTGTGGTAAAACCATGGCAAGTGATGTGGTTACTGCACTTTAACTACAGATACCACAGTAAAACAACGGTTACTGTAGTAAAACCATGGTAAATGTCGTACTGTGCTTTACAAATAGCAAACACAAACCACAGGGTAAAAGCATTGTAAATGTTGTTACTGTGTTCTAACTACAAATACCACAGTAAAACGTCAAACTGCACTCCACATGATTTGCATGCATACAATCAGAACGATAACGTAGAAAAAAAAATAAAATAAAATAAAACTCATCTGGACTACGACGTTCAATGCAATGTTGGGTCACTCCTTCCTCTCATCGATCGCATTTTTATTGGTAACAACAGTCAAAGGTCATTTGATGATAACACACCCAACAAATGAGGCTGTCGTTATTTATAGGACAGCTAGAGGGCGCTTAATTTTAAAACGTAACTATAGATCGTAATACGCTGCTTGCACAAACGACCTATGGGGTCGTTTTTTCGGAGGAGGACAGTCTCTGTTATATAGTTCAATTTAGTTCTACAGGCATCTACAGGGCATCATAGGTTTTTGAGTGTTATTCGATAAAATTTAGCTTTTTTTCGTCACTACCGAAACCGTCATGACCAAAACATGTCGGCCCGGTTTCACAGACAGGGCTTAGCCTAAACCAGGATTAAGCCTTATTTCAATTAAGGTATTTAAGTAGCTTTTATAAACATACCCTAGAAAAAAACATTACTGGTGTCCATCTTGAGACAAAACAATGGCACTGACATATTTTAAGATGTGTCAGTGCAAGTTGCTTTCAGTTAAAACAGCTCAAACATGCATTTTAGTCTGGACTAGCTTAAGCCTCGTCTGTGAAACCGGGGGATAATGTTTTGGTCGTGATGTGTTTTGGTCAAACATGTTTTAGCAGTGTTTTAGTATGCAAGTTAAATTCTGCAATGTGATGTGGTCACTACCAACACATTACTGTCACTACCAAAAATGTGCAGTCACGAACAAAACATGGATGTTTTGTCAAAAATAAAGTATATTGAATTATCAACTAAGATGTTATGATAGTGTTTGGTTCAATGTATATTCAAACTAATGAATCCTTAACTTTGAAATCAGTATGATATGCCTTTTACAAAGAAATACTGGATTCAAAATACAACAAATCTCATAAATTACACTTGAAATATTGTTAAAATATTATTGATTTATCTGTGAAAACTGTTTTTAAAAAATAGCAAAAAATATATTTACAAGGTAGATGTTAACAAAATCTTAATAGGTCAATGTAACCCTTCTTATTAAATGATTTATCGTTGTGTTTCGGTAGTGACAAATTTGGGGAGAGGAAAAATATTCCAAAACTTTTTGAAAATACAATAAGAGAATTAACTGCACAATTACTAGAAATGTGTACCTTGGATATTATACAATTTGCATACACACAAAATTTGTGGAAAAAGACTTTTTTTTCCAAGACGTTTCCAACTCTGACTTTGAGCCAATTCTGTAGAATGGCCCTCACACTTGCACGTATATGTATGAAACTCGGTACACATATAGATCTCGTCAAGCCGAACAACTTCTGCACTCATAGTCATAAGCTCCGCCCAACAGGAAGTCAGCTATTATGGCTTGTTTGAAAAACGCATGCTCTGGATTTTGATATACTCCTCCTATAGGGAACTCATCCAGTCGCCACAAACTCAGTCAACATGAAGCCAAGACATCTAAATTGCGGATGGATTTTAGATATCTTGAATGGTTTGGCCGTGGCGAGGCAATGAATGCATGGCGAATAAAGGGAAACAGGAAGTGTGTTATAACTTCTTCATACTTTGACTGATTTTGATGAAATATTCAAATATTTCTGTAGTTCTGACGAGTTATATAGAATAATCAATTGATCTCATCGTTCTGTATAACTATTATTTTACATTATATACTATGATTAGTCTCTAGTTATCAAACTCTTCATTAAGATTAGTTTGTGAATTTGTTCAGATGTTTTTCTAATGGTTTGTAAAGGTGTAAAGCTCTGCTCCATCTGATCACACTGACTCCATTGTGCTGTGTGTGCTTCTTATCTGGCTACAACCTTCTTAACCAGAGTTTGCTGATGCTTTAATATCAGTCATAAAGCTTTCTGAGTCATGATGAATGTTTTTCACATCATATGTGGTCCAGAACTCGAAGAATTCACATGATGGTCCTACATCCGTGATGAGCAGCACCAGCTTTCTCATACCAGTACAATCTGTGAGTGACTCCAGATCAGAGGTCACCTGCAGTGGAAAAGCTGGTTTATCAACACACTCTCCAGACACTTGGTCATGCCGCCGCTTCTTCTCTCAAGCCCCCATTTCTGCTCTTGACCCTGAGTGTTAATGCTTCTGTTATCGAGAGCTGTGCAGATTACAGGCCTGAAAGCAAATGAAGAGGCACAAGGAATTCAGAAATTAACTCTGAATGAGACGAGATGTTTTCTTGTACCCCTCGAGTGTTGACACAAGTTTGTACCATGTAGATAGTGACATAAGTGTCAGGTCAGGTCACAAAGTGAGGTCAGGAAAAACAATTGCACCATGAAGCTTTTGTTGTGGTGTGTAGCCTAGCCTAACTTTTCTCATGATGTTACCAGCAGTAAAATATTGCTTATGTCACTATTGTTTTTAAGTCTTTTATAGTTATATTCATTCAATATTTAATGCATTTTTGCCTGTGTGTGAAGCTTTGATCTAAATATTGTACAGATCTTAAGGTCTTTGTCTTGGGACCACGTGGTGTTGGTGTTTCTGCTTATGGTCTCAGACATATACTTTCAGCATATGTTCAAAGTGAGCCTATAAGGGGGTAGGATAATCTTCAATGTATTTAGAAATCCAGAGATTTGAAATCCAGAGATTTCCCGCTTTGTATTGAGAAAAACCTTCTCTCAGGCATTGTTTCCACCTGGTATTAAGATGCATTTTGGTCGATCGGATCATAAGTAGACGACGCTAAATACAGGTGTAAACGGGGTGTAAAACGTTTTGAGCTTGTCCACTTTCGACCACTTCCAGAGGTAGCTGGAAACGCATTTGACCGGATTGCTTTCGTAGCTTTCGATGCTCATGTGGTCAAATGTGTTCAAACAGCCACAAAAGACGCCTACTCTCAGTCTACTGACCTAATGTGTAAACGTTAAAGCACGCTAGCCAGATGAGATTTAAAGGGTTAGTTCACCCAAAAATGAAAATAATGTCATTAAATACTCACTCTCATGCCGTTTCACACCCGTAAGACCTTCGTTCATCTTCGGAACACAAATTAAGATATTTTTGTTGAAATCCGATGGCTCAGTGAGGCCTGCATAGCCAGCAATGACATTTCCTCTCTCAAGATCCATTAATGTACTAAAAACATATTTAAATCAGTTCATGTGAGTACAGTGGTTCAATATTAATATTATAAAGCGACGAGAATATTTTTGGTGCACCAAAAAAACAAAATAACGACTTATATAGTGATGGCCGATTTCAAAACACTGCTTCATGAAGCTTCGGAGCGTTATGAATCTTTTGTGTCGAATCAGCGGTTCGGAGCGCCAAAGTCATGTGATTTCAGCAGTTTGGCGGTTTGACACGCGATCCGAACCGCTGATTCGACACAAAAGATTCATAACGCTCCGTAGCTTCCTGAAGCAGTGTTTTGAAATCGGCCATCACTATATAAGTCGTTATTTAGTTTTTTGGCGGACCAAAAATATTCTCGTCGCTTTATATTATTAATATTGAACCACTGTACTCACATGAACTGATTTAAATATGTTTTTAGTACATTAATGGATCTTGAGAGAGGAAATGTCATTGCTGGCTATGCAAGCCTCACTGAGCCATCGGATTTCAACAAAAATATCTTAATTTGTGTTCCGAAGATGAACGAAGGTCTTACGGGTGTGAAACGGCATGAGAGTGAGTAATTAATGACATTATTTTCATTTTTTGGTGAACTAACCCTTTAAACTTTGTCAACTGAAGACCCAAATTTGGTTTGATGAAAGAGATGAAAAACGTACCAAGCACAATGATCCGATCGACCAAAACACATCTTAATACCAGGTGGAAACAGGGCCTAAGATGCATTTTGCATCTCCGTGTTTTTCCGTCATCTCTGGGCGTTCATATGTAAATTGTGTGAGCTTATTTTGTCCATTAGATTGAAAGATCTGAAAAAACCCATACATTTACCCACCCATAGACCCTCCCCTCGAAGAAATAAGGACAGAATTGGTTGGAAGTAGACAAAAGAGACGGATTAATATACCAGGTGTAAACGAGTGTGTGTCTACCTTGTCAACTTTTGATCCGATCGACCAAAACGCACCTTATGGAAACAGGGCCTCACAGAATCATGTAATGCGTATAACAGCCGCTAGAGGGCAGAATTGGAACACGTTTCTGTCACTATCATTTTTAAACAGGTGACAGGAAGAATTTTCGTAACTGTTTTACATTTTGGAAGCTAATTCGTATGATTTTAAGCAATACAGAGAAATATTAGACCTTGTTTCACAGACAGGGCTTAAGCCTTAGTTCAATTAGGACATTTAAGTAGCTTTTATAAACGTGCCTTAGAAAAAGAAAAACATTACTGGTGTGAATCTTGAGACAAAACAATGGCACTGACATATTTTAAGATACAGTATGCAAGAGCAAGTTACTTTCAGTTAAAACAGCTCAAACATACATTTCAGTGTGGGACTATGCTTAAGCCTTGTCTGTGAAACCGGGGGTCAGTGTGATAAACTGTACAGTAATAAAACACTTCATTGAATAATCCATCATATGATGCATACATCAGACATATATTATATATATATATGACATATGACAATTTTAAACAATTAAACATTTATACTAAGGGTGTAACGATATCCTCATGTCACAATTCAATACATATCATGATACAATATTATTGCGATATTTCAAGACATATGGTAAAAGGATAACAAAAAAATTATGCTAAATTTGGTATTACATTTGGGGTGGAAATGAATAGGCTTGGACTTGGTGCTGGTAACCCAATGCACAGGACAATGGTGACACCAGAATAAAAAAATATTATGATTCTAATGCTGAAACAGATTTATTTTAGATGAATATGTTTTCACTCTGTCACTGACTAGATATATTTAAAATAATGTAGGCCACTTTTTAAGACATTTGGCATTATCCGGACCCACAAATATTCCTCCATTGCATTATTATACATTATATTCAACATTATATATAGTAGTTTAATGTAGTACTGACACTAAAACTCTGTAAACTTGGATTTTTTTCTCAGTAATTTTCATTTTGGGTGAACTATGCATGATACATATTGTCACTATCCATCATATGATATTGTTGCATTTTTGTATTGCGATATATTGTGACACGATATACTGTTACACCCCTAATTTATACAGTAAATATTTTTTTCTATTGCTTTTAAGAGTAGGCTACGTATTGACAATTTGTAATCTTATTGGTAGCAGGATTATTTTCAAAAGTTTGACATCTCATGTTGCATTTTAACATTTCATTCATGAATTATGAGCTGTTATACACTACTGATCAAACGTTTAGGGTCAGTAATATTTTTTTAAAGAATTCAGCAAGGATGCATTAACTTGATCAAAAGTGACAGTAAAGATTAGTTACAAAAAATATAATTGAAAATGTTTTTTTTTTTTTTTTACTTTCTATTTAATCAAAGAATCCTTAAAAAAAAAAAAAAAAAAGTCAAAAATTGCTATTTTTTATTGCCAGGCATTCACAAAGCAATTATATATTTTTTCACTCAACGATAGCAGGATTTTAAAACTTCTACCATATTGACTTGCATTTTGATATTTCAAGTTGTTTCAAATTATTTTCAAGTTAACACATTTAAGTATTTCAATAACTTCCACACATATTCAGCAGCTCTATGATGAAAACACTCTACACACCCAAAGCAAACCTTTGTTTAAAATCACTTTTATTTCAAGATTTTTAAACTCATACAGATCGTAAGGCATCTGCACAAAGAACAGTTTCTGCAGAGGTTTAAAAAAAATCACTTCCCTCAGATGGTGGACGGGTTTGATATAGATTTTTTTTTGGTGTTTTCCCTTTCCCCCCTCCTTATTTTTTTTCATTTCTCAATAATCTTAAATTACAGCTATTATATAATTTCATACTCTTGATTTCTTACAGCAGTCAGACGAAGTGAGAGCAATGACAGAGAAAAGAGTGTTTAAAATCCATTAAATATGTACATATAGGCTTCACATCACACGCACACACACATGGCAGGCTAAACAGTACTATGGGGGAGCAGAGCACATCCACGTCATGTGTCGATGCATCTATTTACAGGTCCCTAAACTTACTACACGACGACACTAGGTTCTCTCTTACGGGGAGACGTCGGAGGAGAATCGATGTGTCTTGTTTTTAACCTTTGAATTTCATTTTCAGTGGGGTGTTTTTGGATAAAAGGGTGGTAATCAATGAATTACGATAAGAAATAATTCCTAAAACCTTAATTAACCGTCACGCATACGCACACTTTTCCAACCCTGACCCATCCGTAGCGCAGGGCCAGTGAAGGTCTGCATGCATCAAACTACACTGTAATCCAGGACGAGTTTTAAACTTGACCCTAGATGAGCATTCATACTGTGCTTGATACGTAACGGCCCTGATTAAACTCACAGGACGCCACACAGGGGACGAGGTGTATGTGATATGGACGTGAT